>CM076575.1:124678118-125278118 GCA_034641835.2 Pinus albicaulis
AGCTGACTGCAACAAGTGCTAAGGTGGAAGACAATGTGATAATCAAGACTGTCCTCAATGCAGTCATAGATGAGTGGGAAACCTTTGTCCAAAGTATCTTGGGCAGAGCGAACCTCCCAGATTGGGACAACTTGTGGTCAATTCTGCGTCAAGAAAAACTCTGCAGATTCACCAAGAAGCAGCACAACTCTAGATTGAGCAAAGTAAAGAAGGAAGATGAGGAAGATGCAGCCTTGGCATCAAAGAGGCAGCGAAAGAAGAAGAAGGATCTCTCAAAGATCAAGTGCTTCCAGTGTGGTGAAATGGGACATTTTGGTAGCAATTTTCCACGGAAGAAAAGGGACAAGGAAGCTTCTTCTTCCAAGGCTGTTGTGGCTGATGATGGGTCAGAAGATGATGCAGCCATGAGTGCTCATGAACCACGGAGGTGGGGTGACATGGATATGTAGAGAAGCTATATAGAAGTAAGGCGGGATCCTTGAGCAGCTCATCTCTTGGATCACATGTGAGCTACGGCAGCCTTAAGACAGTAGCGGGACAAGTAGAGCAGTGGGTGCATAGATCACAGATGAAGCAGAGGAAAATCTGAAGATTAAGAGGAGAAGCATAGAGCAGAGCAGCAGCAGCGTAGAAGCAGTAGCAGCGCAGAGGCTGATGTGACTTCAGCAGCGCAGGGGCTGATGTGACTTTAGCAATGCAGAGCAGAGCTACTTACGCAGTGCATAGCTGCAACAACGCAGAAAGCTTCAGAGGGACAACGCAGTGCAGCAACAGCGTGAGAGATTTCAGCACAAGGCACTGATGTGACTTCAGTAGTGCAGAGAGAGTCTGCTTACGTAGTGCAGAGCTGTAGTTGTGCATCATCCTTCAAATGCCAGCATAGATCTGTAGCCGATGGAGCTTCAGTGATGAGGATGCAGCCCATCTGACTTCTCTGTCAAAAGATTGGGCAAGAGATTCAGTTGTTTCTCTCAACAACTGAAGTTGCAATGCAGCAGATCAGCAGTGGCAGTGATATGAATAGCACAGATGCAGCATATTGAGAGGGAGTTGCAGTACAGATGTTGCAGTGGCAGTGGCAAAGTCATGGGCAGCAGTACATAAGGGCAGCAGCAGTGCAGAGGGTAGTGGCAGCAGGCCAAGCTTCAGCAGCACAGAACCAGTACTCAAATTCTTGTAATGCATAGTGTGATGTATTGCTAGAGCACACCCTTGATGCTAAGAGGGAGTGTTGAGATTTTGTGAATTTGGGGTGGCATTAGTTGGGGTACAAGACCCAGAAATTGATTTGGGAAATTTCATCTGGTTTATGAGATATTAAATTAATTAATTATTTTAATGTATTCCCTAAGTTAAAACTTAGGGAACTTAAATAATTAAAGTGAGTTTAATTAAACATGTGATGAAATTGTCTTAAGTCACATGGATCAAGCTTTCTTTTAATCTTAGCCATTGATTCAAGATCTGATCATGGTCATTGTTTTCCAATCGAGAAAATTATAAAGAAAAGGCTTGGGGTCATTTGTAAAGACACACAGAGACAGAGCACTGAAGCTAAGCTGAGATTCTACGGCAGGCTTTGCTAAGAATACTCAGAAGTGTTTCAGCTGCAAAGAGGGGAATTTAGGCCAAGGGGATGATCTGATCCCGGGGTCTAGAATACACAAGAGGCAGAGATCAGCTCAGAGGACAACGTAGAGGAGAAGGGAAGCTGCAGCAGCAAGGATAGCGTCGTCCCTCAAGGACAGCGTGATTTTCAGCAAGAAACCCTCAGGGGTTACGCAGAGACCCTAAGGGGCAGCGTAGTGACTACGTCACCCAGTCTGGGGTAACGCAGTCCCTTTCGGAGCAGTGCTGAGGGTCTGAGGGGCTTCAGAAGCTGACGCAAAGGCTTTCAGGTTCAGCGTTGGGGTTTCTAGGCCTAATTTTGGCTGAGTTCTGTAAAATCCCATTTGAGGGTGTGGATCAGTCACTATTTTGGCCCTAGATCAGCCAGTGAGCTATAGATCTATTATTTCTTTGTCGGGTTTTCCAGATCTGGAACCCAGGCTTGTTGTATTCAAACAATTCTTAATAATAAAACCCTCCAACAGCCAGAGACCGATATTGGGTTTTTCTGGGGATTATTTGTCCAGAAATAACTGTCACTTTGTCTATGTGTGCATGAACTTGTTCTAGATCTGGATTGGTAGAGATCTGTTATGTGTTTTGCTTCAATTTTAACTTGAATTTATTCAGTTAATAACTTGTCTAAGTAGGAGGAGCTTAACCAGATTAACAGTAATAATTTCTGCATACAGTGTAAAGATTCAGAAATTTCTACAATTAGATCTCTAATCAACGGCTAAGATTATAACTTGACATGATCCATGTTCTTTAGAATATTCACAGTCAGTTATATTAATACCCTTTAATTATTTAATTTCCCTAAGTTTAGACTTAGGGTCACCATTAAAATAGTTAATTATTTTAATAAACATATTTCGAGTGGAATTTTCACAAACGATTTCTGGGTTCTCTGCAATACATGTGCCTAAGCCTCTTGTTAAATTTGACAACTAGGTCCAAACTCCATGTTGTGATGCTTAGATGAAGACACAGATATTTTTATTGGGTTCCTCTTTCGGAGAGGTGCAAGATTGATCTAAAGATCATCTTGATCCGATGCGCAGAACATTTATTTTGAATTTAATTTTAATACTTTCAAAATATGTGCAGGTCGGCCTTAAGGTTTTACACCCCCAGCAAATGTGTCACACACCCTCAGTGATGGATATAAATAAAGTCAACGTTGGAGGACATTTCACTCATCTCCTCATCACACATATTTATCTCTCCACTTCTGATTAGTTCGAGCTACTTGGAGGCAAATTTGCGGTTCACACATGGGAGAAGGACGAAAATATTTTCTGTTGCAGCTAGGTTTTCTACCGTAGGTTTGACCAACATTGACTTTTATGGGGTTGACTTTGAGTTGATCTTTTGGCTGTTTTGAGGGTTGTTGTGACACATTCTGGGCTGGCTGACCAAGGAGACTTTGTTGGTTGAAGCATCCTGCTGATCGTCGTAACGCACCAACAAATATATATTTTTCTGGCTTATCTTCTGTTGATCCTCTGGTATGTTCTATCAGCATTTTACTTAATGATTTATGTGATTGTTGTCTAGTATTGAAGAGAAAGTAAAGATGCATCAAGCATAGAACATCTACATAAATTTACCTGGAATCAGACCTGAGGTGAAGAGAAAATCCTAATTTGTAGCAATCACTGAACAAGAAAATGGGTTCCACAAACTATGACTTCAAGGAGGATGACAAATTGACTGGGAAGGATGACTTGCATGCTTGGAAGATAATATTGGATCTTAAATTGGAAGACCAGGATGTCGTGGACTATGTGCAAGGTAAAATCCAAGAACCTCCATCCACTGCCACTGCTGCTGCCGAAACAAAGTACAAGAAGGGGGAGATCAAAGCAAAGTTGATGATCAGGGAATCCATTCATAAGAGTCTGGTGGCCTACATCTCTAAGCTAGGCACATCCAAAGAGATGTATGATAAGTTGGTCCTCATGTTCAAGGCCAACAATGCAAATCAAGTAGTATATTTCAAGAATCAATTAAAGAATCTGAAGAAAGGCAGAGATGAGTCTGTTCAATCACACTTTCTGAAGCTGACCGAGATCAGGAACAATCTACTGGCTATTGGGGAGACTCCAAAACTCCCGAAGAGGTTTTCTCTGGTAAGAAACCAAATGTCTCACATTTTAGAGTTTTTGGATGTCCTGTTTATTTTCATGTACCGAAAGAGAAGAGGAGCAAGCTAGATGCTTCTGGGAAAAAAGGAATGCTTGTGGGCTACAGCGAAACTTCAAAGGCCTATAGAGTCTACGTGCCTGGTCAAAGGGAAGTGGAGATATGCCACGATGTCACTTTTGACGAAGATGCTTCCTGGAAGAAAGCAGTCAATCTTCCGAGATCCCAAGAAGATCATGAAGCAAGGCCTGGAAATCAAGAGAAACCGAAGGATGAGACAATGCCTGATGTTGAAGGACCGATGGACCCGATCGATCCACCTCCGTCACTGGGGAAGAGATCATCATGGCTCAAGGACACCCTCGAGGATGCCGAGGGTCATATGGCCCCAAGGGGGACATTCCGTGAAAGCAAGAAGCCGAGTAGATACCATGGGTATCTAGCAACCATGATTACTATTGTACAATCTGAGCCTGGATCATTTGAGGAAGCCGTAAAGCATCAAGTTTGGAAGGATGTTATGCACGAAGAGTACGAGTCCATAATGAAGAATGATGTCTGGGATGTGGTTCCAAGACTGAAGGACAAAGCAGTTGTCACCTCAAAATGGCTCTACAAAATCAAGCATGGATCTGACGAAAGTGCTAAAAATTTCAAGGCGAGGTTCGTTGCCCGTGGCTTCTCTCAAAAGGAAGGCATAGACTATGATGACATATTTGCACCTATGGCCCAATATACCACCATTCGATATATCATAGCCCTTGGCACTACACAAGGATGGAGTCTCCATCAGATGGATGTGAAGACCGCATTTCTGCATGGTGCGATAAAGGAAGAGGTATATGTGGAGCAACCTCTGGGGTTCGAAGTCCAGGATCGGGACACCCATGTCTGTAGGTTGAAGAAAGCCCTCTATGGGCTGAAGCAACCACCCAGAGCTTGGTACGAGAGGATAGATAGCTACCTGATGAAGTTGGGCTTCACTCATAGTAATGCTGATCCGAACCTTTACTTCAAGGTTGACAGGGAGAAGCCTCTCATTCTGATGTTGTATGTGGATGACCTCTTCCTAACAGGTGCTGACCCTCTCATTCATCAGTGCAAGAGGGAGCTCGCTGCTAAGTTCGAGATGAAGGACCTACGACTGATGCACTACTTCCTAGGCCTAGAGGTCTAGCAGAGACCTAACGAGATTTTCCTTTCTCAAGGAAAATACATTGTGAAGCTTCTGGAAAGATTGGGTATGGTGGACTGCAAGTCTGTGTTGACACCGATGGAGCTCAACTTTAAGAAGTTGAGCAGCAACGCTACTGGGCCCGTGTTAGCAAATCCTACCGAGTATTGTCAACTTGTAGGGACCCTGATGTTCTTAGTGAACACCCGTCCAAATATATGTTTTGCAGTGAACACTTTGAGTCAACAAATGGTTGAGCCTCATCACTTTCACTGGGTTGGTGCCAAGAATCTTCTGAGATATCTTCGGGGCACGATAAACCATGTGCTGAGATACACTGCCGAGAGCGTGACACGCCTTGGATATACTGATGCCGATTGGGCTGGCAGTGTGGTGGATCGTAAGAGCACATCGGGATGTTACTTCAATCTTGGTTCTGCTTCGATATCATGGATGAGCAAGAAGCAGAAGTCGGTGGCTTTGAGCACCACGGAGGCCGAATACATTGCAGAGAGTATGGCCTGTTGTGAAGCAGTTTGGTTGCAAAAGCTCTTTAGTGAGTTGTTCGGACATGTGCTAGATACCAACGTGATACTTTGTGATAACCAGAGTGGGATTCGCTTGTCCGAGAATCCCGTATTCCACGATCGATCCAAGCATATTGATATCAGGTACCACTTTACCCGGGATATGGTACTGCGAGGCGCCATAAGGCTCAATCATATAGGAACTGATGAGCAAGTCACGAATATTCTCACTAAGCCCCTGGGGAAGGTCAAGTTCCTAACCTTCCATGAGAGTCTTGGTATCATGGAACGACCCTATGATGTGGGTCCTGTTGGACGATGGGCTCTGGGAGCTCTGGGGGGCTTTGGGGATAGCTTCTTGAAGCTATAAGCAACCACAGGGCTAGGCTTGCCAAACCTTGTTGGTGTGCTTGGGCCCCACCGTTGTGATTATTGAGTTGGTTCACCTCTCATTATATGTGCCCCATATGCATCCTACCCATTGAGTTCAAGGCTCATGGGAAGTACCTCTCATTTGGCCAATGAGGTGGGAAAAGCTAGAGACTAGTAGCAAAGACTGATGGACGCATCAGAGATTATCGTACTCTCTATCTAGGATAGCACGGTCCAACCACTTGATCTGGGATCAAGTATAGTGAGGTTTAGGACCTCCAACTGACATCGGGTCAGGTAAACCAACTTCGGGTTGGTATGAGACTCTTTGTGAGTCCTATAGAGGTTTCGGACCTTTGGGCTGAATCTGTCAGCCGAGAATGATGTCTTTGTGACTGACCCACTTTTGTTCTAAAATAAAGAGGCCATCAAAGAAAGTTACGGTGGGATGACGCACGATGTTTGATTGCACAAGGGGATGGATTTCTCCCTAGTTGAAAGAGAGTGTTAAATTGGACAACTAGGTCCAAACTCCATGGTGTGATGCTCAGATGAAGACACCAATATTTTTATTGGGTTCCTCTTTTGGAGAGGTGCAAGATTGATCTAAAGATCATCTTGATCCGATGAGCAGAACAGTTATTTTGAATTTATTTTTAATACTTTCAAAATATGTGCAGGTCGGCCTTAAGGTTTTACACCCCCAGCAAATGTGTCACACACCCTCAGTGATGGATATAAATAAAGTCAACGTTGGAGGACATTTCACTCATCTCCTTATCACACATATTTCTCTCTCCACTTATGATTGGTTCGAGCTACTTGGAGGCAAATCTGCAGTTCACACGTGGGAGAAGGACGAAAATATTTTCTACTGCAGCTAGGTATTCTACCGCAAGTTTGACCAGCGTTGACTTTGGTCAACGCGTGGTCTAAAAGAGCTGAATTTTGGCATAGACTTTGATTTATGCAGTTCGTACTTTTTGGCACAAGAACTGAGGTCAAAGGTTGACTATAGACTGTGTTACGTTGACTTTTCTGGGCAGCATTGACTTTTCTGGGGTTGACTTTGAGTTGACCATTTGGATGTTTTGAGGGTTGTTGTGACACATTCTGGGTTGGCTGACCAAGGAGACTTTGCTGGTTGAAGCATCCTGCTGATCGCCATAACGCACCAACAAATATATATTTTTCTAGCTTGTCTTTTGTTGATCCTCTGGTATGTTCTATCAGCATTTTACTTAATGATTTAAGTGATTGTTGTCTAGTATTGAAGAGAAAGTAAAGTTGCATCAAGCATAGAACATCTACGTAAATTTACACCTCTCCACAAATTTTGAGACTTAGAGCACTTCCGATGCTACCGAAAATCAACACTCCCTCTTAGCAAGGAAAGTGCTCTAACAACATGCCTGCTGCATACTGCTTTGACCCTGAAGCATCCTCTGCGTTGTTGATGTCTGACAAGTTGTCCACCAACCATTGCGTTGCTGCTGCAACTGTACTACTGTCCATGACACTGCCACTGCCACTGCTGCATCTGTACTACAGCTCACTCTCAAGTGTTGCCTCATCTGTTTTTGCTACTGAAACGGATTTTCAATCATCCCCATATTTTCCCTGAAGTGAAGAAATTTTGTTATCCCTAGGGCCTTGGTGACAATGTCTGCTACCAAATCTCCTGTGGGAACATACTGCAACTATACTGCCCCCCGCTAAACAAAGTCTAATAAAATGACACCTGATGTCGATGTGCTTTGACCGATCATAAAAAACAGGATTCTCATAGAGCTTAATGTAACTCTAATTATCACATAGAATGTTGGTGCCTCCATCCTCCTTTTGAATAAATTCACGAGCAGTTTTCTAAGCCATATGGCCTCACACGAAGTTGTGCTAGATGCCATGTATTCAACTTCCGCTGAGCTCAGTGCTACGGAATTTTTCTTCCTACTGCACCAGGAGGTCATTCCTGATCCAATATTGAAACAGTACCCTGTGGTACTTTCTGATCTACTGAACTTCCTGCCAAATTTGCATCTATGAATCAACGCAATCTGATATCATCGCCTTGGGTGTATTTTAATCCATATCCGACTGTTCCTCACACATATCAGAGAACGTGCTTAGCAGTTACCCAATGTGCCCTCTTTGGTTATACCATGAACTGACTAAGGGTATTAATAGCGTAGCAAATGTCTGGCCTGGTGTTGATCAGATACGTGAAAGACCCTATGAACTGCCTGTACAAGGTGGGGTCCACTTCTTTATCTTCAGATGCATCAATTTTCTTCCATTTGGTAATCATTGGAGTAGCCATGGGTCTACAGTCCTGCGTTCTAAATCTCTTTAGAATTTATGTAGCGTATCTTCCTTGCCCAAAAAAGTTTTCTCCCTTCTGCTACCAAACTTCCAATCCTAAAAAATAGTGCATCAGCCCCAAATCCTTCATGTCAAATTCTTCTGCTAGATTATCCTTGTAGTCTTTGATGAGCCTAGATGATCCTATTAAAAAAAAATTGTCTACATACAAAACCAAAATCAGAGGCTCACTCTCTACTATGACATAGTAGGGATTGGGATCAACGTCGCTCTTGACAAATCCCATCTACTGCAAGTAACCATCTATTCGACCATACCATTCTCTAGGTGCATGTTTAAGCCCATACAAGGTTTTCCTCAGCCTGCATACATGATTTTTCTTCTCATGTGTTTCGAAGCCTTCTGGTTATTCGATGTAAACCTCTTCTTCTATCACCCCATTCAAGAATGCAGTCTTGACGTCCATCTGGTGAATCTCCCATCCCATTTGCGCTGCAATGGATATAATGGATCTAATAGAGGTATGTCTGGCTACAGGGGCAAAGGTTTCTTCATAGTCTATCCCTTCCTTCTAAGCATATCCCTTAGCCACGAACCTGGCCTTGTACTTCTCTACACTACCATCTACAACATACTTGATCTTGAAGATCCACCCGGAACCTACAACTGATCTGTCCTATGGTCTAGGTACAACTTCCTAGACATCATTAGTCATGATAGAGTTGTACTTCTCTACCATAGCATCCACCCAAACTTGATGTTGTACGACCTCCTGAAAGCTATAGGGTTCTTCAAACTGTGCTACCAATGCTTGGTCTTTGTCAAGCTGTCTATGTTGCCTTTTCCCTGTTCTAGGAACCCCAACAAACTCTTCTGCGTCCCTAAGCGTTTGTCGTACTTCTCTGTTAATTTTGCCATTGGTGGTGGATGGCTCCACCATTTCTTCTTCCTGATGTCCCATCTCCTACGATCTACCTAGATCTTCTTCTCCTGAAGAAATAGTAGTATGAGTCACAGTGCTAGACTTTGATGGTTGTCCATATGCTGGATCTTCTCCCTATTGCCACTAGACAAGATGTTCATCCTCAGACTGCTCATCGGTAGGCATTTCCCGGGATTTTTTGAAGGCTCGATCCTCCATGAATTTCACATCCCACCTTGCTACAACTTTCCTATTACCCGAAATGTAGATTCTGTACGCCTTTGACGTCTCGCTATATCCTACAAGTTACCCTTTCTCAGCAGTCTGCTCTAGTTTGCTTCGTTTCTCATCTGGAACTTGACAATATGCCACACTCCCAAAAATCCTGAAGTGACTTACCTCCGGCTTCATCCCTGTGAAGACACTCTCTAGCGTTGTCTTGCCCAATGCTCTGTGAGGGGTCCTGTTTTGGATATATACAGCTGTGAAAATTCCAAGATCTAACCAGATCTAATGAATCATGCTGCAACAACTGAGTGTACTTCTCCTATTAAGTAAGTTATTTTACATAATTAATTCAGATCTGAATTATTGAAGCAACTACTGAAGCAACCTACACTAAAATTGATTCGGAAACTAGACAAGGAAATCATTCGCACATATGACAGTTATTTTTTGACTAATTTCCCCGGAAAAACCCAATGCGGGAATATCGGTGCAACAAATCTGAGCATTTTATTATTATGAGCCTCAAGCCTTCCTTTTATAATCTTCTCGTTGACAAATCAACAGCCCAGATTAGATGTCTAATCGATGGCTAAGATTAAAACATGAATTGATCTTCGTTCTCTAGAACATTCACACTCTGTTTTATTAATACCCTTTAATTATTTAATTTCCCTAAGTTTAGAATTAGGGTCCCCATTAAAATAATTAATTATTTTAATAAAACATAAACCGAATGGAATTTCCATAAACGGTTTTTGGGTTCTTTGGAATACAAGTGTCTAAGCCTCCACACCAAATTTGAGACTTATAGAACTTTCTGATGCTACAAAAATCAACACTCCCTCTTCGTGAGGAAAGTGCTCCAGCAATAATGCCTATTGCATACTGCTCTGTCCCTGAAGAATCCTCCGCGCTACTGAAGTTCATCAGTATCTGCATTGTTGTTGCCACTGTAGTGTTGCCCATGATACTGCCACTATCACTGCTGCATTTGTACTGCAACTCCCTCTCAAGTGTTGCATCTGCTTGCTTCTAGCACTGCCACTACTAACACTACATCTACACTGCAACTCAGCTGTTGAGAGAAACAATTGAAAACTCACCCAAAACTAAACAAGTGTTCAGCGGATTTGCCTTGGTGTTGAAGAATCTGACTGCTGATAGCTACTGTGTTGTCCCTCTGATGCTCTGCACTGTTGTTGCTCTGCACTGCGTAAGCACTGCGCTACACCACTGTGCACTGCGTTGTTGCTGCTACTCTGTTGTTGCCTCTGCTTTGTGTTGTTCCAGAAATGAACACTAATACCCACTACACCGTCGTCTCCATCACTCCTTGGCTCCACTAAAACTCCTCCATCCTGCTACTACTGATCACGGGCTCCTGTAGCAAGGTATGACCCATGAGATCCGCTCCTAAAGGATCCTTCCCAATTGAAGTTCAAAGAACTACAACTCAATATCACCCCACTTCCCACTAGGAGAAGCGTGGGCACTCATGGCCACCTCATCCTTCTCAATTCTCGCGGCTGCAACCTTCGGGTCATGCTTCTCATATTTGTCATTTTTCTTCAGAGGACACTAAGATGCATAGTGGCCCATCTCGCCACATCTGAAGCACTTGACCTTTGAAGCATCACGCTTCGGTTTCCGTTGTGCCTGTTGTCCCTTCGATGCAAGGGCTACATTTTCATCTTCCTCCACAGATTTCGATCCGCTTCCACTGCTGCCATTAAGTTTGCAATTGATGAGGTCTCTCCTCATCTATTCTTCCTAAAAACGTGCCCACAACTACTCCCAACTAGGTAATGGGGCTCGACTCAGTATCCTCTGGACAAACACCTGCCACTCCTCTGTGACGTCGTGAAGGGCCATCCATACCATGGTTGCAGCTGTAGGTGTAGCACCTACTACCGACAGCTGATCACGAACCTCCTGAAACCGCATAAGGTACGAAACCATGTGCTCCCCTTTCCGCAACTAGATTATACGGAGCTTCTGCTACAAGTACAAATTCCGCTGCTTGGAAAATCCCTCATATATATCATGCAAATCTACCCACATATGTATGGCTAGCCAAATGTGAGACGATGTGGTCCTCCACACCATCAAGGAGAAACCTCTTCGCCTCGCCATATCAGCCTTGTACTTTTTGAGTTGATACGAATCTATAGGTACAGCCACCACGTTCTCCACGAACGCCTTCAGATCATATTCATCTAGAAGAAACATAGCCTGTTCCTTCCAAATCATATAGTTGGAGGAGCCCTCCAACCAATCTTGATCACGAAGTCCGTGAGATGCCATATCAACTGAAAGACTGTCGAATCTGCTCCCTCTTTCTCCCCACTATGCAGTCCTTGCCAGGCTTACACCCTCCCTGGTGGAGATGTAAGTTCTACAGCTCCTCTACTGCTCAGCAACTGAGAAATGCAAATTTTCCTCGGCTAGGAAATCATTGAGGAAGAAATTCCCCAAATATGTGTCCCTCTGATTCCTTCTAACGCTTTCTGCCCATCAACAACTTTAGAAAATTGCATACCTCTGTCTTCTGCATGGAGGCTCTACGCAGCTCCCTCTGCCACAGCAAAAACTCAAACTGGATGATCTAGGTGGATATTGGTGGCCACCCGCCTATTCCACCTAGTCAGTTTCATTTGTTCTCTTATTTACTATTTTTAGCAGTTTTTTGGGTTCTGAACTTTCGGAGCCATCCATGTTCTTTAGAAGATTCACACTCTGTTTTATTAATACCCTTTAATTATTTAATTTCCCTAAGTTTAGACTTAGGGTCTCCATTAAAATAATTAATTATTTTAATAAAATATATTCCGAGTGGAATTTTCACAAACGATTTCTGGGTTTTCTGGAATACATGTGCCTAAGCCTCTCCACAAATTTTGAGACTTAGAGCACTTTCGATGCTACCAAAAATCAACATCAAACACCTGAAGTGTTGTTTCTATATTACCCACTCATACTCCAGTCGTCCTAACAATGCCCTGGCCTCCTGATAATTTAGAGAAAGAGCTTCCCACAAGGACGATTCAACCTCTTCAATGTTTCCTTCTACAAACCTGGAATCACCATCATCACTCCTCGAAGAAAAGCCACTGTCAGAAAAATATCCGGTAGACGGAGACTATGAGGACTTCAGTAGATCCTCATATCTGAATTGCTCTCTTGAACGATAACAAAGCATCATTCTTGAGAGGGTTAGAATAAAATGTCTTGGTACCCACAAAATGAAAGCTATTGCAACAAAAGGCTTACTACAAAGGCCCCACAAGTAAATATGGGTGGATTTATTTTGTGAGTGAAGTTTTTTTTACGCCATTGTTGAACAATTGAGCTCATTTCATGTGATTTTCTAAATGACGTGATCACACATGGAAGACCTTTTGCATAACGCATGTCCTAAAGATAGGAAAGACAAATTTCCACATTGCATTTTTGTAAATTTCTGAAGATGTTCTATGCTAGATGCAAATTTACTTTAAACTTCTAGGGCCCAAATAGCAATCACATGAAAGTAAAACGCTAATAGAACATTCCAATAGATTGATCGAAGAAAAGCCAATAAAACTAATCGATTTGACAAACAGAGATGTAGAATTGTGGAGTTACAGCAATCAGCAGGATCCTTCAACCAGCTCCATTAGGTCAACCAAACGAATGTGTCACACAACCCAAGACATTTCATCAAAACGCTGCATCAAGAGAAGCCCTAATTGCAACACCATCCGTGAGAGAAGAGAATGCCTCCAGAAAATGTGTAATAAAATGACCTCCAAGTCTCCAATATATAAATCCATCTATGGGGGTGTGTGACACATCTCTTATGCAGGTGTGATAAATCTGGCCGACCTTACAGATGTGGAATAAATCCAAGATACATGTTCAGCTCATCTGATCAAGATGATCTTTAGATCGATCTTGTACCTCTCCAAAATTGGAATCCAATAAAAATATTGGCATCATCATCTGAGCAGTACAACATGGAGTTTGGACCTAGTTGCCCAAAATTAACACTCCCTCTCAACTAGGGAGAACTCCATCCACCAATGCCATCCAAACATCGTGCGTCATCCTGTTGAAACTTGCTTCGTTGGCTTCTTTATTTCAAAACGATGAGTCACAAAGTAATCACTCTCGACTGACCCGAAATCAGCTCAGAGGTCTGAAACCTATATAGGACTCAAAGGAGTCTCATACTAACCTGAAGTTAGTTTAACTAACCCGAAGTCAGTTGGAGGTCCGAAACCTCACTAGACTTGATCCTAGATCAAGTGGTTGGACATGTGCCATCCTAGACATGGAGAGTACGGAAATCTCCGATGCGTCCATCGGTCTTGCTATCAGTCTCTATCCACATTTCCCTCCTCATTGGCCAAGATGAGAGGTACTTCCCATGAGTCCGGGACTCCATGGGTAGGATGCATACGGGGCACAGATCACAGAGATGTAAACCAACTCAATATGATCACAGTGGGGCAGAAGCACACCAACAAGGTTCAACAAGGTTCGGCAAGCCTAGCCCTGTGGTTACATATAGCTCCAAGAAGATATCCCCAAAGCCCCCTGGAGCTCCCAGAGATCATCATCCAACAGGACCCTCCGAATAGGGTTGTTCCACGATTCCAAGGGCTTTGTGAGAATATTCACGACCTGTTCATCAGTTCTTATATGATCGAGCCTTACCGCGCTTGGCTGTACCATATCCCAGATAAAATGGTACCTGATATCAATATGCTTGGATAGATCGAGAAACATGGGATTCTCTGACAAACGAATCCCACTCTGTTTATCACAAAGGATAACGGTGGTATCTAGCACATGCCCGAACAGCTCACTGAAGAGCTTTCGCAACCAAGTAACTTCACAACAAGCCATATATGTTGCAATGTATTCGGCCTTAGCAGTGCTCAAAGCCACCGTCTTCTGCTTCCTACTCGAAGCAGAACCAACTGAGAAACAGCGTCCAGATGTGCTCTTGCGATCCAACACACTGCCAGCCCAATCGGAAATAGTATATCCATAGAGTCTCAAACTCTCGGCAGTGTATCTCAGCCCATGCTCTATCGTGCCCCAAAGATATCTCAAGAGTTTCTTGGCACCAACCCAGTGAATGTTATGAGGATCAACCATGTGTTGACTCAAAGTGTTCACTACAAAACATACGTCCGGACGAAAGTTCACTAAGAACATCAATGCTCCTACGAATTGACGATACTCGGTAGGATTTCCCAATGCAGGCCTAGCAGCATTTCTAAACAACTTCTTAAAGTTGAGCTCCAACGGTGTCGACACAGACTTACAGTCCACCATACCAAATCTCTCCAACAGCTTCACAATATATTTTCCTTAAGAGAGGAAAATCTCGCCAGGTCTCTGCCAGACCTCCAAGCCTAGGAAGTAATGCATCAGTCCTAGGTCTTTCATCTCAAACCCAGAAGCTAGCTCCTCTTACACTGATGAATGAGAGGTTCAGGACCAGTCAGGAAGAGATCGTCCACATAGAGAACCAAAGTGAGAGGCATTTCTCTATCAAAGGTTCGGATCATTACTTCGAGTGAAGCCCAGCTTCATCAAGTAGCTATCAATCCTCTCGTACCAAGACCTGGGGGCTTGCTTCAACCCATAGAGGGCTTTCTTCAACCTGCATACAAACAAGGCTGGAGTCATTTTGGATAAAGCCAGGGGGTTGTTCCATGTAGATTTCTTCATGCAAATCCCCATGTAAGAAAGCAGATTTAACATCCATCTGCTGGAATTCCCATTTAAAGGAGGCAGCAAGGGAAAGAACAAGGCAGATAGAATTCATTTTGGCGACAAGGGAGAAGGTTTCAGCATAGTCAATGCCTTCAACTTGTGAAAATCCTTTAGCAACAAGACGAGCTTTAAGTTTATCCACTTTTCCATCTAGTCCAAACTTTGTTGTTAATTTTGGGTAACTAGGTCCAAACTCCATGTTGTGATGCTCAGATGACAATGCCAATATTTTTATTGAATTCCTCTTTCAGAGAGGTGCAAGATCGATCTAAAGATCATCTTGATTGGATGAGTAGAACATGTATTTTGAATTTATTCCACATGTGCAAGGTCGGCCTGATTTATCCCACATGCATAAGAGATGTGTCACGCACCCCCACAGATGCCTATATATTGGAGAGACTTGGATTTCATTTCTTACACACATTTTGTGGAGGCATTTTCTTCTCTCTTGGATGGTGATGGGGCAGCGTTCTTGGTGCAGCATCTTGATGCAGTATTCTTGATGAAACGTCATGGGGTTGTGTGAAACATGTGGGTGGCTGACCTTATGAAGACTTTGTTGGTTGAAGCATCATGTTGATCGTCATAACGCCACCATTCTTTATCTATGTTTTTGGCTTGTCTTCCATCAATCTATTGGTATGTTCTACCTGCATCTTACTTTCATTATGCCATAGAAGTTTAAAGTATATTTGCATCTAGCATAGAAAATCTTCAGAATTTAACATGGAATCAGAGCTTGGAGAAGACAACACCTAGTAGAATCTAGGGCAGCGAGATGTGGGTTGTTCTAAGGGCGAATAGGGGTGTCGTTAGCCACAGCAAGGCTGTGTGATAGGCCGCAGGCCAAACCACCACAGCAAGTGACGGCTTGTAGATTTAATGACAGCGCCTGCATTTTTAAACTATTGCGGGTGACAGCGTAAGGGCAGCGTATGTGGACTGCAGCCTATAGAGGTTGGTGTGTTGAACTACGTGGAGAGAACAGCATGTCATGCCCTAACCAGGTCTGTCACAATCACCTTTTCAACACGTTTTTTATATCTAGCCGCAGCAAGACAAGACAGAGTAAGGCTCTAGCCACAGCGAGGAAAGCCAAGACCATGTCGGTATGAGAACCGATCTACTATGAGCGAGAGACCTAGCATCGAATTCCAATGAAGGTTTTGTTCATCGCAGCGGCCCTCGCAGAAGTCAATTCTTCCTATACGCAGGCTTTTCGAGCCACTCATCTGGGTGCGTGTTTCTCTGAGCGTCCGAGATTGGTTCTAGACGCCATTGAAGGGCTGCATAAAGTTCCAATGGTGCGAATTTCGCTTTGTATTAGGGCCTGGATTCGTCGATACAAGCGAGGAGACCAGTTCTCTTAATTTGAATAAAATCTTTAATGAGGAACTTCTCCACGCAGAACAGAAGGAAATTCCTCACCTGTTGCATTTGATCCCTTGATCGCAAAAATCGCACGCCGCTAGAATAATAGAGAATGGATCATGCATTATCGCGTGCAGTGGGAGCATTAGCCGACTCCTACAACTGAGTCTCAGCCGGAATGGGAACAATACGTGAACGTGGATCAATTCGCTTCAATGTCTCCTCCAGATAAAATACTTTGTTTCCCAAATTGGATGTCAATCCTGCCGTCAGATTTCTGAATCTCCAGGAGCTTGAAGATTGGCATCTTGAGCAAACTCTTAGGGTGATAATGCTCCAGACGGAAATGTATGATAAGAACGATGATCCGTCATATGAGTACTTGGATTTCTCGTGGTCTTTTCTAGCTCCTGCTGTAATTATTGTTCATATTATTGCGATCATGATTTGGTAGATTTCCAAGGAGGGAAATCAGTTGTCAGAGGGAGCAGAAGGTGCCTGGTTCACCAAGGGCCTTAGATCCATTTCTCTAGCAAAGAGAAAACGAAGCACATTTTGAGCAGATGACTCCTCATGGACTACGTGATCAAGATAGGTTGGATGGCCTCTCAAACTTTTCAATTTGGAAGACAAGGATCCTGAAAGTCCTTGAGGCATACAATCTAAGGGACCATGCAGAGCAAACTCTGGCCACACCGACAGATCCGGATCTCCTTCGGAAGCATAAGGAAGCTGTTGGGCATGCCAAGCGGCTGATTATGGACAGTATCAAGGACCATATTGTACCACACATAGTTGAGAAGAAGATAGCTAATGAGATGTGGAAGGCCTTGACTTCCCTATATGAGGGAAAGTCTATCCAAAGATAGATGTCGTTGGAGACTCAGATGAGGTCATTCACGATGGCCAAGGGAGAAGACATGGAGCATTTCCTCTTCATACTGCAGTCAATCAGAGATCAACTGACTGCAACGGGTGCAACAGTGGATGATGTTGTGATAGTCAGGACTGTCGTCAATGTAGTCACGGATGAGTGGGAAACCTTTGTCCAAAGTATCTTGGGCAGAGCGGACCTCCCAGATTGGGACAACTTGTGGTCAATCCTGCATCAAGAAGAACTTCGCAGATTCACCAAGAGGCAGCAACCCTGCATTGAGCAAAGTGAAGAAGGAAGATGAGGAAGATGCAGCCTTGGCATCAAAGAAGCAGCCAAAGAAGAAGAAGGATCTTTCAAAGATCAAGTGCTTCCAGTGTGGTGAAATGGGACATTTTTCCAGCCATTGTCCAAAGAAGAAAAGGGACAAGGAAGCATCTTCTTCCAAAGCAGATGTGGCAGATGATGCGTCAAGAGATGATGCAGCCATGAGTGCTCATGAACCACGGAGGTGGGGTGACATGGACATGTAGAGAAGCTACATGAAAGAAAGGCAAGACCCTTGAGCAACTCATCTCTTGGATCACAAGCGAGCTACGGCAGCCTTAAGACAGTAGCGGGACAAGTGGAGCAAAGGGTGCATAGATCAGAGATGAGGCAGAGGCAGAGGCAGAGGCAAATCTGAAGGCTAGGAGGAGCAAAGCAATAGCAACGCAAAGGTTGATGTGACTTCAACAACGCAAAGCAGAGCTGCTTATGTAGTGCAAAGCTACAGCAGCGCAGAAAGCTTCAGAGGGACAACGCAATGCAGCAACAGCGTGATAGATTTCAGCACAAGGGGCTGATATGACTTCAGTAGTGCAGAGGGAGTCTGATTACGCAGGCAGAGCTATAGTTGTGCATCGTTCTTTAGATGCTAGCACAGATTTGTAGCCTATGCAGCTTCAGTGATGAAGATGCAGCCCATCTGACTTGTCTGTCAAAGATTGGGTAGGAGATTCAATTGTTTCTCTCAACAACTGAAGTTGCAGTGCAGCAAATCAACAGTGGCAGTGCTATGAGCAGCACAAATGCACCATATTGAGAGGGAGTTGCAGTACAGAGGTTGCAGTGGCAGTGGCAGAGTCATGGGCAGCAGTACAGAATGGCAACAACAGTGCAAATTTGAGTGGCAGCAGGCCAAGCTTCAGCAGAACCAGTGCCCAAAATCATGTAATGCATAGTGTGATGTATTGCTAGAGCACACCCTTGATGCTAAGAGGGAGTGTTGAGATTTTTTGTATTTGGGGTAGCATTAGTTGTGCTCTAGCTCCCAACTTTTGAGGAGGGGCTAGAGTACACATAATCTACAAGACCCAGAAATGGATTTGGGAAATTTCATCTGGTTTAGGAGATATTAATTTAATTAATTATTTTAATGTATTTCCTAAGTTAAAACTTAGGAAAACAAAATAACTAAAGTGAATTTAATTAAACATGTGATGAAATTGTCTTAAGTCACACGGATCAAGCTTTCTTTTAATCTTAGCCATTGATTAAAGATTTAATCTTGGTCGTTGATTTGTCAACGAGAAAATTATAAAGGAAAGGCTTGGGGTCATTTGTAAAAACACACAGAGGCAGAGCACTGAAGCTAACCTGAGATTCTAGAGCAGGGTTTGCTAAGAATACTCAGAAGTGTTTCAGCTGCTGAGAGGGGAATTTAGGCCAAGGGGATGATCTGATCTCAGGGTCTAGAATACACAAGAGGCAGAAATCAACTCAAGGACAGCGCAGAAGAGGAGAGTAGCAAGGACAATGCAGTCCCTCCAAGGACAGTATGATTTTCAGCAGGAAACCCTCAGGGGTTATGCAGAGACCCTTCAGGGGTAGCATAGTGACTGCGTCACCCAGTCTGGGGTAACGCAGTCTCTTCCGAAGCAGCACTGAGGGTTTGAAGGGCTTCAGAGGCTGACGCAAACGCTTTCAGGGGCAGCGCTGGGGTTTCTAGCCCCTAATCTTGGCTGAGTTTTGTAAATCTCATTTGAGGGTGTGGATGAGTCATCATTTTGGCCCTAGATCAGCCAGTGAGCTATAGATCCAGTATTTTCTCTGTCGGGATTTCCAGATCTGGAACCCAGATTTGTGTATTCAGAAATATTCTTAATAATAAGACCCTCCAGCAACCAGAGACCGGTTTTCCTGCATTGGGTTTTTCCGGGGACTATTTGTCCAGAAATAACTATCACTTTGTCCATGTGTGAATGAACTTGTTCTATATCTGGATTGGTAGAGATCTGTTATGTGTTTTGCTTCGATTTTAACTTGAATTTATTCAGTTAATAACTTGGGTAAGTAGGAGGAGCATAACCAGATTAATAGTAATAATTTCTGCATAAAGTATAAGATTCAGAAATTTCTACATGGTATCACAGCAATTGCAGATCTAGGAGGGTCACCAGCAGAAGAGACTGAAGGTTCTAGCTGTAGAAAGCAGCAGAAATGCAAATCTGAACGGACAGCGCAGTTTTCAGAAGCAGATTCACATAGAGGGAAGGGTGACGCTATCTAGCGCTGTGTCCTAGCAAGCCCACGCAATTACTGCGCAGAGGCAGCTCATAAACAACGTTGATTTGGTCTGAAGCCAGCGAGTGTGATTCAGATCCAGAAAAGCTGCAGAAATTCAGAAGCGCTGGTGGGGTTAAAATTCTAAAGTTTTCAGATTTTTAGCCTTAGCACAAGTGACAAAGAGCGGGAAGAGATCAACTTCTCAGAAAGTTTCTAGCCAAAGGAAACTTGTAGTTTGATCAGAGGATCAAAGAAGAAGCCGAATCATAGTTGATTTGGCAGATTTCCAAGGAGAGAAATCAGTTGTCAGAGGGAGCAGAAGGTGCCTATTTCAGCAATGACCTTAGATCCATTTCTCTAGAAAAGAGAAAAGGAAGTTCTGACACATTCTGAGCAGATGGCTCCTCATGGACTGCGTGATCAGGATAGGCTAGATAGCCTCTCAAACTTTTCAGCTTGGAAAGCAAGAATCCTGATAGTCCTTGAGGCATACAATCTAAGGGACCATGCAAAGCAAACTTTGGCCACACTGACAAATCCAGATCTCCTTTGGAAGCATAAGGAGGCTGCTGGGCGTGCCAAGTGGCTGATTATGGATAGTATCAAGGACCATATTGTACCACACATAGTTGAGAAGAAGACAGCTAATGAGATGTGGAAGGCCTCGACTTCCCTATATGAGGGAAATTCTGTCCAAAGAAAAATGTTGTTGGAGACTCCGGGGACAGCAGGTCATTCATGATGGCCAAGGAGAAGACATAGAGTATTTCCTCTGTAACGTTAAATAATAAGGGATCAATCGATCGCAACGGGTGCAACCGTGGATGATGTTGTGGTTATCACTGCTTCTTCCTAGAAGTTGTGTAAGAGGAAAGTATACCCGAGGTAAACACAAACCAATCTTTTAGATGCAGAATCTAGCCAATCTGCATCCAGAGAGGGCTCTCTCTTTATGATTTATCTTTGTTTTTGAATGATTTTAGGCTAGTTATAGATTCAAAGCTTGTTTTGGGAAAATGGTGGAATCCACAAACTAAGGGCAAGGTTGAGGGCTTTCAGTCCATTGGGCTATGGAGTCTAAGGATGGCTTTACTGGATTTCTTTTCTAAACACAAGATGGTATTACAGGGCAAGATAGCTAGACAGAGAACAATCCTTAAAATTTAAAGTGGATGGATGGTCTTGAAGGGATGAAAGGCAGCTAAGAATCTTTCACCATATTCAAGAGAAAGAAGAGAAATGACTGCAAGCAAAGAGCAATGAAGGATTCTTTGTTACAGTAATCAACAATGTTTAAATCAGCAAAACATGAGCAATTAAGAATTCATGCTTATAACTAATCCAGAAGAAAACATCGAGAATAATCACATTTGAAAACAGAGTACAATTAAGCAAATTCTGTTTCAATCCTTTATGTAAACTATTCAGAAACGGATATGATGATAGCATGAACTAATATAAAATTTAAACACAAGGGTTGGAAAACTTATTGAACTGAAGTCCAACACATGAATCCTGCAACAAGTCCAGTGCTTCAAAACGTCATCCAGTTAGCCACAAGTAAATTTGTCCAAAAGCTTTTTATTCCGAAAACCTCAATGTTACAGCAGAGTAATAGAATCCACCCCAAATGCTTCCAAGAGTGGAGTATTTATACAAATTCTAAACTAAAATATCTGGAAACAAATATCAAAATTGGTTCACAAATCTCTCCAACTATTTACATAAATAGAACTAAAGTAAAGGACACTCAAACTATTTGGCACTATTTTTGATGGATAGGTGATGACAAAGAGGAGAATTCGAATTTGATCCAAATCTTAGTTGATGATGAGGAATCCAAGTCACTAACTGCTTCCTTTCTTTGTGCAATCTGCTCCAACAATTCTGCAAACTTAGGGTCCAATGATATCTTCGTATTTCTCAATCCGTAATAGATATGTAAAAAGTGAAAGAGGTTATTGTGGATTAATATGTTGGTGAGATAAACCTCTTTCAGTTTCCCAAAATTCCTCTCCAGCTGTGCAGAATATTCTCTGTAAAAAATATGCGTAAAACAGAGTTTTACAGAGTCTGAAAAATGGCCTGTAAAGATGCGCATGTATCTCTCATTATAAAACCACTGTGAAAAAACCGAGATAGGTTTTTGTAGATGGGTCTCTTAGGAACAAAAACCTCCTTCATTTTTGTGAAATGTATTTCTAATTGGCCACAATATTCTCTGCAAAATGATGACTTGACTGTAATTTTCTGCAAAAAGTGCTTTTCAACATTGTTTAATATTTCCAAAACCATAATAGCTGTTAGAAAAGTGAGAGAGGTTTTTGTAGATGGTCCTCTTAAAAACATAAACCTCCTTCCGTTTTGTAAAATTCATCTTTTATTGATCACAATAGTTTCTTCAAAACTATGACTAAAATATGCAATTTCTGCAAAAATGTTCCTTCTTGTTGTATTTTTCATCTTTTCACTTTTTTGTTCCTTTGACTGTTTTACTTTCACTTTAGATAAACTTCAATGTTGGTGAAAGTATTTTCATCTCTTTTACCATTTTACTGCCTCTGTAATTACTTTTACTGTTTTACCTTTGACCGCTCTGTAACTTCATTTTTACTTTCACTCTGACTTTTACCTGATACACTTTAACCACTGATACTCTTTAATCCTGATACTCTTTGATTGTTCTTTACCGTGTTAGACTGAGCAGTAATTGGGAAAAGGACATTCTGGTTAGGGGACATTACTGCTCTTTGAGTTGGATCATAGTTAGAATGGCAATAGTGGACAATTTCTGGGAAAATAATGACTGAGGGGATGAGATACCTTGGGAGATTGGATTCCCACAACCCTATAAGGTCTTGCCCTTTTGAGAATTCATCTCTGCAGCGACAGAAGCTCAATCGGGGACTTTCATCGAAACCCAGGTCTTTTATTTGGAAATCTTCATCTATCAGAGGTAAATAGTCCAATTCACGGTGAGGAGCATTCAATGGAGTGATATTAAGAGTTGCCGGGACCTCCATTTTGGTTCTTGTGGATTCAAAATGGAGGTTTTCGTTTTTTCTTACAGACTGGACGGGATATCTGACAAAGGAGGAAATTGGAACAATGTGCAGGTTTTGGGGGCAATTTCACAGGTTTAAAATCTTCAGGGAGGACTCAGCAATGATTTTTAACCACTTTCTAAGCGAAAAAACAAAGGAAACTGAGTTTTTCGTGTAGTCGGGGCGTAAAATGATAAATACCTGTTTTTAGACGGAAACTGGTTCTTTGACAGGTAATGAGCAATGGCAGGGACGTTCTTCAACACGGGCGCAGCAGAATTTTGGGGCGAAATGGTCAATCACAGCAGAAATTTCAAAAATCGCAGCGGGAGCACCGTTCTTCTCAGAATAAATGAAAATAACTAAAAAACACGAAAAAATGGCTTATTCACAAGTTAAAAGGTTTTTTGTTTTTTTCGAGATGTGACGTCATGGTAGTACGGGATGACGTGTGCAGCGTCAGGCGGTAAGTGGTAAGCGGGAAGTGCCCGCACCGCTTTTGGTTGAGGGCGGTATTAATCACGGGGGGAGCGATTCCACAGAGCAGTTGCCACGTGGAAGTCTGACTTTTCAAAAACCGCCCATCCCCCGCTGGTTAACATGCTGGCAAGGGATGGGCAGCGGGATTAACAATAACCGTTGATCAACGAATGAGCGATCCAACGGCTGAAGGGATGGGGAACATGCGGAGGGTTGATAGGTGGGCCCGTCGGGTTTTAAAAGGTTTTTAATGCATAATCTAATCACCCCGTGGAAATGTTAATAGGCGGAGAAGGTTGTTAATTAGTCCGAATGACTAATTAATCCCAGGTACATAATGAAATAGGTTGCGGCGGAGTTGGCTAGGTGGAATGCCACGTGGACGGACCACGGTGGCACAAGGCTTTTCGCAAAGTGTATTGATATGTTTTGGTATTAAACATACTTATAGTATGTCTAAAGTTTTTATATATATTTTTATTATATGATGAATGAATTAATACAATTTAATCATCATAGGGGCGGGATTTATGTATAATGCTATAGTTTTAACCAAAGGGCTTATAAAGCGGGGTGTTTATTTTTAATGTGCGGGAATATATACTTTGGTAAACATTATAATAAATGGGTTTTGGGGATATTTATAGAAAAGGGAGTTATATACTTAGGAAAAGGGATTTCACTAGGGATTTAATATAGTAGAATTAAAAGTTAATATGGTAAAGGACAAGGAAAATCAAAACATCTTTGTACATCTAAGTGATAACTTATGAAGTAAATTGCAACATTTTATCTTCAACACTTAAACTTAGAATAACAAATTATTTTGAGGAACTTCTTATGGAATTTTGCATCAGTTTCCTAAGTAAAATAGGATTTTACTTAGGAAAAAGTTAAAGATGGAAGATAACAATGATGAATTATTTCAAGTGCTTATGTCTTTTTGATCATTAGGCCAAGGGTCCGGTCCCTCCAGAAGTCAAGGAAATGCCTTGAGCCCCTTTGATCTCAAATTACCTTAGTACTTTTGGGGAAATTAGTAAAACTCTTGAGGGGAAAAAATGATGAGGGAGGTTAATGAATTTGACTTTGCTTGCCGTGATTTTCCAGTGCATTTCCTGCTTTAGTACTTGTGATGAAAGTAAATGATTAACCAACATGTAGCAGCATTATTCATCAGATAACACTTTGCAGCACCATCTACCTACCCTATCTACTTAACACTACCATTTTGTCTTCTTTATTAGGGTGCATTTAGACTTGCAAACCCTTTTCAATCTTTTCCTTTTTACATGATAGATCTATCTATTTCTATCCTTATTACATCCAAGGGCTCAGATTAAACTGTTGAGCACCTTTTATTCACTCTACCTAGCTACTTATCTGCCAAGATTAAACTGTTTGGCTAGATATTTATTCTCTAATCTAATACATGAAATTGAAATATGACTAAGTCAAGTTTAAACAGTTTGACTTATTCATGAATTGTGGCAAAAATTTCACAAGTTGCACACAATTGATTTATTACAACAGAGTAAAAAGTAGTGGCATTTGGATTTGCACACTTTCCTTGGTCTATTTTTTGCTTGGGGTTCATTTCTTTCTTTTTTTTGACCATTTTATTCTTTTTACCCTTTGATCTTTCTTTTAGGGTAT
Source organism: Pinus albicaulis (assembly GCA_034641835.2). Taxonomy (NCBI): domain Eukaryota; kingdom Viridiplantae; phylum Streptophyta; class Pinopsida; order Pinales; family Pinaceae; genus Pinus; species Pinus albicaulis. The sequence continues at coordinate 124,703,164 of CM076575.1, forward strand.
ACCCTCTTTACATTTTTTAAATTTTTTGATTTTTTGGTTTTTCAAGAATATGGAACACCTTTGCTCAAGAAAGAAGGTTTGAACATATTCCATAATTCAATCAAGACAATCATAAAAGATGAAACCTATTGGCATAAAGAGACTACCAAATTGTGATAGTCAAGACTGCCCTCAATGCAGTCACGGATGAGTGGGAAACCTTTGTCCAAAGTATATTGGGTAGAGCAGACCTCCCAGACTAGGAGAACTTGTGGTCAATCCTGCGTCAAGAAGGACTCCGCAGATTCACCAAAAGGCAGCACAGCCCTGCATTGAGCAAAGTGAAGAAGGAAGATGAGAGAGATGCAGCCTTGGCATCAAAGAAGCAACCAAAGAAGAACAAGGATCTTTCAAACATCAAGTGCTTCCAGTGTGGTGAAATGGGACATTTTGCCAGCCATTGTCCAGAGAAGAAAAGGGACAAGGAAGCATTTTCTTCCAAAGCAGTTGTGGCAGATGATGGGTCAAGAGATGATGCAGCCATGAGTGCTCATGAACCACGGAGGTGGGGTGACATGGACATGTAGAGAAGCTAAATGAAAGAGAGGCGGGATCCTTAGGCAGCTCATCTCTTGGATCACATGCGAGCTACGGCAGCCTTAAGACAATAGCGGGATTAGTGGAGCAGAGGGTGCATAAATCACAGATGAGGCAAAGGCAGAGGCAGATATGAAGACTGGAAGAAGCAGCGCAGAGCAAGGCAGCAACAGCGTAGAAGCAGTAGCAGCGCAGAGGCTGATGTGACTTCAGCAGCGCAGAGCAAAGTTGCTTATCCAGTGCAGAGCTGCAGCAGTGCAGAAGGCTTCAGAGGGATAGCACAGTGTAGCAGCAACATGATAGATTTCAGCACAAGGGGCTGATGTGACTTAAGTAGTGCAGAGGGAGTCTGATTACGCAGGCATTTGTAGTTGTGTATCGTTCTTTAGATGCCAGCATAGATCTATAGCCTATGGAGCTTCAGTGATGAGGATGCAGCCCATCTGACTTGTTTGTCAAAGATTGGGCAGAAGATTCAGTTGTTTCTCTCAACAACTGAATTTGCAGTGCAGCAGATCAGTTGTGGCAGTGCTATGAGCAGCACAGATGCAGCATATTGAGAGGGAGCTGCAGTATAGAGGTTGCAGTGGCAGTGGCAGAGATATGGGCAGCAGTATAGAATGGCAGCAGTAGTGCACAGTTGAGTGGCGGCAGGCCAAGCTTCAGCAGCACAGAACCAGTACTCAAATTCATGTAATGCATAGTGTGATGTATTGCTAGAGCATACCCTTGATGCTAAGAGGTAGTGTTGAGATTTTGTGTATTTGGGGTAGCATCAGTTGTGCTCTAGCTCCCAAATTTTGAGGAGGTACTAGAGTACACTTGATCTACAAGACCCAGAAATGGATTTGAGAAATTTCATCTGGTTTAGGAGATATTAAATTAATTAATTATTTTAATGTATTTCCTAAGTTAAAACTTAGGAAAATAAAATAATTAAAGTGAATTCAATTAAACATGTGATAAAATTGTCTTAAGTCACACGGATCAAGTTTTCTTTTAATCTTAGCCACTGATTAAAGATTTAATCTTGGTCGTTGATTTGTCAATGAAAAAAATATAAAGGAAAGGCTTGGGGTCATTTTCAAAGACACATAGAGGCAGAGCACTGAAGTTAAGCTGAGATTCTAGAGCAGGGTTTGCTAACAATTCTCAGAAGTGTTTCAACTGTAGCGAGGGGTATTTAGGCCAAGGGGATGATCTGATCCCAGGGTCTAGAATACACAAGAGGCAGAGATCAGCTCAAGGATAGTGCAGAAGAGGAGAGCAGCAACAGCAACAAGGATAGCGTGATTTTCAACAGGAAACCCTCAGAGGTTACGCAGAGACCCTTTAGGGGCAGCGTAGTGATTGCGTCACCCACTCTGGGGTAACGCAGTGTCTTCCGGAGCAGTGATGAGGGTTTGAGGGGCTTCAGAGGCTGACGCAGAGGCTTTCAGGGGCAGTGTTGGGGTTTCTAGGCCCTAATCTTGGCTGAGTTCTATAAATTCCGCTTGAGGGTGTGGATCAGTCATGATTTTGGCCCTAGATCAGGTAGTGAGTTGTAGATCTAGTATTTTCTCTATCGGGATTTCCAGATCTGTAACCCAGATTTGTGTATTCAGAAATATTCTTAATAATAAGACCCTCTAGCAGCCAGAGACCGGTTTTCCCACATTGGGTTTTTCCGGGGACTATTTGTCCAGAAATAACTGTGTCACTTTGTTAATGTGTGCATGAACTTGTTCTAGATCTGGATTGGTAGAGATATGTTATGTGTTTTGCTTCGATTTTAACTTGAATTTATTCAGTTAATAGCTTGTTTAAGTAGAAGGAGCATAACCAGATTAACAGTAATAATTTCTGCATAAAGTATAAGATTCAGAAATTTCTACATGAATAAGGAGGAGATGGAGCCCATTATAGAGCCCATGGATATTGAAGTAGAGTCTGCACAAGAGACAAAAATTCTACAACCTACACCTGCAAGTAGCAAATCAAAGATCAGTGAGAAGAGTCATGGGAGGATAACCAAAAGCCAAACAATTGGGAAAGGAAACCTTGAAGATATTCTTCAAGCCATAGAAATTGAGGAGACTCCAGTGGTTAGAGCTGAAGATGTTAAAGGGAATAAGAAGAAAAATAAGGGTATAACTGCTAAAAAGCTTGATTTCTCAAGAGAAGATGCAGGGTTTATGTTTCAACCAAGAAAACCATTCACCAAGCTGCAGCTTGCCAAGGGTGTCATGGCAAGTAAAAGGACAGAGGTTACTGATAAAGGAAAGCAGCCTATGACTGAGGATATCATTGATTTGTCTCCAGCAAAAGAGGATATAATTGTGCAGAGGAAAGGTAAAGAGAAAGTGGTTGAGAAAACTGAAGTACAAATGTTAAAGGAACAGTTAAGAAAAGCTAGAGAGGAGGTGAGCAAATTGGAATTGTGAGAAGCCAAGATAGACAAGAAAATGATGGAAGAATTCAAAGAGAAGGTAAATGAACAACTCAACCAATATGATGAGACATTGACCAATGCTAAGAAATTGTGGAAAATGACACTTTCTCTATGAAGGGTAATGAAGCACACAAGAAAGGGAAATATATGGTTGCAAGCTAAAAGAAAGACACTCAAAAGCTAAGTCAAAGAGCTAGAAGAGCATATGGAGATGATACAGTCAGAGTTAAAGAAGAAAGGTCTTAAAATCATAGTCATAAATGAACCTGAAGAGATTCAAGCTCCTACTGCCAAAGGTGAAGCTTCTAAAGCTTGAAGAGTGGACAAACTAGCTATCTGACATTTTTGCATCATTAAGAATCAACATTTGCAGATCCATAGGCAAAATTTTGAAGCAGAAAGGACAATTTTTGAGTTTACTGCCAATTAGGCAACTTCGTAGCGAATCTCAAGCTTGAAGCTCAAATTTCGCTACGAACTCTCTATAGGTGTCTTTTTGTTTAAAATCACAGATATGGTCAAAATCAAGGCAGGTGAAAATGTGTATTTAGCTCTTTTGACTTAACAAACAGTTCCAAATCGGCAAAGAGAGCTAACAGGTGGCAGAGATAGGTGAAATCAATTTGCTACAGACTTTCGCTACGAACTTGCCTTAACTCCCATGTTTCCGTAGCGAGCAAGTTTTTGTACCATTTTTTAGTTTTGATGGTCTATTGGAGGTAAGTCAGCCACGTGGAAAGCTTACAAAGTATCAGAGGAATATTTGGTGGAGGCATGGTCTTCGACAAGGTTGTTCAGTTCACCAGCTCATCATGAAGACAATCATCATTTATCATGACACCACCTCCTTAAAAATAGGAAGACAAGTCTCCTAACTTGGTGGGAGAAATTATCTTTTGGTCATGGTCAATGCCACCCAAGCACATGACTGTCATCGATGTAAATATGCAATCTTTTCAGTTGGTTGATGTAATAAATAGGTTGTAGAGTCCTAGTAGGTCTCTAAGTCCTAAAGTTAGTAGTTGTCAATTTTATTTCCATGTAATTTGCTTATTGTTAAGATAGGTGTCAGCAAAGGAACTCGATGATCTAGCCATGTAGGCAGATCCAATGTAAAGAGGCTGAAGCCTATTAATAGGCATAATATCTAAAAATAGAGGGTTGAATGATGTGACTATAGAACTACTATTGTAAACATTTCTCTTATCACTAATATACAGTGGTTGTTTGCTCTTTCTTCACCTGAGATTCATCTGATGTTTTTCATGAGCACTTGTCTTATATATCTTGTTATTTTGTCTTCATTACTTTGATGTTTGATTACTTAGAATTCATGTACATCATGCTTTAACTTCCTTCAAGCATTAGACTACTATGTATCCGTGTGTGTTGTCTTTTCATAAAAACATCTATATGCTTTAGCTTCCACAAGAACCATGTCACTGAGTTTCTTAACACTGACTCCATAAGCCCAATGGTAGTAATTTCTATAAATCTTTCACCTGCATACAAAAATAATTAAAACACTTTTGTCAGAGTTAGCCATCTGTGAGCTTCATATACATAATATTATCAATATCTTTGAGAGAGCCCTCTCAGGCTGAAAAGGCTAATTTTCAGCTAGAAGTTGGTTTGAAAGAGTTACTCTAGGTTGTCTGGTGGAGCAACCCATCTATACCAACTTAGTGATAACAAAGTGGACCACATAAATAATTGTGCACAAGCTGCAAAGGGGTTGAAGCGTGCCAAGAGGCATGTTTGTCAAAACTATCCCGAAGATGTTTTCCGAGTACAAATCCGGAACAAACACCATCTCGGAAAGATACCATAGGAAGATTTGTCACCATATTTTATTTACAGAGTTTGAAGAGAGCAATAGTTTAAGTGACCAAATCGCTCATGCCAAAGTTTACTCACTTCAATATTATGAGCAACAAAAATGGAGGGAAGACATGATGACCCAAAGTTGAAAAAATTATACAACCTTGTGGAATCATCAGCAGTTCCAGTAGCTAAAATATGTCTAGGATCTCTTAGGTCCTTAATTACAACATCATGATGTAAGAATTCTATTGTTTTCCCTTCACCTAAATGAGTTATCTGATAAACATATAGAAGGTTGCAGGACAAGGTAGGAACACATAATACATCATTAAACTGACCATTATCTAGATGAATGGTTCCAGACCCTACAACACTAAGAGATCTATCATCACCAACATAAATATTTTTGGTGTTACAGTCATTTAAAGAAGAAAACATGGCTTTATTTTTGGCCGTTTGGTAAGAGGCTCCAGAATCAATGAGCCACTCATGAGAATGAGAAGAAGAAGATACATTCAATGCATAGCCAGATCTTGACGCTTGACAACCACAAGAAGAAAGTGTCATTCCCGAAGATGAAGTTGAAGAGTTCTCCAAATTGATGTTGTGCTTCTTCATTGTTGCTTCCAAGGCTTCCATCTTCTTAAAACATTTTGACTCTCCGTGGCCATCACGATTACAAAAGTTGCAATGTCTATCTGTCTTCTTCCATTTGTTTTTAGTTTCCTTATCAGTTTGTTGAGTTGCTTTTTCAGTTTGAGGTTGAAATTGCTTAAGACCCTTGTTTGGTTTAGGACCATTCTTTTTAGGATGTTGCTTCTTAGGATTTTTTGGATATGGTTGTTGCTGGGCTGCTAATGCTTTCTTAGAATAGTTTCCAGTATTAATAAGACCAAGGTGTAAGATTTTTTCTTGTTCTCTTATCAAAGAATCGCAAAAGGCATCAAAAGAGGGGGACTTGTACGTTGTTCCTTGAGAAATGAGGGCTTCTCTAGTGGAATGGAAGGTGCAAACAAATACAGAGTATGCAGGACCAAGCTTAGCAAGAATGGAATAGATAAGACTACCATCTTCCTTTTTGACTTTACAACCTTCTAAAAGAAGTTTAAGGGTCTTGAATTTGGACAAAAAATCTTAAATAGAGAAGAAATTATTGGGGTCCAAAGTAAGCAACTCATTTTCAAGCTAGTGGGCTCTGATTCCATTTTGAATGCCAAAAACAATATTTAACTTTTTCATGGCTTCATGAGGAGAGTCAATTTCTTGGATATGAAATCTAAGATCTTGAGCAATGGGCATTCCTATCAACCTTGTTTATTTTCCCATTTATCCTTTTTATCTCCATCAGTGGGTTTATATTATTGTCCTGAGGCTATTCTATAAAGCCCTTTACTTCTAAGTAAGTCTATCATGTATGATACACATTGAAAATAAATGGTGTCGTTAAGAATAACTGGGCATGCACTTTCCAATTTTTTTTAAATTGAAGCTGAAAAAGGCTGAAATCAACTGCTCCAATGGAAAGATCTCGAAAAATTAGGCCGGTTCAAAAAAAACGGTTCTGAAAACGACTTCTAGATGAAGAAATTATGCCTTTTTGAAGAAAAGTTGGAGTAGATGCCGAGTAGTTACGTGATAGGTTGAAAGTTGATGATGAAGTTGTACTTTTTTTAAAAATTCCCCCCCTTTTCCAAACATAATATAATAGGCTCACTTTTAAAAAAATACTAATTTATGTGACCCACTTTTATAAATAAGTGAGAGTCACTTTTACAATGTTACTTTTACATGTGCTTTTTAAATAAAACCCCTTTTAAAAAAAATACAACTTGCCAAAAAGCTTTTTAAGAAAAAATAACTTGACAAAAAGCTTTTTAGAAAAAGAAGCTTGACAAAGAGACTTCAACCCAAGACCTCTGTTCTCATAAAGTAACTTTACACCGAGTGAGCTAGTAAAAAGATTCTGTAATTGTTTTAAAGGAGGAAGGGGTTTTCTATTTTTTTGCTCTTCGGTGTGCGTGCTTTTTCCTGTAAAAAAACACAAACCGTGCACACAACAACAACAAAAAATGCAGGCCTTATGACAAAAATGTTAGATTTCCAGTTAGTCCATCTGGGAATTATATATTTTTCTCGCTATTTCTAATTTCCCGAGATCGCACAAAGTCGCGGGGAAAGAGCATACGTAACAAAAAAATCTCGTCTTCCTATTTCTGATTTGCCAAAATCGCACACTGTGCAGAGCAAAGAGCATAAGCAAAGAAGAGGGTATAGATCCAGCAATTAAAAAAAAACTATAAACAGAGAGATTAATAAATATAACTGCAAAAAAAAAGCTTTATACCTCCAGATCTAAAATGACATAACTTGGGCAACCAGAAACCTTTTTGCATGAAACGAAAGGGGTTCCTCACTATAACAGAGGCTTTGAACACAACAGAGCAATTATCCCAGCCTAAAAGTGGTCAGAAACAGTAGATCTGGAAAACGGCAGTCGCATGCAGTCAAACCAGCTTCGGATTTGGATCAACAACAGATGCGACCCTCAAAACTGCTCTGATACCATGTAGAAATTTACAGGATAAGTTCCTTAGATCAAACACCAAAGATCACCGCTCACAAACAAATCACACATCAGTACACCAGTATTTGACATGGTTAAAACCCTCGAAGAGGAAAACAGTGCACGGCCTGAACCAACGCGGCCACTTCAGTCAATTTATTAATATAAAGAAAGAAAATTTACATAAGCTTATCTCATAAACGGTTACCGGACAAATGACCCTCCATGCTCTTTAAATAGAGATCATGGACCAATTGAGTGTTAAGCCACGGATCAAGTGTCGGTAATACCAAGAAAAGAATGAACCGTCGGATCACTACATATCGTGACTGTCAGATTATAAGTTACAAATGTACATAGCAAATAAACACACTTTAACTATTTCCTATGTGTCGAAATATCATAACATCCCCTCTTAAGAACAACTTGGAATAGGATTGAAAGATTTACAAAGGTGACACAATAAGAGACTATCTACTATGTGTCGGAATATCCTAACAATACAATGGTACAGACGCTTTTATACGACAACCGCAAATCAGTATGGTCTGCAATTGGTGGACATATGGTTGTACGAATTTCTAGGAATCGTACAAATTTGTTTTGAACAACTTAATCAATGGTATGGCAAAGAGTGCGGACCAATTTGATTTTACATAAAAACTTGTAACAAAAATTTTAAATGGTCAATGACCTAACAAAACAGAGAAACTCTGAAATTTTAGTGTAGCTACAGCTTGTATGGCCAATGGCCAGGATCGAAAACTAAATTTTGATACCAAATGTGATAACCATATATGGCTTAGCAAAAATATCCAAAATTTGGAAAATAATAAAGAAATCCAAGTAGGAATTAATAATATTTTAAATAATATATGAGAGAAAAAATGGTTTGATTTACAAATAAGGGTAACCATATGGTATGGTATATATGAAACCATATATACCTAGGGGAAGTGCCATTTCATTAATAGTCATGTCTTTTGAGACATGTCCTCTCATTATATAGTTTTTATTTAATTATAAGTTATTTATTTATATTATTTAATATAGTTATATTCATGACACTCATCATCCTCTTGATACTTCTTGATGTATTTTTACAGTGACCTAGTCAATAGTAAGAGGCAATGTTATGATGTGTAATATAGCAACTTATGTGATACAGTTGTATATAAGCCTTAGAGGAACCTTTGGGCAGTTGTTTGAGCCATTATTACCCTATAGCGATCATGTCATGTGGTCCCATGGGAGTATTTTTAGGAGGTTAGTTATGTCAGTCTGTAATACTTTATGATATTATTGGGCAGGCCCACCAGGTTTACTAATATTTTAGTGGATGCCTCTAAAAAGCAAGTGAGAATGAACAATGGGATTATTGCCTTCATATCTACACATATGTGAGAAGATTATGATGTACAAGTGCTATTTTGGAAGCTTAGTGATAACTCTTGGAGCATGAGATCCACCATTAACTCTAATGTGTTTAAATTTAATGTGTGAGTTTTGCTTTATTTATTTTGTATAATTGTAAGCTGAAGACTCTGTTATTGCAATCCTTTGCGCATAATTTTTACAATTATTATATGATAATGTGTATAATAATAACTCTAAGGGTTAGTTTAATCAATTGAATCATCTGCAAAAAACCATGTTGCTGACTAGGAGGCCTTAGCTCATAGGTTCAAATCTAGTTGAATCCCTCAAGGTTACCAGCCATTATTGTGGTTTCCAATAGAGCTTCCTTCGATCCTAATATGTTGGGTAAGATGGCAGGATCCCGCAAGGTTTTCTCAAGAAAGAAAACACTCTATAATAACAACTCTATTCTATATATGTACTGGTTCTCCTGCAATACTTATGTACTTGTTCTCATGCATTACTTAGGTAGGATGACTACCAAACCAACCTACTATTTAGTTATACACGTGACCCTTGTATATTTAGGACTATTTTTTTTCATTATGAAAATGACATATACACATATACATAAATTCATATATTTGTACGTTATGTGTGTGAGTGTTGTTTCCTGTATCTTTAAGTTTTGAAAGTGCTATTTCCAAACTCCATACAATTTTGAAAGCCTAAATACATTACCCCGTTCTGGGTGACCGAATCAAAACATTTCTATAGAGAAACAAAGAGAAACAGGTTTAAACATGGTTCTAAAAAGCAACACAAGATAAAGAGAGGTTCTACATTCAATCACAGTATCAGCAATCAGTTCTTGCAGTTTGGCATTCATATGTCAAGGGAAATTAAATGGAAACTAAGAGATTCATACCTTCGCAAGCCCAGCATAATTCATTGGCAAGACTTTGGATGATGCTTCTTTGGTCTGATCTGGTGTCAGCGTCACAGATGCATCAATCTCAAGCACAATAGGTTCCTCATTCCTTTTAAAAACTCGCAACTGTGGACCAACTGTATCCAGCATGATCTGTTGTGTGTAAAATAGTTTATTTTATATATAGGGAGCACCGAGATGCACATTAAAACTCAATAATAGCCCATTGATGATAAAAATTGGTCTGAAATGAAGATAATTCATATGGGGCTAGATAAGAAAACTAATGAACACACCAACAGATAATGAATATTAGTTCCAATTAAATTGTGTGAAAGCACTAAAGTACTACTGGAATTTACGAAGCACAAATAACAAAACGCAATTACAGACGAGAGGATATTCATTTTAGAAAAGCAATCATAAGGTAAAATAAGAAGCAAGTGTGTTCCTAGAGACAAGAATGAATAAATACAGTACTCAATCTGGATGATATGTATTATAATTTCCTGCAGGAAAAACCTGAATCGGTATAACAGTGAATAAGCAACTTTTATAGCTAAAGCAGAACCAGCAAAGTTGAAAGTCTTCCACTAAAAATTGGTTTCAATTATTCCCTTCTTTGTGATTTTTCCTATAAAAATAGTGGCTCAAAAAAACAATGACAACTTACTGAATAAATATTTTTAGATCAATTGCATATTGCAACCTAAAATCCATGGGAAAATGCAAAATGTCAATATCCATGCATTTCAGAATGGTGAGTAACTAGCACAGTTTATCAGTCAATACTCTCACTATGTTAATGAAGCAATTTAATATGTCCTAATGAACAACAGTTAGAAGAACAAACTAAACTTACAGCACAAAGTTTATTAACCCCCTTTGCAGCAATCTTCAGATTTTCAAGAGTTTCTTGGTGATATTCATTGTCTCCCCCAGAGAAATCAAATCGAGCAACTGCCAAAAAAATGCAAACATTATACAGATGTTGTTTAGCAAACACATGCCAGGTCCCATAAGCACCATGGAGATGAACCATCCATCTTAAGATCTGCTGTGATTCTACCCGAACTAAGAAAGCTACAAAACAATAAGCAACTCTAGCATAGCAAAACAGACACAAATCCAAAACAATATTTCAAGCGAAACTCACCAGACATCCCAGCCTTAAGGCACCCCTCAATCACCTCGACAGACCGTGACTGTGGTCCAAGAGTGCCAATAATTTTCGTCATTGCAGGAAAGAAATTCTACAAGATACAAAACACTGAAGTATTGTTCAAGACCAGGATTTAATCAACTGTTATCTGCAAAATTCTCACAGCTTACCAATACAATGGTAAATTATGCAAGAAAAAATTCGGAAGCCAAGCCCAAAACCCAAAACAGTACATGGTTCAATGATTAGCAACTATTTCCAGCACATATTTTACCAAATAACCAAACTCTTCTCAAAGATCAACTGAATCCAAGGCTGAAAATTTCACTCATGCAAGGAAAAGGAAGCTTGCCTAAGTCAAAAAAGCAGTTATAGTTTGCAGTTGTCATTAAATGGATCTAATCGTGCCAAGTTTGAGTTGCAAGTACAAATCAGATCATGCCTGGAACTTTATAAAAGAGCTTTAAACTGTGGATTCAGTCGTTTTTTGCCCTGTTTTAGGGAATTCTTCTCTGCTGATTCATTGAAAGTCACGAACAACACAAAAGAACACCAAAGCAACCCATGTGGGGCACCCATCAACCACTCTTGATCATCCCCTGATGCGGCTGGTCATTTAGGACATTGACAACAGCAAGTTTTTTTTGAGGTTTTACTGAACTAGTGACTGTTACATGCCTCTTTTAGCTTCTTTCTCAACATTGGAGGTACCCCTAGAGACTGTTTTCATCATGTTTATTATTTAGGGTATATAGCAACATAGTTTAGAATTTTTTAGGAGTTTTTTATGGTTTTTAAAGTTATTTATTTTTTTTTGCTATTGTTTTCTTTAGTGGTTTTGGCAGCCTTCACTGAAGAAGACAGCAACCGCTTCCCTTGACCTATCGGTTGTTCTTGTAAAACCTATAGGTTGTTAGCTTATTACAGTTTTTACCTTACTGCAAAAGATCCGATGACTTATCACAAGTTCAGGGTAAAGATGAATGGCAAACTTTAACGTTTAAACACCAAGAAATAAACCCTGAACAGCACAGCAGAGAAACATTAAACCAAAACAATGAAAATGCCAAGGGTGAAAGACTTTACTTGAGCTTACTGTGAAAACATTCCGGGATCAACTAAGCTTATATGTAAAATTTGCAAAGATGAATTAGTGGCAGCATTTTAGATTCATATACCACCTTGCCCAAATTTCTGACGATGACATTGGTCTTTGCAAAAAAGTTCACCAAAATGTTCAACACCATTTGTACAAATTTAAGCATCGGAGGTGACAATATAATTCTTTTTTGATACCCAAGCACGAATTGATTCCCAACCTTGCTTGGATGGCATAAGTTGGAAAAGTAATGTCCATAGTAAAGCAAGGAAGGCCATTGCTGATTTTTTGAATTATTCTGGAATCCTTCTCAACTATGCCAAAACCCCTTATTAGAAATTTCTAGAAATTTCAACCCCCACTCCGTTATAGTTTCCCTTATCACTCCATGCATATAGTTTTAAAACCAAACATGATAATAATACTAAAATCTGGAAATGACAGAAATTTCTGAAAACACAAATTTGAAGATTTCACAACTGCTGAAAAATGCAGAAATAAAACACAGCGAAAATATGACAGCGACACACAGAAAATAACACAGTGATTTTTGGTCAATGTGACCCTGGAAAAACCCCCTACAACTCTTGGGAAAAACCAGTTTGAGAGTTTTTCTTTATTTCTGAAAATGCTTTTACAGAGAAACTGAAATACACAGTAAAAATTCTAGCAACCACAAATTACAACTTATCTCGATTTCCGTGCTTGAACTCTGCCTCGAAAAACATGCCAACAACAAACAAAAAATTATAGCAGAAATTTACAGCATTAAATGTTGTTCGGTCAGCCTTGAAAATCGTGCCCAAAACTTAGATGTACGAACTGTACGGAAAAGTACAGATATACTTCATCCTCGAAATATGTGCCCTGCTACCTCGGAAAACATGACTAGCAGCCTCGGAATTTGTGCCTTCAGTCTTTTCTTCTTCCTCCTCGATTTTTTAGCTGTCCTTCCCTCAAAAATCGTGTCAAATGTTGTTGTAAGAAATCTGCCTTGGGATTCGTGCCAAATAAATGTTGTACAGACTATTGAAATATCTCCTTGGGATGCGTGCCAAAGTTTGTTGCTCTCCTTCAACTTCTCACTGAACAGAAATTTTCTCCTTGCTCTCTCTTCTCTCGTTCATGAAACACTGAATTGCTATTTTCTTCTTCTCCTCTCTTATTACCCTAAATGACCTTTTGGGTAACCCTAAGATCTAATGGCTGAGATTCATTTAGATCTAGGGATGAGAATAAATATGCATTTAATTCTCACTCTCTATTTTTTAACTCACCCACTTAAATAAAGACCCACTTAGCCTTTTATTTCCATAGTCACTTTTTCACTCTCTAATTTTTCATTGACTTTAATAAAGTCACTTTAAAATTAGAATGTAACTTTACCACTTATAAAGCCACTTTAAAATTAGATTGACTTTACCACTTATAAAGTCATTTTAAGAGAAAAGTACAAATAAATTTGGACACTTTTCCCTAGGCCAAAGATCAAAGCCTTAGGGAACCACTTGTCCTCTAGTACCCAAATTTTAACACTCCCTCTTACCGAGGAAAGTGTTCTTCACCACTCCCATTTTGTCTATGAAGTAGGCATGCTTGCCCCGTGGTAAGGCTTTGGTGAGCATGTCCGCTACCTGCTCATCTGTGGAAATGTACTCAAGCTTGATAGCTCCCTTTTCGACATAGTCTTCGTTATGTATATTTTATTATTTATTAATTAGATTTAGTTATCTTAGGTTATTAACTGAAAGGGCATGATCAAAGATCATGCCTCTTCGCCAAAGGACACCTTGAGGCTATATTTAAAGCCTAGGCGATCCCTCATTGTAATCATCTCTTATCTATCATCATTAATAATATATATTTATCAAGTTTACCAGAGTTTTTACACTCGAACTAATTAATTTTTATATAAAAATTAGATTTTAAAAAATAAAATAATAAAAATTATTATTGTTATATAATAATTATATAATTGATTTAAATATTATATAATTTTTAATCAATAATTATATATATCTAATAATTATATAAATTATTTCAAAAAAATAATAATTATTATTATTTAAATATATATATATATATTATTAATTAATTAATTAATTAATTTAAAAAAAAAAAAAAAGTAAGGGACAAAAACCGCAAAAATATTTCCCACCTCATACGTGTTCGCATGTCTTTATCAATGATGACAATTGATCAGATAAAAAGGCAAATATGGCTTAAACAAATGGAGGCTAAGGACAATGAGAACAAAATATTGCAGAAATTTAATGCGATCATGAACAATATGACAGAACTCTACAGTAAGCTAAATGATAAAATAGATAAGTTAAGTCAGACACAATCCCCAATATCTCCTAACATGGAACAAAATCACCAAAACAATTCCGCAAATTCAAGGAACTCAGAAGAGCGTCAGGAAAAAACTGATTTCCCACATCACCATGAAGATACAGATGTTTATAAACAACAAAATGTTCCATCCCCAGAATTGAACGAAACATGTGAAGCGACCAACACATCCGAAGCCACTGATATAACACCAGAAGCTGTTGAGGCCTTCGGTGATGAAGCACATATGGTGGTTAAGAATGAAGCGTTTGATGATGAGAAGAAGTTGCATCAAACGATAATTGTTGGTAACTTACCCCTAAATCTAAAAAGGAATCACAAAAAATCACCAGAAGAACAAGGAATAGTTGGGAAACATGAAAAAGTATTCCAAGATCTACCCATAAAAGTGTCTTCCAATAGGAAAATCAAACATCCAATAGAAGTCAAGACAGTATCCAACTCTGTCGATATCAGATCTTTTCACTATCCACATCACCAACAGATGGATTTCGAGAAGATGCTCCATGATCTTTTTAAAATATGGGAAGCAAGAGCTCATCGCTTGAGAAAACCAGACATTCGCCAACATTGTCCATCATTACATATGCTTTGAGGACAAAGCATCTTAAGAGAGGGGCAATGTTATGAATATTTTATTAATTATTAGTTAGATATAGTTATATTAGGTTTTATTAACTGAAAGGGCATGATCAAAGATCATGCCTCTTCGCCAAGGGACACCTTGAGGCTATATTTAAAGCCTAGGCGATCCCTCATTGTAATCATCTCTTATCTTCGTCATTAATAATATAAATTTATCAAGTTTACCCACCAGTTTGGAGCACCTGGGCCTCCGCCTTCATGGCTCACCTGGAGCCATATGCTTTGACCTGTCATGAAAAATTGGATTCTCCATGAGTTCTATGCAACTCTGATTATTGCAATAAATCACTGAAGGTCTCAATGTCTGACCAAATAGACCAAACAACATCTTGCGAAGCCATATGGCCTCACAACTATCCAAACTAGCAGCCATATACTCTGCCTCAGCTAAACTCAATCCAACTGACTGTCGTTTCCGACTGAACCATGACACAGCTACTGAACCCAACCCAAAACAACACCCTGAAGTACTCTTCCTATCAAAAGCACAACCTGCCCAATCTTAATCTGTGTACCCTGCCAGTCTCACTCCATCACCCTATCTATAATCCAGACCAAAATCCACAGTCCCCTGCAAGTAACAAAGAATGTGCTTTACAGCCACACAGTGCACCCTCCTGGGCTCACACATGAAATGACTCATAGTGTTAACTGCAAAACATATATTTGCTCGAGTGTTGACCAAATACATCAATGAACCAATCAGATGTCTATATAGAGTAGGATCCACCAACTCGGAGAAGCGTGAAGCTTCTTCCAGTAAGTGATCATAGGTGTAGACATGAGTTTCCAGTCCTCCATGTGAAATTTGCAACGAATAACCACAATGTACTTCCCCTGTCCCAGGAAGAAATGCCCCTCCTCTTGCCATACCTCCAATCCCAGAAAATAATGCATCAAGACGATGTCCTTCATCTCAAACTCTGAAGTAAGATCTCTCTTGCAGCGCTCTATGAGTCTCTCTGCACCAGTGATGACCGAATCATCCACATACATCACCAGAATGAGAGGCTCCTCACCTACCACAATGAAGTATGTAACCCAACTGGTGCAAGTATGTAACAATCCTCGAGTACCAAGCTCTAGGAGCTTGCTTCAAGCCGTAGAGTGCCTTTTTCAATCTACATACATGGGACTCCTTCCCATGCACCTCAAAGCCCTGCGACTGCTCAATATAAACCTCCTCCTGAATGAAGTCATTGAGAAATGCGGTCTTCACATCCATCTGGTGGATCTTCCAACCCATCTCTGCTGCAATTGATATAATGGAGCAAATAGATGTATACCGTGCTAAGGGATCGAAAGTCTCCTCATAGTCAACTCCCTCTACCTGTGAGAACCCTCTCGCCACAAACCGAGCCTTGAACTTCTCGATGCTGCCATCTGCAGCATGCTTTATCTTATAGAGCCATCTGGAAGTAACAATTGATTTACCTTCAGGCCTCAGCACTACCTCCCAAACATCGTTCTTCATAATAGAAGAATACTCCTCCATCATGGCCTCTCTCCAGACCTGCTAGATGGTTGCCTCCTCATAACTAGAAGGCTCGGAGTCAACAATGCTTGTTACCAATGCCATGTAACTACAAAACCACTCAGGTGGTTTACTCTCTCTGACCTGTCTCTTTGGCCCAGCAACTGATGTGGCCTCATGCAAGGTGTCTTGAAGCCACTTGAGCTTCCTCTTCCCTGAGCATACGTCTCCCACCAGAGTGAAAGAATCCTCATCATCATCAGAAGCCTGAACTCCTGAAGGCCTGCTAACTGACCTCATGCCTGAACCTATGCCTGTAGAAGTTGAAGTACCGTGTGAACTGTCCATCAGTGGACTACCCTGTGAACTGCTCTGCATGCTGCCCGAAGAACCACCCTCCTGACTCTGAGAGCCACTGTTCACTGATGGACCTGACACGGTAATAGATGTACCTCCTGATCCCTAACCTCCTGCACCCTGTTCACTGAATCCCTGTGACTGACTCAGCTACTCCTGAAGGTTGGGTGACTCTAGATAATGCAACTCTCGTGACCTCCTAAAAGCTCTCTCCTCCTCGAACTTCACATCCTGCCTGACAACCACTTTCCTCTTCTCAGGAATATAAATCCGATAAGCTTTCGAGGTCTCGCTTGGGCTCTACCTTGGTCCTCTTCTCCTTGGGGACATAGGAATATGCAAGGTACCCAAAGATACGAAAGTGCCCAACATCAGGCTTCTTCCCAGAAAAAGCCTCCTCCGGAATCACATTCCCCAAGTCATGATGTGGACTCCTGTTCTGCATGTAAACAACAATGTTGCAGGCCTCTGCCCACAAAAATAAAGGTAACCCCTGATCATGAAGCATGGCTTTGGCAGTCCCTACAATGGATCTGTTCTTCCTCTCCACAACCCCATTCTGTTGGGGGTTGAAAGGAACCATGAACTCCCTCCTAATGCCTGCCTCAGCACAAAAATCAACAAACTCACCAAGGGTATACTCACCTCCATTGTCCGACCTGAGGACCTTGATCTTCCTACTTGTATGGGTCTCCACAAGAGCTTTGAACTCTTGTAACCGCTTGAAGACCTCACTCTTGGTCTTTAAGAAATAAATCCAGGTCTTCCTGGAGTGGTCATCAATGAATAAAACATAATACTCATAGCCACTTAAGGATACATGAGACATCTGACCACTCACATCGATATGAATCAAGTCAAGGATCCTAATCGCTCTGCTGTCACTGCTGGGAAAAGGGGATTTGGAAAACTTCCCCATAGCACATCCTCTGCATACATTAAGGTGATCAGAATTGAAATCTGGCACACAGTGGTGATCTCCCGCAATGTCCTCAAGGCCCCATGATACATGTGCCCCATCTTGCAGTACCAAATCTCATAGAACTCTAAACTGCTAGATCTGTTGTTGGTCCTATCTCGGGTGTTGCTACTCAATGTCATCAGGGGCTAGAATGAGAACTTGTACACCTTGACATGGCGCACACCAATCACTTTAGCTGAAGAAGCTGGAGTTCCCCTCGGATATATAAGCCCATGCCCTCTCCTGAGCAACACCTCATACCCTCTGTCCTCAAGTGCTGAGACGGATATCAGGTTCTTCTTCATTCCAGGCACATATAGAACATTTGACACTTTCAAGGGAGGTTTGGGTTCCCTATCAAATGTCAATGTACCCACACCAACTGCTCTAACAGTGTTGTCATCACCAAGTACTACCTCAATATCAGTGTCACTCTCTGATAGCTCTGAGAAGTACTCCCTCACTCCTGTCATATGACGAGAAGTGCCACTATCAACATACCAAATAGCAGAAGATGCTCTGTTAGTAGAGGGGAGTGCACACTCCCTCTGAACCTATATGGAAGGTGATCCTGCACTAGTGGCCTCACAAGCTATGAACCCAAACTCTCGATCAAAGCTCTCCGAGAAGCCCTCTATCTCTGCAGAAGCTGCCATGGTTTTCTCTTTCCCCTTCTTGTTCTTCTTCTCCAGACACACAACTGCATAGTGTCCCAACTTTTGACAATTCCAACATTTGACTTTGGAATAGTCCTTCTCCTTGTTCTGCTACTTACCTTTACCTTTGTCTTCACTGGTGGAAGCTTGCTTCTTTGCTTTACCCTTCTTGCCTCTTGCTAACAATGCCACATTGTCATCCTCCTCCACCTGTTTGGCTGCCCCAAGATGGTTCTTTCTGATCTCATTCTGAATGCAATCATCCCACAACCTCTCCCATCCGGGAAGGTTCTCCCGTGCAACAATGCCATCCACAAAACTCTCCCAAGTCTTGGGAAGACCATTCAAAGCAATCCTCACCAACTCAGTAGGTGCAATGGTCTCTCCTACGACTGCCAACTCATCTCTCATTGAAGTGATCTTTGTGAGGTATGATGTAGCACTATCAGTCTTAGCCATTTTAATGGCCTTCAGTTTCTCCCTTAGGACCATTTTTTTGTTTTCATTTGAGCTCTGGTAAAGACCGGTCAAGGCTGTCCACATCTCATGTGCATAAGTCTTTCCTCTCACATGAGGAATGACATGATCTTTGACTCCATCCAGAATCAGTCTTTTTGCCTTAGCATTCTTTTTGTTAAACTCTGCCAACCGTATAGGGTCAACATGTACTGCTACTGGACGCTGTGTGGTATGTACCATAATGCCCCAGACTTCTACTTCCTCAAACATGCTTTGGATTCTCTCCCTCCATGCACTATGGTTTCTCTGCCCATCCAACTTGTCTTCCATCCTCAAACCCAAAGACATGTTTCACTGTCCCAACAAACTGAAATTTTCAGCCAACCAAGCTCTGATATCATGTAGAAATTTCAACCCCCACTCCGGTTATCAGTTTTCCTTATCGCTCCATGCATATAATTTTAAATGCAAGCATGATAAAAATACTAAAATCTGTAAATGACAGAAATTTCTGAAAACACAAATTTGGAGATTTCACAACTCCTGGAAAATGCAAAAATAAAACACAGTAAAAATATGACAGCCACACACAGAAAATAACAAAGTGATTTTTTGTCAATGTGACCCTGGAAAAATCCCCTACAACTCTTGGGGAAAACCAATTTGAGAGCTCTTATTTATTTCTGAAAATGCTTTTACAAAGAAACTGAAATACACAATAAAAATTCCAGAGACCACAAATTACAGCTTATCTCAATTTTCGTGCTTGAACTTCACCTCGGAAAACATGCCAACAGCAAACAGAAAATTACAGCAGAAATTTACAGCATTAAATGTTGTTTGGTCAGCCTTGAAAATCGTGCACATAACTTAGATGTACGATCGTACGAAATGTACAGAAAAGTATAGTTGTACTTCCTCCTCGAAATCTGTGCCATGTTGCCTCAAAAAATGTGCCCAACAGCCTCGAAATTCGTGTTGTTCTTCCTCCTCGATTTGTGTCGTCCCTCCCTTGAAAATTGTGTCAAATGATGTTGTACGAAATCTGCCTTGGGATTCGTGCCAAATAAATGTTATTGTATGAACTGTTGAAATATCTCCTTGGGATGCATGCCAAAGTTTGTTGCTCTCCTTCAACTTCTCACTACTCAGCAATTTTCTCCTTGCTCTCTCTTCTCTTTCTCTCAATAGCTCATGAAAAACTGAATTGATCTTTTCTTCTTCTCCTCCCCTTTTACCCTAAATGACCTTTTGGGTAACCCTAAAATCTAATGGCTGAGATTCATTTAGATTTAGGGATGAGAATAATTGTGCATTTAGTTCTCACTTTCTATTTTTTAACTCACCCACTTAGCCTTTATTTCCATAGTCACTTTTTCACTTTCTAATTTTTCATTGACTTTAATAAAGTCACTTTAAAATTAGAATGTAACTTTACCACTTATAAAGTCACTTTAAAATTAGATTGACTTTACCACTTATAAAGTCACTTTAGGAGAAAAGTACAAATAAATTTGGACACTTTTCCTTAGGCTAAAGATCAAAGCCTTAGCGAACCACTTGTCCTCTGGTACCCAAATTTTAACAAAATTTATGATTGATGCAGTTACTATTACAAGTCCATGATTCAAATCCCCCCTACAACTAAAGTCAGTTTGTTAGGACAGCAGGCATGTCTTTGGACTTGAGGGTGGAGGATAGGTTAGATAGGCAGAGCAACTATAGTGCATGGAAGGAGAGAATCCAAAGCATCTTTGAGGAAGCAGAAGTCTGGGGCATAATGGTTCACACCACACAACACCCAATAGCAGTGTCTGCTGACCCTCTTCAGTTGGCAGATTTTAACAAGAAGAATGCCAAAGGAAAAAGACTGATTTTGGATAGTGTTAAAGACCATGTCATTCTTCATGTGAGAGGAAAGACATATGCGAATGAGATGTGGACAGCCTTGACCAATATTTACCAGAGCACCAATGAAAACAGAAAAATGGTCTTAAGGGAGAAGTTGAAGGCCATTAAAATGGATAAGACTGATGGTGTTACAACATACCTCACAAAGATCACTTCTGTGAGAGATGAGTTGGCAGTTGCTGGAGAGACCATTCCACCCACTGAGTTGGTGCGGATTACATTGAATGGTCTTCCCAAGACTTGGGAGAGTTTTGTGGATGGAATTGTTGCACGGGAGAAACTTCCCAGCTGGGAGAGGTTGTGGGATGATTGCAAACAAAATGAAATCAGAAAGAACCATCTTGGGGCAGCCAAACAGGTAGAGGAGGATGACAATGTAGCATTGTTGGCAACGAGCAAAAGGGGCAAAGGAAAGAAGCAAGCTTCCACAAGTGGTGGTGGGAGCAAAGGAAAAGGTAAAAGTAAGCAAGTGAACAAGGAGAAGGAATATTCCAAAGTCAAGTGTTGGAATTGCCAGAAGTTGGGACACTATGCAGTTGTGTGTCCGGAGAAGAAGAAGAAGGGAAAGGACAAGACTATGGCAGCATCAGCAGAGATAGAGGACTATTTGGAGAGCTTTGACTGAGAGTTTGGGTTCATAGCTTGTGAGTCCACTAGTGCAGGATTGCATGCAACACAGGTTGAGAGGGAGTGTGCACTTCCCTCCACTAGCGGATCATCTTCAGGTATTTGGTATGTTGACAGTGGGGCTTCCCATCATATGACAGGAGTCCGTGAGTACTTCTCAGAGCTTTCAGAGAGTGGCAATGATATAGAGGTAGTACTCGGAGATGACAGCATTGTTAGAGCAGTTGGTGTGGGGACATTGACATTTGATAGGGAACCCAAACCTCCCTTGAAAGTGTCTAATGTTCTATATGTGTCAGGGATGAAGAAGAACCTTATATCCATCTCAACATTGGAGGACAGAGGGTATGAGGTGTTGTTCAGAAGAGAGCAGGTGCTTATATATCCTAGGGGCGCTCCAACTGATTCAGCTAGAGTGATTGGTGTGCGCCATGCCAAGGTGTACAAGTTTTCATTCCAACCCCTAATGGCATTGAGTAGCAGTACCGACAGCAAATCTAGCAGTTCAAAGTTGTGCGAGATTCGGCACTGCAGGAAGGGGCACATGTATCATGGGGCCTTGACGACATTGCGGGAGATCACCGCAGGTGTGCCAGATTTCAGTTCTGATCACCTTAATACATGCAGAGGATGTGCTATGGGGAAGTTTGTCAAATCCCCTTTTCCCAGCAGTCACAGCAAATCGACAAGGATTCTTGACTTGATTCATACCGATGTGAGCAATTGGATGTATCATGTATCCTTGAGTGGATATGAGTATTATGTCTGATTCATTGATGATCACTCCGAGAAGACCTGGATTTATTTCTTAAAGACCAAGAGTGAGGTCTTCAAGCGGTTTCAGGAGTTCAGAGCTCTTGTGGAGACTCAGACAGGTCGGATGATCAAGGCCCTTAGATCAGACAATGGAGGGGAGTATACCCTTGGTGATTTTGTTGATTACTGTGCGGAGGCAGGCATCAGGAGGGAGCTCACAGTTCCTTACAACCCCCAACAAAACGAGGTTGCGGAGAGGAAGAACAGATCCATCGTTGGAGCCGCCAAAGCCATGCTACATGATCAAGGGTTACTGTTGTTTTTGTGGACAGAGGCCTGCAACACTGCAATGTACTTGCAGAACAGGAGTCCACATCCTGCCTTGAGACATGTGACTCCGAAGGAGGATTTTTCTAGGAAGAAGCCTGATGTTGGTCAATTTCGTATCTTTGGGTGCATTACATACTCCTATGTTCCCAAGGAGAAGAGAACCAAGCTAGAGCCCACTGCAAATAAGGGCATCTTTGAGGGTTACAAGGAGACCTCGAAAGCCTTTCGGATTTATATTCCTGCGAGGAGGAAAGTTGTTGTCAGGCAGGATGTGAAGTTCGAGGAGGATAGGGCTTTCAGGAGGTCACGGGAGTTAGAGTATCTAGATTCACCAAACCCTCAGGAGCAGTTGAGTTTGTCACAAGGATCAGAAGGTACATCGATTACAGTGTCAAGTCCATCAATGAGCAGTGGCTTTCAGAGTCAGATGGATGGTGCTTCGGGCAGCAAGCAGAGCAGTCTGCAGAGCAGTTCATAGGGTAGTCCACTGATGGACAGTTCACACGGTACTTCAGCATTTACAGGCACAGGTTCAGGCATGAGGTCAGTTGACAGGCCTTCAGGTGTTCACGCTTCTGATGAAGATGAGGATTCTTTCACTCCGGTGGGAGAAGTGTGCTCAAGGAAGAGGAAGCCCAAGTGGCTTCATGACACCTTGCGCGAGGCCACATTTGTTGCTGGGCCAAAGAGATACGTTAGAGAGAGCAAACCACCTGAGCGGTTCTATAGCTATATGGCAATGATCACTAGCATCGTTGATTCTGAGCCTTCTAGCTATGAGGAGGCAGCTAGCCAACAAGTCTGGATAGAGGCCATGCAGGAGGAATATTCTTTTATCATGAAGAACGATGTTTGGGAGGTGGTGTCGAGGCCTGAAGGTAAATCAGTGGTTACTTCCAGATGGCTTTACAAGATAAAGCATGTTGCAGATGGCAGCATCGAGAAGTTCAAAGATCGATTTGTGGCGAGAGGGTTCTCACAGGTAGAGAAAGTTGACTATGAGGAGACCTTTGCTCACGTGGCTCCATATACTTCCATTCACTCCATTATATCGATAGCAGCAGAGATGGGTTGGAAGATCCACCAGATGGATGTGAAAACCGCATTTCTCAATGGCTTCATACAAAAGGAGGTTTATATTGAGCAGACGCAGGGCTTTGAGGTGCATGGGAAGGAGTCCCATGTATGCACATTGAAAAAGGAACTCTTTGGCCTGAAGCAAGCTCCTAGAGCTTGGTACTCGAGGATTTATACATACTTGCAGGAGTTGGGTTTCACAAAAAGTGATGTTGATCCGAACCTATACTTTATTGTGGTAGGTGATGAGCCTCTCTTTTTGGTGTTGTATGTTGTAAATTTTAGTAGATGTTCTATGCTAGGAGCAACTTTACTTTTCTCACAGCAATCATACAAATAGTTAAGTAAAATGCAGATAGAACATATAAGTGGATCTTATAGAAGACAAATCAGAAACAGGAAAAATGTGGTGGTGCGTTACGGCGGTCAACAGGATGCTTCAACCAGCAAAGTCTCCTTGGTCAGCCAACCCAGAATATGTCACAACAGTCCTCCTATCAACAAACGAGTCAACCCCAAGTCAACTCCAAAAAAAGTCAACGTTGTCCAGAAAAAGTCAACGCAGGGCAGCAAGCTAAAAGTCAACGCAACAGCAGATTGGTCAACCCTTTGACCTCGATTTCTGTGCCAAACAGTACGGCCTTCCAAAATCGAACTTCACACCAAATTTCAGCCCAATTGGACCATGCGTTGACCAAAGTCAACGCTGGTCAAACCTTCTGCAAAACCCTAGCTGCAGCAACTCGTCCTTCAGCTCAGCCGTACAGAAATTCGTCCTTCTTCTCCTTCACACGTGTGGGCTAAACTCGTTCTCCAAGGAGCTCGTACTATCTCAGATGAGAGAAGAAGATGTGAGTTGTGTTGTTGTGAAATGCTCTCCAACTTTGCCTGTATTTATATCCATCATTGGGGCGTGTGACACATCTGCTGGGGGTGTGAAACCTTAAGGCCGACCTGCACATATAATTTATTATGAATAATAAATTCAAAATAAATGTTCTGCTCATCGAATTAAGACATATTATATATGGATTTTACACCTCTCCGAAAGAGGAATCCAACAAAAATATTAGCCTCTTAATCTGAGCATCATAACATGGAGTTTGGACCCAGTTGTCCAAATTTAACATATGTGGATGACTTGGTCATTACGGGTGCAGAGAGACTCATAGAGGGCTGCAAGAGAGATCTTGCGTCGAAGTTCGAGATGAAAGACATTGGCTTGATGCATTACTTTTAGGGTTTGGAGGTGTCGCAGGAGGAGGGGCATTTCTTCCTGGGACAAAGTATACAGTCGGGGATTGCAAACTCCATGTTCATCCTATGATCACTAATTGGAAGAAGCTTCACGTCGCATTCCAAGTTGGTGGATCCTACTTTGTATAGACAACTGATTGGTTCCTTGATGTATTTGGTCAATGCTCGACCAGATATATGTTTTGTAGTTAACACGATGAGCCATTTCATGTGTGAGCCTAGGAGAGTGCACTGGGTTGCTGCAAAACACATTCTTCGTTACTTGCAGGGAACAGTGGATTTTAGTCTGGATTATAGATAGGGAGATGGAGTGAGACTAGCAGGGTACACTGACTCAGATTGGGCAGGTTGTGCTTCTGATAGGAAGAGCACTTCAAGGTGTTGTTTTGGATTGGGTTCAGTAGTTGTGTCGTGGTTCAGCTAGAAGCAACAGTCAGTTGCTTTGAGTTCAGCGGAAACAGAGTACATAGTAGCCAGTTTGGCTAGTTGTGAGGCCATATAACTTCGCAAGATGTTGTTTGGCTTATTTGGTCAGGCGCTGAGACCTTCGGTGATTTACTGCGATAATCAGAGTTGCATTAAACTCACGGAGAATCCAGTATTTCATGACAGGTCAAAGCATATCGGGATCAAATATCATTTCATCAGAGACTATGTTCAGAAGGGAGATGCGAAGCTTGAGTATATTCCCACAGATGAGCAGGTAGCGGGCATATTCACCAAAGCCTTACCACGGGGCAAGCATGTCTATTTCAGAGACAAGATGGGGGTGGTGAGGAACACTTACCTCAGTAAGAGGGAGTGTTAAAATTTGGGTACCAGAGGACAAGTGGTTCCCTAAGGCTTTGATCTTTGGCCTAGGGAAAAGTGTCCAAATGTATTTTGTACTTTTCTCCTAAAGTGACTTTATAAGTGGTAAAGTCAAATCTAATTTTAAAGTGACTTTATAAGTGATAAACTTACAAGTCTAATTTTAAAGTGACTTTATTAAAGTAACTATAAAATTAGAAAGTGAAAAGTGACTATGGAAATAAAAGGCTAAGTGGGTCTTTATTTAAGTGGGGTGAATTAAAAATTAAAAAGTGAGAATTAAATGCACATTTAATCTTAGCCCTTGATCTAAAGCTGTCTCAGACATTGGATTTAAAGATTCCCCAAAATTTACTTAGAGTTAGGTTAAAGGAGGAAAAGAAGAGAAAAGGTCATTCAGCGTTTCATGAGCAGATTGAGAGAAAAGAGAAAGAGAGCAAAGGAGAATTTCTGAGCAGAGAAAAAAGAGAGCCCTTGGCAACAAGTCGACACATAGATAAACGCAGATTTTGGGCACGTTTTTCAAGGCAAAACCATACAACAGCGTTGGCACGCATTCCCAGGCAGTCGTATAGTAGTTCTGGCATAGATTTTGAGGTGAAGTTACTATTGTTTTTGTGGCATAGTTTTCGAGGCAGTCCGTACAGTGTATTGTTGTCCCTGTGCACAGAAATCGAGGCAAAAACCATACAGCATTTATTGGGATCTTTTGCACGCAAATCGAGGAGTTCGTACAATAGCATTTATTATTGTGTTTTTGGGCATGAAAATCAAGGAGTCCGTACAACATATAATGTTGTTCATGTTTTGACTGTTGGCACATTTTCTGAGGCAGAGGTTAAGCACGAAAAACGAGATAAGTTGTATTTTGTGGTTGCTGGAATTTTCTGTGTATTTTTGTTTCACTGTAAAAGCATATTTTCAGAAATAAAGAAGAGCTCTCGAACTGGTTTTACCCAAGAGTTGTAGGGGGTTTTTCCAGGGTCATATTGACCAAAAATCAGTGTGTTATTTTTCTATATGGCTGTTATAATTTCCTGTGTTTTATTTCTGCAATTTCCAGCACTATGAACTTCCTAAATTTGTGTTTTCAGAAAATAATTTCATTTCCAGAATTTTGAATGTATGATTATGGGAATGGGTTTTTAACTACATAGGAGTGATTAGGTGACTAAAAATCGGAGTGGAGTCTAAAATTTCTACATTCCACGAAAGACTCCCCAGAAATTCTTCAGGGGGCGTAGCTCAAGAACACCTCCTTATAGTAACATATTTAGCCCAAGAGGAGTAGGAGCAAGAGCTCCCATGACAGTTAATACTATAGTTGCAGAATCATCACACACAAGTCCATGGAAATCTCGAGGAATTTCTAATAGAGGAAGAAAAGCTAGAAGAAATAGCACAAGAGAACGGAGGTCCTTATCTAGAAAATCACAATCTGACTTAAGGGGATCATCCCAGGGTAATTGTTGGGGATGTATAGGACCGCATTTTCAGGGTGATTGTCCAGAAGTCTCATCAAATATAATGCATAGAACATGAAAAGGATCATCATCAAATACCTGAGGCAATCATAGAATCCATGCAGTAGTCAACAACAACCAAGCAGCACATTAGTCCACTATAGTGGAATCCTCGGGTATTATTAATGGCATAAAACTTAAAAATTTATTTGATACTGGTGCGACTGATAGTTTTATTTCATCATATGCATTAAATAAATGTGGGTTGGTAGCTCACAAGCAACACGATTTCAAACAGGTGGAAATGGCTTCAGGAGAACTTCAATCCGTAGATTTAAGTATTGAGGAATGCAAAGTTGATCTAGGAGTATGTTCGCCTAAATTAAAAGTATATGTCATAGCCATAAGAACTTATGACCTCATCATAGGGATGGATTGGTTAAAAGCTCATCAAGCATGGGTAGATTTTCATGGGAAAATAAAACTTTGTATAAATGATGAAGGAGAAAACCCAAATCCAAGCTATTAAGAGGAAAGTATCTTTACGCTTCATCTCAGCAATGCAAATGAAGTGTTGCTTAAGATAAGGTTGGCAGGTATATGCAGTTCAAGAAATAATCAAGGAAAAAGAGTCATCCTGAGAACAATATCTGGTTTTAGCCAAATTTTCAAATGTTTTTCCGAAGGAACTACCAGGATTACCTGCTAAAAGAGAGTTGGATCTCACAATAGAATTAAAACCTAGTAAGAAACCAATTTCTAAAACATCTTACAGAATAACAGGTCCAAAATTTCAAGAATTACAAATTCAATTGAAAGAACTATTGGATATAGGACACATTCGACCCAATATTTCACCTTGGGGTGCTCCTGTAATCTTTGTCAAGAAGAAGGATGGTTCCTTGTGATTATGCATAAAATATCGAGATTTAAATCGAGCTACGATAAAGAATAGGTACCCAATGTCGCGAATTGATGACCTCTTCAACCAAATGAAAGGAGTTGCAGTCTTTTCAAAGATCAATCTACGATCAAGTTATCATCAACTAAGAATTAAGGAAAACGATATTTCTAAAACTGCATTCCGAACTCGTTTCGGGCATTATGAGTTCAATGGGGTACCATTTGGGTTTAATAATGCACCAACAATATTCATGAACCTTATGAACAGCGTTTTCCGCAAATATCTCGATCAACTTGTACGATACTTCTTAGATGATATTCTCATCTACTCTATAAATGAGAAGGAACATGAAGAACATCTACGGATAGTATTAACTTGCCTCAAGGAACACCAGTTATATGGAAAGTTATCCAAGTGTTCTTTCTTTCAGAAAAAAGATTCATTACTTGGGTCATATTATATCTGGTGAAGGGATCTCAGTAGATCCTGAAAAGGTAAAAGAAATCATGGAATGGCTGATACCAAAGAATGCACAAAAAATGTGAAGCTTTATGGGTTTTCAGGCTACTATCGAAGGTTTGTAGAAGGATTCTCCAAAGTTGCAAAGCCTATCACAACCCTCCAGCATAAAGGTGTTATGTATGAATGGACTGAGGAATGTCATAGAGCATTCTCCGAACTTAAAAGATTGTTGACTAATGCACCAATCTTGTGAATACCTAATATGGACAAAGATTTTACTGTGTGTATTGATGCATCTAAGCAAGGATTAGGTGCAGTATTAATGCAGGATAGAGGTGTAATAGCTTATGCCTCAAGGAAATTAAAATCTCACGAAGAACTTTACACCACGAGCGATTTAGAGTTAGCTGCTGCAACGCTAGTTTTAAAGATATGGAGACATTATCTGGTAGGGAGAAACTTTATGCTCAAAAGCGACCATCGAAGTCTACAAAATTTGTTTACTCAAAGAGACTTGAATGTCAGGCAAAGAAGATGGAGTGAATTCTTAAGTGAGTATGGCTTTGGAATTTCATCATTAAAGGAAAAGAAAATGTAGTGGCAAATGCTTTAAGTAGAAGACCGTGAATATTCTCCTTCATACCTATCAAAGTAGACTTAAGGAATCAACTACTAGAACATTTCTTAAGAGATAGTTTGTATTTAAAAGTAATATCCAGACTTGATAGTAAAAATTCAAAGGAACCTAAATTTGAAGGATACGAATTAGAATATGATGGAATTTTGTGATTCCATGGAAGGATGTACATACCAGATAGTGGGGATCTCCGAAACACCATCCTCAAGGAAGTCCACAAAGCATTGTATTGTGCACATCCTGGTGTAAAGAAATGTATGTTGATACAAAGAAACTTTTCTTTTGAGCAGGCATGAAATGTGATATTGTCCAATTTGTTGCAAAGTGCCTTGAATGCCAGCAAGTAAAGGCTGACCATTGCCACCCAACAGGTCTCTGTGAAAATTCCTAGATCCTAGATCTGTAATCCCTACTGCAACGAGCTGAACTGCTTCTCCCACTTGCAAATCTGATTTAACAAGTTATTTAAAGATTACTTCTTAAAATATCGAAGTAATTACTGAAGCAGCCTTCACCCATTAAAATACATTTGTGAAAACAGAAACTGAGCAAGAAAGATAACACACACAGGACACCATTGTTTTGGACAAAATTCCCCAGAAAAACCCAATGTGGGTGTTATCACTTTAGTAATTCCAAAGTTGTGAGATTTTGGTTTAAAGTTTAAGAACACTAGAGGTAACCACAAACCTACTTTTAAACTCTAGGATCTAGCCTTCCTAGAGTTCAGAGAGAGTCTCTCTATAAGATTTAACTTTGTTTTTATTATAAAATATTAGGCTAGTTATGATTGTGCAATTTGGTTTTGGTTTGTTTGGTTTGGTGGGAAAAATCACTTAATGAGATGGATAGTGGGAAATCTGATTGTCCATTGGGCTAAGGAGTCAAAAGTCAAGCAGACAGAGCTAGGATCAAGGTCAAAAAGTCAAATGTTTTCAGGGCAAGATAGATAAGCCTTTGAAGATCTTGGGAGGCTGTTTGGTGAAGTGGTTTGATCGGGATAAAGAGCAATAAAGGGTTCTTTGATCCAAAAAAGAGAAGTAGTAAGGCGAGGAGGTCAGAAAGACGAAGACAGTCAAGAGTTCCCCTGCTTTGAAATAGGTAGAAAAACATAGAAATGATAAACGGTAAGACGAGTGCTTTTAACAAATCACAGTAATATAATTTATTCATTCTAGGTGGAACACATATGGATGCATGAAACAAAGAAATAAACAATGACAAGTAGAAAATAATTCACTTCAATAGCTCATCACATGACTTTGAAATATGATGGTAATTGATACGATCAATCTCTGCTACTCGAAAATTTGCAACACAAAAGCCTTCATGATGTATAGTATTATAGAAATGTGAGCGATTTATTTTACACTAATACTTCTAAAGATGAAGTATTTATACAATATTGTTTACAAAATATCCTAGAATAACTTCTGAGAATACATCTGGGGAAAATAGAAATATCTTTACAATAAAATAGGAGGATGTAATGCTTTAACAAATCAGCAAGTTGTCCTATTGATCTAAACAACATAGAAAACCGATTGTGGATAAGGTGCAAGCTTGGCCGCCTTGGTGTCCTCTTTGTTGGTTTATATTTCAAATTTGTTTTGAAATTTGATCTCTTTATCTTATACTCTTTTTACTGCGTTTATTTTTGTCATACGTGCTCTTTGACTCGGATACTCTTTAACCTTACTCTGTAAAATTGCTTTTATTAGCAGCAAGTGCCTTTTGTTTGTAAAAATCAGCAGCCCACTTTCTTCCTTTTATCTTCCTTTTTAACTTTCACGGTGAATCGATATTTGATTATGAGATTTCCTCATTAGGAATTTGAATCTTTTTCGGCCTCCTAAAATTCTCATACATACCTCGATATGTCTGGCAAAAAGTTAGCTTTATGACAAACAAATGTCTTATCTCATGCGCTGAGATAAAATAAATCTTCAAAACTCTTTGAGTAAGACCTTCCTACTCTTGTTGGAATGCCTTGTCCACTTGTATTTTCAACTTGCTCTTTTGCATACTCTCCGATTTTCTTATTATAATCCTCCCGAGGTATGTTTATTTATAACCAAATGTTAGGCAAACTTCATTGCCTCAAATTTTCTGAATTTAACCATAAACTTGGTTATGATTGTATTATCTTTTCTTCATTTCTCTTCAAGTTGTTTCATTAGATTTTTCTTGGAGATAACTTTCCTTATTTCAAGGATTGTCTATTGTTCTATCGATTGTTGTATTTCTTCCAACTCTGCGTGTTTTTGTTGTTGAGAAACTTGATCAATTCTATGGATTGCTCAAGTTTAGTACCTAGCTCATTTTGGTTTTCGAATTCTTGCTAGTGCTTCCTTTAGTAAATCTCTCATTCAAGAACCACTGTATTGAAGAGACACACATGTTGATATTTAATTATTTTGCTCCATAAATAGTTTTTCACCTGTAACATTGGCTTCTTGAGTTAATTCCTTTGTAGCTTCTTTGGTTCTTCATTTAACACTATTACTTTCATGGTTGTATTTATTTGAGCTAACTTCTTTGTATCCTCAGTTCATCAATCATCTTTTTCAATCTGTTAATTTCACTTGTCTAAAGTGACATTTCTTCCGTAGCTTTTACTAGTTCTCTTGGCCTCATACGTAGGTTGGTACAACGTAGTAGATGACTCTATAGGTGAAGTTCTAGATGATGTCAACGGCAACATCAGTAGCCGGTGGATACCTGGAAATTCCAACTCTTGCTAGAGTTGAAGGCACAAGTTTGTAGTAACCATAGGAATAACTATGGGAGTTCTGAACTTTTGTTGTTTCCCTTTCATGGACAAGTTTGTCCATTTGAGTCTCCTTTTCTTTGATACATCTTTGTTATTTGAAAGATTAAGTTCATCATGCCATCCTTGAGTACGTTCTTGTATAATTTCTTTGGCTTGAGGGGATGTTCGGTTGATGGAAGTTTAAGTTGTTTCCTCAATGATGCAATGCCCTCATTTTTTTTCTATACTAAACGTACCATTTGCTTTCACATTTTCGGGGGATCATATCCTGTTTGGAGAACCAACTCTTTAAAACTTAATCCTTGGGTCTTTAGCATATAATGAAACTTGTCAACCTTTGTTTGATCTTTCATGTTTATGATTGTGTTTTGAAGTTTTTGACACTCATAGCCTTGGTTGTAATGGTAGAATACAACATCTACGAACCTCTTGTCTATGAAATTCTATTTGATAAAGTGCATGAATTTTTCTACGTTTGTACTTCTAGATCAACTTTTTTGTATTAGCTTGTCTTTGGAGTCTTCACTATGAGGTTTGTAATGCGGCATAGTATGATCCTTTATTTGAATAATCAAAGGCGGATAAGAAGTTTATTTTGTACACTTGGTGTTTTGCTTCAAATATTGAGGTAAATCTCATTTTTGATCTCTTCATTCTTTGTTTTAGCTCTATTTATACTTTTCACTGATATCTTGATCCTTTTCCTCTCTTTGTCTGTGAAGATGATGCTTCAAAATTCTGTTGTTACTCTATCATCTGTGCATTTGAATTATACGGATTTCCCTCATTCAAATTTACTACCTTCAACTTTCTCATTTGTATTGATTGTAGGTTGCATCAATATTTATTCTTGGGACATACGTAGCTCTTCAACCTCAATAGTCACTTTCTCTTTACCTTTGGATCTGTTTTTAGGCTTTTTTATTATATCTTAACTTGAACCTATTCTCGGTTGTGGTCTACGCAATGTAAGTTCCTTCTTCTACGACCCTTTTGGTGGCTTTTACCTTGATTTGCGGTTTGTAAGGTGTGACTAATGTCTTTTGCTTTATCTATAAGTGTTTTCTCTCCAGTCTAATTGACATACTTCTCAATCTCTGGTTTTTTTCTCATGAATGTAAGGTGTTAGTTTACACTTAGCCTCATTTTACTCGGTATTCCTTGTGGATCTCAGTTTCTAGGAGAAATATATTGATTGCTCTCGTAAGCGTTTGGTTGCTTACGTCTCTGCATCTGTGATTACAAATAAATGGCCCCTTGATTCTGGCTTGAATTGTGTTTTGTATTTCTTTGAAAATTTAAACAAAATCAATTTCCAGATTCCTTTTTTGTTCTGTTCAAGGCAGCATATTAGTACAATTTGGGTAGTTTGTAGGGTAGAAGATTAGAGCCAAAAACTTTTGATTTCATTATGCAAATATGATATCCCGGTCCTTGTACGGTTCGGATAGCGTAGGATTTTCTTCATTTCATCATTGATCCTTGGGTGTCCGGTGTTGGTCAACATATTGATCAATGGATGGACAAAATTATCGATGAAGCTACTTGCCAAAGTGAATTCTTGACTCTTTTCTAATCAATGAAGTCCGGAAGATGGTAGAAAGTGGTTTTCTTCTATATCAAGCTTGTAGAGTTATAGGGAATTTATCTTCTTGAAAATACAAAAACATATGGAAGAGAAAGAATGTATGTCTAAGCACTCCTTTAGTTGGCAACTTGATCGATTGATCATGTATTATTGACATTCTTGCTCAACATGTTGAGAATATAGAGGGAGGTTGTCCTAATGCAAAAGTAGATAGGAACCCTAAGATGGACTCATAAGTATGCTCATACGTAAAGTATCCTAGGATGAATGACAACATGGAAATGACATGCCTAGACCCCTCTGTGAGTAGGCTATGGAGGATAGATTTGAAATTTCCATGTAAAGGCATGAAGACTTGGAAGATGCGAAATCTTAAGGAAAATCCCAAGACGATTAATATGGCACTGGTAAGTGCCTCTATTGACAAAGGAGCGATTTAGATCTGGTTTTGAGTTGTAACATTTGGTTTATGGAAGCGGTAATAGTAAACGGTACCTCTTTGTTTGCATTCATCATTGCCCTATTTTCGGTACATAATAGTTCGAAGGCACAACCTAATCATTTTGGGCATTGATAATGGCTTGGAGCAGCATATTTAGGAAGGTTTGATTCCCAAATTTAAAATTCTTTCACTTTGATTTAAAGACTTTTCATAGCTCCAGCATTGGAGGGTCTAATAAATTGAATTCAACAAGCCCGGATCTGTTATTTTATAATCAACGTACGCTAAGGGAATGTCCTCAATGTCTACGAGCGGGGAGTTGTAGAGGATTCACTGATGATAGCGATCTTGGAGGACTCATTTGGAATTGATTTAAGCATTTTTAGGCTTTCAGTCCACTGACTTCTGCATTTTGAAGACTTTTGATTTCTTTCTTGTGAATTAAATAGTTCTGATATTTTTTGACTTTACGACGAGAGGTTCTTGGATGAAAATAAGTAGTCTCAGTTCTTTTCTTGATTTTCTTCAATAATTTTTTTGACACTATTTGTGTTATAGACCCTCATGATTGCTGCAAATGAAACAAGGGTTTCTTGAGTTTTTTCAATGGATATTGGACTAAAAATCGTTTAGATTTAGACATGAGAGGGTTAGGTTACCTTGAGAGAATTTACGAGGTTTTAATTGGAGGAGTTTTATAAGTCTATAAAACTAGTATAAACTCAATATTTCCCTTCATCGAATGTGATCTAAAACAACGTTTCGTAAAAATTTGACGAGGAGTTTGCTTCTTTTTTTGGCCAATTTTTAAAGGATTTCTTGGATTGAATATGTTCACGTACGGAGTTTCAAATGTCCTTTTTAAATTGACAACGAGGGCTTGATTTCTTTGAAAATACTGTTCTGTAGGTATGAGTCCTTGAAATAGGCATTAAGGAGTTTAACGGAGTTCTTGGTATAATAACTCGGTATCTAGAGGCTTTGTGGAGTCTTTTGATCCACAATAGCTTTAAATTCGGCTTTTTCAACGGTTACGGGTTTGAAAATGAACGCAAACTTGGTTTCTTTAATTGGGAGGAGCAATGCGATGGAAGAATACGAGAAAAGGGATCAATGGAGCGCGTTCGTGGTTTATTAGGCATTTTGGGTTTAAATATGGCTTGCAATAAATGGCGGTGATGTTAGACGATGAGCGATTTTGGGCAAAGGCTAGAAACCGCGAGTGGTTATCGCGCGAGGTTTTTGAATGGTAAGTGGTTTCAATCAAATTGGATGCGATCTATCCAAAACGAGCCATGTGGAGGAGAGAAAAGGGTGGCTTGACCTATTTTGCATAGGGAAATGGAATGTAATTTAGTCGCGCAACTAAAAATGCTTTCATTCGGTGAATCACAGGAGTTCGATTGACATTCGAGATTATTTGGAAGAGTGCTCGAGATTTGGAGTGGGGGTCAAGATTTGGTATGTCTAGCAGGATATGATTTATAACATTATAAATATAAATTTATAAAATTTGAAGCAACAGTTAAACTAGTAGAGTTCAATTATATATTTTAATTAAAATATTTATTATACTTCAATCACGGCGCGGTATTTATTATATGATATTTAAAACATGACAGATGTTTCCCAAAATTTTTAAGGCGGAATATTAATATCTTGATATGTTTAAACCTTATGGGAAAGGGCGGGTTTTATTTCTGTATGGGTCTTTATAAACATGAGTTAACTGATAAATGGTTTGGGGTTATTTAAATATAAGTTAAATAATATCACGGGGGAAGGGTATATTTTTAAGGATTTAATAATATAAATTAGAAATTAATATGAAAGGTAGGTGTAATGAAATGAATTCAAAATACATAATTTAACACTAAGTAAAGTGTAAAATAGACAATAAAAAACATATAGTTTTGTCCCATTTTGATTTTTTACCCCTTAGACTTAGGATAAAATGCATTTTTAGGGTTTTTTTGAGTGTTTTTGAATGAGAATGAAATTAATCAAGTAGGGTTTTTGCTTTTACTGAAAAAATATGTTTGTAGGAAAATGGATGATAATTTTGGAAAAGGATAAAATATACGATAGACTATGGTTTCATATAGGAAATCCAGTATTTTGTCAATAAGTTAAACTGAGCCTTGAGTCAGGATCTGAGAAGTCGGAGAAATGCTCGAGCCTCTTTAGCGAAGGTTTAGAATATTGGATGATTGTGGGGGAAGCGAAATTAGTAACCATAACTCGATGATGCTTTGTTATGTCTTGCACAGCACTTTCTACCTGCCATCCTTATTTCTAAAAATACTTCATTTTCAACGTGAGTGCATTTAAGCTTGCAACCTAATCATTTTTCTTTTCAAAACATAAAACCTATCTAAATCATTTTATTTCATGCCGAAGTCAAATTAGTACATTGGAAGCTCTGTTTAATTTATAACTATCTGCGATATGTCAGAGTTTAAGCGCAACCCTTATTTTTATTCTCTATAAAACATGTAATTTCAAAACATGAAAAGTTAAGATTAAATTGTTTAGCGATCATGGATAGCAGCATTTAATGACAATCGCATAATCATTATTCTTGCGGTAAAAGTAAACAATAGTGGCATTTGACTGCTCACTTTCATGTCTTATTTTTATCTCTTTTTCCCCTTTGGGGTTTATCTTTTTCTAAGTCCTTTGATATTTCTTTTAGGACTTTTACCCTCTTTTTCCTTTTTATTATTTTTTTTCATTTTTCAAAATATGGGAAAACAACGCCAAAAAAGCAAGGTATGTACATATTTACAAGACTATCAAAGTCCATTCAAAAATTATGAACCCTATTATTATGGGACCCTAACAATGGGAAAATCGATTAACGCTTTGAGGGTTTATATATTATGCGGTAATTTCTGAATATAAATACGGGATTCCTTTACGTATCCTGCCGGAGAATATGACTAACAAAGAAGTTGGTGAGATTACCTCACACACGTGCAGACTATGAGCTGTGACAAACCCGACGGCAAGCCCTCCTTTGCTCGTCACTCTATGTGAGGATTGCTTCGCTTTGTGGTTCCTAGATCTAAGCAATCTTTGGAATCCTACGCAAATAAATAGTTACTTCTCCTATTTTCATAATTACATTACAAAATTAATTCATATTTCTTCATGAATTACTTAAGCGACCCTACACTTTATGGTATATACTTTATGATTACGAAACAAGAAAGGCGAGCAAAAAAGTAAATCACACATAGGACACCTTTATTTTGGACTAAGTGGAAAAACCTAATGCGGAAAAAGCGATTAAGTGGAGATGCGAAGTTTGATATTGATAAACAGGCAGTTACGAAAACAATCTTTTGATGCCTTGTTGGCTATCAGGTACGGAAGAAATCTGTGAGACAAAAATGTCATCGGTTTTTACCTCACCACTGCAAGTCCCTATTTGAAATCCCAGGATCTCGAAACGGCGAAACCCCCGACTCCCTCTCGCGATGGTGGCGGGCACGTGGGAACTCTGTGGATTGCATCACCTCCTCTTGAATCGATGCGCACTCTCGGAAAAATCGAATTTCAACCCTCCAGGCTCAAAAACCTCAATCTCCGACAAATCTCTGTTTGTCTCTGAAAGCACGCCCGCGACCTGAGTAGACACGCGTCACCCCTTTTGGGCATGCACACCCTCACGGTGGCATTGCTTCTTTCGCTTCGTTCTTTTTTTGCCTCTACGTATGTATTCTTGCGAATACGGGAGAGACGCTCCGGCCATGTATCTCTGCCCCTCACCCCGAAGTGGAATCACTTAGATGCGATCTCGTGCGAGCACTTGCTGCCGAAGAAAATTGAACAAACACGATTCACTGGTGTCTTTCCAAATGACCTCAGCCTTCCTTTATAGTCTTCTCATTGAGAAGTGTAACGGCCGAATTAGATCTCTAATCAACAGCTAAGATTATGTGACTTGATCTTAACTTTCTAGATCATTCTCATCACCTTAATACCACTTTAATTCTTTATTCCTAACTTTAGATTCAGGGTTCCCCATTAAAATAATTAATTTTACAATAAAACATAATCTTGGTGCACAACAGTTTTTGGGTTCTTTGAGATACCCAATACCTAACCTCTCCACAAGGTGAGACTTAGAGCGCGCCACCGTGCAAATCAACGGCCTAACGCCTCGTCTGCTGTTGGCCAATCCCGACCTTAGCCTCTTAGATCTCACACCACGACTTCCGGGCTGTGGATGCGCCTCCTCATCGAAACTCAAGACCTTCTCTAGGCTACTACGTAGTCTGCGTATTTGCTACTGCTTGCCTTTGGCCAATCTTGCTCTCTTGTCTTCTCCGCGGTGTATTCTCCGGCCCAAGAGATCTCTAATCGGAATTACTACGCACTAATACAATAAAGAATCACTTAGCTTTGATTTCGTAAAAGGCACTCTCTCATGGAAAGAATTCGCTCCAGTACACGCCTCTAGAATGTATCTTACAAATGACCCTCAAGTATTCCATTATAGTTTTCTCGTCGAGACTTCGAGCGACCAAACAGATCTTCAGTCAGGCGACTGGACCTCATTATACTTGATACTTTTTCTAGAAGTTTCTTACATTTTACATTAATACTGATGGTGTTTTAATTTCCTATAATTAGACTTGGGTCTTATTAGAAATAATTAATTTTTCTTATAAAATTGTCTCTAGGTGGAATTTAAACCAATTACAGGTTATGTGTATTACATGTGTCTAAGCCTCTGCAAAGTTTCATACTTAGAGCACATCCGATGCTGCAAAAATCAACACTCCCTCTTAGAGGAATGTGCTGACGGATATGCCTTCTTTTCTTGCTAGATAAACATCTCCTTTTTAAGAATGTGACATGCGCCCATCAATCATTACGATCTTTGATGCCTTTGTATTCATGCTAACCACTGCCACGATCAACACTACATACATCTTTGCCAACTCCCCTCTAAACGTTAATCATTTTTGCTGTACGCCACTACTAACTCTACATGCCAACTCGGTAATTTGAGAGAAACTAAAAAATCATCCAAAATATGAACAAGTGTTCGGGATGCATCTCGATCTTGAAACAACATTTGTTGCTAAGCACTGCCTTCATCCCTCGAAGCACTTCGCTGCGCTGCTACTGCCTTTGCGTCCCTACGTGTACAACTGCGCTCTGCTTGTTGCTAACCCCCGCGCATTTGTCGTCTACGCACTCCTCTACACGGCGCAACTCCTCATTTCTCTGTGATCATGTGCACCCGCAACAAGGTTGTGATCTAAGGGAGTGGACTCTTCCATGATCATGGCCCGAAGTTCTTGCAAACTTACAACTCAATGTCGCGGCATCTCCCTCACACCACGGAGATGCGTGGGCACATACGCGCGTACTCATCCTCATCGATCTTAGCAGTGCAACCTTCGGATTGTGCTTCTCATCACTATCCTTTTTCCTCAAAGGACATTGGGAAGCATCGTGACCAAGTTCACCACACTTCGGCCACTTGATCTTCGAACGTTGTTCTTACGTCTCTGCCCCGCTCTTCTTGCCCTTTGGATGCAAGGGCATCTTCCTCCTCTTGCTTCCCCTTCGATCCAGCCCCTTGCCTGTTGCCATCGAGTTTGGCCCCGACCGAGTCTCTCCCTTGCGCTCTTGTTGAAGAGGCGGCGCACGTCTCTTCCCGGCCGCTTGTAGGGTTGTTGCCGCGGGTATAGACAAATACACATAATCATTAGTGAGCGCATTCAATGCCGATCTCACCATCATTGTAGGAGAAAGGGTAGACCCCCACCGCCTACGAAGTTGGTCACTGGATCTCACAGAGTCTCGATAGGAACGAACAATACCTCCTTTGTCTGCGCCATCCTCGATTCTTGCTCCAAGTACATCTTCCATTGCTCGGTCCACTGTATAGCGATGACCAAAGGTTTCCCACATTTGCCCTAGCAATATCTTTACCCGACTATATGTGACATTATGAAGTCTTTGACTCCATCCGGGGAGCAACCTTTTTCCCTTCGCCATATCGACCTTGTGCGCTTCAACGGATGCGGATTTGTCGGGACGACTCTTGTGTTCGACCACGAAGAGCTTGAGATCATATTCATCTAAAGGACAAGTGATCCTTGCCTTCCGGATCACGTAGGTGGAGACTCCTCAACCAGTCCTGATCTCTAAACACAGCAAACTACCATGGCCGTCAAAAATGTCAAATTTTCTCCTCTTCTTCTCTATGTAGCGCTAGAACCGGCCACCGCTCCTTGTGGAGCTCGTAGATTTGTTGCCGGATATTGCTCGGATCTTGAAAAACAAAATTCCCCGACTACCAAGGAACTCTTTGGAAGAGAAAAAATTTCCCACTCAACATGTTGCCTCTTCGTCTTCGACAACTTTCCGCCTGAAAATCAAGGGCCGCACTGCAGAAGCGTCACCTTTCTGGTTGCTCCCTGCCGCCCGGCAAAATGGTTGGAGATCACTTCTCTGTCAACTCACTCGGAGAGAGACCTTCCCGGAAATTTCCAGCCCTCCTAGCCTGAAGCTGCAATCCTTTTGGGGATTTGGTGTGGGTCCTTGACTTTTTCAGCCCGCCGATCTGCCTTGGATACACGCTTCGGGTTTCACAAACAATGCTGCGATGCCATGTGAAAATTCCAGATCTAGCTCTGGAATCTCTTGCAACAAAGTGAACTACTTCACTACACGCCAAGTGGAATTTAGCAAGTTGTTTGGAATTACTTACATGTCAAAGCGGTTACTAAAGCAATCTTCACTCAAATAATTACATGTGAAAACGATCGGCGGAAATAAGAGAAATAACACATACACGGACACGGGTATTTTTGGACAAACATCCCCGGAAAAACGTGGAAAACCGGTGCAAGATATACGAGGGTTTATATATTGTACGGTAATTTCTAAATACAATCCGGGACACCTTTACGCTGTCACTGTGAAGATATAGTGACAAAGAAGGCCGGGTGAGATTACCTCACACACGTGCGGAAGTCGGCCGATTAACAAACCTCGGATGGCAAACTCCCTTCCTCCGCGCAATCTGCGCATCACTGCGACGAGGAATGCGTGTCTGCATTGTTGATCTTCGCGGCTGGGAATCGCCTGACCTCTTTCGATCTCCCACACCGGCTCTTTGGATACGGCGGTCCTCGATTTGACTTTGGAGCCTCCTGCGGGCTCTTTGCCACCGGTGTCTGCCTCGTGCTATGCGACCACTACGTTACTCTTTGTCTTCTCCCGAGATGTCTCTAGCTGGAAGGATATCAACAGGCTCTTTGCCCTCAACGCAATGAGAATCACTTGAATTTGATTTTCGTTCAAGCACTTTTCTTTGTTAGAAAAAAATAAGTCACCGGATCTCTGGTGTATCTTACAAATGACCCTCAAGTCTTCCTTTATAGCCTTCTCATTGAGACTTCAACGGCCACTAGAGGTTTCACCCACAATTTACATTAATACTCGTTAATTATTTTAATTTCTTATTATACAACTCAAGGTCCTTGTGAGCAAACGTGTGTTTCTTTATCGACATTTGGGTGGAATTTCCCAAAACAATTTGTGGGTTATTTGTAATGCATGTGTCTAAGCCTCTCCACCAAAGTTTGAAGGACTTTGGGCACATTGAAGATGCTACCTAAGATGCCTAATGAGTCTCCTACAACCTCTAGACATTCCTAGGACCAAATGGGAAATAATTTCTATGGATTTTATTATTGGAAAGCTTACTCCTGAAGCATTATTCCATTTTGGTTGTGGTGAATAAATTAATAAAAAATGCCCATTTTATTCCCGTAGAGATACTTACGAAGTTGATGATGTAGCCCGTGTTATAAATGAAATTATGGATTTCATGGGGTACTAAGAAGGTCTTATCAGATAGGGACTCACCAAATTCACTTCAAGATTATAGACTTGTATACGTTAGTATAAGGAGCACAATTCGACTTAATATGACTTATCACATTACGGCGATGAACAAACGGAAAGGAATTGAACCAAGTCTTGGATGTTGAAATTGGCAACAAGAAACATTGAAAATGGCAACCAAAAATGGAAACAGAAAATGGCACCAAGAGGCAACCTTGTGGAAGCAGATTTTCACGTAATCTTCCTTTAATTAAATTGGAAGAGAAATTACAATTCATCCCATGACAACAGGATTAGTTAACTGATAGGAAAGAATGAGTTAGCTTAGGAAAGTCGAGTTAGAGAAAGTGAAAGAGGAGGCATGTAGAGTTCTCCATGATTTTAGGGGGTCCCGATTCTGATTGTTGTGATTTGTAATTAGCCCAGCCATCAGACCAGTGGGTCAAATAGTTAACTAGTTATGGCAGAGATGAGTTGGTGATAGGTCCGGTGAATTAAATACGATTTAATTTCTGCAAAGAGTGATCAATGAATTAACGATAATTCGCTATAA
Source organism: Pinus albicaulis (assembly GCA_034641835.2). Lineage (NCBI taxonomy): Eukaryota > Viridiplantae > Streptophyta > Pinopsida > Pinales > Pinaceae > Pinus > Pinus albicaulis. Next base: position 124,745,484 of record CM076575.1, read on the forward strand.
ATAATTTGTTGCATGTCAATTCTAAGGAAGGCCCGATTCGACATGAGGTTAAAGGAAAGATAACCTCCGGTTATTGCTATTTAGAAAATTGTACAATCATGCATGAGATATCGGAAAGCCTTAGATGTATTGTGCAATCATTAATTGGTAGTTTCCTAATTAATAGGAGCTCAATTAGCCCAGAATGTGTAAGGAAGGTAGGTCGAGGGTAGAGGCAAGCAAAGAGGTTAAATATTGGACCGATTTTGCTTAGATTGCAACGGATTGTGGGGTCCCGGTGAGACGATCGGTAAAGTGTAGAGGATTTCTCGAACAGAGAATGACATTGTGTTTTCAAGATCTTGACATATGCAATATACAAATAGCAGGTTTTGGCTTAGGTTGCTTTCCCCCAAATACATCTTGTGTTGTCGAATTGAATTTTCTTCTTTATCTTCCACTTGTTATGTGATTGTGCGATAGTGTTTTGTTTTTACATAGGTGTAGAAGGATTCAAATATCTTGTTTTAGTACATTATAAGATCAGTTGAATCCCTTGGTTATATTTTCTCTGCTGGTATCGGAGTAGGGAATCACAATAGAGAAGAGAAGAAATTGAGTTTGTTTTGAACGGGTTCGAATTGCAAATTTATTCTTTACGACCCAACAACGAGATCAAGATGTCTTTTCAATGGCTTGAGACACAGAATGTTATGCCCTTAAGGGCAATTCGAATTACATAGCATGGAAGTTCAAGATAGAGCGATTGCTCGAGGACAACGTCTTTTGAAGAATTCATAAATAGTGATATTCGCCAGTCCGCAGCAACGGATGCTCAACTTCTTGATGCATGGAAAGAGATGAAAAGGCGAGAAGGATCTTGGTAGAGAGGTTGAGATCATATTGTCTCTAGTCTCAATGGAAAGGCAACTCCATGTCAGATGTCCAAGGCCTTGACTACGGGCGACTACGGGAAGTTGGCGAAAGGCAACTCGGAAGATCAATATGGAGGAGAGCGAGATGATACCAAAATAATTGATGAAGTTCGCTCAATGTCGAGATGAGCTTGGAAATGTTGGTGTAGGTAGCACGGGATGATTTGGTGAGCCCTGACTCTTCTGGGCACTTCCCAGGGACAGCATGAGTTGCCGAGGACTGCGATGAATGGGACGGAGAAGCTACCGGACGGGAGTCTTTGTGGTCCGACTTGGTAATAGAAGAGATAAGGCGGAGCACCGGAGACGGGACCTTCGGCCTGGAACAAAGAAGAAGATTTTGCATTAGTCGAAAAAGGCAAGAAAGTCCAAGGGAAAGAAGTTTAGGCGAGGGGCAAAGAGAGACTTGTCCAAGATCAGCTGTTTTTCATTGTCACGAGCACGGAGCACTATGCCTCGGGTGTCCTGAGAAGAAGGCAAACGAAAGGCACAGAGTTGCGTGGGTGACGCTAAGCCTGTTGCAGTATTGTCATTAGTGTGAGAAGCAAAATAGCGATGAGCAACAAAAAGAAGTGAGAGCAACATAGAAAGCAGAGAGACAAAGAAACGACGCAAGAAGACGAGAGAGAGAAAAAAGAGGCGACAAGATGTAGAGAGGGTCGAGTAGCGACAAAAGAAGTCTACGGAAATACAGGCACGATTTCAGAAGAATGAGAATACGAGAGGATGCGAGAGACGAGAGAATACAAAGAGTACGGTGAAACGGTCGTGCACGAGAGACGAAGGAAATACGAGAGAATATAATGGAAGAGGGGTTTATAAGGCCAGGGAGGGCGGAAGCACGAAATGTGTCGAGGCGAGAGCGGGTTAACAAATCAGCGAAATCGGCAGAAGAATGTGGAACCATGCCAAAACGAGCGTAACCGAAAGGAAAAAGGAATAATTGATAAATATACACTCTGGTTATAATGGGGGTTAATACACAAGCGCATGTGAATAGTATATGGAGGACAAATAAACATTGAAGCGGAATCATTAGAATCGGAACACGAAGTTAAGACGGAACATAAATGAATGATAAAAATCCGAAGTTGAAGAAAACAGGCGGAGGTTGCGGATGCATTAGTGGTAAAAAATTTTATTGAAAAAAACGCAATATGGGTCTTCGGTCGACGCGTGGCATTAAGTGGTATTTGAATACCATTTATATCGCGTAATTTTATGATTTCTAACCCTCGACCATAGAAAAAACGCATTATTGCACTCCTAACGGTCGATGCGAAGCGGAGAAGTCTGTGGTGGCGGTGTGCGCGGTGGTGAGATTAGTGACAGGTACGTTATAAGTTCTTGTGGACGAGTGTAGTTACATGGATTTTTGAGTTTTAATATGGTACGAAGGTAAGTTATTACTTACAGGTACATATGAGGCGTGTTTCATAACAGTATTAATCATAATATAATGGAAATGAGAAGTGCGGTAGAACGTGGTAATAGGTATTTGGGATTTAAACCTTGGTCGGCGTATGTCTGTGTTATAACAATTATGATTTAGAAATGTTGATGTATATATTGTAATGACACTTGAACATACAAATGTTGATGGGTTCAACCTTGGAACAAAATTATAAAGTGAGGTTCGAATATAAGCCTTGGGGTTGTTATCGCATTATTAACATTCACATGAATTGAGTTAGATATGTGGGATTAAAACAATGAATGTTCATTCGGTGAGAGTGAAGTTTGACTATGTTTTATAACCATGGAAACCGGTAGAAAGGTGAAATTTTGTGGGGCCGGGGACTTTGATATATGTTTTGTTACGGGGGTTAAATCTAGCGCCATGGGATTTATATAATATTCCAACCCGTGGTTGGAGAACGTAAAATATTGATGCTTTTGTTTATAGAAATACCGTGGGCAAGTCTAAAGTGCATAATTGGATTTGTATGCGGGTGCATCATATTTATATACGTAAAAAATTTGGTCATTATCATATTGCGTTGTGACAAAGTCCAAAGTATATTGAATACTTCTTAACCTTTTGATTGGGGGGGGAATATATATATGAGTTGATAGATATACATAGTATGGTTGATGATAAAGCCGAACCGTGTATAAAAGAATTTGTCTTTAGGCGCATTATTGTTATATACGAAAGATAAGCCTTGGGCTTATGATTTATTGTGTTGTATTTCAAAGTTGAAACTCTATTCATTTGATGACTTATGAAGTGGGTTGGACTATGGTTTAACCATAGATTTGAAACAAGTTTGCATAGAAGAGCAAACATATGCCTGGTAGGGTCCACAATGAACCGTATGCATCGGAGGTGAAAAGTGACAAACAAATTGAAATGTGCGATTGTGATTGAGCGATCGAATGATAGCCGTCGGTTCTTTGAAGGATGGACGACGGATAGCAGGTTGTTTGATTACATGGTGGGGCCTTTGCTAATCGCATCGGCGGAAATCAAATAACCAAAGGCCCGAAGAGTAAAACGAAAGTAAGCGGCAAGTATATATATATATATATATATATATATATATGAAACAATATATATATGTATATTTATATATGTGAACGATGGTGTCATCGAAATAAAGAACGGTGCTTTAATACCATTGAAAGTTAGATTGCGATCAATCCCCCTCCGATTCGACGCAAAGGCATCAATCGCATCGGGTAAAACAGAACGGCGGAACATGTTAATAAAGTTTGCGATTGCGATCCATGTGTCGAACCATCACAAGAGGAGCAATCGCAATCGAAAATCTTTGGAGGAGGCTCATCGCATTGGAGCATAAGAAAAGTTCGAGTTTGGTGGACGAAAAGGGCATTTTATATGTTAAAAAGGTCTTTTATTATTACGCCGACGGTTGTTTGAGTTACATAACAAGACGGTTATATGTGCGGCGGTTACACAATTGCAATGAACGAGCGTGCGAGAAACGAAAAGCGAGAGACGAGCGAGAGAAAGACAAACAACGGTGATCAAAAAAGTGAATGGTTGATTTAGTCTATATTATGGCCAGATAACGAAATGTTCTTAATTGGTTTATATTGTTTGTGATACCTTGGCAAGTCTGTTGAGGAAATCAAAAAACTCAACGCAAAACTGAAATTTATACAAATTGTTGTAGTTTGAATGAGGCCGGACAAAGAAATGAGGAGGCGGAAAGGCGAAGAGTTAGGGCTATTCACTTCGAATTCCTGTGGAATACAAACGGTTATAAGGAAATAGCGCGCGGGATATATATTGTTCCTTCGGGAAAGAGGTTAGAGAATGCGGGGTGGAGAGCGAGAGAAAATAAGAAGGTGGAGATGCGCAGAGAGTCGGGGAATGAGTAGAGAACGGGTTGAAGAGTGGAGGACGATGAGAAAAGAAGGTACAGAATAGAGTTGATATCCAAGGTAAATCAATGAAATGTTTTCTTTTGATAGGCCGAGTGGAGCACTATCAAGTTGTAGCTTGATAGTTGTGGGTGTAGGCGGCGAGGTTGGAGCCTCACAGCAGGTTGGTGCTTACTCAGAGAAATTGATGGGAGTTGGAGCTTTGTACAGTTGTAGCTTGCGGAATTGAGGTTGGAGCCTCACAGCAGGTTGGTACTTACTAAAAATGGTATTGAAAGGAGTTGAACACCTTTGCATCACAACAATAATAAATGTGGTTTCCCTTTATCGGTTTCCACTTATATACGTGTCTACATGTGTGTGATGTATTCGATATGATTTCATTCAATACTTAATATGGCAGTCTCATATTAAGTACATTTGTACGTATCTTAATACTTACTTGCTCATATATTAAGATTGTTCACATATAAAGTTGATCATGAAATTAAGTTGTAAATAAGCTTAATGGAAAGTTTTAAAAGTTCATGAATGTGTTAAACGATTCACCTTCTCGGTTTAACTAAGGATTCAACAATTGGTATCGGAAACCGATTCCTTTTTGTATAGTTATAACAACGAGGAGATGGTCCCCCGGGATGGTAGTCAAGAAGGAAGCTCAACCAATAAAGCCCTTTTTTCATCGGTGCTAATTATGCCTTGGAAAATCGGAGAATGAGAGCATACATAATGTCTCTAGGAATAGAGATTTGAGGCTGCTTTGTGGAATTTGGATATGCCCTAAGAAAGCGGCTCGAGAGAAAGAAATAGAAAACCTGGGCATGGCCATGCAAAACCATGAATGCAATCTTAAATGGATGCGTGAGGCAAAATTTATCAAAGTAATGCACGGCAAAGGCGCGAAGAAATGTGGGATACACTAGAGAACATCCATGAGGGAGACAAAAAGGTGAAGATAGCCAGGCTTCCAAGTCTATAGAGCCCGGTTGAAAATTTTAAAAACTGAATGATGCAAAGTGAAGACATTGCCGACTTCTTTTTTAAGGGTTGCGAGAAATTGTGAATAACATGAAAGCTCTAGGAGAAACCATGAAGGGCTGGTGTTCAAGGGTCTATGAAGATCTCTTCTATCCGGCTTTAACCCCAAGGTTTTTACCGCCATAGAAGAAACGGTCGGTTAGGGAAACCTTGACCATGAACCGGTTACTTGGAAATCTAACGACCTGTGAGATGGGGCCGCACGAGAGGAAGTCAAATGTGAGGGAGGCAGCCTTTAAGACGAGAGAGAAGAAAGAAGAAAAGAGAGAAGATATATGCTCTTGCTGCGATGAAGAAGAGGCCAAATTTGTCGAGGAAATTGGACAGGGCTCAAGTAAATATAAGGGGAAACTTCCATTTAAATGTTTTAAGCTTGTGGAAGAGTTGGACACTATCTTTGCTAAGTGTCCTCGTAAGAAAACAAGGAATCGAGACTCAAGAATCGGAGAAAACTATATCAAAGAGCTGGCGAGAAAGGAAAGAAATTCAATAGAAAATCTTTCTATGCTCAACAAGATAACGGTGCGTACGAAGACTCGGATGAACCCTCAAGTGAAGAAGGAACCTGCGAATTTATGTTGATGGCCATACGAGGGCTTGGAAAGGACTCACTGAGAAGATGAGGAAGAAGGTGAAGTTGTTAAGTGCGGGGAGCTAAAAGTGTCTGGAGAGGTGACAGACTCAAGGCGGGGGTACGAGGAAAACGGAAAGACATTCTCCTCAATTATGTAAGAGGAACAAAGTTCGAAGTCCTCGTTGTTTGAAAGTAGAGACACCGAAGAAGCCAAAGGTGAGAAGACATCTTACTTAAGCAAATTAAGGATAAAATTCGAGAACAAGAGAAATTGGAAGAAGAAGTAGTATGCTTTGAGGAAGAAATTAGAAAATGCCCAAAGGAATGTGTGCAATAAATTCTTCTCAAATGACAAGCTGCGAGTAAGTTGAATGAAATTCTAGATGCTCAAAGATCTCCTGCGATAAAGCAAGGATGAGCTGAAAGAAAAATCAGTAGAGACAAATAAAAAGAAAAACAAAAAATATCTGTTTGTAGCAACGAATGGATAGATAGAAAGTAGCTCGGAATGGATTCCTCAGAAGAAAATAAATGATGACGAGAAACCAAGGAACCTCACAGCAAATAAAAGAATGAAACATCATCAACAGTTGAGAAAAAGGCTCATATACTCCTAAGTATGCAGCAAATTTGGAAGCCATCAAAGGAGATTCCTTCCCTCCTGTAAGAAATACCACCAAACATACTGCCCAGAAGCTGGGACATATTCACCGCATCATGCAGCACGAGGAGAATTAATTCAAAATGACAAGGATACAACAGAATGAAAGACTATCCTAAGCAAACAAACAGGAGAAAACAGTACTTTCTTCAAGAACATTGGTCTTTATGAATCTTCCATTTTTCTTTGTGAAATTAGCCATCGTCATAGAATGCAGAAAATGAGACAAAGACTATTCCAAAACCTCAAAGGAGGTTTGAATCATGGAGAGTCTACTCATACTCTGTAATTCCACCCAAAGATATGATCTTGATATTGCATATGCAATAGAGATGGACACTATCTCAAATATACTCCAGGAGAATGTAGTTGTACCCTGAAGAAAAAAGGTACAAAACAAAAGGAAGCTTACGTTAGAAAGAGGTAAATAAATGTGACTTGTCTATCGGTCAAGGTCCCCGAAAAACTTAGCTCATTATTTAGACGATGGATGGCATAAACATACAGTAGAATGAAATGAATTCTCTTCTGATGGTAGAAATGTGAAATGTTACTTTTAATGATAAACGAGGGGAAAATCAGAAACGCTCGGTCAGAAATTTGAATAATGGCAGAGGAAAGGCCCAAGATGTACTATTTGGATGGTTGAAAACAAATCTCTTTGATGTGATCAAATATGATAAAGGTACAGCAAGGTTAATACATTTAGAATCAGGCATAAAGTAGATCAAACTTCCAGGAAAGATACAGTCAAGTGTTCGAACGTATCTATGTGGTGGGAAGAATGGAAGGCATACCATAGCAAACTTGAGGAGTCATGGTTCGCTGAAGATTAGGACACACACTCAACAAACATATCCTTGATCCCGAACAAAAGCGATCGAGAGGCTCATGACAATAAAGCCTTCCTAAACACCATATAAATATTCATAATTAGGCAGGCAGACCTTGTCTTTAAATTAAAAAGAGCTATCAACAGTGGTGCCACAACAACACGCAGATTTTATGTGGGCCCTAGAACTAAACTTGCCAAATGGAGAATCCTATTTCCATGTGAGTAATAGATAGATTTTTCAGACAGCAACGGTTGCATTCACTGGAAATAAATCGGAAGCATGAGAGTTCAAGATATTCAAGGCATTGAGAGGAAAATCAGCAGGTGCAAGCTGGTGTCGGTCAGGCAGGAGGTGAATTCACGGAGGCATGATTTTAGATTCTCTGACAGAACATAGAACAACAACAGGTCCAGAAGGTTAGAATGGCCGTGGAAAGCAGAGGGAAGGCTCTGAAGATGGAAGTTATGACGATCACTGCTTGGGGGAAATTGTTCGAGATGGAGAAGACTGTGACACCACCTCCAAAATCGGGGGTGTGACGATCGACACGCCTGCAATCCCAGGAGATGGAATTTGAGCAAGATCATTGGAAATAACCATCTCCATGGATCCCGGACCCAGCTATAGAGAGCCTGATACCACATTGTGAGAAGATGGTCGCAGTCATCTGGGTGAATGTTAAAGAAGACAAAAATCAGTAAACAGGATATGAATACTGAGCTGCAGGATGAAGTTGGCTGAAGGCGGTCACAGAGGGCACGGTTGGGGAGTCAATAGCAGCACGGAAGTTTGATGGGCGGTGCAATAGCTAACAACGGTGAGAGACTCGGTGATGGGTATCTTACTAATTCGGTTTGAGTTAGAATGACAACACTAGGAAGGTGTTGCATTCAAAGTATTCTAAAGGTGCCGGATAGGATGGGTCATTCACACTGTGGGGAGGGTGAAAATTGGCAAAGAAACATGAAAATGGCAGCCAGAGTAGGAAATGAAAAATGGCACATATAATGCTATGAGGGAACCACATTTAATTTTCATAATTGTAATTGGACGGAAAATTGTAATTGCTCTAGAAGTGACAACTTGTATTGGACAACAGTGGAAAGGCTGAGATTAATGGAAATCAGTTAGAGAATTCAATGAGGGGGCATGTAAGTTCTCCATGGATTTGGGGATCAAATTATAATTGCCATGGGTGTGCTTATTCAACTCAATTAATTGAGTTAAAATACGATTTAACTAGTTCTATTTGAGGGAATGAAGCTAGTGATAGGTCGATGGAATTAAATCAGTTATTCACAATAAGTGATCAACCAGTTAAGCGATAATTACACTAAATAGTTGTTACATTTCACAACTAGAGCCCCATGGAAATGAAGACCCAAAGGAGAAAACCTCAGTGCTATATTATTCAAAGGTACATATATATGTACATGGAGATATGGAAACCTTAGATGCCTTACGCAATCATTAGGTAACATTCCTAGTCCAAGAGGGCTCAATTAACCAGAATGCATGAAAGGCAAGCAGGCAGGCCAACAAGAGGTTAAATATTGGACAGTTTTAGCTTAGATTGCAGAAACACGGATTAGAGCAAGACAAGTGAGGCAGTCGTAGTCTGCAGAGGTTTCTCTGTGGAGGAATAACATTGTCTTGTTTCATGAATCTTCTGATCATATACAATATATCTGAGATAATTATTGGTAGGTGGCTTTCCCCTGCATCTTGTGTTGTGCGATTGATTTACTTCTCTCTTACTTGTTATGTGATTGTGCAATCATGTTTTGTTTCCGCAAATTGTAGAAGAATTTTGTATCTTGTTTTAGTACATTATAAGATCAGATTGAATCCCTTGGTTAAATTTTCTACACTAGAAGATATGCTAAGAATGCATGTCATGGACTAGCAATCACACTGGGAAAAGTACTTACCCTTAGTTGAATTTGCATACAATAATAGTTATCAAATTCAATCGAGGTGCCACCATTTGAAGCATTATACGGAAGACCTTGCAAAACACTGTTGAGTTGGGATAATTTGGAAGATTAGGTGGTAGTGGGGCCGGAATTAACTCAAAAGATGGAGGAACAAGTAAAACAAATTAGGCAATGATTGAAAGAGGCACAAGATAGACAAAAAAGTTATGTTGAGGCTCACAACACTGATAAAAACTATGAAGTAGGAGATCAAGTCTTCATCTACATCAGACCAAACAAAAACACCATCCGATTTGAAAAAGGGACAAAGTTATCGCCCTGATTTATTGGGTCATTCAAAGTTCTGGAAAAATTTTGATCTGTCGCTTATCATCTTGCACTGCCACCCCACTTGCATAAAGTTCATAATATATTTCATGTATCTGTTTTACGACCTTTGTACGAACGACAAATCTCATAACCTTCAATGGAAGAGGCACCAAGTATCGAACGAGGGAAGCGTTTTGGTCAAACCATTACGTATCACTGAACGTGGGGTTCGACAACTTAGAACTACCTAGTGAACCCGTTGGGTCCAATGGGACAAGTATAATAAGATCGAGCGAGCACGGGAAGATACGGAGACAATATACCGAAGATATTCAGAATTATGTGAATTTTGACAAACTTAAAACTTTGTTATGTGACTACTTTATCTTAGTTGAATACTTAAGACTGTCATTTTTAACTGTCACATGTAAAAATGATTTTTTGTTTGGTACATGGATACCCATAAGAATATGATATTTAACTAACTCTATTGATACATAATGTTGATTTTTGTAGCATCAAAAGCTGCTCTAAACTGAAAATTTTGTGGAGAGGCTTAGACACTAGTATTCAAAAAGAACCGTCGTTTGTGGAAATTCCACACGCAATATGTTTATTAAAATAATTAATTGTTCTAAATGAGAACCTAAGTCTAAACTTATGGAAATTAAATAATTAAAGGTTATTAATAAAACAAAGTGTGAATCTTACGGAGAACATGGATCAAGTCAAGTTATGATCTCGGCCGTGGATTAGGATCTAATCCTGGTCGTTAATTACTATGAGAGAGACCATAACGGGAAGTGTTATTTTTGGGCAACTGGGTCCAAACTCCATGTTGCCTTTGCTCAAATGACGAAGGTCATATTTTTTGTTGGATTCCTCTTTCGGAGAGGTGCAAGATTGATCGAAAGATCATCTTGATTGGATGAGCGAACATTGATTTTGAATTTATTTTCCACATGTGCAAGGTCGGCCAAATTTGTCCACGACCTTCCAAGAGAATGTCACACCCTCATTGATGAATATAAATTGGAGAGACTTGGAGTCATTTTCTCATCATCTCATCACACATTCTTTCATTGTGATATGATTGGTTCGATAGCCTTTCGAGGCCTTTTTTCCATACGACAGCGTGGTATTGTTTTATGCGGCGATCTCTTTGGGGGCTCTATTTCTGTGGCCCGGTTGTTGGACTTTCCTGGCTACCGGTGTTGACCATGGTCAACCAGCAGTTGTTTGACCTCAATCTTCTGCAAAAATTCGTTTGAGGTAACCGTACAAGCACGGGCACTAAGAGTAGAAATTTTGAGATGTGATCAAAACCTAATTTGTCGGATGACTTTTAGCAGCTGCATGCGTTGACTTTTCTGCGTTGTCCCTAGTTTGACTTGCGATGGCTTGTGATGTGTTGTCTTTGAGGGTTGTGGGTGTGACACATGAAAGTGTTGGCTGACCGAGAAAGACTTCGACGTTTCGACATCTGGCCCGACCGCGTAACACCATCTCTCTTATCTTTCAGCGGACAAAGATTGTAAATTTGATCTATATTTGGCTTGTCTTCTATTGATCTATTATTGTGTTTTATTGGCATTTTGCTTTCAAGTTTATGTGATTGCTATTTTGTATTGGGCCTAAGAAAGATTGAAGTAAAAGTGCATCGACGAACATGTGTCGATTTATCTAAATTTAACATGGTATCGGAGTTGAGAGTGAAGACAAGTCCAAGAGTCCAAAGGTTGGTGTTAGAAACTATGTCTGAAAGGAAGAAATCCTATCAAGGACAAATGGCCTCCTTAACCTACAAGGGGTTTCAAGGCTAATGATAAATTGACTAATAAGTCTAATTATCAGCTCTTTTTGAAAATGTCCTTGGATTTGGGCGCTAGAAGATCAAGATGTCATGGACTATGTAAAGCGGAATATTCAAGAGCCTCCATCACATGTAGTTGCGCCACGAAGGCAGTATAGAAAAGGGAAATCAAAGCAAAGATGATTATCGAGATACTATTCATAAGCACTTGGTTGCTTACATTTAGAAGTGAAGACATCCCAGGGAGATGTATGATAAGGAAAACATTGAGCATGTTCGGAGACTGTGATACTAATCAAATCTCTTCAGGAAATCAATTGATGAATATCCAAAGAGGGAAGGATGGATATTCAATCTCTACTTTGTGAAATGTTGAAATCAAGAATAACCTCCTAGCTATTGGGAAGCAATGTCTGATCGAGAAGATGGTTCTTATTGCACTTGGAGTCTCCCCAGTACAGATTGACATGTATTCAATGCAACTATTCTCAATATTGTGATTCCCACAATTTTGATGAAATATTGACGAGACATAGGAGAAACAAGAGTGATGGAATGTGTCTAATGGAAATGGAAGTGACCCTACTATCTTTGCCGCTAGTCACAAAGAAGAAAGATATGATGGCTTTGAGAAATGAAACATGATGACAGGGCCAAAGGAAGGAAGGGAAGATGCTACACTTGTAACAAGGAAATTTGGTCACTATGCAGAGAGTGCCCTAATGAAGGGACTCTCCCAGGGATGATGACAACAACAACTCGACAAGGAATGGCGGGAACAACGAGGTTCCGAGAAAAGGGAAGGCTCACCCTGCGATGCATGTTGAAATGGGCTGTTTCGAGGTCAGAATGTGGACACGTGGGGCTCAATGTTGTTGATAATAGAAATGATTTTATTCTTGTGTCTAGCTCTCTCTTTCGCATCTTACCCAACATACTGGATGTCACAGTTTGATTGATGATAGTACTTCAAGGCACCTCACTTGGTTATAAGAAGCCCGCTGATTTGGTTGAGAATAATTCTTAAATGCGGAAATTATCCTTGGGAACAATACACCTATCTAGTGAAAGGGACACGGTGTGACCCTCCATCTATCTCAAGGTCAAGTCCTTCGATTACAAGATGTGTTGTATGTACACGATTTGAAGAAGAACCTTGTGTCCATTTCGGCAATGGAGAACAAAGGGTTCAAGGTGGCATTTGTTCGGTGGAAAGGTACTTATGCGGAAGAAGAACTTCGGGGGAAGCTCTTTATTGGTTTAGAGTGAATAAAGTCTATGATTGGAGAAGTCATTGAGCTTCAGCATGTGATACAACTCTTCAAACACGGCTCTGGCACCGAAGGTTTGCACCTTCAGCAAGGGAAGTGGTAAGGATGCTCAAGAATTTAAAAATGAATTCGAAGACATATGAGAAGCAACATAAAGAGGGAGACCACAATTGTGTACACTCGACAAAATGGTGTTGTTGGATGAAAGAAACAGATGCTTGTGAAGCGCTTGCTGTGCTATGTGACCAAGGTCTACGAAGTTTTTATGGGGAGAAAGTACAACGAACACTTCCATATGTACGTTCAAAATAGATGCCCATTCTGCTGCGGACTCCAAAACTCCCAGAAGAAGTCTTCTGCGGTAAGAAAAACACAAAGTCTTTGTTTTAGAAGAATTTTTGGTTGTCTGTTTACTTTCATGTGCGAGAAAGAAAAGAGAAGCAGTGGATGTGGAAAGATGGGAATGTTTGTGGGCTACAATGAAACTTCGAAGGCATATAGAATCTGTGTGCCTGGTCAAAGAAAAGTGGAGATATGCCATGATGTCACCTTTGATGAAGATGTTGCCCTCGAGAAAGTAAGAAATCTTCCTAGCTCCAAGGAAGACAAAGAAGATGAAGAAACGGGGAAGCTGAAGAGCGAAGGATGACTGATGCCCAATGTTGAAGGGCCTATGGATCCCATTGGTCCACCTCTTCAAATAAGAAGACCCTCACGCTTGAGGATCTCGGCCATGCCGAGAGACATCTCTTTAGGGGGACATTCGTGAAAGCAAGAAGCCGAGAAAGTACGAAGACCTCTAGCGACCATGGTGCGACAAATCAGCTAGAACATTTGAAGGTTGTAAATGTGAGTTTGAAGGATGCTATGCACGAAGAATATGAGTCTATTATGAAGAATGATGTCGGGAGCGGTCCCCGAGACGGGAGAACAAATACATTGTCACCTCGAAATGGGTCTATAAGATCAAGCATGGATGCGGTGGAAGTCTTGAAAAGTACAGACGATTCATTGCCGAGAGCTTCTCTCTCAAAAAGAGAAGGCATAGATTATGATGATATATTTGCACATGTGGCCCGCTACTGCCACCATCCGATCTATAATTGCCCTTGGCACGCTGCGCAAGGATGGAGTCTGTCGGATGGATGTGAAGGCGCTTTTACTGCATGGATCTATAAAGGAAGAGGTGCATGGAGCAACCTGCGGGGTTCGAAGTCCGATGTAGAGACACCCATGTATGTAGGTTGAAGAAAGGCCTCCTGGGTTGGAAGCAAACTGGGAGCAGTGGAAGGATGAATGGCTACTTGATGAAGAGTATGGACTTGACTCAAAGTAATGTTGATCGAACCTTTATTTTAAGGTTGATGAAAGGAGAGCCTCTCATTCTAGTTCTCTATGTGGTTGATCTTTCTTCTTATTGAGTTGATGCAACTTCTCTGTTCATTAGTGTAAGGGGCAAAAACACGAGTTTGAGATGAAAGACCTAGGACGGATACAATACTTCCTAGGCTTGGAGGTGCGCGGAGACCGGGCGAGATTTTCCTTTCTCGGAAAATGTGTCATGAAGTTGCTAGAGAGATTTGGTATGGTGTTTGTGAAGTACTTGTGTCGACACCAATGGAACTCAACTTTAAGAAGTTGAGTGGAAAGCATTTGCCCCTAGGCAGGTGCTACCAAATCCCCTCACAGAAGGTATCGACAACTCGTAGGGGGCCCTAATGTTCTTAGTGAACTCCCGCCGTTTATGTTTGCGGTGAACACTTTGAGTCAACATATGGTTGAACCTCATAAATTCATTCTGGTTATTCTGAGAAGTCTTTGTTGAGATATCTTCGAGGCACAATCAACCATCAGAAATTTTGAGTGTACCCAGGACTGAGACTCCATGGATATGCGTCTGGTGCAGTTGGATGTGGTGGATCACAAGAGCACATTTGGATGTTGCTTCACCTTCGTTCATAGACATCTTGGATGAGCGAAGCGAAGTCGGTGGCTGAGCACGGCGAAATTTGAATACATTAGGTGGTGTACTTGCTTTGTTGGCCTTGAAGTTGTTTGGTTACGAAAGCTCTTCAATGAGTTGTTCGGGCATGTGCTGAAATCGTCGTTATCCTTTGTGATAACGGTGGGATTCGTCTTTCGAGGAATCTCGTGTTCCGGTGATCCAAGCCTTATTGGTCATTGGTACCAATTTATCATTATATGGTACGGCAAGGCGCAGAGCTGATCATATAGGAACTAGTGAGCAAGTCGCGGAGATATTCTCACAAAGCCCTAGGGAAGGTTAAGTTCCTAACCTTCGATGAGAAGCTGGAATCGTGGAAAGACCCTATTACGAGGTCACTAGCAGTTAGACTATGAGCTTTGGGAGCTCCGGAGGACTTGGGGATGCGCTTTGGAGCTATAAACATACTGCCAGCTGGGTTGCCAAAACTTGTTGTGCTTCGCGCTATGATATTGGATGGACCAACTCTAGGTTGTGCCCCCACACGCATCTACTATGGATCACAGAGCACATTAGGATGTTGCTTCACCTTGGGTTACGCCGGTATCTTGGATGAAGCTGAGAATAGGAAGTCGGTGGCTTTGGGGAGCCTTGTTGAGGCCGAATACATTTGCGATGAGTATGGCACATTTGTGAAGTTGTTTGATTTAAGCTCTTCGGTGAGTTGTTCGGGCATGTGCTAGATACGAAGTGGAAGTTATCTTTGACAACAGGTGGGGTCCAATCTTTACGAAGTCTTTGTATTCACGATTGATCCAACATAGTGATATTGGTGCCAATTTATCTGAGACATGGTACAACAAGGCGTATGAGCTCGATCATATAGGAAGCGGTGAGCAAGTCGAGATATTCTCTGGAAAGCCCCTAGGGAAGGTTAGTTTCTTGATGAGAAGCTTGGAATCGTGGAAAGACCTATTTTGAAGGTCACTTGGTGGACTATGAGCTTTTGGGAGCTCGGAAGTTGGGGATAGCTTCTTGGAGCTCGGCATCGCAGCTGGGGTTGCGAACCTTGTTGTGCTTCTTTGTCGTGTGAGTTGGTTCGCCTCTCTACGATTTGTGCCCCCACACGCATCCTACCCATGGAGTTTCGGACTCATGGGAACTACCTCTCATTTGACGATGAGGGTGAAATGGATGGAACACCGGCCAAGACGATGGATGCATCGGAGATTGTCGTACTCTCTATGTCTAGGATGGCATGTGTCCGACACCTTGATGCGGGATCAAGTATGATGAGCTTTTATCCTCTAGGTATTGACTTTGGGTTAGTAAACTAACTTCGGGTTAGTATGAGACTCTTTTGAGTGCGAGAGGTTTTACCTCTAAGAGTCGACTTCGGAGTCGGTGTGTGTGATGTCTTTGTGACTCACCTTTTGTTAGAAGCGAAGGTAACCAAAGCAAGTTAAGGCGGGGATGATGCACGATGTTTGGTTTGGTACATAATGGATGGCACTTGTGGACAAATGGAGTTCTCCCTAGTTGAGAGGGTATTCATTTTGAAACTAGGACCAAACTCCGTATTGCTGCATATGCTGTGGCAGAGGTATTCATATTTTAGATGGATTCCTCTTTCGGAGGGTACAGAGTGGTAAAATCATCTTGATCGGATAAACAGACATTGATTTGAATTTATTTTCCACATGTGCAAATTAAAACTGATTGTCACATGCCTAAGAGATGCGCTACCACTCATTGATGAATATAAATTGGAGGGACACAGGTGTTTCTGTCATATATGCATTCTCTCATTGTGATCGATTGATTCGATAGCCTTTGAGCCTTTTTCCCTCACACGTGTGGGCGGAAAATTCATTGTTTCTGTGCTTCAATGTTTAAGGCTTTACTTTCTGTGGTCTGTTTAGGGCTTTTATAGCTGCTGACATTGACCATGGTCAACCCTTGGTCACGACCTCAATCTTCTACAAAATTCAGATTTGGAGGCCATGAAATTTCAGGGCACTAAAATCGAGGAATTAAATTTGTTGACAAAAGCCCTAGTTTGTTGCGTTGACTTTTCTGGGTGTCCCTGGTTTGACTTGCATTGACTTGTGATGAGGAAATTTGTCTTTGGGGAGCTATGGGTGTGACACATGAAAGTGTTGGGCGACCGAGAAGACTTTCTTTGGTTGAAGCATCCTCAGAGCCGCCATAGCATACACAATATCTCTCTCTGCTGGACAAAAGGTGTAAATCTGATCTATATTTGGCTTGTCTTCTATTGATCTATTATTGTGTTCTATCGACATTTTACTTTCAAGTTTATGTGATTGCTATTTTTGTATTGGGCCTAGAAGATTGGAAGTAAAAGTGCATGAGCATGAGCACCCATAATTTATCTAAATTTCGCAGAAGGCTTGAGGTCATTTTGAAACACACACTAGGAGTGAATCTTGAGATCAAATTCTTCGACGAACGGTGCTCGGACGAAGATGGATCTAAGTGATTCGGTGCGAGTGAGGAGCAAAGTAGCTTCGGAGAAAGATTTTCTCGGTCGGAGAATCATCAACAAAGACGAGCGGAAGACGTCTAGTAGAACCGATGGGCTGGTCAAGAGCCGCGCGAGCAGGCTGTTCGATGAGCTGCGGAAGGTTGGAAAGTTTGAATTCCAGCTGCTTGATCAAATCGAGAAGTTAAAAGCCGAGTTGTGAGACCAAGAGGCCCGGATGCGCGTTGGGAGTCGGATCGATCCTTTGTTGAGATGACGCAGTGCCTAGAGGAGGTGACGCGGGGCCTACGTAGTCCTTTGCGCGGAAAGAGGCCCAGGCGAGACCTCGGGAGAAACGGCTTTCAGCAGATGGATGGTGGGATTTTCCGGTGATTGAGTGAGGCATTCTCACAATTCTTTGCGGTCGCACTGCTCTGCGCGCTAAGCAGCACTTGGTCGATGGAGATATTCTGGTGTTGCTTCTTCTGACAGCCTGACCTCTAGGATCTCTTTTGCCCTGGTTTTCTGGCATTGGGTTTTTCGGGACGGTCCAAAATAAAGGTGTCTTATGTGTGATTGATTTCTTGCTTAGTTTCTTTGTTTTGGAATCATATTTATGTAAAGTGTGGTGCCTCGGTGATTGCTTCAATAATTCTTGATATGACAATTACTGGCAAGAAACAATTTACATAATGAGAAGAAATAGCTGGATTGTTAATTAAGGATTCCTTATATTTGATAGATCTAGGAATTTTCACATGGTATGAGAGGCGTTTGATGTGAAACGGGGAGAGTAGATGCGAATACGAAGTGAAGGCGGGTGTTGCGCGCGCGTGGATGGAAGTCCAGAGGATTTAAAGTTCTAGCCGGGGACGTGGGCCACCCGAGACCCTCTCCCCGGGTGGTCAACGGTGGGACTGGTCGAGAGATTTTGCCGAGGCAAGGGCTTGACATCGAGCCTTCACGCAAAGCCGAGTCGTCATTTTTGCGGTAGTTGTCGATCGAGAGAAGCCTCAAAAGAAAAGAAAAAAGCACATAGTGGGGAATTCTTCCTCGGTCGAGTTCCTAGCGGAGGATGAACGACACACCAGGTGTTGCAGCAGATCTGCAAGCTCCGGAGAAAGGTGTGCAAGCTACCTAGGTTGCGAAGAGGGGGAGAAAGAGGAAGCGAGTTCGACAATCTTCGGCCCCGAGATGGCAACTCATGGTCTTAGAGATCGGAACGATTGGAGGGTTCCTCGAACTATGTAATCTATAAAGAGAAGAGTTGTTGAATGAATTCGATCTCCAAGGCCGTTCAGCGCCGAGCTAAGGGTTGTTGTACCTGGACACGGATCAACAAGAAGTACAAGTCCGATAATGGCAAAGTGCAAGAGGCTAATCCTTGATGGTGTCAAGGATCACATAGTCTCTCCTGTAGCTGGCAAGAACACCTCCAGGGAGATGTGGGAGGCCTTGTCTTTGTTGTACGAAGGAATTTCCGAGCAGCGGAAGATATACTTGGAGCAAAAGCTCTGCAGGATCCAAATGCAGAAGGGGGAGTGCATTGATTCGTTCCTTACAAGGCTTCAGGAGATTCGAGATCGATTAGCAGTTGTGGGATCCACCCCAACTGCAGCAACTACGGTGAGGTTGTCACTTCAGGCAAAAGAGCTGAGGAGAGATCTAGTCAAGTGCAAGCTTGATGGCGGCAACAGAAGCAAATCTAAGGGTTCGGAGGAGGAGGAGAATGCATCCCTCGCATCGAAAGGGAAGCAAGGGCAACGGAGACAAAAGAGAGATGTCTCAAAGGTGAAATGCTTCAGATGTGGTGAGATGGGCCACTTTGCATCACAGTGTCCTTTGAAGAAAAAGGACATGGATGAGAAGCATGATCCTACAGTTGCAGCCACAAAGATCGAGGAGGATGAGTTTGCTATGAGTGCCCATGCTTCTCCTGGTAAAAAGTGGGGTGACATAGAGTTGTAGTTCACTTTGAACTTGAGTTGGGCAGGATCCTTGAGGAGCCCACCTCATGGATCATTACCTTGCTACGGGAGCCCATGATCAGTAGTAGCAGGACGGAGGAGTTTCAGTAGGAGCCAAGGAGTGATGGAGACGACAGGGCAGTGGGTAGGATTCCTTAGATTGTCAAATATAGGAATTTTCACACATAATATATGCTACTTACTTAACTCTGTTAGTACATGGATACCAATATCAAAATAGTATTTCATTAACATTGTTGGAATATAAATATAAATATGAAGTTTAGTTTTCGTTAGACCTTGCTATGAAATCCAAATTATAAATTATGTTATAAATGAAGATATTTATAAACTTTGTTTCATTCTTGCATATCGACATGATCAATGAGATAGAAATAAAAGAATGACTACATTTTAATATGAAAGCTAACTTGTTGATATATCGGTTGGATATGACCAAGTATGTTATACCCTAGATAATGACATGTATGAATTATACATAAACTATTCATTTTGAATATAATAATGCATATGCTATGATGTGTGGACAAGTGTTTACATTGCAGATAACATAGTTACCAAATGACCACGTGATGACAAAAGCTTCAACAACAATTGAGACTCAATGAAATTCGATGATAGGGTGTTGACCCTGGTCCCACTAAGAAGGGTGGAGGTATTACCCACCGTTTATTCTCCAAAACCTGGAGTCATGGGAGGACTATGCGAGTCACACTTCCCTAAGCGTGTGATGATGATGTCGAATGCCTACTAGGAAACCAGGTCGATATAATCGACGTTGTCATCCTTGGAAACTATGAATGGTTAGATCAGTATAACTGACGCCATGACATACTCCCATAGAGGATGGATAGGATGGGAGCGGAAGAGATTAGGAAGGATAGGATGATTCTAAAATAGCTTCAGAACCCAGTTGGGATAGTGCATAAATATTAAGTTTATAAACCTACAAATGTTCAAACAAAAATTCAATTTTGAGATGCAATCATTACATAATTACACTAGTCACTAAAACAATTACTAATATATTATATAAACCCTAACTTCGGGACGAAGTTTTCTGAAGGGAGGAAGTATGCAAGGACCCACTTACATTTACAAAAAAAAGGTGGATATTAACATACCTACGGGGCATCCATATGATAGCTACATATGCATGAACAGCATGTATTGCACTAGTACACATACTGGCTAATATTGAAAAATGCATAAGTTAGTGTAATGAAAAGATTTTCGAAATAAATTTATATTTCACCTGAATATAATAAGTATATCAAGTTAGGTACTTGATATGAATATCACCCTTATATACCAAAAGAAAATATAATTTAAGTTATAAATTATATTGGAATAAAATAAATAGAAGAATAATGTAATTTAATTAAAATTATAAGGTGAATTAAATTAATTAAAAAAATAATTAAATTATGCATTAAATAAATTAAATTTTTAATTAATAAAATAAAGTAACCTAATTAAATAAAATAAAATATATACATTCTAGAAACTACTCAATCGAATCTATAAAGCCAATAAAAGCTCCAAACATGCGGAGTCCACGTAACATGGAGAGACATCGAGACAAAAAAAAGGAATGAAGTCGGTGACTCAGAAAGTATAAAAGGAAGGAGGGTACGACTAAGAAGGGGACTGGGCGAAGTTTTGGAAGAAAGTACAAGAAGGAGGGATTTACCTAGAGAGTGACAGATGAGAAAAGCCTCAATTGTTCTTTAAGTTTTTGGGCACGGGGGCCAAACTACTTCAACTGTGAAGTATTTTGGGACTGGGTACCAAGGATTGTGCCTAGTTTGGCAGGGAGAATTTGGTCATTTAGTGATAGGAGCAAAATTGGAGCAGCAACAACCCGGGATCGACTCCAACAGCAAAAACCAAGTAGATATTGTGCATTTAATTAGAAGATTTTGTCTTAATTAAGTTGTGATTTGTCAAAATGATTTTTTTATAAAACGAGCTTTACAGAAGTGATCTACATATCTGCAAAAATTCCACTTGAACATTAAGTATAAGAAGGGCAGCACCAATCATGTTGCAGATTTCCTCAGTCGGCCAACAGTTGCAACACTAACTATTGTTCTCAACTCTTGTGGCCACAAGGCCTCTGGATGGTCGCAACTATACAAGAATGATCTAGAGTTCATCACCACTTACTAGATGTTAGTGGATGGCAAGCAAGTTCCAGATTTCCAACTCAAGGACGCATTATCATGCTACTTAGAACACATTTGTGTTCCTTCAAGCGAGTGTGCCAAATTGATTTGGGTAGCGCACTGCAATCGAGTCGCAAGACACTTCGGTGTGGAGAAAATTGTGATCATACAACAAAAGTATTTTTATTGGCCAAAACTCCGACAAGACGTAGGAAAATATATCAAATCCCACACTTCTTGTGCCATCGCCAAGCCATCCATCAAGAAGCAAGGCCTAAACACTCCTCTTCCTAATCCCACCTAGCCCTGGGAAACCATCTCCATGGAATATCTGTCGAGCCTCCCTTCTACCAAGCATGGTAATGACTGTGTATTTTTGGTCGTGGACAGATTTTCTATGATGGCCATACTTTCGACTTGCAAGAAGAGCATCACAGAAGAGGACACTGCCAAACTCTTCTTTGAATGAGTATGGGTACATTTTGGAATCCTACAAACCATTATATTAGACCAGGATAGCAGGTTCCTAAGCACATTCTAGTCGAACCTCTAGACATTATTGGACACTACGCTCGCAAAGTCAACTGCATTCCATCGCCAGACTGACAGCGAGACAAAGATCGTCAACAAGATGATAGTGCACATCCTATGCATGTACAACTCCAAGCATCCACGAACCTGGGATGAGAGCCTTCCTTATGTGCATCACAGCTATAACAGAACTCTCCATAGCTCGACTAGCCACAATCCTTTTCAAGTGGGTCTAGTTTTCAACCATTGTGTTTGAATGATGTTGCCATGCCTCATGCAACTACACAAATAGAATCCACACATGTACAATCTAAGGTTGATAAAGCAACCCAGTTTATTGAACACATCCAACACATACGCCAACAAGTGCACGACATCTTGGATAAGTCCAATCCCAAGTACAAGCAGTAGCATGATCAACATTGGGTGTCACACAAGTTTCAAGTGGGCGACAAAGATTGGTTGCATTTGCAAAAAGAACGACTTACCGAAGCCCATTGGAAGCTCATACCACTTTGATATGGGCCTTACACCATCACCAAGGTTGTGGGAGACAATGCTTTTGAGCTCAGTGTTCCCCCATTCCTAGGCCTGCACCCAGTGTTCAATGTGGACCTCCTCGACCATACTTTCCACCATTACTAGACACATCAAACATTACAAAACAGTTCACACCAACAGAGCTAAACCCAGACTACATGGAACAAGCCACAACTAATAGAATCATGGACACACAGATCAAGAACACTCGCCAACAGAAGATCCAACTATATTGGGTTGTCAAAGCTAGCCAACTCCTACACCAAGGAAAACGGCTTACTAGGGAGCAAGTTCAGCAAATGTTTCCCCATCTCATGGAGGCACTCAACGTAATGGGGGCCATTACTTCTTAAGGGGGGAGGACTGATCCAAGTGCATATTGGTGGCCACCCACCTATTCTGCTTGGACCCCCACCATTATTTCTTTCAATTTCCTTAATTGTAGCACAATTTACTATTTTTGGCAATTTTTTGGGTCTTAAAATTCTAGAGCCGTTTTGAGGCCCTAAACGAACTTTTTTTGGAAAACAAGCAAAATCGTAACCTACGGTTGGGGTTTGCAATAGAAAGTTGTAGTTGGATAGATCTTTCTAACAAGGTATTGTATGCGTCGAACGAAGATCGTATGCCAAAGTTATGACCCTAGGACATTGATGTACCAATTTACCCCAACGGGGCCCACAGACTTTTGGCACTTCATCTTCTAGGGTTAGGTTTTTGGATGTTTAGTGTTTTCCATTGTTTCTCAATAATAAATAGGCCTTCGAGCCTCATTGTAACACAGTTCAGAAGGCATCTAGCCGCCACATCTCTTCTCAGAAATAAGCTACCATCGTCTGAGCTAATTTATTTCCATTCTCCATGTAAACAGTTTTCAGTACTTTGTTATTAATGAATTGATGTTTTGTTTTCATTCTATCTTTATGTTTTTGCTATAACTGTATTTCATTTTGTTCCTTCATAAATCTGGATCACACATGGTATCAGAACATATCTAAGGGCACAAGAAGGCTTTGTGCAGGTAGAGGAAAAGAATGTTTGAGGGTTTTGAACCCAATTTATATTCTTCATATTTATTAGGGTTTCGCTTATTTTCCGAAGGGTTTGAAAATGGCCTTGGCAACTTTAAGAGGTCAGGACAGATTAGATGGAGCCTCAAATTTTGGTGTCTGGAAAGCCAAAATTTCATTGTTGTTGGAACAGAGTGGTCTCGAGGATTATGAGACCAATGTGATAGTCATTCTGGCGGATCCACAACAACTTTCAACATACCAGAAGGAAGATGCAAAAACATAGAGGATAATCCTTGATGGTGTCAAGGACTATATAGTTCCGCATATTGCTTAGTTGGATACAACAAAGAAGATGTGGTACGCTATTTTGAAATTGTTCCAAGATTCGACCACTAACAAGAAGCTACTTCTCATAGAAAATCTAATGAATGCAAAGATGCAGAAGGGTGAAGACATTACAAGTTACCTCACTAGACTTAGAATGGTAAAGGACGAGTTAACTCTAGTGGGAGACAAACCAAATGATGATGAGATGGTGTGCATAGCCTTGAATGGCTTTACGACACAAACGGATGTATTCATCCAAGTGATCAATGGATGAAACCAATTGTCGGGTTGGGATCAAATGTGGAGTGGTTTCACCCAAGAGGAGCTAAGGCTCAATTTTGTGAATGGCAGCAGCAGAACTCAGAAGAGTGAGGAGCAACAAGAGAACGTGGCCCTAGCCGGAAAAGGGAAAGTGAAGAAGCGGTCTAGTAAGGGACCAGGTCCAAAAGGTGAGAAGAAGAAGAAGAAGAAGAAGGACTTTTCGAAGGCCAAATGTTATGGCTATCACAAGTTCGACCACTATGTCACCAATTGCCCACATAGGAAGAAGAACGAGAACATCGAATGAGCTCTCCAGCAGGATGGATCAGGAATTCGCTTTGAACACTTGCCTATCTAGCTCAACTTCACAAGGAGTCTGGTATATAGACAGTGGAGCGTCATTCCATATGACAAGAGTTAGAGAGTACTTATCAAGCTACAAGGAGAAGGACATTAGATTTCATATCCAAATAGGGAACAATTCTAAGTGCAACACTGTTGCAAGAGGGATTGTTCTATGTCAAAGGGAGAATGGCAAGTTGATTATGATTCATGATGTGTTGGATGTGCCAGGCTTGGGGATGAAATTGATCATTGTATCTATCCTTCAAGATAAGGGATACGATGTTCTTTTAAAGGGGCGCAGGTGTTATTGATGTGAAAGTTTCAAAACGGAAACCCTACTGCAGTATCTAGATCTACTTCACCTACTTGTTTTATTAACATTAACAAGTCATTTAACTGAAATATTCAAAAAAAACACTAAAGTAGACATTAACTACAGTCTCCACATCTATAGATCATTTACTAAACAATGCACACATGTGACAAGATTACACATGATTTTTCGAACAAATGTCCCTGGAAAAACCCAATGCGGGAAAACCGGTGCAACCACTCAAGAGGGTTTATATAATTATGCAGAATCTGAATACAACAATTTGGGCACCAGACATGGTTGGCCCTACAGAGAAATTACACGCCAATAAGTACCTTTCACTCGGAGACAGAAGATATGGCTGTGTCACACCCTCAAACAGGATTTACAGATCACGAGCCCCTTTTGGCCCACTGGAACCCTCAGCGTTGCCTCTGCAGCCTCTGCGTCAGCCTTTAACTGGCTAGTGTCCCCACTATGTCACCCTGACTGGTGTTCCCTCGTCTGGTACTGCGTCACCCTGGCTGGTGCTGCGCTGTGCTAGCTAGGTCTGCGTCACCCTGGTTGGGCTTACACTGTCTCTACATGGAGTTGGTTGAACTGCGTTCTCTTGGTTGGCTCTACGCTGACTGGTACTCACTACCTCTTCGTCTTGCTATATTCTTGGCCTTGGATCAACTCATCCCTCGTCGATCTCTACCCCTCACTGCACTGCAACTCGTTTCGAATTTCTCAGCAAAACCCCCGCCCCAGAAATTCGACTTAGCTTCAGTGCTCTGCCAATGTGTGTGTCTATCTCCAACTGACCCCAAGCCTTTCTCTTATACTTTTCTCATTGACACATCAATGGTCATGATCTAATCTTTAATCGACGGCTCATATTAAAAGAATGCGTGATCCGTGTCACTTAGAACATTTCATCACATGTGTTTAATTAATTCACTTTAATTTTTCTAATTCCCTAAGTTAGACTTAGGATCCTCATTAAAAAAAATAATTATTTGAATATCGCATACACCAGATGAAATTTCTCGAAACGCTTTATGGGTTTTGGAGGTCTCGTGTGTCTTAGCCCCTCCACAAAATCTCATGGCTAGAGCACACCCGATGCTACCTCAAAATCTCAACACACACTCTTAGCGAGGAGTGTGCTCTAGCAATACATCCACACCAAGTATTGCAAGATCTCGGCATCGATCTCTGCATTTTTGATGCTTGGCGTGTTGCCCTCCATCCATTGTGTTGTTGCTCCCTGTACTGTTGCCCATGTCACTACCACTGACACTGCTCCATCTGTACTGCAGCTCCCTCTCAAATTGTTGCATCGTGTTGCCCACTGCTGCACTGCAACTCAGTTGCTGAGAAGTAAGCAACTGAAGGACCCCCACCCAATCACTGACAGACAAGTCAGTCGGGCTGCATCTCATCACTGAAGCTCCCTTGGTTGCTGCTCTGCGCTATCCTCCTGAAGCCACTGCGCTACTACAGCTTTGCACTGCGTACGCACTGCCTCCTCTGTGTTGTTGAAGTCCCATCAGCCCCTT
The DNA here is from genome assembly GCA_034641835.2 of Pinus albicaulis. Taxonomy (NCBI): domain Eukaryota; kingdom Viridiplantae; phylum Streptophyta; class Pinopsida; order Pinales; family Pinaceae; genus Pinus; species Pinus albicaulis. Next base: position 124,771,648 of record CM076575.1, read on the forward strand.
TGCGTTGTTGTTGCCTCTGCACTGCATTGCTCCCATCTACAGTGTCCTAGCTCTGCCCTCCGCTTCACCGTGATCTCTTGCCCCCACTACTCCACTTGTCCCACTACCGTCTTAAGGCTCTCGTAGCTCGTATGTGATCCAAGAGTCGGGCAACCTCAAGGATCTCGCCACCTCCATCTATAGCTGCTCTACAAATCAATGTCGCCCCACTTCCATGGCTCATGAGCACTCATGGCTACATCATCATCACTCCCATCGTCCCCCTTTCCTGCTGTTGTTGCCTTGGATTCAGAAGATCCCTTGTCCTTCTTCTTAGGACAATGGCTGGCGAAGTGTCCAAGTTCGCCACAACTGAAGCACCGGACCTTGGATAGGTCCCTCTTCTTCTTCCCTTGTTGCCTTCGCTCCTTTGATGCAAGGGCTGCGTCCTCCTCCTCTTCCTTCTTTACTTTGACTGTCCCGATGTTGTTGCTTTGCCTCTTGGTAATCCTCCTGATTTCCTCTTGTCGAAGGATTGCCAACATATCTTCCCAGGATTATAACGTTGCCCTTCCCAAGATGCTTTGGACAAACATTTCCCATTCCTCGGTGACTGCATTCAGGGCAATCCTCACCAAGAGCCCCTCATCCGGATTCATACCCATGGCAATCAGTTGATCCCGGATAGTCTGAAGTCTGAAGAGGAAGGGATCTATCTCCTCACCCTTCTACATCTAGAACAACCACATATGATTCTCCAGAAGCATATTTCTATGGACAGAGCCTCCCTGATACATTGTGTCCAAGGCTATCTGTTGGCTCGAGGGGTCCTGGCCCAAGTTCGGAGGTTAAGGTTTGCCAACAAACCCCTATACTACTGGCCCTTTCAGCAGTGACCTGCTTGCGCAGGTCAAAGTCTCACCCAAAGCAGTATGGATAGGTGTTGGAACCAGGTTTCCGCACCCTGAGAGAGGATAGGTAAGCCAAGCAGAGCTGCGTCCGGCTTTATAATGACAAGATCGCTTATCTCAGAACTGGATCTATAGATCTCCTTTGCATCCACGTGCACAAGGTCAACTATACTTACTGTACTCAACAAATCATATACTTCTAAAACAGTAGTGCAGCATTACAGTTATTCTTTGCATAAAACATAACAGAACAGATCTAGATGCAGAAGAAACACTTAACACAGTACTTTCGCAACTTAATACAGAATATGCATAACACCGCAGCTATCAAAGATTCGCATCAACAGTACAAATATATTCAGCTACGCAACAACCTTTCTCATTCATTAATCCGTCAATTCCTTCTTACAATACCCAAACACAACCTGCGCACAAAGCAGCAGGGTCCGCACACAGCAGGACTTGGGATCTCCGCGCACAAAGCCAGCAGGAGTCCTTTCCCCAAAAACCCAAACAGATCTACTAAGCCACAATTCGCATCAAGCTCTCATCATCTTCTTACCTTATCACTCAAAACGTCCCTCTATTTATAACAATTTAGCCTAATCTTTCCTATGGTCCGCAAACCATGGTTTGCGGACTCTAGGTCTACCCTTTGACCCGTTACAATGCTTTCGGGGCTTTGACCCACCCCAAAACCCCTGTGCTAGACTAAATATAATCAAAAAAATGCAAAATTGGACCAGTTTCGCAGCTTGCAGGAGACCATGTTCCAACACTATCCACATCTCATTTGTCGTGTTCTTCCCGGCATTATGTGGCACAATGTGATCTTTGACTCCGTCCATGATCAAGCGCTTTGCTCGCACTTGATTCTCCGTGTACTTCTTCAGAGGGTCTACATTGGTTGGCACAGATAGGACTCTCTCAGCATGGTTCGTGATGTCGTACTCATCGAGGACTGTCAGGATCCTGGCCCTCCAAATAACGAAGTTGGACATGTCGTCCAACCTGTCATGGTCTCTCAGTCCATGAGACACCATCTTCGCTCAAATCTGTCAGAATAGATACTCCTCTCCCTCTTTTTGCTGCAACACTCAACAAAAATACTGGATCTGGGTTTCTTGGCGTTTAGAAATCCTCTATAGTTGTTGCTCTCTCCGACAACTGATTTCCCTCCTGGAAATCCTCACCCAAAAACCACTGAACAGTTCCCTACGATCACCATCCTGATCGAATCTCAGATCTGTTTGGCACAGATTTGTTGAGCAACTGCTCTCCTCCCGCTCTTGTCACCTTTGTTAGGCACGATTCTGCACTGACAGAACCTCTACCACACCAACAACCTCTGAAGATCCGAAGCTCCGCTTCCGGCCTATGGCAAATCTACACAGCAACCTCAAAACTGGACTACATCCCTCTGGTTGGCCTTTGCATTAGCATGATGGCTCAGCTCAGCCTCTGCACAGCGCAAGCTAGTCCTCCGTCACTCTGGAAGGCTCTGCACTGCCTCTGTGTCACTCAACTGGCTCTGTGTCAGTCTCTGCGTGGCCTCTGCTGGGACTATGTCTTCCTGGTGTTGCGCTGCCCTCTCTAGAACTTTGTTGCTTCAGCTACCTTCTCTGCAGCAATCTTCTTCAGCCGCTCTGCTGGTAAATCAACTTGATCTGCAATGCTCTGATACCATGTGAAAGTTTCAAAACAGAAACCCTATTGCAGTATCTAGATTTACTTCACCTACTTGTTCTATTAACATTAACAAGTTATTGAACTGAAATATTCAAAAAAAACACTAAAGTAGACACTAACTATAGCCTACACATCTACAAACCATTTACTGAACAATGCACACATGTGACAAGATTACATACGATTTTTGGGACAAATGTCCCCGAAAAAACCCAATGCGGGAAAACTAGTGCAGCAGCTCTAGAGGATTTATATTATTATGCAGAATCTGAATACAACAATCTGGGAACCATACATGGTTGGCCCTACAGAGAAATTACACGGCAATAAGTACCTTTAACTCAAAGACAGAAGATATGGTTGTATCACACCCTCAAACAGGATTTACATATCACGAGCCCCTTCTGGCCCACTAGAACCCTCAACGCTGCCTCTTCAGCCTCTGCGTCAACCCTTAACTGGCCAGCGTCACCCTGACTGGTGTTGCGTTGCCCCGGCTGGGACTGCATCACCCTAACTGGTGCTGCATCACTCTGGATGGGATTACGCAGTCTCTGCATGGAGCTGGCTAGACTGCGTCCTCCTGGCTGGCTCTACGCTGACTGGTACTCACTACCTCTCTGTCTTGCTGTATTCTCAGCCTTGGACCAACTCATCCCTTGCCAATCTCTACCCCTCACTTCTATGAAACTCATTTCGAATTTCTCAGCAAAACCCCACCCCAGAAAATTCGACTTAGCTTCAATGCTCTACCAATGTGTGTGTCTGTCTCCAACTGACCCCAAGCCTTTCTCCTATACTTTTCTCGTTGACACATCAATGGTCGTGATCTAACCTCTAATCAACGGCTCAAATTAAAAAATTGCTTGATCCGCGTCACTTAGAACATTTCAGCACATGTGTTTAATTAATTCGATTTAATTTTTCTAATTCCCTACATAGACTTAGGGTCTTCATTAAAAATATTAATTATTTGAATATCTCATACACCAGATGAAATTTCTCCAAACGCTTTCTAGGTTTTGGAACTCGTGAGTCTTAGCCCCTCCACAAAAATGCAGGGCTAGAGCACACCTGATGCTACCTCAAAATCTCAACAACTGAAGCACAAGGATTGGAGATCACTTATAGTGATTGGAGTTAGGAGCTGTCAGTTATACAAGTTGCAGATGGACATTCCTAAGGCACTATTTAACAGTAGCAATCTAAGGGATCAGGGGGAGCTATGGCATTGGAGGATGGGCCGTATACTTCATGGAGCACTCAGATTGCTTCATGAGACGGTGACAAGTGTTCTAGAGGTGAGCACAGAGCATGATGATGTTTGTAGAGAATGTGTGTTTGGGAAGTTGGTGAAAGCAGCATTTCCAAGGAGTGACTCGAGATCGCAGGGGATACTTAACTTAGTGCATTTAGATATATGTGGGTCGATGTCTACGAAGTCTCTAAGGAGATACGAGTACTTTGCAACTTTTATCGATGATTTCTCCAAGAAGGCCTAGATACAATTCCCGATGACCAAGAATGAGTTCCTCAGTCACTTTCAAGAGTTTAAGGCTCTAGTGGAGAATGCGACAAGTAAGAAGATCAAGATTCTTCGGTCAAACAATGGAGGTGAGTACACCATTAAGGAGTTCCAAGAGTTTTGTAACAGGCCAGGAATCAGGAGAGAGTGGACAGTTCCTTACAACTCACAGCAAAATGGGGTTACTGAGAGAAAGAACTACTATATTTCAGAGGTAGTAAGAGCGATCTTGTATGACCAAGATCTCCCACGATATTTATGGGCAAAGGCATGCAGTATGTGAAAATTGCATCTATTATAGCAACTAGAAATTATTCTTCTACTTGTAAATTTAATTATGCAGTTTATTTGCTACGACAAACGATGAATAAAATCACAACTGCAATTTTCACCATAAAAAAAATGTGGAAAATAAAATACTGGAAACTGAGAAATTCTATCACACACACGAATTTTAACACAATGATTTTTGGACAAATGTCCCCAGAAAAACCCAATGCGGGAAAACCAGTACAGCAAATGAGGGTTTTATTATAATTCTTCAACAGCAATTTTGAATATAATAATATACATGTCCATCTAGCAATCTAAACTGAGGGAAATACTGGAAAAAATGTTGTGAGAATTTTCTCTCACCCCACAGCTAATTTCTACCACCGAAATTACCTCCCTAGCCTCTGCGTTGAGCCTCCTGCGTCACCCTCTGCACAAAGCTTACGCTGGCCCTATGATAATTTTGGCCTTCCTTCCTTTACGTCTTCCGGGAATTGGAAAACTTCCTCCCAAAATGTTGTTGCCCTCCTCTTCCACCTACTACTCACCCTCTAGCTCTATCTTCTCTGTTGAGCTTCTACTACTGAGAAAATTGAACTACCTGGGCAATTGAGTATCCGCATTGATGTGCTCTCCATCTACCCATCGACTTCTTATAATCTTTTGTTGGAGCATTAATGGCCAAGATTAAAACATAATCGATGGCTCAGATTAATTCTCTATCGATCTGTGTGAGTTTCTAGATGATTCTCGCCTTATCTCAATTAATATTGATTAATTAACCTTATTAAATATTTAAAAATTGGTTAATAATTTAATTGAGACACTTCTAGGCAGAATTTCCATAAACGGTTTCTGAGTTTTGGAGATCTCATGTATTATAGCCTCTCCACAAAATTTCATGGCTAGAACACATCCAATGCTACAAAAAATAACACTCCCTCTTAGCAAAGAATGTGTTCTAGTGTTGCACCTACTGCCACAACACCCTGCATAATAAGACATATTATTTGTTTATTTATTACTGTTCAAGAAGTAACCATAAATAGATCAAATTATGGGACAAAAAACAATAAATAATGGGAGTGAGTCTTCTATAAATCCATATTTATCTTGTAAGGTCAAAAAACCTAGAACCTACAAATTTACCTCAAAGAAACACAAGGATAGAAAGCTAACAGTCTCAAAGAAAAAAATTCTCTCTCAAAATCCCAATAGTATAATTTCTCTCTTTTATTTCTTTCTTTCTTTCTCTACACAATATATTACAAATCTAAACAGACGATAAAGTTGGTTTTCTTTATCCTTTTTCTATTCAATTTGTACCATGGTTTAGTGGCAGTCAAGGCACTATTACCTTCAGCTCAACTAAAACCAAAGTAAATGTACATCAAAGCGAGTTTTCTTTATCCTTTTTCTATTCAATTTCTACCATGGTTTAGTGGCAATCAAGTCACTATTACCTTCAGCTCAACTAAAAACAGCAAAATACATGTACATCAAAGCTCTTTTAACTCATTTACATGTGTGATACTTATGTCTCATTCTTAACAACACTCAAACCAAGAAGAAAAAGTGAAAAAGTCAATATATCGCAAAAGATGTGTCACTACAACATAGCGATAATGGACATTTATACTTAGATTAACAAAGATTCAAAACGTAAGCATGTCCATAAGATTGTTCTGCAATGTTAATACCAATATTCAACAACTGAGATATAATGTTTTTCAACTAAATTTAACCTCTCATGGAGGTATATATGATGTCATAAACATTGAACATTTAAAGACTTGTGAAGCCTCCTTCTTACAAATAGAGATCCAAGTAATTCATCACCAACTTATTATTCTAAACTTATAATCTCTTTGCTAAATTGGATACGCTATTCATCCTCACAGTGTGCATAACTCAACATGATTACAACCCATCATATCTCATTGCTTAAAAAAAACAGTCAAGTTCTCCAACAAGCATAATGAACCTTGCATCATCGTATGCAACAACGGCTTCGCTTCTCCTCACCTCTTACCTGTACTGCAAAGTAATCTTTTCGTTGTTTAAAAAAACGGTGAGGGCATTCTGCATCGCACCATTAACAGTAAGCCCTACATAAGATGTTAGCAGCTAAGTCACCGGGTTCGGCGAATTTTATGCTTGGGGTTTGAAATTGGCCAAACATGAACCGATTTCGAACAAATTCGAATTTATTCGCCGAATTTCTATGCATATTGTTAGGGGGAGCTTGTGATTCTTGACCATTCTTGCAAAGGCTATCCGTGAATGGGCCCTATGAAAACCTTGATGAGTCACTTGAATGGTCATCCTTTGATAGATCATCTCTTGGGAACAAATTCATTGAAGAACATGATCCCTTATTCATCCAATGAATTGATTTTTTCTTCCACATGTTCACAAGGTAGCAAGTTTTTCATGAGCTAGAAGAGTTTATGCAGGCAGGAGAAGTTGGTTCACCACATGAAGAAATGTAAACACATCTATCATGAACCACATTGCCAAAAGCAAGAGCACCATAACAAGGGGAGCAACATATCTTCGCAGAACTACTATTGATGAAGAAATATGATGAAATGAAGCAACTTGATAGGAGGAGTAGTTGGGTATCCTATTTGCCATTGATGTCAAAGGGGGAGAGAATGTTGGAAGGGCAAGAATATTGCCATCAATGACAAAGGGGGAGATTGTTAGTCAAGGTTGTCATTGATGTCAATATGGCATTGTTCGTGATGGAAAATTCTTGTGAGTTGTGATGTTGCCCTAGATGCCCTTTGATCATAGTACCCTAGATGTCTTTGAACTAAAATCATGATGATATCCTTAGCCTCATGCATATTATGCTCCTGATGATACATGCCCTAACCTTTGAGACATTTACCTGTCCTTATACAGACACTAAGCTAGAATAAACCTTGTTGTGTTGATCAAACCCTAGCTAAAACCCTAACCCTAATATGACATTTGAGAGATAACCAAAATGAAGGAATTACCAAAGAAAAAAAGGGGACTGAAATCACTAGACAAATATATATATATATATATATATATATATATATATATATAATTGGCTACTGTGGATATTCTAATTCCTACATCTGAAAAACTACACCACAGAAATGACAGAAAAATGACTACTGTGGATATTCCGATTCCTACATCTAAAAAACTACACCATAGAAATGACAGGAAAATGACTACTGTGGATATTCCGATTCCTACATCTGAAAAACTACCCCACAAAAATCTCCAATCTAGCATGATATAAAACATCAACATATTTCGAACATATACATATTACGCAACGGTGAGCATACCATGTCAAACTCATAATCCATTCAGATTGCATACGCTCTATATTACATCGGCTCTCCATATTAATAATTCACTTAATTGAATTACGTTGGACGAAGCACGCTGGACATATCCATGTTGGCAAACTGCGTTGAATTAATTCCTCGCTAGACGTATTACACTCATAAGTCAGCCCCACCAGAAATGTCGGCTCACGATGACAAGCAATCACAATATATATTCACGCTACGATTTTTTTTCGGACTTGATGAGGACAGAAAAAAGAAATACATATATATCGAGAAGCACAGTTCACATCTCGTGAACTCTAGAAGCGTTCTAAGCGTAGAAATTATAAAGTCGAGGATGTGTGAAGAATTCTTTGTTGCGGATCTGTAAGAAAATATTATTTTCGATCTATTGTAAAAACTGAGTTTCAGTCACCGAATCAGGTCCGTACCTGAGGTTGGACAGTACCTATTGGAGCTCGGTTTATTGACCAGAAAATAGGGACGGATATTCTCGGAATTGTGTCGGGTCTGATAGTGAAGCTCTGATTGCAGAAGAACAATCATAAATACCGTGATTTATTTTTATCGTGACTCAAGAAGCGTCTTTTCCAAACTCTCTGCGTCGATGGAAAATTATTTTTAAAGGTGTGATCTCTGAGCATCTTGAAGCACGATTTATCAAGAGACCTGTGATACACCCAGAACTATGCGGATCTATTGCATATGTATTAAACCTGTGATTCTCGAACGTGTGGCAACATCCTCAGATTGATGGCTAGTATCTGAAGAATATACATAAGACACTGAGCTCGGATTTCACAGTGTGAAAATATTTCTAGCTCGATATAACAACTCAAAACTTGACAGCAACCCTGTGGAATTGCAGTGACTTGAGGAGCTTGAATCTGCACCTTCCTGCGGCTTAAATTTGTGGTTGCATTCTTGAACTTAACCACAGACTTGTGGATAATATCCAGGGCTCGGAGATATCCTTGAAGAACAATCCTCACCTTGGATGTGTGACAGGGTGTGGGTAATTTGCCTGTTGGAAGCTCATTTCAGAGGCTCGAGCCACCTATAGCTTACCATTGCGTTGTAGACAGTGTCACCTCAGGGTTGAACAACTATTTGCGGAAGATAGTCTAGCCCAGAAATTCAGTCTTCTTGAGTTATCATTAGATCATCTATCACTGTCATAGACATCATCACTTGGAGCAGGTCCTATTGACTTTGAAAGCTGGTTTAAAGAATTGTTTTGAGGAAATATTTGAAGTTATCTTTTGAAAAGGCATCAGTGTAGAAATTTTTGTGAGCATCTTAAAGCAGTACATGAGTCAAAGTTTGGAGAAGTCCTTTAGGACGATTTGGGCTGTGATTGATAATTCTTGAAGAGAAGACTTGTTGTATACCTTTGAAGCATTCCTTGACTAGTTGAAGAAATAATTTGGAAAACCTTGTTGAGGAACTATAGTGGAGCAGACCTTGGGTTTGAACTAGTTTGAAGTGCTCTTGAAGGAGGGTTGATTTTGTAGACATTTAAGGAGCAGACTTAGAGAAGCCTTTGAGGACGAGCAAGATAATTGGAGCATTGGAGAACTTTGTGAAGCAACATATTGAAGATTTGTGAAGAATATTTGAAACATGATGCGGTTCTGAAGTCATCATGAGGTGACTTTTGGAGATCTTTGTTTGGGTAATATGAAGAGTAGTGGTGACACCTTCTAAGAGGACAAGGTTGTCATTGATGAAGTGACGTGGAGACTAAGTGTGACAGGGCTTGTTGAAGAAGACTTTGGGAGCTGTGAAGAATAACCAAAAACATATTTTGACGAAGTGAAGTTGAGGGTTGGAGCCCAAGAGGTTGGAGCTTCATAGAGACAAGGTCGTCCCTTGGAAGATAGGGTTGGAGCCCTAGAGGATAGGAGTCCTCAAGAGACCAGGTTGGAGCCTGTACTAGATATAGGGTTGGAGCCCTTGAGGTTGGTGCCTCAAAATTGACAAGGTTGGAGCCTTGGAAGTCCAAGTTGGTGCTTGGCAAATACAGGTTGGAGCCTGGGAGATTGAAGATTGGTGTCTTCATCTAGGGTTGGAACCCTACATATATTGTACTTGATTTATTGTAAAGAAGAAATTAATAAAAGCATTTATTCTTACTATTCATTTTGTGTTCTAAATATAAGTGATCTAACTGGTAAAAATAATAATTGAAAAGAAATACTGATTCACCCCCCTCTCAGTATTTCCAACAATTTCAAGACGAACAAGAACTCAAATTTAATGACGAACCCGAACTCAAATTTAAAGTCGAACTGCAACGAAATTTTTTTCGAGTTCGGTTAAAAATCAAATTGGTTCGTTTAACTTCGGGTTAGGTTTTGTTGTACGTGAAAAATCCCGCCGACTCACAACTCACGCCTCACGACTCACAAGTTACTCCTCGTTCGATAGCGACTACTCGAGCCGACGATGACTGCTCCTCAATCCTGCTCACTGCTACAGCCTACCGCTACGCTCACGAGTCACAGCGCTAGGCTCTCCGCTCTCTGCTCACAAACCGCACAGCCTATGCTCAAGCTCGCACTCGTTGCTCAAGCCTCACTCACAAGGCTACAGCATATAGGGTCCCAGTCGAGGTCACGACTCAAGGTGCAGCCTGCAAGCTTACAAGTTACACTCGTGACTCACGAGTCATAGCCCAGAAGTCCATCATGCATGGCCCACAAGTGACCAGTGACAATTCAGGCCCAAAGTGTGGTGACCATTGACTAGTCCCAACTCCCATCCACCTGCACACAGCAGCAACAGTGAGCACACTCAAACTTCATTTGATAGTGCTACTGCTCAGACGCTCACTGTGTGAAGTTGAACCTCGTCCAAGTAAGCTAACCATTTTTTTACTGCAATTTTTTTAATTAATTAATATATATAGTTTTTTAATATATTGTGTTTGGATTATCAAGCATCAACCCTAGCAGACCAAACAATCCAAACACAATATATTAAAAAAAAACCTAAATTACAGTGTACAAAAAACTCTGCAAAAAATTTAGAACTAATTCAAATGTAAATTTTAAAAATAAAAATAAAAAAAAATTGCAGATATTTCAGCCTTCACTTCAGCAATCAAAATCTTCAAACTTCAATGGCACCCCCAAAATCAACTATTGTAGAATGAAATTTTGTCAAAAAAGAAGGGAAAAATCTTTTGTGTCAGTGATGTGGACATCAATTCACTGGCTCTTTAACTATAGCAGTGGATCACCTTCTCAGTATTAGCAATTGACGTGGAGGTGGTGTTGAAGGATGCACTAAGATCTCAAACGAACAAAAAACCACAGTGGAGAAAAACTATTTCACTTCAAAGATGGAAAATAAAAAAAGGGAGAAGAAGAGGCAGAAAATTGAGAGGGAGATTACCATGTCTTCCTCAAACACCATTAATTCAATCTCAACCATTGGTGGCTCAAGTTCTACTCCATTAAAAACAGGTGGAACCAAAACATTAAATCGACTCTGGAAACCTGTGGAAAGACAAGAAGTTGATGATGTTGTTGCAAAATCCTTTTATGCATGTGCAATTCCCTTTAATGTGGTCAGGAGTCCATATTTTAAAAATGTAACTAAAAAGGCCTTTGATTTTGGGAAGGGCTATGTTCCTCCCGAATCTGAAGCTTTAAGGAAAACAAGAGACAGAGTGACACAAAAGTTGGCTCAGTTTAAAGACCCTTGGAAGCATACAGGATGCACAATTTTTCGTGATGGTTGGTCAGATTTGTGTCATCGTCCATTGACCAATATGCTTGTTTACAATCCTCAAGGGGTACTTTTCTTGAAGGCAGTTAATGCAATGGATCAGGTGAAGACATCAAATTGTGTTGGTGCAGGAAAGATGATTATGGAAAAGTATAATCATATTTATTGCACCCCTTGTGAAGCTCACTACTTGGATTTAATGTTGCATAATTTAGCCAAATTTCCTTGGGTCAATGAGACAATCTGAAGAGCCAAAACAATTGCAAACTTCATCATCAACCATCGTCTCACTTTGAGCATATATAGGAAGAATGCATCTAAAGAGTTGTTGAGGCCTTGTGATACAAGGTTTGCTACTTTATATATTACTCTGAAAAGAGTTGTTGAGGAAAAAGCAAGCCTAAGAGCTGTTTTCTGCAATACTAAGTGGGAGAGATCTCCCCTTTCAAATAAAACTAAGGGGAAAAATGTTGAACAAATAATGCTCAATAATAGCTTTTGGGAAAATTCAGACAAGGTTTTAAAAATGTGGCCCAATTGTTAATGTGCTCTGCATGGTTGATGGTGACAAACCTTGTATGGGTTTTGTTTATGAAAGCATTGATCGTTACAAAAAGGCCATTGCAAGTGCTTTTAATAATGTGGAAGTTGACTACCGGGAGATATGGGAGGTATGGGAGGTAATTGATCAAAGATGGTAGATGATGCATAGTCCATTACATGCAGCAACATGTTATTTGAACCCTAAATTGTTTGGGTTATCAAGACATTGGGATGAAAAAGTCATGAATGGACTTATCTAGGCTATTGAGAAGCTAAGTCCACATCCAACAATTGCAGGTTTGGTCAGAGGTCAATTGCGGGCATACAAGTTAGAAGAAGGGCTATTTGGAACACAATCAGCAAAGTATGATAGGAGCATAAGTGATCCAGCAGTATAGTAGGAATTTTATGGATCAAGGGCACCAGAATTGCAAACTTTTGAAATTCATTCTTAAGTCAGGGATCAAGTGCATCAGCGTGTGAAAGGAATTGGAGTTCCTTTGACCACATTCATTCCAAGAAAAGAAATAGATTGTTATTTGGAAGATTAGAAGATCTCGTTTATGTTCGTAATAACTTGCAGTTGGCTTTGAAAAATGTGGCTAAAGAGTCATCCAATTCCCCTACTCCGTGGATTGATCCTGTTCCTAATGCATCAAGGGATGAAGTTGATTTTTACATTGATAGTGACATTGACAGGGAATTGAGTGATGAATCTAATGCTGAAGCATCTAGCAGATTCACAACCCCTACTGCTCTTTATGATATAGAACTTTTTGATATAACAAGTGGGCCACGAGAACATCAAGAATAAAACCTGTGTTCTCATTTTAGACTTCTAGTTTACTTTTTGCATGAACAATTTTCTAAAATACTTTAAACTTTAAAGTTTATATGTTTTGAATACTTTTTTATCAGATTGTTTTTCAATATATGAAATCTGATATGGCCCATGGTTTTGTTGAATTTGATATTCATATGGGTGTCAATGTCTATGATGAATTTCTCACCTTGTTTACTATGTATGGAAGTTGGTTCTTTATTGGCAATTTGGCACTCGCTTCCATGGTTTATATGTGGAAATGATTTAAATGTTTGAGCAATAATCATACGTGTTTGCAATGTGTATTATGCACTTCGAAAATTGACATGCTTGTTTATTTATTTGCATCATATTTATCTTTCAGCCTGCTTAAAATTGATTTTTTTATATATATATACATATTTTTTTCAAATTTCTATATGTCATATTTTATGCCGAACTTTATCAGCAAAATTTTAGGTGTTGAACTTTATTCGAATTTCAAGGTCATCGAACTCGAAGACGAACACGAACATGGTGACTTAGGTTAGTACTATGTATGTTAGATAACAGGTTCATGTTTTAAAGTATTTTCCACGTCGAAAGAGTAACTACGAAGTGTACAAAATATGGCATGTCTAACAATGATTTTCTTATATATCATCTTAGATATTAAATATATACATAGAGGATATAATTTGAATAAAGTCAAAGTTAAGGTCTTAGATTAGTTTGGTTGGGTTATTCTTGTTTAACTATCAATAATTAATAAAATAAAAGGATATAAGAATTTAATCTATAAAATATTTATGAAATATTTGTTTAATAGTAGTTAATATGTAGAATTGAGATTTATGTTATTAAATTAAAATAAAAAATATAAAAATATTTAGAATCGATATTCATTATATATATAAAAAAGTTATAGATTTTTAGATATTTTATATTGATAAATTATAATCTTGACACAAGGTATTGATAAATTATAATCATGGTATTCTAATAAAGTTTATTTACATGTTAATAATTTCCATGATAGAATGGAAATCAATTTCTATAATATATATATTTAACTCATATATTAATTATTATTTTGATATCTATCAACATTTAGGTGCATCAGCTTTACCAGATATTTAATTTATAACAAAATATACGCCATCTTGCTCTTTAGAAACCAATACTTAAATATGTCTTCTTTGCTGTTTAGAAATCAATATTTATTAATGCTAAATCAGGGCTAAGAAAAACCGTTCGAAATAGATAGGATATGGGTATAATAATTTAGCAAAATGGAAACCTGCAGAGATAAATGCATGGAAAGAATATTGCAGCAGTATAAACAAAATTTCAAAGAAAAATGGTAAACCACTGGTGCTGAAATATATGCTCTATATGACCGTGCGATAAGCCTTCCAAATTTTTGAAAGGACTACAAAAGAATTTAGGCACTAACTTTGCAGTGGACTCAAAAATTAGCTTTAGATCCATACTTAGAAGCATTTCCAAGTCTCTAGGCTCTAATAGCATATACCCAATCATATGTAAAATAAGACGGGGTGAGGGGAGAAGGCTAAAAGACTTCTAAAGTCAAAATCTAAGACATTAGACTTTTCACAAACACCAGCAATTCAGATTCAAAACTGTGAATGCCTCTATATGGGAATAGACATGATAAGGGAGTTTTAGTAATGTCCAACAGAATAAATTAAAGGTCCTAAGAAAATATATCCACCGTTAATATATGAATGAATGAACAATATTTTAATGTCCACGAGACTAAAAATAGTCTACGGGACCACCAACTTCCTTGTTTTTTGCCTTCTGCAATTCAATCATTTTCTTACTCAAATTGATGATGAGCTAACCCAACCTTCTAACAGTTTCATCACTGAAAAGACAATGCCACAAAATTGATGCTAACATACTACGGTAACTGTCTCTAATGTCTCTGAAAGCGTCACATTCCAAAATGAAATGTTTTTTTCTAATTCCACTGCCCCAGAAGTGCAAAAAGTACATACCCTTTCTTCCCAAGCTTCTTTAGGTCTCTTCCACCGTCCTGTTTCACACCGAAATTGATGTGAGTTCATTCTTAATTGAGCAATAAGAACCTTTGCCCTCCATGGAATGCTAGCTCCAATGTATTCTTTTTGTTGGAGATCACAAGTGGGATTGAATTTCTGAACATAATACTTCTTCTTTCTACCCAACTCTTTTCCCCATATACCCTTACGAAACTTCTCCAGCACAAAATTCTTTTAACTCCTTGCTATTTGTGGGACATGCATTCAGGTAAATATTCCATTTTTGCATCAATTTGTTGTTTTGTCTCATCCATGATTTCTTTCTTTCACTCATACCTTCATTGAAGATAACTTTTGGCCATCTACCTTCTCCCATTTACTCCATTCTCTTTAGGTACCTTATAAGACGCACCATGCCAATTGCTTCGATGGGAGTTGCCCCTGTTTCACTCAACAATATCTCATAGGGAACCGAACTTTTTATTTTGAACTTGCTCATGATCAAGCGTTTTTGAATTTTTTCAATTTGTTTCCATTTTGAAACAGAGACTCTGCTAGCCCACAATTCACACCCATATGATATCATTGGACAAACTACGAGTCCAAAAAGTACTTTGATCGTGTTCCAATCCCATAACTCTGTCTCTCTACATCTATTTTGAAGTGCATATAATGCTTTCCACCCTCTTAAAATTCATTTCTTTCTGCAATCCTCCCAATTAAGCTGCTTGTTGAAATTGATCCCGAGGTACTTGTATTCATTTACTTCTTCAAGAATGTTGCCTTCAAAGAAGAACGTATGTTGGCTTTGCTTCCTTTTATTAGAGAAAATCATTATCTTGGTCTTACTGGTATTGACTTGCATCCCCACTGCTTTACAAAAATGTTCAAGGGCATATAGGTGCATCTGCAATCCATGGCCCAATTTAGCAACTAGCACAAGATCATCGACATATAGAAGAAGCTTTATCACAAACTCCCCCAATCGAACACCCTCCCCACCTTGAAAATTTAGCCACTCTTCCAGTTTGTCAATATATAAACCAAAAAGGGTAGGGGATAAAGGGCAACCTTGCTTGACTCTGATGTCACTTCTAAAACTTTCTGAAATGCCTGTTGAAGTTCTAATCTTTCATAAAGCCTATGGACAACAGCTCTATATTGTAAAGGAATTTCAAGTTCTTCCATTCTATGCCACAACTTATCTCCAGGGACCGTGTCATATGCCTTTTTGAAGTCAACAAAGCAGCAAAATACTTCTTCTTTGCTCCCCCAAACCTTTTCAACAATGTGTCTCAACGTGATACCATAATCTACTGTAGAATGCTTCGGCCTAAAACCTGCTTGCCCTTTTGCCCTCTTTTCTTTTACTTCTGCCCACTTACTGATTCTATTTTCTACCATGCCACTGAAAAGCTTTGCAAATAGAGGATTGATCATAATGGTTCTATAGTTGGAAGGATTATTAATGTCTCCGCTTTTAAAAAGGGGAATTGCTAGACTAGTTGTCCAATCCCTTGGGAACACTTGCTGAATGACGTTGTTGAATATTTCCATGATGTGGGGTGCCAAAATGTTCATTCCCCCCTTTAGATATGCTGCTTGAAGTTCAACCAAGTCCTTTTTAATTCCTGCCTCCACTTCTTGTACTGTGAAAAGCTTTGTAGATGTGTTGATCCTGGGAGGAGGCTCAACCTCTAATTCTCTTTCATAGAGTTTCCTTGCATAGTCAAACTACTGATTCGCTGTAATATTATTTTTGATTTGCTTCTTCCTTGGTTGAAGTCCCTGCCAAAAAAGTTTTGGGTTATTCTTGCCTAGATATATCAGCTCTTCCCGCCTTGTTTGCATGAACTCATATTTTTTCTTTTTTTAAATCTGCTTATATAACTTTACATTCATCTTCCCTTCTCCTTCCTTTTTCAAGGTTCTCCTTACCATTTTGCATTCATCATCGAACCATAATAATAGCTGAAAGATCCTATGAAAGTACATCCACTGTCAATACAAAGTGGAAGTGCCAAGTGTCTCCTACAACAATGCTAAAAGTGAAAAATAATGATGTCCAAGAGATACGTTGACGCTGTCATTAAAGATACTCTATATGCAAATGCAAGATATGTGGGGTACATAAAAATCCATCATCACCTGGCCTAATTCACACCCGGTTCATGTTTGTGTTTGAATTCAGCGATAACTAAATTGGGTAAAAAAATCATGAGTGCCAAAGTAAAACTATAAACTGTACCATTACGTTTGGCAAAGAGAATAAAGAGTATGCAATTAAATTCATTGTGACAAAAATATTCAGAATTAAGAGCATGTTGAAAATATTAAAGTCACCTGCCAGCCTTGGGCAGTGACAAGAAGAAACAAGTACAAAGGCAGCAGCAGCAGCAGTAACAGAGATTGAGTGCGCAGCACTCTGCATTCAAGAAGAATGGAGAATCCGTAAGGAATGAATTAATTTTGATGGGCCGCAGCCACAGATTGCAGATGAAATTAACTCAGTGATGGGCGGAGCCGTTCTTCACAGTGGAAGGACGAAGATTTTCGTAGATCTTTTCTACAGAGGAACAGAGATATTAAAAACCAGTCGTTTCAGGCTTTAAAGTCCTCAACAACCAGAATGAATGGAAATTGTTTTAACAGGCGGAAGTCCTTTTATTTTTGAATTGGCGGGACAAGTGGTCCCCACCATTTATATGCCAATCGGAATCGCAAAGTTATTTTGGAGCAGTGTCTTGTTGATATGAAGCTGCGATGCGATGCGATCCAATCGCAATCGCATATTGCATTAATCAAATGTCTTGCAGATGTGAAGAGTTCCGCAAACGGAACGTTTAATACATTGAAACATATATATAAATTACCCCCACAGCAGCGGAGGCCCGTGGGTCCACAAGAACACGTGGCAGAAATCTATTGGAATCGCTTGGTTTCAATCGCAAGGTTAAATCAGCGGGATTTTATTGTGTGCCCCGATCAAAAGGGCGGATCCGATCATGTTATGAGACGGAGTTAATAGCTGGATCACGTCCGTGATTCCAATCGCAATCGAAAGATCGGAGGTTTGTTTGTTTGGTCGCGCGTCTTGTATAAATCGTGGATCCGATGTCATTAATATGGCGGATTTAATATCGAGCCATCACGTCTATGGTGTGATCGCAATCGGAAGATTGAGCGGATCACAAAGTTTGTTGTCAAGCCAAACTCCCGATTGTCGATTACCGACTACGTAGTGGTCCCCACTCGTACGCCAGGCATTTCATATTTTATAGTTCCGCAAAGGTTTTCCTTTGTATTTTTTGGTTTCATTTCTTTGATTTAAGTTTTCATATGGTTTATATGTAATGTAAAAATATATGCGTGGCATATATAAAATGAAAAGGCCAGCGAGCCTGTGTTGGTTGTATTGTATTGTTCTGTTTTAGTGTTTTCGCATAGCAATGCGGAAAACAACAGAGACACACAACAGTGTTGGTACTCTGAGAGACAGAGTATAGTTTTCAGAGAAAAAGGAGTCACTTTGTGCACTGCGTCTGTAGCAGTCACCATTGTTATTCATCCCTCTGTTCAGAGGAAGATTTGTATCAGTTTTGAAAGGAATAGAAGTTGTTTTAAAAGTCTGGGAAACTCTGTCTCCTGTCAAGTTTTTAAATTTCTCTATGTTGTAGAGGGGAGATTATTCTCTCCATTTCTATTTTCTTGGAATTCCCAAAATTCCAACATGGTATCGGAGCTAGTTTAGGCACTTTGAAGATTTCAAAGAAGCTGAAGAAGAAGACTTGTTGCAGTGTTTTCTCCAGCAGTGTGAAAAGCTCAACAGAGGTCAAAGTTCAGGTATTTCTCAAAGATAACAGAGTTGGTTTTTGTTTAACAGAGTTTGTTCTTTTAGAGAAGGAAAGACAGTTTGTTTAATTTCAGAGTTCAGTTTAATAGCAATGGCTGGACCAAGCACTGGTATGAATCTTGGAAGTGTTCAGCTTCCAAAGTTTAATGGAAAGAACTATGATTATTGGGCCATTACTATGAGAGCCCTGTTTGTCTCACAAGACTTGTGGGAACTAGTAGAAGATGGTTTCACAGAACCAGCTGATGAGCAGGCTTTTAATGCCTTAACTCAAGCAGAGAAAGATGTATTGAAGAATAATAGGAAGAAAGATGCTAAAGCTCTCTTCTGTTTGTATCAAGTTGTAAATGAGAGTGTGTTTCCAAGGATAGCAGCAGCTAAGAAATCCAAGGAGGCATGGGAAACTCTGAAAGTAGCCTATCAAGGTATGGAGAAAGTTAAGACAACAAAACTTCAATTGCTGAGAAGAGATTTTGAAACTCTTTGTATGAAAGAGTCAGACAGTGTTGACACATTTTTTACACATGTGATTGGGACTGTCAATCAGATAAGATCCCATGGAGAAACTCTTGAAGATAGAAGGATTGTGGAGAAACTTTTGAGATGCTTACCCTCAAAGTTTGATGTTATTGTAACCACCATAGAAGAGACCAAAGATCTCTCACAGTTCACAGTAGATGAACTTCATGCCTCGCTGATAACTCATGAACAAAGATTGAGCAGAGATGAACACTCATCTCTTGAGCACGCCTTGAAGACCCAGATGCCTTCAGGAAGAGGAAGAGGTCAAAGAAAAGGAAGAGGAAGAGGCAGAAGCCAGAATAGAGGTGGAAGGGACAGCTCTTCACATTCACATGGAAGGAGCAACAGTCAAAGCCAGAGCCACGGCCAATGCAACAGCCAGCAAGGTGGACACCAACACCAACATGCTCATGGACAAAGGTATGACAAATCCAATGTCCAGTGTCATTATTGCAAGAAATATGGGCACTTTGCAAATGAATGTAGAAAGAAGCAAAATGACATGAAGAATAGGCAGAATGCTAATGTAGCAAAAGAGGAAAAGAACCCAAGTAATGTGTTGTTAGCTTGTAATGTAGCACAAGATAAAAATGATGATGTTTGGTTCTTAGATTCTGGATGTAGTAATCACATGACTGGCAACAAAGCAATGTTTGCCAATCTTGATGAAGAAGTCAAATCTGAAGTGACCACAGGGACTGATACTAAAATCTCTGTCAAAGGGAAAGGCAGAGTAAGTATTTGAGCAAGGAATGGGGAGCAAAAATTTGTTCCTGATGTGTATTATGTTCCAGGTCTGAAATGTAATCTTTTGAGCGTTGGGCAGCTCATAAACAAAGGTTACAATGTTATATTCAAAGATGATGTGTGCACCATAAGAGATATTCCTCCAAGTAAGAAAATTATTGCTGAAATTCAAATGACCAGCAATAGAATGTTTCCGCTCAAACTCAACATTGACTTGAAGCAAAAAGGAAAGAATGTAGCAGCTGTAACTCAAGAAGCCTTCCAGAAGGAAGAGAAAGATGAAAATTGGTTATGGCATCTGAGATTTGGACATCTCAATTTCGTAGGATTAAATTTGCTGCACAGAAAAGGAATGGTAAGAGGTTTACCACTGATAGAGAAGCCTGACAGCCTATGTGAAGGCTGCATCTTGGGAAAGCAACACAGAGAAAATTTTCCTTCAGGGAAAAGCATAAGGGCGAAAGCACCTTTGGAAATAATCCACTCAGATTTATGTGGGCCGATGCAAACAACATCTGTTTCGGGCAGCAATTACACGTTGACTTTCATTGATGATTTCACACGAAAAGTGTGGGTTTATTTCTTAAAATATAAGAGTGAAGTCTTTCAGAAATTTCGTCAATTTAAAGCTCTTGTAGAAAAACAGAGCGGACTTCACATTAAAGTCCTCAGAACAGATAGAGGAGGAGAATATATCTCAAAAGAATTTCTGCGTTTTTGCAGAGAGAACGGCATACACAAGCAGTTTACCATGAGGTACACGCCGCAACAGAATGGAGTGGCTGAAAGGAAGAATCGAACCATAATGGAGATGGTGAGAAGTATGCTAAAGGCAAAACACTTGCCGAATGAGTATTGGGCAGAAGCAGCAAACTGTGCTGTATATATTTTGAATAGATGCCCCACAAAAACGGTGATGAACAAAGTTCCAGAAGAAGCGTGGAGTGGCAGAAAACAGGGAGTCACCCACATGAGAGTTTTTGGGTGTGTAGCATATGCACACATTCCAGACAAATTGAGAAAGAAGTTGGATAGTAAGGGGGACAAGTGCATTTTCCTTGAATATTGTGAAGATTCCAAAGGATACAGACTGTATAACCCATCCACAAAGAAGTTTGTAATTAGCAGAGATGTGCAATTCATCGAAGAGGAAGCGTGGGATGGAAGCATTGAGAAAACAGTCAATGTCAAAAATTGTTTATCTCATGATGAAGATGATGTAGATGAGGTTGAGATTAATAACCCATCCATTGCACAACCTCCAGCAGCGCAAGGCCAGCAAGGGACGCCTCAAGCGGCAGCAAGAACACCCTTGAGAAGAAGTGGGAGTGCATCACCAAGCACACCACGTGGAGCAGAATTGAGTGCTTCATCAAGCACGGCTACACCAAGTGAAAGAGGAACAAAATTCAGAAGCCTTAGAGAAATTTATGAGCAAGGAGAAGCAAATGAAGGTATGAATTCCCTATTTGCTTTGTATTGTCAAGTTGATGATCCTATTCATTTTGAAGATGCTATTAAAGCCATAGAGAAGAACAAAACATGGGAGTTGGTTGATCTACCAGAAGGTAAAGAAGTCATTGGAGTTAAATGGGTATACAAGACCAAAAGCAATGCTGAAGGAAAAATAGAAAGACACAAGGCCAGACTTGTTGTCAAAGGATATAAGCAGAAGCAAGGGATTGATTATGAAGAAACTTTTGCACCAGTTGCAAGAATGGAGACAGTAAGAGCAGTGTTGTCCATAGCAGCACAAAACAAATGGATGTAAAATCTGCATTTTTAAATGGAATTTTAATGGAAGAGGTATATGTGGAACAGCCTCTTGGATATGAGAAGAAAGGCCAAGAGCATAAGGTCTGTAAATTGAAGAAAGCTCTTTATGGGCTGAAACAAGCACCAAGAGCATGGTACAGCAGAATAGATTCTTATCTATTGGAGAATAGATTTGAAAAGTGTGAGGGAGAACCCACCCTCTACATCAAAGAAAAGGATGGTAAGTTATTGATTGTTGTTTTATATGTTGATTTAATTTTTACAGGTAATGATGATTACCTTGTTGAAAATTTTAAAACAGTCATGAAAGATGAATTTGAAATGACTGACATGGGTTTATTAAGATACTTCTTGGGAATAGAAGTGGAGCAAGGTGAGAAAGGAATTTTTATTTCTCAAGCAAAGTATGTGAATCAAGTTCTAGAAAGATTTAACATGCAGGAGTGCAAAGCTGCAATTACTCCCATAGTAATGGGATTGAAGTTAAGTAAGAATGACAGCAGCAAGGATTTCGATCCAAGTTTGTATAAAAGCATAGTTGGCAGCCTCATGTATTTGACTGCAACTAGGCCAGATATTATGCATGTTGTTAGTTTAATTTCCAGGTTTATGGAGAAACCAAAAGAAGCACATTGGCAAGCAGCAAAGAGAATTCTGAGGTATGTGAAAGGAACAAAAGGATTTGGTATTTTATATACTACTTCAGAAAATTCAGAATTAGTTGGATACATTGACAGTGATTGGGCTGGAAGTGTAGATGATCGGAAGAGCACTTCCGGTTATATTTTTCATATGGGTTCAGGAGCCATTTCATGGGCTTCCAAGAAACAACCTATTGTAGCATTGTCTACAGCAGAGGCAGAATATGTGGCAGCTATAGCAGCAGTGTGTCAAGCAATTTGGATGAGAAGGATGTTGAGAAGTTTGTGCCAAGAACAAGTAAAGGGCACTGTGATTTATTATGACAATAGCTCAGCTATTGCATTGTCAAAGAATTTTGTGTTTCATAAAAGAACAAAGCACATAGACACAAAGTATCATTATATCAGAGAATTGGTGAATAATGGTGAAGTTGCTGACATTGTAAAACGAGCGATATCTTGATCTTTGCTAAACCATTGGGACAGAAAACATTTGAATTTCTAAGAAAATGCTTGGGTATGATGAACAACGTGAAATTTGACTTTAAAGAACCAGAACCCATTCACCAGTCACCTTCGGCCTTGAACCTTTGATCCGGCAGCAAACAAAGTACGAAAAGCTGTCGGCAGTAATGATAGCACGAGAGATTGAGTGCGCAGCACTCTGCATTCAAGAAGAATGGAGAATCCGTAAGGAATGAATTAATTTTGATGGGCCGCAGCCACAGATTGCAGATGAAATTAACTCAGTGATGGGCGGAGCCGTTCTTCACAGTGGAAGGACGAAGATTTTCGTAGATCTTTGTTAAATTTGGACAACTAGGTCCAAACTCCATGTTATGATGCTCAGATTAAGAAGCTAATATTTTTGTTGGATTCCTCTTTCGGAGAGGTGTAAAATCCATATATAATATGTCTTAATCCGATGAGCAGAACATTTATTTTGAATTTATTATTCTTAATAAATTATATGTGCAGGTCGGCCTTAAGGTTTCACACCCCCAGCAGATGTGTCACACGCCCCAATGATGGATATAAATATAGGCAAAGTTGGAGAGCATTTCATCACAACACAACTCACATCTTCTTCTCTCATCTGATTTAGTACGAGCTCCTTGGAGGACGAGTTCAGCCCACACGTGTGAAGGAGAAGAAGGACAAATCTGTACGGTTGAGCTGAAGGACGAATTTCTGCAGTTAGGGTTTTACAGAAAGTTTGACCAGCGTTGACTTTGGTCAACGCATGGTCCAATTGGGCTGAAATTTGGTGAGAAGTTCGATTTTGGAAGGCCGTACTGTTTGGCACAAAAATCGAGGTCGAAGGGTTGACCAATCTGCTGCTGCGTTGACTTTTAGCTTGCTGCCCTGCATTGACTTTTTCAGGACATCGTTGACTTTTTTTGGAGTTGACTTGGGTTGACTCGTTTGCTGATTGGAGGACTGTTGTGACACATTCTGGGTTGGCTGACCAAGGAGACTTTGCTGGTTGAAGCATCCTGTTGACCGCCGTAACGCACCACCACATTTTTTCTGTTTCTGATTTGTCTTCTATAAGATCCACTTATATGTTCTATCTGCATTTTACTTAACTATTTGTATGATTGCTGTGAGAAAAGTAAAGTTGCTCCAAGCATAGAACATCTACAAAAATTTACATGGTATCGGAGGTGAGGTGAAGACAAACTCTATCTTTAGCAATCACCACCGGAAGAAATGGGTTCCACAAGTCTTGAATTCAAGGAGAATGACAAGCTGACTGGAAGGGATGACTTCCATGCCTGGAAGATGATATTAGATCTCAAATTGGAAGATCATGATCTCTTGGATCATGTGCTGGGTAAGATTCAAGAACCTCCATCCAATGCTACCGCTGTTGTTAGAAACAAGTATAAGAAGGGAGAAATCAAAGCAAAGCTGTTGATCAGGGAATCCATTCATAAGAGTCTGGTTGCCTGTATGTCTGAACTAGGCACATCCAAGGAGATGTATGACAAATTGATCCTTATGTTCAAGGTAAACAATGTGAACCAAGTGCTATTCCTCAAGAACAAGTTGAAGAATATGAAGAAGGGCCGAGATGAGTCTATTCAAACTTTCTTTCTGAAATTGACTGAAACAAGGAACAATCTGCTAGCTATTGGGGAGACAATAGCTGATCGTGAGATGGTTCTCACCGCACTTGGAGGACTCCCATATGAATGGCAAGTATTTACAACTACCATTCTCAATAATAATACCATTCCTAACTTTGATGAGCTTCTGTCTAGATGTATGCAAGAAGAAACAAGGATGAAGGAATTCGATAATGACAGAAATGCTGCCTATGGTGCTCATTCCCGAAAGAAGAACTCTGGTGGTTCTAAGGACAAAGGAAGAACAAGGACTCAAGAGAAGGGGGGTAAATGTTTCACCTGCCATAGGCCTGGTCACTATGCTAGAGAATGCCCCTTCAAGAAGGATTCTCCCGATAGTGATGATAACAACAACAACCGAAGGAATGGTAATCGAAGAAATGACAAATCCAAAGGAAAGAGGAAGGCTCACTTTGGTGGAAACAATCAACCTTCTAAAAGGTCTAGAAATACCAGGTATGAGGAGTCTAATGTTGTTGATAAAAGAAATGAGTATATTCTTGTATCTGCTCTCTCTGCTACATCTCCGCCCGACACTATGGATGTCTGGGTAATCGATAGTGGTGCCTCAAGACACATCACCGGATTCAAGGGAGCACTCTCTGACATGGTTGAAAAGGATACTAATCTAGAAATTATCCTTGGGGATAATGCCACATATCCCGTGAAAGGGACAGGGACTGTGACCCTCCACTTGTCTCAAGGACAAGTCCTACGTTTGCAAAATGTACTCTATGTACCTAAATTGAAGAAGAACCTTGTGTCTGTATTTGCCATGGAAGACAAAGGATTCAATGTAACTTTCTCTGATGGAAAGGTGCTCATGTGGAAGGAGAGCTTCAAGGAAGCTATCTCAATTGGTTTTAGAGTTGGTACACTCTACCAGGTTGGAGGGAGCCCGTTGGGAGCTATGACTTGTGATACTATCCGACAAACCGAACTATGGCATCGAAGATTTGGACACTTTCATTACAAGGCCCTTCCCGAAGCAAGGAAGGTGGTGACAGGGATGCCTGACTTTGGAAATAATCATGAAGGTGTATGTAAGGGTTGTGCTGAAGGAAAACATACAAGGGGACCTTTCCCCTCAAGTGTCACAAAGACATATGATATATTGCAACTGGTCCATTCTGATCTATCTGGTATGTTGCCCGTGACATCCCTGGGGGGATGTTCTTACTACATGACATTTACTGATGACTTCTCTCGCAAAACTTGGATATACTTCTTGAAGAAGAAGGATGAGGCTTTCATGTGGTTCCGTACCTTCAAAGCCTTTGTGGAAAATATGACCGGAAAGAAGATCAAGATTTTGAGGACCGACAATGGCACTGAATATGAGTCAAATGAGTTCAAAGACTTTTGCAGAGAAGCCGGCATTAAGAGGGAGACTACCACTGCATATACTCCTGAGCAGAATGGTGTTGCTGAACGCAAGAATAGGACTATTGTGGAAGCTGCCCGTGCCATGCTATGTGACCAGGGTCTACCGAAGTTTCTATGGGGAGAAGCTGCAAATACTGCTGTATACATTCAAAACCGATGCCCTCATTCCGCTTTGGACTCCAAAACTCCCGAAGAGGTTTTCACTGGTAAGAAACCTGATGTCTCACATTTTAGAATTTTTGGATGTCCTGTTTATTTTCATGTGCCAAAAGAAAAGAGAAGCAAGCTGGATGCTTCTGGAAAGAAAGGAATGTTTGTAGGCTACAGTGAAACTTCTAAGGCCTATAGAGTCTATGTACCTGGTCAAAGGGAAGTAGAGATATGCCATGATGTCACTTTTGACGAAGATGCTTCCCTGAAAAAAGTAGTAGATCTTCCAAGATCTGAAGAAAATCATGAAGAAAGGCCTGGAAATCAAGAAGAACCGCAGGATGAGACAATGCCTGATATTGAAGGACCAATGGACCCTATTGATCCATCTCCTTCACTGGGAAAGAGACCATCATGGCTTAGGGATACCCTCGAAGATGCTGAGGGTCATGCTGCCCCAAGGGGGACATTCCGAGAAAGCAAGAAGCCGTGTAGATACCAAGGGTATCTAGCTGCCATGAGTACTATTGTACAATCTGAACCTGGATCTTTTGAGGAAGCCGTAAAGCATCAAGTTTGGAAGGATGCTATGCACGAAGAATATGAGTCCATAATGAAGAATGATGTGTGGGATGTGGTCCCGAGACCAAAGGACAAATCTGTTGTCACCGCGAAATGGCTCTACAAGATCAAACATGGATCTGATGGGAGTGCTGAAAAGTTCAAAGCAAGGTTTGTTGCCAGTGGCTTCTCTCAAAAGGAAGGAATTGACTATGATGACATATTTGCACCTGTGGCACGATATACCACCATCCGATCAATCATAGCCCTTGCTGCTACGCAAGGATGGAGTCTTCATCAGATGGATGTCAAGACCGCTTTTTTGCATGGTGCAATAAAGGAAGAGGTGTATGTGGAACAACCTCTGGGATTTGAAGTTCAGAATCGAGACACTCATGTCTGCAGGTTGAAGAAAGCCCTCTATGGGTTAAAGCAAGCACCCAGAGCTTGGTACGAGAGGATGGATAGTTACTTGATGAAGCTGGGCTTCACTCGAAGTAATGCTGATCCGAACCTTTACTTCAAGGTTGTGCGGGGGAAGCCTCTCATTCTAGTGCTATATGTGGATGACTTCTTCCTGACAGGTGCTGACCCTCTCATTCATCAATGTAAGAGGGAGCTCGCTGCTGAGTTCGAGATGAAGGACCTAGGACTGATGCACTACTTCCTAGGCCTGGAGGTCTGGCAGAGACCTGGAGAGATTTTCCTTTCTCGAGGAAAATACATTGTGAAACTTCTAGAGAGATTTGGTATGGTGGACTGCAAGTCCGTGTCAACACCGATGGAACTCAACTTCAAGAAGTTGAGTGGCAGCGCTGCTGGGCCTATCTTGGCCAATCCTACTGAGTATCGTCAACTCATAGGAGCCTTGATGTTCTTAGTGAACACCCGACCGGATATATGTTTTGCAGTGAACACTTTGAGTCAATAGATGGTTGAGCCTCATCACTTTCACTGGGTTGGTGCCAAGAATCTTTTGAGATATCTTCGGGGCACGATAAACCATGGGCTGAGATACACTGCCGGGAGTGTGATACTCCGTGGATATACTGATGTCGATTGGGTTGGCAGTGTGGTGGATCATAAGAGCACATCGGGATGCTGCTTCAATCTTGGTTCTGCTTCGATCTCATGGATGAGCAGGAAGCAGAAGTCGGTGGCTTTGAGCACTGCGGAGGCCGAATACATTGCTGCTAGTATGGCCTGTTGTGAAGCAGTTTGGTTGTGGAAGCTCTTTAGTGAGTTGTTTGGACATGTGCTAGATACCACTGTGATACTCTGTGATAATCAGAGTGGGATTCGTATGACTGAGAATCCTGTGTTCCACGACCGATCCAAGCATATTGATATCAGGTACCACTTTATCCGGGATATGGTACAGCAAGGCGCCGTAAGGCTCGATCATATAGGAACTGATGAGCAGGTCGCGGATATTCTCACTAAGCCCCCGGGGAAGGTCAAGTTCCTAACCTTCCGTGAGAGTCTTGGTGTCGTGGAAAGACCCTATGATGTGGGTCCTGTTGGACGATGAGCTCTGGGAGCTCTGGGGGGCTTTGGGGATAGCTTCTCGGAGCTATAAGCACTCATAATGCTTATGCCCCACCCTTGTGATTATTGAGCTGGTTCGCCTCTCATTTATCTGTGCCCCGTATGCATCCTACCCATTGAGTTCAGGGCTCATGGGAAGTACCTCTCATTTGGCCAATGAGGTGGGAAAAGCTAGAGACTATTAGCAAAGACTGATGGACGCATCAGAGATTGCCGTGCTCTCTATCTAGGATGGCACGGTCCAACCACTTGATCTGGGATCAAGTTTAGTGAGGTCTGGGACCTCTGCCTGACTTCGGGTCAGATGAACCAACTTTGGGTTGGTTGGATACTCTTCATGAGTTTGATAGAGGTTTTGAACCTCTGGACTGATTATGTCAGTCGGGGGATGATGTCTTTGTGGCTGACCCACTTCTGTTCTGAAATAAAGAGGCCAGCAAAGCAAGTTACGGCGGGATGACGCACGATGTTTGATTGCACTGATGGATGGAGTTCTCCCTAGTTGAGAGGGAGTGTTAAATTTGGACAACTAGATCCAAACTCCATGTTATGATGCTCAGATTAAGAGGCTAATATTTTTGTTGGATTCCTCTTTCGGAGAGGTGTAAAATCCATATATAATGTCTTAATCCGATGAGCAGAACATTTATTTTGAATTTATTATTCTTAATAAATTATATGTGCAGGTCGGCCTTAAGGTTTCACACCCCCAGCAGATGTGTCACACGCCCCAATGATGGATATAAATACAGGCAAAGTTGGAGAGCATTTCATCACAACAAGACAACTCACATCTTCTTCTCTCATCTGAGATAGTACGAGCTCCTTGGAGGACGAGTTCAGCCCACACGTGTGAAGGAGAAGAAGGACAGATCTGTACGGCTGAGCTGAAGGACGAATTTCTGCAGTTAGGGTTTTGCAGAAAGTTTGACCAGCGTTGACTTTGGTCAACGCATGGTCCGAATGGGCTGAAATTTGGTGAGAAGTTCGATTTTGGAAGGCCATACTGTTTGGCACAGAAATCGAGGTCAAAGGGTTGACCAATCTGCTGCTGCGTTGACTTTTAGCTTGCTGCCCTGCGTTGACTTTTCTGGAAGCGTTGACTTTTTGGGAGTTGACTTGGGTTGACTCGTTTGCTGATTGGAGGACTGTTGTGACACATTCTGGGTTGGCTGACCAAGGAGACTTTGCTGGTTGAAGCATCCTGTTGACCGCCGTAACGCACCACCACATTTTTCCTGTTTTTGATTTGTCTTCTGTAAGATCCACTTATATGTTCTATCTGCATTTTACTTAACTATTTGTATGATCGCTGTGAGAAAAGTAAAGTTGCTCCTAGCATAGAACATCTACAAAAATTTACAATCTTTTCTACAGAGGAACAGAGATATTAAAAACCAGTCGTTTCGGGCTTTAAAGTCCTCAACAACCAGAATGAATGGAAATTGTTTTAACAGGCGGAAGTCCTTTTATTTTTGAATTGGCAGGACAAGTGGTCCCCACCATTTATATGCCAATCGGAATCGCAAAGTTATGTTGGAGCAGTGTCTTGTTGATATGGAGCCGCGATGCGATGCGATCCAATCGCAATCGCATATTGCATTAATCAAATGTCTTGCAGATGTGAAGAGTTCCGCAAACGGAACGTTTAATATATTGAAACATATATATAAATCACCCCCACAGCAGCGGAGGCCCGTGGGTCCACAAGACCACGTGGCATAAATCTATTGGAATCGCTTGGTTTCAATCGCAAGGTTTAATCGGCGGGCTTTATTGTGTGCCCCGATCAGGGCGGATCCGATCATGTTATGAGACGGAGTTAATAGCTGGATCGCGCCCGTGTTTCCAATCGCAAGCGGAAGATCGGAGGTTTGTTTGTTTGGTCGCGCGTTTTGTTTAAAGCGCGGATCCGACGATCTTATACAGCGGATTCAATATCGGGCCATCGAGTCCATGGTATAATCGCAATCGAAAGATTGAATGGATCACAAAGTGTGTTGTCAAGCCGTTTGCCGATTGTCGATTGCCGACTACGTAGTGGTCCCCACTCGTACGTCAAGCATTTCATATTTTATTAGTTCCGCAAAGGATCTTTCCTTTGTATTTGGTTTTATTTTTGTTTTAAGTTTTAATATAGTTTTTACGAAATGTTAAAAATATATGCGCGGCATATATAAAATGAAAAGGCCCGCGAGCCTGTGTAAGTAGTATTGTTCTGTTTTGTTTTTTCGCACAGCAGCGCGGAAGAAGAAATACACAGCAGTGTGTTGAATGTTGTAGACAGAGTATTGTTCTAAAGAGACAGAGAATTGTTCTGTGCACTGCGTTTTGAAGCAGTCACCATTTTCGTTATCCCTCTGTTTAGAGGAAGAATCTGTATCAGTTTTTGAAAGCAATAGAAGTTTGTTTTAAAGCCCTGAAAGCTCTGTCCCCTGTCAATTTATTTTATTTCTCTGTGTTTACAAGGAGAGCTTATTCTCTCCACTTGGAATTCTCAAAATTCCAACAGATGAAAGTTGAATTGTTTCATTACCCATGATCTCAAAACCCTAATACGAACTCGTGATTGAACTCAGATTAGTTTGTACTGAAAAGCTTCTGAGCACTGATTTTAACAGAAATGAGCTTGTGAATGGCGTGAAATATGAAATTACGTAAAAGACAACTCACCGCCTTGGAAGGCTCGAGAATGGATGCCATGCGAATGGGCTCCTCGAGCAATATCTGAGCTCCCTGCATTGTCGCTGTAATATCCCTGGTCCTGGTCCTGGTCCTGGTCCTGGAGCCTTTCACAATGTAACAAATAACAAAGAGCGGTAGACGAAGCGCTTGCGAAGTCTTTGTAGTTTGGGGATTTTGTAATAGTTGAAGCCATTAAGGACTTTACGCCTTCTCTCGCCTTGAGGAATTTGACTTTGCTTTACCAGATCGGCTAGCATATTTTCGACGACCACAAAAGCTGTGCCCCGGCCAAATAAAGGCAGTCCGGACATTTTGTTAATTGAGACATTTAAATTTAAAAAACACACAAACCCAAAACTAGCTAGTGATCTTTGTACGAATTAGTGTTCAAAATGTCAAAAAAATTACGGACAGAAGTCGTTTTTTAATCTGTTGGCAGAGGTGACAGGACGTGAAATAAAGTGAAAATAAATCTAGTATTTTTCGGTTCAATGAATTTATCGGTGGCAATTGAGTCTCCAGTACCTTTCAGATAATCAAAGGTTGGCATATTTGCCGTTCGGTTGGCCCTGAATTTTTCGAGATCGTGAAGAATGAGAGCCCGTTGTATTAGACCGTCCATTTGTTAATTGTGGTTGACGGCCCCTCGATTCGTCAGTTGTGGTTGACGGCCCCTCGATTCGTCACCTCGTCATTCAAGGAAAATTACATTTCTCATTAATAATTGAATTCTTTTGTTTGTTACGATTTTTTAATATGTATATTGGTTAATCGAACTTGATTGTGTTAGTGATTGTCACTATTTTTGGTCGGCTTTTTATGACTATTTAAATGTATTTATAAAATATATTTTATAAAAGTAAAGTTAAGTAAATGTCTAGGTTCATCTTATAATTAATTAACCGACAACCATCTTTTTTAATATGTCCACTAGTAGAATGATCACATTAACTTGAAATGACTCACAAAAGAAGAGTAGATTTTAAAATCATAGAAATCAGTGTAAGACATCAAAAAATATGCATATTATTGTTTATTAATTTTACACTCGCTCAAACAACAAAGGAGGAAGGGGTGGTCAAGCAAGCACACATGAACTTTTTATTTGGATGATGACAATGAGAATGAGAATGAAAATTCACTTTCATTAACTAATGTTCTTTTAGTTGGGTTTATTAAACATGAATTGGGATTGGCACCATTGCATTCTAGATGAGTTAGGACAACATAAAAAGCTTTTAATGATTTTCTTAGTGATCTTACAAATTGATTTTGTGCGAGTTCAAAGTTCTAGTGAGTCTCCTATCTTTTGTCTCAAGTTTCAAATACTCATGATCCACGACTCCCATAGAAAAAAGGTTTTCAAACTTCTAAGCTTTGAAATTGATAACTGCACTCAAAGTCTTATGGAAAAGGGTTGAATTTTGCTATTGCCCCTCGAAAAAACTTGAATGAAGACATTATGTGTAATAATGAATATGGTATTAAGGATGTTCCTAAAAACATTAAAGAGGAAATTACGCATTATTGTGCTATTGTTTTAAGGAATTCCAATCCCTTAAGATTGTGCTATTGTCCTTAAAGCTAACAAAGGTGGGGTCGTTGTTGATCTAGGTGGATATTGGTGGCCGCCCCCCTATTCCACTAGGACCCCACCATTGTTTCTTTCAGTTTTTCAGTTTCCTTAATTGTAACAAAGTTTACTACTTTTGGCATTTTTTCGAGTCCTGAATTTTCGGAGTCGTTTTGAGGCCCTAAACGACGTTTTTTGGTAAAACCACGACCAACATGGTTCTTTGATTGATGTTGGTCACTCGAAAGTTGTATTCCTCGAATAGATATTTCTAACGAGGTATTGTCCACGTCAAACGGAGATCGTATGCCAAAGTTACATCCCCGGGAATTTGATGTACCAATTTACCCAAACAAGGCCAATAGTTTTGGCGCTTCATCTCATAGGGTTAGGTTTTTGGATGTTTAGGGTTTTCCCATGTTTTTCAATAATAAAAAAGCCCTTGAATCTCATTGTAACATAGTTCAGAGGCATGTAGCCACCACATTGCTTCTCAAAGATAAGCTACCATCGTCCGAGCTAGTTTATTTTCCATTATGTCTGTAAGCATTTTTTAGTATTTGATATTAATGAAATGAAGTGTTATTCTTGTTGCATCTCTACATTTATGTTTATTTTTGTATTTTATTGTGCTCCTGCATAAGTCTGGATTAGTGGTATCATAGCAGTATGCTCTTTCTCAATTTTTCTTTGCATGTCCCCAACGAGGTCGGGATATAATGAGTTAGGGCTTGATCTGGTTGAACCTTTACAAGATCAGCCTCGGAAACCCCAATGACCTCCCATGGTAGAAGAAAAGAAAGATGAGGGAGTAGGAGACCTTATCAAAATATTGCTCAAGGAGGCCCTTGAGAAACAAAGGAACGCGATGACGGATAACTTTGCTCAGATCCTTCAACATCTACCTACCGGCAGTGCACCTTCATCCAGCAGTCACTCTAGGGGCGCCACTCCTTTTAAGGTACAAGTAAACTTTGACTTTCCCATATTTGAGGGCTAAATATATGCATATGTCATAGATAGATGGTTGAATCTATTAGAAGGATATTTCTCAGTTCATGACTTTTCCAATCAGGAAAATATTACTTTTGCACTCCTCAAAGCCGCCCACATGTTAAGGACTAGTGGGAAACCTACTGCGAGCAAAGGACGAGAGGGAAACCTCCCTTTTCTCTGTTGCACCCACCTGGAATTCTTTCTGATACGCCATCAAGGAACAATATTATCCCGTGGAGAGCTTTGAGGACAAGTACATACACTTCACTATGTTGCGGCAACAAATGGATCAAGATGTGCATGAGCTGATGAATATGTTCCATATCATGCGCACAAAGTTGGGTATCAAATATTCGAAGAAACATTTGGTCTTGAAACACCGCAGTTGTCTGCACAAATATATTTAGGAGGAAATGGAGTTCCTCGGCATCTCCTCTCTTGGTTCAGCATACCAATGTGCTGCCAAGATTGAGCAAAAATTCAAACTAAAGAAGTTGTGAGACTTTGGATTTGAGAATCAGAAGCAAGGGAAAGGCGCCCCCAAAATGAAAAATAAAGGAAAAATCCAAGGTGGGGTGGCCGAGACAACCCGCCAAAGCCACAAGCGAAAAACAACGTCGCAGAGACAAAGAAGGACAAGGGAAAGTGGTGTGAGTTCCATAAGAGCTCCACTCACAACACAAGTGAGTGTCGGGCCAAGCAGTCACTCGTGGCTGAGCTGAAGGCTTCTTAATCAGATGCATGTTCCGAATCTGAGTCATAACCCAACAAGGGGAATGACAAAGGGAAGCAGAGCCCAATGCCATTCTTACCACCACCAAGATCCAGAAGGAGGAACCTGAAGATTCAGAGGAGGGGGAGCGCCTCTTTCACTCCCAGATGTGGGTGAAGGGTTCCCTGTTGCAGTTCATTGTCGATAGCAGAAGCCAAATGAGCCTCATTTCAATAAATGTCGTGAAGCGGTTGGGCCTGTCGACCACAACACACCCACAACTCTACACCATCGGGTAGCTTCACCAAGGACAGGATATCTACGTCAGCCAGCAGTGTCGCCTTCCCTACAGCATCAAGCCCTTCCTGGATTAGGTATTATGTGATATTTTTCCTCTTGATGTTTGTGATGTATTATTAGGGCCAATCATACTTGTGGAAGCGACATGTTGTATATGAGTCTAGGCCTCACGCTGTGATTGTTACTTTAGTAAATATTTTGTGCAAGATACCGGAGGTAACACCGCCTACCACCATCTCTTCAATCACAACAAAATAATGCAGTAAGCTCATTTCCAAAATTGGAAAATCTTTTTCCTAGTGATCCACCCTTAGGCAAGAAAAATATTGTAGCCACGACCTCCAAACAGGGCTCCTCCGTATAGAAACAACAAATGGACAAGGTTGTGGAGGAGCACAGGGACATCTTCACCTCACCCGCAGGGGTACCTCTACATTGTTAGGTCAAGCACTCCATCGATTTGACCCCAGGCGCGTCGCTACCCAATGGACCATTCTATCGGTGCTTTGTTCTGGAGAATGACAAAATCAAGAGGCAGATTCAAGAGTTGTTGCAGAAAGGCCACATCTGGTCGAGTTAATCAACTTGTGGGTGCCCAATCGTGTTGGTGCAGAAGAAGGATGGGACTTGGAGACTTTGTATTGACTATCGAGTGCTGAACAATATCACTGTTTGGAATAGATATCCCATCTCGTGTGTTATCATCATATTGATCTTGATTGGCTGCTCATCAGTCAACTTAATGTAACTCTTTCAAACCACTTCTAACTAAAGATTAACCTCTTCAGTTTGAGAGGGCTCTCTCAAAAGGGGGTTTATGATTTTGAATACATATAATACTAGATGGCTAACTCTATGAATTGTAACTTGGTTTTTGTATGATTGCAGGTTGAAAAATGAAGGCTTGCTACCACTGGGCTATGGAGTCAACATCAATACTCTTAATGATAATATTTCTTCATATGGAAGGTGAGGCAGATAGTGGTCTTTAATCAAGATAATTCACATACACATAATAATGAAAACACAGTTATTTCACCCCTAAAGGAAGTCAGAGCATAATAGTATGAATTTTGAGTAATTAGAGATAAAATCCACTACAAGTGATTAAACATAAAGATACATAGTGACAACACATTAAACACCTCATGAGAATCTTAGGTCTGGAAATAGAATGTCACTGTATATTACTGATAATGGACAAAAACATACAAGTAGCAATTTGGTGCAATATTCTCCAACCCTTTTGCTTTTCGATATTTAGTCTATAAATAGACATTCTTTACAATGTAGATGATATGCCCTGCTAGTTAGATCTTCGAATTCTACTCTGACACCTATCATAACTGAAACTACTAACTTGAAACAGAAAAAAGGACAACTATCCTTAAAGAAAACAAACTCCTAATAGGTCTATATCTCCTATTTATTACATCTGGTACTCCTAACAGTGAAACAGTTACATAATGGATATCACATGCTCGAGGGAAAAATCACCATCACTTTACATATTTAAAACACCCCTACATCTGTGGAACACAATCTTACTTTTTAAGAGTGGATAACCCTTCACTTTAATCACTCTTTTGCCTGATGAGTTGGCTGTGTGACACACCCTTTAAGAAATGAGTCTCTGCTGATATGTCCCATTCACATGTTTGAGTTCTCCAACTGGCTAATGTGCTGTTGGGATGCTCAAAACTCTTCAAAAAGCTCCTCGCTACGAAACAAGGTATTTTAGGCAGTTTCGTAGCAAGTTTTTGTAGCGTATAAAAACTTGCTTTTCCACCCATTTCCTTGACACCTTTGTTGTTCAAATACCTTTACTATGCCAAGACACCTTGCAATCAATCAATCTCTCCCCATAATACTTGACAAAACTGGATTCCAAAGCAAAAATGCACCTACAAAAAATTTCGTAGCGTTTTTCTGGCCTCAAGCCTGAGGTACACTACGAAACTGTCCAAAAAATCAAAAATTGTTGTTTTTATAATTGTCTTGGAAAATTGTTCTCCAGCTGCAAAATTTAGGTTCTCTGCATGTTATGAACCTCATCAAACATATTCCATCTCAAATTTTCTTTCTTTTGGTATTTCTTCTCCATTCACAATCAGTTGGTTGATGGGCTCTTCTACCACTGTCATCTTCAACCCTTTCTTTTCTAACTCCATTTGAATCAAATCCAGTTTCTCCTGAAGATATTCTACATGATCTTTTAATGCTCAGTTTTTTTATTGTAAGTGCAAGTTTATCCTTTTAATGTGTTTGACCTCTCCTCTTAGTGGTTGAGTCCATTTCATCAAATTTTATGTGTTTTCCAAAGTTTTTGAAACGCTTGTGACTTGTTCTTCCCATATTTTCCTCATTTGTTCAAATTGAACCTTCTTAGCTTTGTGTTTCTTTGCCTCTAGCTTTAAAATTGATATATCTTTACCTGCTTCCTTCAACTGTTCTTTGAGGTTTCTATTTCTAATTTTTCAATCATTTTCTCTTTGCCCTTTCTTTGCTTGATAGCTACTTCCTCTTTTGATGATGGACACAAATCTATGATACTTGTTGGTTGGGCAGCTTCATTGATTTTCTCAGTCTCTTTGATTTCCATGAACTTCCTTGCATGTCTAGTAATTGGTTTCCTTGGTTGAAATATGAAACCAGCATCATCACCTGCAAAATTTACTTTTTTAGCAGTCTTACCTTTCTTCAACTTTCTTCCTCCATATTCAATGTCTTCATCTTGCACAACAGGTGACTCTTCAAACCTCTCCTCTTAGTGGCTGAGTCCATTTCATCAAATTTTATGTGTTGTCCAAAGTTTTTGAAACACTTGTGACTTTTTCTTCCCATATTTTCCTCAGTTGTTCAAATTGAACCTTCTCAGCTTTGTGTTTCTTTGCCTCTAGCTTTAAACTTGATATCTCTTTACCTGCTTCCTTCAACTGTTCTTTGAGGTTTCTATTTCTGATTTTTCAATCATTTTCTCTATGCCCTTTCTTTGCTTGATAACTACTTCCTCTTTTGATGATGGACACAAATCTATGATACTTGTTGGTTGGGCAGCTTCATTGATTTTCTCAATCTCTTTGATTTCCATGAACTTCCTTGCATGTCTGGTCATTGGTTTCCTTGGTTGAAATATGAAACCAGCATCATCACCTGCAAAATCTAGTTTTTTAGCATTCTTACCTTTCTTCAACTTTCTTCCTCCATATTCAATGTCTTCATCTTGCACAACAGGTGACTCTTCAAACCTCTCCTCTTAGTGGCTGAGTCCATTTCATCAAATTGTATGTGTTGTCCAAAGTTTTTGAAACACTTGTGACTTGTTCTTCCCATATTTTCCTCATTTGTTCAAATTGAACCTTCTTAGCTTTGTGTTTCTTTGCCTCTAGCTTTAAAATTGATATCTCTTTACCTGCTTCCTTCAACTGCTCTTTGAGGTTTCTATTTCTGATTTTTCAAACATTTTCTCTTTGCCCTTTCTTTGCTTGATAACTACTTCCTCTTTTGATGATGGACACAAATCTATGATACTTGTTGGTTGGGCAACTTCATTGATTTTCTCAGTCTCTTTGATTTCCATGAACTTCCTTGCATGTCTGGTCATTGGTTTCCTTGGTTGAAATATGAAACCAACATCATCACCTGCAAAATCTAGCTTTTTAGCAGTCTTACCTTTCTTCAACTTTCTTCCTCCATATTCAATGTCTTCATCTTGCACAACAGGTGACTCTTCAATGTCAATTGCATGAAGGATATCCTCCAAATTGCCTTTAGCCAATGTCTGGATTCTAGTGACTCTCTTGATGCCTTGTTTTCTGACTGTATGCTTCTGTTTTGTAGGTGATGCTTGAGGTGTGTCAGTCTCCTGCAATGGTTTTGTATCCATGTTCATTGGTTCTGCAGGAGATGATCTATTTTCTTCTTCAACTTCTTATGCCACTGTTGGTGATGAAATGGTTCTAGGTTTGGAGGCTTTCTTTGGAGTGACCACGTCAATTTCATAGCCACTCATGAACAATAAGGAAATCCAATATCTGTATAACCTCCTCAATTATTCTAACACTAATATCTTAATTAGACCATGATGAAAAATAGATGTCTCATTTCCCTCTGCCTTGATTTGAACCTTATCTGACATTTTCTCTAGACTTTTGTATAAATAGAAAGGCAGGTCAAGTGACCTCTTACGTACAAAATGCAAAAGAAGTATGAGATGATATGAGTAGAACACGTGAAACCTCCTTCATAGATAAAGTACTTTTGAATGACCATCAACATCTTTGCATAATTATCCTTCATGAAACTCCTAGGGATAGCATTTGTCAAATCAACTTCACTGTTTTCTTGCTTGATAAACTCTTTGCAATCCTGCATTGTGAATTTTATATCTTTAAACCATTGTTCACCTCCTCTAGGAATTCCTGTAGCTGAGGATATGCTCTCTGGTGTCACTGTAAGGTTCAAAATTCCAACCTTTGATGTTGTTCCTGTAAAGCTGGTAGCAAAATCCTTTGAAACCTATAAATGAAAGCCCTACAACCTCTGGCAGAATTGCAAGCAACCAGTTCTTCTGAAAACCTCCATGGAAGTAGGGTCTTCATTGGGTAATTTCATATCCATGGGCTCATACCTGTGACAATAGCCACCCTTATTTTTTTTCATTCTTACAACCATGGATGCTTTATAGTCTTCACTGCCTCGCTTGCTGATGACACCTGCAAAGTTCAAATTTTCTAGCAACCTGCTTGGCTCGATGAAGCAACTCTCCAGGTATCGACTCACATACAAGGATAAAGCACAATATGACAAAAGGCTAATTGAGGTAAGGTTTAATAGTTTAACTGAAAACTCAAGCTTCAATCATGACACATACAAGCCAAAAAAGGTAATGATGACATCAAACACGACTATGTACATTTGAATTTGCCATAACAACCTTGAATGACCTCTACCCTTAATTCTCTAATCATAAAATGACACCTCATACAACTCTGACAAGCCAAGTTAAAAAATAGATTTTCTTAGTGAAATTAGTTAAGCCTCTGACAGATTCACTACGAAACTATTAGGCAGTTTCGTAGCGAAATCTGTTGTTTTCCTGTGTAAAACGCTACGAAAATCTAAAAAACTGACAGATGTGCCCTTTCGATTTTTAATGCACGGGGAATGACAACTAACACAATATGTGACTGATTTGACTGAAATGGCATAAATGAAGGTGATCATAAAACTTAGGATAGGCTTAAAAAATGAAAAAATTTCCCTATACCGCATTCAAATAACTCAGGAGACCTTATCCATTTGGTCAGTGACTTGTATGACCCTATCGAGAAATGTTTCACAACTTAATGAGTGATAACACTGCGGATTGATGACCTTTTGGACCAACTCAAGGGGGCGAAATATTTCAGCAAGATCGACTTGAATTTCGAGTATCACCAGGCACCAATCGAACCCTCTAATGTGTGGAATACTACCTTCAAAGCCAAGGAGGGCCTTTTTGAATGGTTGGTCATGCCTTTTGGGTTGACAAATGCTCCTGCAATCTTCATGAGCCTGATGGACGACATATTGCGACCATTCACCAACTCATTCGTGGTGGTGTATTTGGATGACATCCTGATCTTCATCCGTAGTTGGGAAGAGCACCTCCACCACACTTGATAAGTCCTCCAAACACTGCGGAAACACAATTTGTGTGCCAATTTGGAGAAATGCACTTTTGGCATGACCTAGGTTCAATATCTAAGATACATTATTGATGAGCGGGGGTGCATGTGGACCCAGCCAAGATCCAGTTCATTCAGGTTTGGCTAGCCCCAACCACTCTAACAAGGCTCCACAGCTTTATGGGTCTTGCCAATTTCTATCATAGGTTCGTGTTGGGATTCTCTCATGTCACTTGGCCTTTGTGTCAAGTCACCAAGGGAGGAACGAAAGAAAAATTCTTTTGGTTTGAATCTCAATAGAAGGCGTTCGCAAAGTTGAAGAAGTGCCTCTGCTTTGCACTAGTACTCACATTACCAGACTTGCAACAACCATTTGAGATTGAGACGAATGCCTCTAACTGTGCTATTGGGGCAGTACTTACTTAATAGGGGCATCTAGTGGCATACCATAGTGAGACACTTTCAGACACAGTCTGAAAGTATCCCACCTATGATAAAGAAATGTATTCCATTGTGCGGGCCTACCGACAATGGAATCATTACATTTTGGGGAAGGAAACGGTCATCCACACAAATCACCGACCCCTACAGTTCATACAGACACAAGGGAAGTTGCAGAACGATCGCCATCAGAAATCCTACAACAGTTCCATTTGAACATCAAGTACAAGAAGGGAAGCACGAATAATGTTGCATATTGCCTCAGCCAACCGTTTATCGTGGCACTAACCATTGTGCTCGAATCTTGTGGGCACAAGGCTTTGAGTTGGCCGCATCTCTACAAAAGTTATCCAGAATTCGGCAACACATACTAGACGCTCCTTGAGGATAAGAAAGCTCCAAATTTTCACTTTCATGATGCATTGTTATGCCACCTGGGACACCTCTGTATTCCTTCAAGCGAGCATGCCAAGATGATTTGGGAAGCGCACTACAGTCGGGTCGCTAAACATTTTGGGTCTCCATTGCCTACCCCTAGTTGACCTTGGGAACCCATCTCCATGGATTACATGTCAGTCCTTCCTTCTACCAAGCATGGAAACGATTGCATTTTTGTAGTCGTCGATAGATTCTCTAAAATGGCCAATATGGCAGCCTGCAAGAAGAATATCACAATAGAAGCCACTGCTAAACTCTTCTTTGAATGAGTGTGGGTACACTTTGGGGTCCCACAGTCCATTATCTCATATCGGGATAGCAGATTCTTCAATACATTTTGGTCAAGTCTCTGGTCGATGTTGGAAACTAAGCTCACTAAGTCCACGAATTTCCACCCCCAAACTGATGGCCAAACAAAGGTCATCAACATGATGATCGTACACATTCTAAGCATATACAACTCGAAGCATCCACGCATATGGGATGAAAGTCTCCCCTATGTCAGCACAGTTGTAACCAAGTTCTCCACAACTGAACTGGCCACATCCCCTTTGAGGACGACTTTCCAACCATTGGTCCCATTGAATTTGCAGCTACTGAGGCAGGTTCGGCTCTTCCAAATCCAACAACGCGAACAACTTCATTGAGCATATTCAACACATTTTCCAAAAGGTCCATGAAATATTGGACAAAGCCAATGTTGATTACAAGAAGCAGCATGATCAGCATGGGGTGCCACACAAGTTCCAGGCGGGCAACAAAGTTTGGCTACATTTGTAGAAAGAGTGCCTCGCTAGGCCCCAAAGCAAGCTTCGCCCGCTCATATATGGGCCATACACCATCACCAAGGTATTAGGGGACAATGCCTTTGTTGTGGAGGTAAATCCCCTCTGCGGACAGAGGCGATCCCTACAAGCCCAGACCGGGTCTAGCAACAATCATTCACGCTATAGTGCAATTTCCTAATTGCAATTAAACCAACTAGCGATGAAGGCTTACCTGGAATCCAACGTTGTTGATTGTAGAAGAGGTAGCACTCTCGTTCCTTAGCTCTGGAAGATCACAATCCCCACGATCTCCGTGATAGGACACCTGCACACGCGAGAAACAAAGCAAACGCAAGCGTAAAATCCAGTAGATGCAACTATATGTTAGTCAGAAAGGACATAACTCATCATCATAAACAACAACAAGAGTGGAACCATAACCAATAGTCGTTTATTATTAATCAATCAAAGGAAGAATACAACCATAGCTCTGACGCTGAATTATCCTTCGGCGGGTCACCAGCAGAACACGTCTCGAAAAGCCTGTCAAGGATGGGACAAACCTCTCTCTTCGGATCTTGACGATAGTCTCCTTGCTTGGATTCGGCCTTAAGGGAATTATGGAGGCTCTTGCAGCATAAGGCTCTTGGAAATTTGGGAACTTGAAGACTAGCTTGCAATGGAGATGGGCAAGCTTTTATAGATGGAGGAAGGGGAGTTGGGATCCCTATAATCATGGGATTGGCCCTATCCTTAAGGAAGCTTCCATGAGAGGTGGAAAACCACTTCCTCTACATGGAAATCCGTAGCCAAACCTCCCAACTCAAGATAGATACCAGTTCATGAATTGGTTAAGACGAAACTTCCGCCATTTATTTTTTAAAAACACTCCTTAAATTGGTTGGCGCGAGTGCAAATCTAGGACAGAGCGCCAATTGGCGCGACCTCTTTGAAGGATTTTCCCCATTGGCGCGGGTACTGAACTGCCTACTCGCGCCAATGCAAAAAGGGCCATTTTTAGGGTTTTTCACAAGGATATGTCTTCAGGGCAATGAAAGCTCTTGTTCAGAGGGATGTCATGAAAGTGGTTTCAAGCCATGTCACTGCTCACAGGTCACGAAATGAGCCCTCCAATGTGCGGGACGGGGATTGCAGGGACGGTGACAAATTACTGTGTAACAACCTTTGAGCTAAATATTCCCCCATTCCTTGGTCTGCACCTAATGTTCAATGTGGACCGCCTTCGACCCTACTTTCCACCATTATTGGACACATCCGACATTGCAGAACAACTCATACCAACATAATTAAACCCATATTCAATGGAACAAGCCACAACTGATCAATTCGTGGACACACAGATCAAGAACACTCGCCAGCAAAGGATCCATCTATATCAAGTTTTCAAAGCAAGCCAACTCCTTCACCAGGGCAAATGGTTCACCAAGGACTAAATTCAACAGAAATTTTTTCCTCTCATGGAGGAACTCAACGCAATGGGGACCATTTATTCCTAAGGGGGGAGGATTTATCCAGGTGGATATTGGTGTCCACCCGCATATTCCACTAGTACCCCACCATTGTTTCTTTCAGTTTTTCAGTTTCCTTAATTATAGCACAGTTTACTATTTTTTGCAGTTTTTCGGGTCTTGAACTTCTGGAGCCATTTTGAGGCCCTAAATGACATTTTTTAGGAAAACCAGAACCAACATGGTTTTTTTATTGATGTTGGTCACTCAGAAGTTGTATTCCTTAGAAAGATATTTCGAACGAGGTATTGTGCGTGTCAAACAGAGATCGTATGCCAAAGTTACATCCCTGGGAATTTGATGTAACAATTTACCCAAATGAGGCCCGTAGTTTTGGCGCTTCTTCTCCTAGGGTTAGTTTTTTTGTATGTTTAGGGTTTTCCCTTGTTGTTCAATAATAAAAATTCCATTGAGCCTCATTGTAACACATTTCAGAGGCATGTAGCCACCACATCTCTTCTCAGATATACGCTACCATCGCCTAAGCTAGTTTACTTTTTGTTACGTTTGTAAGCATTTTTTAGTATTTGATATTAAAAGAATGAAGTGTTATTCTTGCTACATATCTACTTTTATGTTTATTTATGTATTTTATTGTGTTCCTACATAAGTCCATATCATTGGTAACAGAGTAGTCTGCTCTTTCTCGATTTCTCTTTGCATGTCACCAACGAGGTCGGGATATAAGGAGTTAGGGCTTGATTTGGTTGAAACTTTGCAAGATCAGCCTCGCAAACCCCGACAACCTCCCATGGCGTAAGAAAAGAAAGATGAGGGATAACTTTGCCTAGATCCTTCAACGTCTACCCACCAATGACGCACCTTCATCCAACAACCACTCTGGAGGCACCACTCCTTTTAAGGTACTAGTAAACTTTGACATTCCCATATTTGAGGGCCAAATAGATGCAGACGTCATAGATAGATGTAGAATTTTGCACTCCTCAAAGCCGCTCCCCATGTCAAGGATTAGTGGGAAACCTACTGTGAGCAAAAGGATGAGAGGGAAACCTCTTGTTCTTAGCCACACCCACTTGTAATTATTTTCGGGATGCCATCAAGGAACAATGTTATCTCGTGGGGAGCTATGAGGACAAGTACATACAATGGACTACGTTGCGGCAGCAAATGGATCAAGATGTTCATGAGTTGACGAATTTGTTCCATACCCTGCACAAAAATTTGGGTATTAAAGATTCAGAGAAACATTTGGTGTTGAAATACCACAATTTTCTGCATAGATATATTTAGGAGGAAATGGAGTTCCTCGAAATATCATCTCTTGGTGCAACATACTGATATGAATATGGGAAAACATGTTATTTCTATG
Organism: Pinus albicaulis; assembly: GCA_034641835.2. Lineage (NCBI taxonomy): Eukaryota > Viridiplantae > Streptophyta > Pinopsida > Pinales > Pinaceae > Pinus > Pinus albicaulis. Next base: position 124,816,226 of record CM076575.1, read on the forward strand.
CAAGCTCTCTCATCAGTATTAAAAATGTGTTTAATGATTGTCTCATGTTAACCACTTGTGAAGGGGTTTATGTGTGTAGTTTCATGTGTTTTTGAGGATCAAATTGAATTAATTAGTTCTTAAAAAACCATATACATCAAATGAAATTCAGAAACATAACTCACAACAATCACATAACACAATGGTTAATAATGGAGTTCAGCCCTCCTGGGCTACATCTCCATGGACCTGCTTTAACTAGCTAGGCCCTCATGGGATTATGAGTAAAATGTCTGATTACAAGCACCATTACTTATCCAATGTATTTTTTGACTATTACAATGGCTTCATAACTCTCAAATACCCCTAAAATGACTCTTCAACCTATGAATTTGGTTACTAGCTCCTCTAGGGCTGACCTCCAATCCCGGTGGCCATGGAGTTGTTTAATATCCAAAGTGACAAAAACACCTTCAGACTTGCTCCAACGCCTTTGAAAAATATACCATTGTGTTCAGAACATCAAATACATCTAAAAATGACTATTCATTCACTCCATTTGGCCTTCAGTTGATCTGGGCATGGCCTTCTCTCTTGGTGGCCCTAGGCTTCAAATTTCTTCAAGTGACCAAAAACACCTGTGGATTTTCTCCATTGCCTCTGCAAGCCATTCCAATGGATTCAAAGCATTCCAATCTACTAAGAATGACTATCCTTGAGCAAAAATTGGTCGAAAATTGTTCAAGATAAGCCTCATTAAAGTTTCCCCTAGAGAAACTCTACCAAATTTGGCAAACTAGAGTTAACTGGAGTTAAAGTTGGAGGGACCATCAAAACTAACACCAACATAAGTGAAATTTAATTAAGGCTAAATGTGGATTAACTGTGCACTAATCTTGATTAACTAAGGCGCTTGCATAAGGTCATACGTGTTAGGATATTCTGACACATAGGAAATAGTTAAGAATAACTTAGTCTAGTGTAGAGTAGGTAAAGTGTGTTTATTTACTATGTACATTTGTAACTTATAATCTTCTTCTTAAATGTATCTTCTTCTTCTCATTCTCATGAGTGGCTCATTGATTCTGGAGCTTCTTACCACATGGCCAAAAATAAAGCCATGTTTTCTTCTTTAAAAGATTGTAACACCAAACATATTTATGTTGGTGATGATAGATTTCTTAGTGTTGTAGTATCTGGAACCATTCATCTAGATGATGGTCAGTTTAATGATGTACTATGTGTTCCTACCTTGTCATGCAATCTTCTATCCATCTATTAGATAACTCATTCAGGTGAAGGGAAAATAGTTGAATTCTCACCTCATGATGTTGTAATCAAGGACCTCAAAGATCTTAGACATATTTTAGCTACTGGCATTGTTGATGATTCCACAAGGTTGTATAAGTTTGACAACTTTGTGTAATCATGCCCTCCTTCCGTTTTTGTTGCTCATGATGATGAAGTGAGCAAACTTTGGCATGAGTGATTTGGTCACTTAAACTATCACTCTCTTCAAACTCTATGTAAAGAAAATATGGTGACAGGTCTTCCTATGGTATCTTGCCGAGATGGTGTTTGCTCCGGATGTGTACACGGAAAACATCATCGGGATAGTTTTGACAAACGTGCCTCTTGGCACGCTTCACTCCCTTTGCAACTTGTGCACAATGATTTATGTGGTCCACTTCTTGTTGTTTCTTTCTCTGGTTGGAAGTACTTCTTAACTTTCATTGATGAATTTTCCAAACGCACTTGGGTATACTTCTTAAAACTCAAGAGTGAATTTTTTAACATGTTCTTGGCCTTTAAGGCCTTTGTTGAGAAACAATCTGGACACCAAATTTTGAAGTTAAGATCAGACAATGGAGGAGAATATGTTAACAAAAAATTTATCCACTTTTGCACTGAGCATGGCATTCAATTACAACATATTGTTCCATATACTCCACAATAGAATGGTGTAGTTGAAAGGAAGAATCGCACTTTAAAAGAAATGGCTAATTATATGCTTCAATCTAAAGGACTTGGTCTCAATTTTTGGGTAGAAGCAATTAACTGTGCAAATTATATAGTAAATCACACTCCTACTAAGGTTTTGAAGAATATAACTCCAGAAGAAGCTTCGAGCTCAATCAAACCAGATGTAAGTCACTTTCATGTTTTTGGAAGTGATGCTTGGGCGCATATTCCAGATGCAAAACATAAAGCCTTTGAACCTAAGAGTGAAAAATGCAATTTTGTTGGATATTCTAAAGATGTCAAAGGATGTAGACTTCTTCATCCAAAATCCAAAAATATAATCATTAGAAGAGATGTGAAATTTGATGAAAATATATTGGCCTGCGAGCCTAGTTCGGCGAGTGTGCCACCTTTGCCTTGCGAGCCTGATTCGGCATATGTGCCACCTCTCTCTATCTCTTCTATTTTTGATAGCATTCCTTCTAGTTCAAATGATGAGAGTGAGGATGATGATCCTCCTCCACCTCTTGAAGATATTCCTTCCACTCCACAACTTCCAAGATGGGTCCGCTCTACTCGGGATGCCGTAGGTTCTCTTGCAGGTGACCCTGCAGATCGACGACGTACACTTTCTCAATTCGAAAGAACCTCTTCTTTATTGGTTCAAGTTCCAGAAAATCTTTATCCAAACAATTTTGAAGAAGATTCCGGTCATCCAGATTGGGATGAAGCTATGCATGAAGAATATCGTTCCTTATTGGAAAACGATACTTGGGATCTTGTTCCTCTTCCTAAAGGAAGAAAACTTGTCAGATGCAGATGGATTTACAAAACAAAGTTTGGACCAAATGCAAAAGTGGATAGACATAAAGCTTGTCTTGTTGCTAAAGGATTTTCACAAGTTGAAGGCATTGACTATACTGAAACCTTCTCCCCTGTTGCCAAAATGAATTCTATCCGCCTTGTTCTTTCCCTTGCTGCCTCCTTTAAATGGGAAGTCCATCAGATGGATGTTAAATCTGCCTTCTTACATGAATATTTACATGAAGAAATATACATGGAACAACCCCCTAGCTTTATCCAAAACGACTCTAGCCTTGTTTGTCACCTTAGGAAGTCTCTCTATGGTCTCAAAGAAGCTCCTCGGGCTTGGTGTTACACAGCAAATTGTCACCGTCCCTGCAATCCCCCATCTCGCACATTGGAGGGCTCATTCCGTGACCTGTGAGCAGTAACATGACTTGAAACCACTTTCATGACATCCCTCTGAACATGAGCTTTCATTTCCCTGAAGACAACTCCTTGTGAAAAACCCTAAAAACACCCCTTTTTGCATTGGCGCGGGAAGCCAATTCAGTACCCGCGCTAGTGGGGGAAATCCTTCAAAGAGGGCGCGCCAATTGGCGCTCTGTCTCAGAGTCGCACTCGCGCCAGCCATTTTAAGGAGTGTTTTTAAAAAATAAATGGCGGAAGATTCACTCCAACCAATTTCTAAACTGGAATCTATCTTGAGTTGGGAGGTTTGGCTCCGGATCTCCATGTAGAGGAAGTGGTTTGCCACCTCTCATGGAAGCTTCCTTGAGGATAGGGCCAATCCCATGATTATAGGGATCCCAACTCCCCTTCCTCCATCTATAAAAGCTTGCTCATCTCCTTTGCAAGCTAATCTCCAAGTTCCCAAGAGCCTTGATTCATTCCCTTAAGGCCAAATCCAAGCAAGGAGATTATTGTCGAGACATCCAGAGAGAGAGGCTTGTCCCATCCCTGACAGGCTTTATCGAGACACGTTCTGCTGACGACGCTCCGAAGGAGAATTCAACGTCAGAGCTATGGTTGTATTCTTCTTTTGATTGATTAATGATAAGCGACTATTGGTTATGGTTCCACTCTTGTTCTTGATGATGATCATGAGTTATGTCTTCTCTGACTGACATATAATTGTATGTACTGGATTTTACGCTTGCGTTTGTTTTGTTTCTTGCATGTGCAGGTGTCCAATCACGGAGATCGTGAGGATTGTGATCTGCCAAAGCTAAGGAACGGGAGCGCTACTTTCTCTACGAGCGACAGCGTTGGATTCCAGGTAAGCCTTCATCGCTAGTTGGTTTATTTGCAATTAGGAACCTGCACCATAGCGTGTGACGATTTTTGCTAGACCCGATCTGGGCTAGTAGGGATCGCCTCTGTCTGCAGAGGGGATTTACCTCCACAACAAATTGGCGACTCCACTGGGGATCGTCTAGCTTGTTGTTGTTTTGCTTTGGAAACTATAGACGGAGCCTGAAGTTAGCCAAATAGCCTTCGAAATGCTTTTGCTCTGCATTAGCGAAGTAGATCAACATTGCTTCAGTCAATCTCTGATTTAGTTTATGAACTGAACACTTGGAGTGTTGTCTTGTCTTTTCGGTCGATTCTTGGCCTTGCTTGCTTGGTCAGCTCTTTGGGCTTGTTTTTCTGTTTGTTTGGCTTTTGTTTAGCGTTGTCATCACTAGTCTGTGTCTGGGACTGCTTTTTTATTTTATTTTTTCCATAGTTAACTTGACTGGCGCGCTTTTCAGCTTGACAGTCGCGCCCATTAGCACAGGTTGCTTGTGTATCACCCACGCCAATTCCATTCTGGCGCTAATTTCAGCCTCACAGTCGTGCCAATCCTGTGAGGTATTAGGGTTTTCTATGTTTTGAGCCTCCTGAGACTGATCTGTGATTTTGGCCTTGTTTTTTCGTCTGCTTGAGTGTTTTGGAGCCTTGTTTGACTGGCTATGACCTTCGTCCTTTGGTTGTTTGCTCGTTTCCATCGATTTCACTTTCTAGCCCTAGGGCATCTAGGTGCTCTTGTGTGTCGAGCCTCCCTTGGGAGTTTTGGGTTTCTATTTGTTCAGTCAACCTTTTGATTGCTCCTTTGCATTCGTTTGGCGATTGGTTATCATTTTATTGTGTTATTTGAGTGTTTGTTCTCTTCTTCATTCGAATTTCACTATGCCTCGTTTTGGGCCTAGATTACATGGTCCATTTGAGTCTTTGGGATTCTCTTGGTTTTGAGGGACTGTTTTGTCAATTTGGAGATCTGATTGTGTGTTTGCGTTGAGTGAAATTTGTGTGTTTTTCTCTTTCCTCATCACTTCTCTAATTTCTCTTTTCATTAGTTTTCATTTTGTTTAGTGCACTTTGCTATTAAACATTGAAAATACAAAAAATCTCTTTTGCTTTCGACTAGTTAGTGCAAATTAGAATCTTTTCGGTGTTATTAGTGATTAGTGGCTTTGAGAGAAAAGTTTTTGGTTTCCATTAGCTACATTAGAGATATCATTGGTTGTTTTCTGATCATTTTATTGTTGTGTGAAAAGCTCTTAACTCTCTTGTAACTAGATTTCATCGAATAAAATGATATACTGTGGCATGTAGTTTGCATTTAGGAGATTTTGAGACATTACATTCGCTAGGGCCAGAAAACTGAAACGTAATTGAAGATAAACATTAAAATTTACTCAATTTACACTAAGGCAGCATTGAAATCTAACGAAACACATTTAGAGGTCTAGGCTAGAGATGTGTTCCGGCGTCTTAAAACCTAGTAGTTGTCGTTCGCCTCTTGGCTTTAGACAGCACTAGTACGGACTTGTGCTCCCCGTACCGTCGCGTATATAAAGGGAGACCCCACTAGGTTTCTATCCTTTATCCATAGGAAGCCGAGTCTGCCACCCTATACCCGTGATACACTGGACACAGCATTCGGGGAGATTGCCTGCACGTACGTTAAGTCCTTGGTTGATTTCTCTTTCATTTTGAAACCAAGGTGTATATTGCAGTTCACGGTTATTTGGTACACCCTTTGCCTAGTATTCCTGAGTAGTCATTTGATCTTTTCTGACTCTTTAAATTTGAAAGGATCACCAAGCGCTTGTCCTTTCATGCTTGCTTCAAAACTGAAAGAGATAGAGTCACCTTTCATCTGTTTCTCGACTCTTAAAACATGAAACAGTGAAGTTTATAATTTCAATGTGGTAAAATAAAACACCCGCGATCACACGCCCTGTTAGATTTTGCTTGTTGGCCGTTTGATTGTGTGCCTTGACTCTTTTTCAGCCCGTGTGTGTGTTTGATCTTTTTCTCTTGTCGTTACTACCACAGTGGCGGAACCCTCGGTTTCGTCTACTGGTAGTCCATATACGGACGATTCATCAGAGGTTTCTCAATCCTCTGCTGAACTACAACAGCCCATTGTCTCCGAGCAGCCCTTTGGAGGACTAGTTGAGTTCCATTGGCCCTTTTCTGACCCTTGGTTCGGATTGGGAGTAGGGGAGCACTTCCCTTCTCTTACATCGGGTTCGCCTTTTATAGCTGCTGTTATTCCTCCTAGTCCTCGCCGTCTATTACGAGATCTAGTGGCGGGCTCAAACATGAGTGAATCCAACAAGGAAATCCCCACGTCCGGTGAAGATTACCAGTTATTTCCTCGGAGATTATTTCCAGGAGACAACCTTGAACCATCTGTTATGTCATCACCCGGTCCCTCATTACCAGCAGGGTATAGATCCTTGGGTCAGATTATTGCCGCCACTGCCTCTATGGGGGTATCAGCTCCTTCTACGAGGCCGGTTGTTCCTTCTTTGGGGATGTCTCCTAAGACACCCATTATGTCATCCCCTCAGGTTACTTCTGTACCCTCCATGCCCACTGTCTGTGTGGCTGCATCTGCACCCGTTGTTACTACCCAGTCCGTAAGGACCACATCGCTCCCTGAAGACGTCTATATAGCATCTGCTATGCCGGAGAACATTTCTCCAGAGGAGTATCAATTGTCCCTGCAACAATCGAACCCTGAGGTTGGACAGTCCTCTCAAGATCCCAACCGCTCGTATTTTTCGCATTATGCACAAGATGGTACACCCGTGTACGTCTTTCCATATCAGTATGATGAGCATGGGAACCCTTTACGTTTACCTGCTCATGAGGCTCAACGTCATGCTCAGGGTTTACCGTATAACCAAGTTGGACATCCGTATAACTCGCAAGGACAACCTTTTCAAGGCCAGCCTGGCTATCCTTATGACTTGCAGGGACAGCCCGTACAGGGCTACCCTCCGGGCCAGCAAGGGCCATTATACGGTCCGCAAGGATAGTATTACAACCCTTCAGGTCAACTCGTGCTGCCTCTCCCTGGAGTCCCACCTGGGCAACCTCAAGGACTCACAGGTCAACCGGGGTACCAACCAGGGCCGGTATATGGTCCTGGGGGGCAAATCCAACCTTCTCAACCTATGCAACCGCAGTATCCTCTTGGTCCCAACGTTGCACATCAGCCAGGACCATCTTATGGTCCTGTTCCGGGTCAAACCGGTTATCAGCAACCACCTGGCTCCATTCCGCTACCAGGCCAACTGGCCCATCCGGCACAACCTGGTATCCCGCCACCAGGCCAACCGACCAATCCGGCACAACCTGGTGCTCCTCAACAGCCAGGTCAACCTGCACAATCGGCGCAACCTGTTTATCCGGGTCACCCTGTTCAACCAGGGCATCCCGCTCAGTCAGTTCAGCCTGCTCAACCAGGCCAGCCTACACATCCTGTCAACCCTGCCCAACAGCCGACTTATTCGATGCCGCAGCCAAATCAACCGCTGCACCCTAATTATCAGGCTCAGCAGGGCCCCACCTATCAGCAACCCACTCAACCTTAAGGCGGTTACTATTCTCATGGTCAATACCGACCGAATTATAGCTAGCCCCAAGGTTCTAACTATTACTCTCAACAACCCGGCTACACCTATACTCAGCAGCCAAATCCAAATGCTGCTTACACAGGGACGACTTATAATCAGGGTCCATACTCTAGTTATCAAGCCCCGTACGCTGGTTACCAGCAACCCCTGGGGGCAAGGATATTCTCAACTAGCGTGGAGTACAGGTACTGGTCCTTATCAAGGGCTAGGCATGCTGACCAATCCGCCATTGTCGTTCCTGGCTACCTTGGAATTACCGGATGTTTCGAAATTAACCAATGATCAGATTTTGCACAATCCTTATTGGCCTCCGGTTCCTACCAAGGTACCCAGTGATTGCCCCAAGTTTGAGGGTAAAGCTGGGGAGGACCCCCAAGCTCATGTGATGACTTACCATCTTTGGTGTTCGTCCAACTCTTGGGTGGATGATTCGATTCGTCTACGCCTCTTCCAGTGCACTTTGACTGGTGCTGCCGCTAAGTGGTATATTGAATTATACCGTGGCATCTTTCAAGATTTCAATATGCTAGCCATGGCTTTTCTGACTCACTTTCAGTTACCGGTTCTCTACAAAGCCGGGACGCACCTCCTGACTTCTTTGAAGCAGGACAAAGCCACCCACATTTCTGATCACATTCATGAGTGGCGACGTCGTCGTAGACTGATCAAGTTTCATATACCTGATCATATACTAACTCATTGGTTCACCACCTCCTTCGTTAACAAAATCGCCCAAGATATTGCTATGGGAGCATGTGTGACTGAAGAACAAGCCATAGCGCGTGCCCAATATCTGGATCTGGTATATTCTCAGTCCGGCACGCTTTATGATATTTTTCCTGATGCTCTACAGTCTGGAACCTCTAAAGCTCCACCTACCTCGACGGTGGATGGTGTTATTGGTTCCGTGTCTCAGAATTCGAAAAAATCTTCGAATGGGAAGAAGAAGTCTAACTCATCTAATAATTCTGCTCCTCCCGCCCCTCCCGATTCTGGAAAAACTGCGGAGGTTAACGCCGTTCAGGCTAATCCTATGGAAAAAACCTCCAAAGGGAAAAAGAAGGGCAAAGGAAAATCTAAATCCGACGCCCCAAAGCCAGAGTCCAAACCTCGCACTGAGGATGGTTCCCAACGTAAACCGAAGTACCCCTGCCTTATTTGTGAAGGAGATCATTATACCAAGGATTGTCCACGACGATCTGAAGTTAGTCAACTTCTCAAAGGCTCCAAAGCGACTCCTGCAGTTCTTAAAGAACCGTTCCCGTCTTAGCAGACCCACATGGTCGAGCAGCCTTCACCATCTACACCATTTGGGTCCCAGGTCTTTATGATGAATGGTGTTGCACCTGTCTCCATTGCTATGCGTTCGAAGGATTATGCTAGACCGCGTTAGGCAGTTGGAAAGGAAGTTGTGGATGGCCCACCTCCCCCACTTGTCTCCGGTTCTTTGGAAATTGAGAAGCCTACTGCTGAACTTGTTGTGAAGCCACCTTCTAAAGGTGTTCTACGAAGGTCTTCCTACAATCCGAATGCCCGTGCTGCTCAGCACTACAGTATTGTTGAGGATTTGGCACAGGCGCCTTCTTCCATGTCTGCATTAGAAGTTCTTCAAAGTTGTCCTTCGCAACGGAAAGATCTGTTGTCTGCAATCGGTGGAATCGATCCCGCCGATTCTAGTTTTCTCACCTTCGACTTAGAAAATTTCACCCCTCGACTTCCACATCAGATCACTCTTGTTATTCAAGTCGGGATCAATGGTCTTAACATCCATAGGGCCATTGTGGATGAAGGTGCCTCTACCTGTGTCATGTCGTCCGCCTGCTGGAAGGCCATTGGCTCTCCGGCTCTTTCATCATCTCCCAATGCCCTAGAGGCATTCGATGGTCGGGAATCCAAACCTCTGGGTGTTCTCGAGAGTTTACCGATTACGTTACAGGGGAAGATAGTCAACGTAGAAGTAGAAGTGGTTGATGCCAAGCTTAACTACAATATACTTCTCGGTCGTAGTTGGACTCACGCCATGCTATGCATGCCATCCACCCTCTTTCGACTTCTTAAGTTCCCTCACGAGGGAAAAATCGTTACGATGGATCAGTTGTCTTTCTTCACCTCTACCTCCGAGAACAACGTTCCATACGTGGATCATATCCCAAATCCCCCCGACAGTGTAGGACCCGGTCTCTTCAAAGACCCCGTCCTCATGGGTATTTTTCTTGCGCTGCCACCGTACACCGCTCAAGTTAATATGATCTCTAGGTCTGATGATCCATTGCTCATCCCTTCGCCTGAGCAGGTGACTGATTTTGGAGAATCGATGCTCTTAACTCCGGTAGAGATTAGTTACTGTGAAATCGTTGCCGGATCTGATCCTCCTCCTCCTTAGCATGCTCCTTTGGGCAAGTTTTTAGATGTCTACTCTCAATCCCCCTGGCTCGGTCAGGCCGACTCGCCTGATCCTCTTAAAGAGATTTTTCATCTGACGAAGCCATTGTAGAAACAATGTCTCTTGAGGAGCTGCCTTGGACCGATACTCATCATCATTCCTACTTTATGCCCAGCCTGGGGGCAATGTCAGATTTTCTAGAGGTGATGTATATAATCATCTCTCTCCTGAGCCTCCTCCGTTGAGCTCACCGAAGCACAATTCTTCCTCTTGTGCCAAGCTCATAAAACAATGAAACAAGTAGCTATGAGGACAGTTCTTTTAAGTGTGTCAACCTCGTTAAAATAATGAAACACGAGCCTGTTCAATTCGAGTTTGATAGATTTCGTTCAAATCTCTTTTTTTCAACCTTCAATCCATTTCCTATGGACTGAAGCTTGGGGGGCATGTATCTCAAATTGAGACACCATTCTGGGGGCATGCCCATCTTTCTCAAGCATAGTTTGTGTTTTAAGCTTGCATAGAAATAAAACTCATTTCCAAGCATAGTTTGCATGTGTGTTTTCATGTGTGCTTTTAAGCTTGCATAAAAATAAAATGTGTGATTCGATACATTATGTGAACTTTTTCATTGGGTCGTTTGTTATGCAACCGATACATTAGATAACATTGTATTAGACATTTGCATAACATATAATAAAACATCATCACCTCTAAGAAGATCCATCCAGAAATAGGTATGTATATATATATGTGTCGAAATGTTTACATAGTGTGCATCACATAAAATCAAAAATATACATGTTCGTCTTAATACATCCGAAGATGACGTGTCTCTAAAAAAATATGCATGAAAGAAGCCCTAGGTGTCTAATCCGCATGGTGCTTGTGGTAACATGCTACCATGTGCACTAAGCGTCTCAGTAGTCGGTGGAGGCGACTAGGCACCCCCACAGTGTGTCGATGGTATGCTAGCGGGACATCTCCTAGCTGTGCATAGTCCGGGATCCCCCGGGCAATGCCCTCCAGGTTCTGAATCAGTTCACCTCCCTCGCCACCCTTAGCCTGAGGGTCATGATCAACATGGGTTCTCCGCGCAATGGGCGACATGCCTGTGGGTCTCTCTGGGCCGAAATCTGCATACGCATAACAACTGTTATTAGAACGGACATGTATTACCAAAAAAAAAATCATAAAACATAAAAATAAAAAAGAGAGTCATACCCAACTCCTCGTCCCAGTCATCCCTCCGAGAGTGGAAGGCCTGGGTCTCCGGTGAAATCGGTCCCAGCATAAGGCCAATCCTCGACCACAACTTCACTTCATGATCAACTTTAATATGTAAGCAATCTTTATTAGTGAGAAGCAAGTATCAAACAGATTTTTTAATGTAACAGCAGTCTTAATATGTGAGCAACAAGTATTAAGCAGATTAGATAAACCACATCAACACATAGACATCATGCACAGAGACACCAGATATAAGTGGAAACCCATGAAAGGAGAAAACCACATCTTATTATTGTTGTGATGCAAAGGCAAGCTCCAACTCCCTCTCACCACTGATTTTCTGTAGGCACCAACCTACAGGAGGCTCCTACCTCAATTCTGCAAGCTACAACTTGCAAGGAAGCTCCAAATCCCATTAATTTTCTGCAAGCACCAACCTACAGGAGGCACCAACCTCAGTCAGCTACAACTGACATTTTATCAAGCTACAACTTGATGTGGAAGCACCAACTCCCATCTATTTTTTGCAGGCACCAACCTACAGGAGGTTCCAACCTCAGTCAGCTCCAACTGACATCTACCAAGCTACAACTTGATAGGGAAGCTCCAAATTCCTTACTCTTTCAAAAGAGAAACACTTGCTGATTTACCTTGGATATCAGCTCTGTTCTGTTCCATCTGCTCTGCTGTTCATCTATTCTCATATCTGCCCTGTATCATGTCTGCATCTTTTCAGATTCTCTATCAGCTTCTCCTTCTTCTTTGCTCAGCTCCTCTTTCTTCTCTGCTTCACTGCTTCATTTCTGCATTCACTTTACTCACACTCTCTCTCTCTTCTAAACTTCTTTTTCATATCAAGATGATATTACTTATAGAAATTTCTTGATGAATGTTTGTTTTCCTCTAGGAATTCGAAATGGATGGTCATACCCCTTGGTCTTCTGCCTCCTCATTTCTTTATCCAACTCAATTTAAAATCATAATAATATGTACAAAATTTCATGCTACAGTGGGATTTTGTCTTTTCCTTAGGATACTTGCCTTTGCATCACAAACAATAAAAAATTAATTACAACATTTACATTCACATTTTTAATTACATATTTCAATTTCACTCAGCTCCTTTTCTGGATTTTGGCTTTACTGGATTTGTCTTTTCCTGCTGCTGTTAAGAACCTATTCTGAATACACTTTGTTCACTGTCATCTGCATATTCCCTGTTTTCTGTGCTTATTCACCTGTCCAACTCATTCCTGTACATATTCCTGTCAAACCTGTAATCTTTGTGGATCTCTGCATGCTCTCCTCTTCTTCTTTTTTTCATAATTGCATTCAAGTTTCATGCCCAATCATTTCCCAAGTCCAGGCAATCTCACAATCTCTGCTTTGTTCTACGCTGGCAGTTTCAATGCTTAAATCTGGAGTGTTAATAAATCAACCATATTCAATATTTCACTTAACTGTGTGTAAATGCATCCCAAAATTTCATTGTCCAATAATTTTTCCAATCCGGGCACTCTCGCATGTTCTCTTTATTCCACGCTGGAAAACTTAATAAAAACAAGTCTGGTCATTTTTAATATCTCAATTCTTCAGTTATAATCCGACTGTCTATTCCGTATACATATGCGCCTCCATCTAAATAGATGCTCTATGTCAACTCATATATTAAGCATTCTTTAATTACCGAAAACGTTATACCAGAGTCCAACAGTACTCGGCGTTCTTTTATTTATTTTCAACCTTAATGTATATCAATATATGGTCACACCTTCGTCCTTATTAATTCATAAACTTTAATATATATTTGATTTGGGCCCACACACGCACAACAATTATATATGTAATTCGTCCACGTGAATGACCACCAATATTAAACTTTGATCGACTCTTTTAACATACTCTCGAACCTTATATTAAGATTATAATACGTCGAAAACATTAATAAACCGATTCATTATATATGACTCCGCCCGGGCCCATGATACAACCAATCAAACGCGCGCGTCGTACCTTTGTTAACCCCCGGGCTCTTCCATTAAACTTCGTGCGGGTCCTGCGAACAATCACCGTCATATGTCGGCCACCAGATCGACGGCTCCTGTCCATTTCGCTCCGTGTCCTGGTACGATGAATAACGTGCGAAGGCGCACTTTAAAGGGCGGTTTTGAAACGGGTCCCTTGCCATGTGTCGATTCCTGTATGGAATCGCTCCAATTCAGAAAATACCACCTGCTCCGGAAAAGCGGTGCAGAATGGCAGGGTGGTTTTCGGAAATCTGCGTTCACTGTTCATTTGGTCGTGGTTCCACTTCCTCCTACGCTCCAGGTTCCGGTCCGACACTTCCGTGTACAACATTAACTCGTGGTTCCAATATGTTCAACGATACTATTCAACCATTGCCATTCCACGGTCTATTCGCACACGATTTATATATTCAATATACACACCGAAGCGTATAACCACAAACATTCTGGAGTATATGCATTAACACAGGGACAGAGTACACTACTGCAAAGTCAAAACATTCTTACGCATTCCCAGAGCACCACTAGAACTCAATCATATACATGATTTCAATTCCGTCTTCCTGCATAGAGATTCCTATTATAGAGTATACAGAGTTCTATCACTCTGCCCGTATCCTTGACTATGGGATTCGAACTTCAATTACACAAATCCATTATCCTTCATCAAGAAGACATACATACATTTATACATGATTTAACTCAGCAAATGCACAATTACGAAAGTCCCCTCCACACAGAGTTGAACAACAAATGCATAGTTATGCTGAGATAATTTCCTCATATGATTCGACCAGGAAGACATAAAACTATACATGGAACTTATTCACAATTCTTCATAAACAGATATACGTATATATACAGGCGATAGATCTCAGAACAAATTCTTACAATTTCATAACGGGCCAGATATTCAACTCGATGGCCATTATTCTCCTATTCTGTTACTGAAGAGGTCCTCTACCTCTCTCCAGCTCTCGGGCTCTCTCTCCAGCCCTCTTCTGCCATTTAAGAAATGCTCCAGCTCATCCCCAAGCATATTAAGTCTTTACCACAGGGTTTTAGTCTTCAGTCAAATTCTATGCCATACAGACTCAATTAATGAATAATTGCTCAATAATTCATCTGCAAACTGTATTACACCCCCAATTCATGAATAAACCTCTGTATTACACTCCTTCAGGCCTTTTCAACTCCACTTCTCTGTCTCTAATTCCTTTGTTGCTTCTGCTTCAATTCCTCTATTTCCTTCTGCTGCCTCTGCTGCCTCTCTGTCTCTTTTGCCTTATGGATAGTTTAGGTGATGCTCCTATCTTTACCTTTGTTATCTCCTTTGCCATCAATGACAACATTTCCAACAGTCTCCCCCTTTAGCATTGATGGCAACATACTTCCTCTGCTTGCCTTTTGAAAGCCCCTTTTTGTTTTTCCTCCCCCTTTGACATCAATGGCAAAGGGTTGCTCATTTCCTGGTTTTCTTTCTGCATTTCCTCTCTCTGAGTTATGTTTAGGCCCTCTTCTGCTGACTTTGTACCATGCTGCTCTAGACTGATGTACAAGGCTTGTTGAGAGAACACTTTGAGGATTATTGGACTTGAATATATACTGTAAATTGGTACAGTCCAATGCACAGTCTCCTTTCACTAGTATAAGGCTGAAAGTGAGGATAATGTTCCTTCATAGAACACATTGTACCAGCTTTATCTAATCAGAGATGTATGATTGGATAAGGCAGTATCTTTCAATATCAGAGGCCAACTGACTTTCCTTCTTGTACAATGTATTTCCAAAATAAACCCTTCAATGTATTGGTCAGTTTCACTTATCAACTATGCAGTTTTATTTATGACATAATGGTATGTATGTCAATAATCAATCTCTCTTTAAAGGTGGATTACCAGTAAATCCTTTGTGCTGAAGTAGGATTTAGATGATTTAAAAAAACTTTTGAGCTTCAGATGGTAATCACAGTTAGTCCTTTACTCTTCAGATACTTTGACTATTCTGTCATGATTATTTCAACAAAAACGTCTTCAAGTTGTTTAATTTATATCTTAGCTAACAAAATTTTCCCAGTTTATGAACAATTTTCAGAAAGAGGCCTTGAAGATATATGTACTTAATTCAGGAAGGCATGCAATTATATATATAGAAACAGATACTGCTGCAATGCATAATATAATCCTTCAAGTGTAAACCTAATGCTAATCCTTTAGCACTGCTACTGACCTTTTCATGCTGAATGCAGATAACCCTGGGAATTTTACCTTGATGCAATCTTGCCATAGTCCTTTGATCCTGTGGACCTGTATCATACTGCTGCTCCACTGATAATGCTTGGTAATCTGTTGATAAGCATGCTGCTCGTACCTAACCATCAATTGATATTATTTTGATAAAAAAATGCAGAGATTTCACTTTAGCTTGCACATTTACCCATAATTTAAGACTTCCTTCATAAATTCTTCTATTGAGCTTTCCATTGTTCACCTCAACAGTCATTAATATCCTCAATCTGATCTTTTCATCATTAACTATTTTCTTATTCTGTCATTCTGTTCAAAGGAATGTCACTGCATTTTCCTTTGCTATGACAATTCCAGAATCATTGTTGCTTTATATTGCTTTATATATACCACTTCAACTGTTCTGACATGATGATCTTCAGAAGGACATCTTCAATTTCTATACTATGAGTCTTCATGGGCTGATTACTCAGATATTTGTCACTTATTTGACTTCATTCCTCCAAGGAGACTTTTCATAGATCAATTATGTACTGACATCAAGATGGAAGACTCTTTTCTTACTTAATCTTCTTAATGTGATTCATTGTTAATTCTAGTAGAATGATACACAATGTGATCTACTTAATGTGCTGATGTCTTCCAAGCTTACATGTTCATAGCTGATGTTCTCTCTACCACCAAGGCTTCTAACTGTCTTCTCTTCTTTCATCAATTTGTCTGCTACTTAATACTTCAGATGATCTTCTTCCTCTATAGTCTTCTTTTAGAGAAATTTTCTTTCCCTTCCTAATCTTATAACTGTTTTCATTCCAAGGAGCTCTTCTCAGGCTACTTTCACGGGGTCTATATATGAATTTCTCTCCCCCTGGGATGTTGCTTCATATTTGTCACTAGATGGATTTGAGCTTTGTTTCCTAGAGCAGCTCCCCCTGAGACTATGAAGGATTCATTATGTTATTGAGGTAATAGGCTCCCCCTTTCTCTTTTCCTTCCATACTTTATTGGGGTTCTTCATAATGTCTGCACTTCTTTTAAATTCATAGTTTTGATTGATTTGCTTGGATCCCATCATCTGTCTAGAGTTCTTTAATGTATATGGCAGATTGCAGTCTTTTGCTTTGTGACCAAGTTTGAGGCATACATAACATCTTATTTGACCAATATGCATTTGAGCTGATGTATAATATTTTATTTCTCTTCTTGGATAAATTTTACAATCAACAATTTTATGTCCAAAATTATTGCATGCATAACAATAGCCATGGAAATGATTTGTGTACCTGGTGAAAGATTGTTCTTTCCATTTGCTTGCTTGAGAGATTCTTCTCTTTTGCTGCATCCTTTGCTGATTGGATTGGATTGGCTTTGTCTTGCAATATGTTGCATTATGTCCTTGTTTGTGGCAGGAAAAACATGTGCTATTTTTCATAGGAGGGAGGAACCTCCTTTGACATCTTCTGAATTTGTTCAATACATCCTTAGGAGCATATGAGCCTTCAACAATTGATTGTTTCATCTTCTCATTCTCTGTTCTTTCATTTTGCTGCTTGATTCTATTTGTTTCTCTGCAACTCATGTTCTTGCTAGATTCTATTTTTGTAGGAATCTGCTGAGTTGCTTTATTATCTTTTACAGCCTTCACAAAGATAATTTTCTTGTTATCTTCTACCCTGGGCTTACTAGTTTCTCCTTCATCTCCTATCCCAGCATTTATGAGAGGTGACCTTTGTGCATTTAGAATCTGATCCAACTGTTCAGAGCCTTTCATTAGAGGTGTATTCATTAATAGTTCTCTTTGGGCTTTTTCTAAGTTCTTTCTTAGGCTCACTACTTCTTCTTCCAATCTTTCACATTCCTGACTTTTCTCTCTCATTTGTTGCAGCAGAGTGTCTTCTACTTTCTTTGCCTCTTCAATCTGTGTCTTCAGGAAAATAATTTCTTTTTTGTCTTCATATTCTTTCTCATCACATATTTGTACCAATCTCTTAAGGTCTTTGTTTTCATTCCTCAATTTTTCTATTTCAATCAGAGTTGTGTCAAGTTTGGCTTTTTCTTATGATGCGATTTCTTCATGGCTCTTAATACCATTCACACTAGCAGGTACCTCATTTGATTGAACATCTTCCTTTTGACATGAATTTTCTTCTTCTTGATTCTCTTCTCCTTCTTGACAATGCAATCCTCGGTGTCTACTCCATGGATGAAATGCAATCTGTCCCAGATTTCTTTTGCAGAGTCTAGATCCATTATCAACTCAAGGTCCTTGTTATGAAGACTGTCATATATCACACATTTTGCCTTCGCATTCCTTTGTTGTTCTTTCACCGTGGGGGAGTCTGTGAAATAACCATCACATACAAGCTTCCATACTTCAGGTTCATAAGCCAATAATCCTGTTTTAACGTTATCTCTCCATTCAGGAAAGTTTTTTGTATTTAACACAGACACATTTTGATAGTCCATGACTTAACCAGATCTCCTTCAAGCTATTAAGCTTACACCAAAGTAACCTGCTCTGATACCAATTGTTGAACCCTTAGTTAAACTGAGAGGGGGGGGGGGGGTGAATCAGTTTAACACATACCTGGACTTTTAAAAATTTCTCTTAAAACTTATTTACACCTTCACTTCATGATCAACTTTAATATGTAAGCAATCTTTATTAGTGAGAAGCAAGTATCAAACAGATTTTTTAATGTAACAGCAGTCTTAATATGTGAGCAACAAGTATTAAGCAGATTAGATAAACCACATCAACACATAGACATCATGCACAGAGACACCAGATATAAGTGGAAACCCATGAAAGGAGAAAACCACATCTTATTATTGTTGTGATGCAAAGGCAAGCTCCAACTCCCTCTCACCACTGATTTTCTGTAGGCACCAACCTACAGGAGGCTCCTACCTCAATTCTGCAAGCTACAACTTGCAAGGAAGCTCCAAATCCCATTAATTTTCTGCAAGCACCAACCTACAGGAGGCACCAACCTCAGTCAGCTACAACTGACATTTTATCAAGCTACAACTTGATGTGGAAGCACCAACTCCCATCTATTTTTTGCAGGCACCAACCTACAGGAGGTTCCAACCTCAGTCAGCTCCAACTGACATCTACCAAGCTACAACTTGATAGGGAAGCTCCAAATTCCTTACTCTTTCAAAAGAGAAACACTTGCTGATTTACCTTGGATATCAGCTCTGTTCTGTTCCATCTGCTCTGCTGTTCATCTATTCTCATATCTGCCCTGTATCATGTCTGCATCTTTTCAGATTCTCTATCAGCTTCTCCTTCTTCTTTGCTCAGCTCCTCTTTCTTCTCTGCTTCACTGCTTCATTTCTGCATTCACTTTACTCACACTCTCTCTCTCTTCTAACACTTCTTTTTCATATCAAGATGATATTACTTATAGAAATTTCTTGATGAATGTTTGTTTTCCTCTAGGAATTCGAAATGGATGGTCATACCCCTTGGTCTTCTGCCTCCTCATTTCTTTATCCAACTCAATTTAAAATCATAATAATATGTACAAAATTTCATGCTACAGTGGGATTTTGTCTTTTCCTTAGGATACTTGCCTTTGCATCACAAACAATAAAAAATTAATTACAACATTTACATTCACATTTTTAATTACATATTTCAATTTCACTCAGCTCCTTTTCTGGATTTTGGCTTTACTGGATTTGTCTTTTCCTGCTGCTGTTAAGAACCTATTCTGAATACACTTTGTTCACTGTCATCTGCATATTCCCTGTTTTCTGTGCTTATTCACCTGTCCAACTCATTCCTGTACATATTCCTGTCAAACCTGTAATCTTTGTGGATCTCTGCATGCTCTCCTCTTCTTCTTTTTTTCATAATTGCATTCAAGTTTCATGCCCAATCATTTCCCAAGTCCAGGCAATCTCACAATCTCTGCTTTGTTCTACGCTGGCAGTTTCAATGCTTAAATCTGGAGTGTTAATAAATCAACCATATTCAATATTTCACTTAACTGTGTGTAAATGCATCCCAAAATTTCATTGTCCAATAATTTTTCCAATCCGGGCACTCTCGCATGTTCTCTTTATTCCACGCTGGAAAACTTAATAAAAACAAGTCTGGTCATTTTTAATATCTCAATTCTTCAGTTATAATCCGACTGTCTATTCCGTATACATATGCGCCTCCATCTAAATAGATGCTCTATGTCAACTCATATATTAAGCATTCTTTAATTACCGAAAACGTTATACCAGAGTCCAACAGTACTCGGCGTTCTTTTATTTATTTTCAACCTTAATGTATATCAATATATGGTCACACCTTCGTCCTTATTAATTCATAAACTTTAATATATATTTGATTTGGGCCCACACACGCACAACAATTATATATGTAATTCGTCCACGTGAATGACCACCAATATTAAACTTTGATCGACTCTTTTAACATACTCTCGAACCTTATATTAAGATTATAATACGTCGAAAACATTAATAAACCGATTCATTATATATGACTCCGCCCGGGCCCATGATACAACCAATCAAACGCGCGCGTCGTACCTTTGTTAACCCCCGGGCTCTTCCATTAAACTTCGTGCGGGTCCTGCGAACAATCACCGTCATATGTCGGCCACCAGATCGACGGCTCCTGTCCATTTCGCTCCGTGTCCTGGTACGATGAATAACGTGCGAAGGCGCACTTTAAAGGGCGGTTTTGAAACGGGTCCCTTGCCATGTGTCGATTCCTGTATGGAATCGCTCCAATTCAGAAAATACCACCTGCTCCGGAAAAGCGGTGCAGAATGGCAGGGTGGTTTTCGGAAATCTGCGTTCACTGTTCATTTGGTCGTGGTTCCACTTCCTCCTACGCTCCAGGTTCCGGTCCGACACTTCCGTGTACAACATTAACTCGTGGTTCCAATATGTTCAACGATACTATTCAACCATTGCCATTCCACGGTCTATTCGCACACGATTTATATATTCAATATACACACCGAAGCGTATAACCACAAACATTCTGGAGTATATGCATTAACACAGGGACAGAGTACACTACTGCAAAGTCAAAACATTCTTACGCATTCCCAGAGCACCACTAGAACTCAATCATATACATGATTTCAATTCCGTCTTCCTGCATAGAGATTCCTATTATAGAGTATACAGAGTTCTATCACTCTGCCCGTATCCTTGACTATGGGATTCGAACTTCAATTACACAAATCCATTATCCTTCATCAAGAAGACATACATACATTTATACATGATTTAACTCAGCAAATGCACAATTACGAAAGTCCCCTCCACACAGAGTTGAACAACAAATGCATAGTTATGCTGAGATAATTTCCTCATATGATTCGACCAGGAAGACATAAAACTATACATGGAACTTATTCACAATTCTTCATAAACAGATATACGTATATATACAGGCGATAGATCTCAGAACAAATTCTTACAATTTCATAACGGGCCAGATATTCAACTCGATGGCCATTATTCTCCTATTCTGTTACTGAAGAGGTCCTCTACCTCTCTCCAGCTCTCGGGCTCTCTCTCCAGCCCTCTTCTGCCATTTAAGAAATGCTCCAGCTCATCCCCAAGCATATTAAGTCTTTACCACAGGGTTTTAGTCTTCAGTCAAATTCTATGCCATACAGACTCAATTAATGAATAATTGCTCAATAATTCATCTGCAAACTGTATTACACCCCCAATTCATGAATAAACCTCTGTATTACACTCCTTCAGGCCTTTTCAACTCCACTTCTCTGTCTCTAATTCCTTTGTTGCTTCTGCTTCAATTCCTCTATTTCTTCTGCTGCCTCTGCTACCTCTCTGTCTCTTTTGCCTTATGGATAGTTTAGGTGCTGCTCCTATCTTTACCTTTGCTATCTCCTTTGACATCAATGACAACATTTCCAACAATCTGTTGCCCTCCTCCTGACCTGGGCATAAGTGCTGCCCAGCGAGCCATCCTTGGCTCTCTTGGTATCGGCTCAGCAACAATGGCCCCTTGGCCCTGAAAGATAGGTAATCGTTCTAGAATGAACGTTACCAAAATGGAACCGTAGCCAAACTGTTTCAATTTGGCTTGCTTGCACTTTGTAAGCTGCCTCTTGATATTGGTTGTCACCGTTGTAGCCCAATCAAACAGTGTAGGATTCATACACTCAGAGGCGAGTATGTGTTGGGCTTTGGTTGCCTCGTGTAGAGCCTGCGAGCTCGTGTAATGGTGTGTAGCACTACTCTGAGTGTTAGATCCTCGACAGTGTGGATGTCCACCTTCCCGCTTCCTGATCCGGTCCGTGCCCTTGGGAACACCCTCGCCATTACCTGCTCCATCTTTTCCCCAAATGGTATGCTACCTGTCAAGATGGGCACCGGACTTCTGCGCGACAGTCCGGCTATGAAGTATACATCAGAAACCTCTAGTTCCAGCACTTGCTCTCGAAGTTTGAACACTTCTTCATTTTCATCCCAAATACTGACCAAGTACTGTAGGAGCTCAGGTTGAGCTCGTAAGCAGGGTGTGAGGAAGAATTTCTTAAGTCCACAGTTCTTAAGTGCAGTCATGCAGGCTTCATTCTTGATAGCCATTTCATCTTCCTCTCCATGTTCCCTCTCCTTCCATTTGATAACCATTTTTGTCTTTATATCTGCATCAACACAATAAAAAATACATTGTTAGATCTCTGGAACATTTGAAAATCCACATAGATAGCTCACATTTTCAAAATTTTGAGCGGAAAATTGTGTTGCGCCATTGGCGCGACCTCTTTGTGAAGAAATGTCCATTGGCGCGGGTCCGTGCCCAATACCCGCGCCAATGGGGCGAGCCCTAAAATTTCAAAATGGTTCGCCCAGAAGTCTAACACATAATAAAAATCTCCTAAAAATGGATCGAAATGGAGGTCAGGGAAGCGCCTCTTACCTGGAACAAACGAGGATCTGAATGGTAGCCCGGATGAGTCGCAGTCGCCGTCAGAAGTTTGCTCACAAATGGACCACTGCTGCTCTCCAATGAGGTAAATAGTAAAAGTAATTTTGTTTTTACCATTTGAGACTTATTAATAACTTTTTGAAATCTAAATAGGTTTTAAGTCATTTTTTTTATTAATATTTTAATATATTTTGTCGAAAATGGATTTTACACTTGCCTTTATGTGTAGCTACAGGTTTTCATGCAACTTAAACGGTGACACAAGTTGTATTTTATACTTTTTCAAACTCGGTAAATACACAAAAAAGTCATTTTGGAGTCATCTTTCAGCTATTTTATGACTCTCTAAACATGAAAAGATTGCCGAGGCCCTTGTCGTTTCGATCTCGTTAAAGTGGCCACGAAACGACATCTACCCATTATACGTTTACCCCTTTTTCGGTCTGGGATATATTATTTACGAAAAAGGAATACCCTAGCCTATCACGACTAGGAGGTTTTCTCAGATATTGTTTTCTACCTTTTCGGGTCTGAGGAACTATTTATGAAAAGGGACCTCTGGAGTTTACTTTTCTGCTGTCTTTTCAAACTCTCTAAATATGAAAAGACGCCGAGTTCTTCCTTTGTCAGACTCGTTAAACCCTGATGACATCGGACTCAGTCGTAACGACGGTATTCGAGTCTCTCCTTCCTAGGGCTCGTTAAATGTACTAGGATGGGCTTATACAACAAGCATATGGTATCCTCTTCAAGCTTGTGTAAAAATAAAGAGGTACTCGCCAGAAATGGTGGGGAAAATGGAACCAACATAATTGTCGTGTCGACAGTATGTTGCTCTTGAACATGGCACTTGTTTGCATTCGTGTCGGGTTGGGGACATCTCATCTCGTTTTTTCACTGGCCTGCGTGGGTTTGGGTAATCCCTTTTGACCTCTCATTTGCTCTTTGCCTCGTCATCATGACCTTTGATCTTTTGATGTCAAATACTGCCAAATCCACTGTCGTGCCATCAATATGTTCAAGAGAAGTTGACCTATGCGAGTACCAACCTTCCTCTGATTCTCATCTGATCGTGATTCACAAAGACATTATGTTCCTCTGTCTCATGTCGATGATGTGGGAAACACTATGGCCCACCTTCGATCAAGGTCGCTTCCTGTCGAATTCATCTCATTATCCAAGAAGCTGATCTAGAGACTCCCTTCTGGTACCTTGGAGCCTGCATGCCTCAATGGTAGGTTCTTCGCGTTCGATGTGAGGTTTTAATCATTGGCCTCCGATCGAGTGATTCTACGGGTGTTCGACGCCAGCTCATTGATTCACATGCTGTAGATTGTACCTATAGTACCTTGAGGGCCATTGTCATCATTGGTGGTACCTCTCGCATCTGTTAACAGCTTTCATCATTGGCTGGTAATCAGACGATGTTCTTGCATGTTCGACTTCAGCTCACATATTCACATGCCTGAACTTGTACTCTGTTCGGGTCGAGATGGAGCGCAAGACCCTGGATTCTTGTCTGTTAGAATCCAGGCTGCGATTTTGTGGATTATTATGACTCATTGATTGGATGGCTGCGACCATACCTGAGTCTATTTATCGATCCTTACTGGATGGCTGCGTCCATGCCTCAGATCTGGTTTACTACATACTCTATTATGGATGGTTGCGGCCATACCACATATATATCATGTTTTTGAGATATCAGTTGTACTTCTCTACGCAGGTTTTCCGACGGCGGTGTTTTCAGTTGGACATGTTCTCGTAAAGCATTTCACCCCTCTCTCTCTCTTTCGGGCCTCATGCTTTAGGGGACATCTGTTACACAACAATTTGTCACCGTCCCTGCAATCCCCTGTCCCGCACATTGGAGGGCTCATTCCGTGACCTGTGAGCAGTAACATGACTTGAAACCAATTTCATGACATCCCTCTGAACATGAGCTTTCATTGCCCTGAAGACAACTCCTTGTGAAAAAACCCTAAAAACACCCCTTTTTGCATTGGCGCGGGAAGCCAGTTCAGTACCCACGCCAATGGGGGAAATCCTTCAAAGAGGGCGCGCCAATTGGCGCTCTGTCTCAGAGTCGCACTCGCGCCAGCCATTTTAAGGAGTGTTTTTTAAAAATAAATGGCGGAAGATTCACTCCAACCAATTTCTAAACTGGTATCTATCTTGAGTTGGGAGGTTTGGCTCCGGATCTCCATGTAGAGGAAGTGGTTTTCCACCTCTCATGGAAGCTTCTTTGAAAATAGGGCCAATCCCATGATTATAGGGATCCCAACTCCCCTTCCTCCATCTATAAAAGCTTGCTCATCTCCTTTGCAAGCTAATCTCCAAGTTCCCAAGAGCCTAATGCTGCAAGAGCCTTGATTCATTCCCTTAAGGCCAAATCCAAGCAAGGAGATTATTGTCGAGACATCTAGAGAGAGAGGCTTGTCCCATCCCTGACAGGCTTTATCGAGACACGTTCTGCTGACGACGCTCCGAAGGAGAATTCAGCGTCAGAGCTATGGTTGTATTCTTCTTTTGATTGATTAATGATAAGTGACTATTGGTTATGGTTCCACTCTTGTTCTTGATGATGATCACGAGTTATGTCTTCTCTGACTGACATATAGTTGTATGTACTGGATTTTACACTTGCGTTTGTTTTGTTTCTTGCATGTGCAGGTGTCCGATCACGGAGATCGTGAGGATTGTGATCTGCCAGAGCTAAGGAACGGGAGCGCTACTTTCTCTACGAGCGACAACGTTGGATTCCAGGTAAGCCTTCATCACTAGTTGGTTTATTTGCAATTAGGAACCTGCACCATAGCGTGTGACGATTGTTGCTAGACCCGGTCTGGGCTAGTAGGGATCGCCTCTGTCCACAAAGGGGATTTACCTCCACAACACATGGTATGCCAAAATGTATAGATTTCTATTAGATAATGGCTTTTCTAGGTGTCATTCTGACAACACTGTCTACACGAAGAAAGTGGGTAAGTCCTTCACCATCCCTGTTCTTTATGTTGATGATCTTATCCTTACTGGTAGTGATCCCAACCATATGAACCATGTGAAGTCTAGCCTCAAAAAGAAGTTTGAAATGACATACTTAGTACACTTGTATTATTTCCTTGGTCTTCAAGTCTTGCAATCCAAAGAAGGTATTACCCTCTCTCATTCCAAGTATGCTTGTGATCTTCTATGCCACTTTCACATGGAAGACTGTAAGCTAGCCCCTTCTCCCTTTCAGTCTAGATTCAAGCTTTCAGTTACTTGTACTACCCTTGAAGTTGATGCTACCTTATATTGTCAACTTGTTGGTAAACTTCTGTATCTAACCCATACCCATCCTGACATTTCCTTTGTCGTTGGTCTTGTTGCCCGGTTTATGCACCAACCTCATGAAAGTCATTGGAAAGCAGCTAAAAGAATACTTCGAGATATATTCGAGGTACAGTTCAGTTCAGGATTCATTACAGTGCAGGAGCATCTCATTGTTGATTGTTTTCACTAATTTTAATTGGGTTGGTGACCCTGATGATCGAAAATCTACCGCAGGATATTTATTCACTCTTGGTTTAGGACCTATTACATGGTCTTGTAAGAAACAAAGTGTCATTTCTCTTTCTTCAGTAGAAGCAGAGTATCATGGTGTAGTTGAAGCCAGCAAGGAAGCCATGTGGCTTCATCAGAACCTGTCTAAATTTGTTCTTCATCAGCATCATCCAACTACACTCTGGTGTGATAATCAAAGTGTCATTCGTCTATGTAAAGATCTAGTTCAGCATCAGCGTATGAAACACAATGAGCTCCACATACACTTCATCAAAAATCTCATTCATGATCGTGTTCTTGAAGTGTAGTACTGTCCAACCAATGATCAAGTATCCAATATATTTACAAAGGCTCTCACAGAAGTGAAGTTTACCAAACTTCGATCCATGCTTGGAGTTCAGGAAAGTTATTATTAAGGGGGTATAGGCTCTAATTCCTCCTTCCTTCTCCTATTGTGTCACCTTTATAAATCTTTCAATCCTATCCCAATTTGTTCTTAAGGGGGGATGTTAGGATATTTCGACACATAGGAAATAGGCTCCTTTTGTGTCACCTTTGTAAATCCTTCAATCCTATTCCAATTTGTTCTTACGGGGGGATGTTAGGATATTCCGACACATAGGAAATGGCTAAGAATAACTTAGTATAGTGTAGAGTAGGTAAAGTGTGTTTCTTTACTATGTACATTTGTCACTTATAATCTGATGGTCACGATTTGTAGTGATCTGACGGTTCACTCTCTCCTCGGTATTAACGACACTTGATCCGTGGCTTAACACCCGATGGTCCAGGATCTCTATTTCAAGAGCATAGAGGGTCATTTGTCCAGTAACCGTTTATGAGAGAAACATATGTAACTTTTATTTTTATATTAATAAATTGCTTGAAGTGGTCGCATTGGCTTAGGCCGTGGACTGTTTCCCTCTTCGAGGGTTTTAACCACGTGATAATACTGGTGTATTGATTTGTGATCTGTTTGTGAGCAGTGACCTTTGGTTTTTGATCTAAGGAACTTACCCTGAAAATTCCTACGATATGGTGTGGTCATGTGGAGGAGGCGGGCTGGCCCCCTTCGCTCCTCCATTGGAATCCGCATACACTTTAAATATAAATTTGGCGCCAAGCCTTCAAAGATTGAGATGGTGTTGTGTTGGTAGAAATTGAGAGTAGAAAGAGAAAAGTCACGGGGTTAAACCCTGAGCTCACCCTTCATATGCATTTTTTACCACCTTAGGTTAACGCTCCAACCAAGGTTTTAATACATGCGATATTCCAAAGTTTATAAACCTTTACCACCATTTAATAATTCCATGTAACGTCAACCTCCACCATATGGTATAAACCATATATAATATACGATGGTCCACCGTAATGTATTAAGGGTTTATAATATGCCTCCACGGGGATTTAATAATTCAAACTTGGTTTAATGCCACCGTAATAAAACAACTTAAAGTTGAACCCATAGTATAAATTGCCACCGAATAATATGGAATTGCGGACTTTAGGTTAAGTATATCATGTGCTCCACATAATAATACGCTCCATCATTGAGTTATATGCCATAAAACCTTTGTAATATGCCAACGTAACCATTTGACATAATATTTGTTTATGGTTTAATGAAATCATTCACCCACGTTGAAATTTGGGACATAATTGGAAGACTTTTAAAATATAA
Source organism: Pinus albicaulis (assembly GCA_034641835.2). NCBI lineage: Eukaryota > Viridiplantae > Streptophyta > Pinopsida > Pinales > Pinaceae > Pinus > Pinus albicaulis. The sequence goes on from CM076575.1 coordinate 124,843,943, forward strand.
TAAAATTTGAAAATTAATTAATATATATAAATATAATAATATAATAATATGATTAAAAAAAACCTATAATATATTAAATATATATTTATATATATATAATATATTAATCCACTTTAATATATTAAAAATAATTTCAACATATGAAAGTTCATGAATTGCATTTAACTTTAGAGGATATTGGGCAATTTTTACCTTCACAAACCAAACTCGTGAATCCAAATGTGTCACTTGTCACAGTCCTGTTGGAAAAAAACTGATGAAGATTCTATGCATGCTGACTGGACTGCCATGTCATCTGTTGTAGATGTTCTGCAATATTTTTTTTAAAATTTGCATGTTTTGAATGATGATCAACAAACCATAACTCCTTCATCCGAACTCGGTTTTCAACAAAACGAGTTGCGTTGGATTCCTTGTGACGGGTTGGTCACTGTCATTCTAGTTTGGTGCAATTTTGAACACTTTATTTTTTGAGCTAATTTTTGCCCCCGATCCAGATTCCGATCACATACCGGAATTCAGATTCGGTTGGTCAAACAAGTACCTCAACCCATTGTGATCGTTTATCAGTACAAACCTCCAACCAAGAAGATAGTGCCTCCACATCTTTGGTGCGTGGATGATCGCTACTAGCTCAATATCATGCATCATATATTTCTGCTCATGTTCATTCAGTGTCCTTGACTCGTAGCATACTACATGTCCCTCCTGCATAATGACTTCACCAAGCCCTATCTTGCAAGCATTTGTACACACTATAAAATCAATGTTCGGATCTGTGATATTTAACACCGGAGCATGAGTCAACAATTGCTTAAGCTGCTCAAAACTGACCTCACACTCCTTTGTCCACTCGAACTTATTACCTTTCCTCTCCAACGATGTAATTAGGTAAGCAATATGTGAGAAGTTCCTAGTGAACCTCCTGTGATAGCCTGCCAATCCCATGAAAGATCTTACCTCATCTATATTTCTAGGAGCTTCCCATTCCATGATGGCTATTACCTTTTATGGGTCCACCGTTATTCCCTCCTTGGAGACAACGTGTCCCAAGTAATGTACCTCAGTCTGAAAGAAACTACATTTTATGAGCTTAGCATACAAGTGGTGCTCTCTCAACAAACTCAACACTGTTGCCAAATGCTTTGCATGCTCTTCCTCATTCTTGGAATATACCAAGATGCCATAAATGAATACAATCACAAATTTTTCTAGATAAGGACACAACACATTATTCATCAAACAAATAAATGTAGTTGGAGCATTAATCAAACCAAATTGAACTACAACAAACTCATAATGCCCATACATGGTCCTAAATGCAGTCTTGTAGATGTCCTCTTCTTTAATGTGTACCTAATGATATCTCGATCTCAATTTGATCTTAGAGAACACTACTTCTCCCTTCAGTTGTTCAAAAAAATCATCGATCCTCGATAATGGGTACATGTTCTTGATGGTCACTTTCTTCAACTACATGTAGTCAACGCACAATCTAAGAGTGCCATCCTTCTTCTTCACGAACAACACTGGTGCACCCCATGGCGATACACTTGGCCTAATGTATCCCTTATTAATCATCTCTTTCGACTACAACTTTAACTCTACCAACTCAGGTGTGCTCATCCTGTAAGGTGCAGTTGATGTTGGTGTTTCCCCTGATACCAACTCAATAGAAAAGTATACTTCCCTGTGAGGTGTAAACTCTGAAATCTTTGTTGGAAACACATCCTGAAACTGTTGTAAAACTAGATACATGTTCAACACATTTGCATCCTCAACTTTCTTACCTTTGTCACTACATATATGAATTGAAAATAATAGACACCCTTTCTTGCGATTGCGCTTGGCTTGCATAGTTGTCACAGTGTCACTATCCTAATTGATGTGGCTTTCATCTTTCCTTACAAAAATCTTGGTTCCCCTTTGTCATCCAAGGACTCAATCGCTCTATCATAGCAATCCACCTTGGTCCTATGAATATATAACCAACCCATACACTGTAACATACTATATGATCCCAATGGAAATATGTTCAAGTGTGTTTTTGTAGGCACACCATTTAACTCAAATGCACAAGCTCTTATATAATGGTGAACTTTTTCTTTGTACTTATAGCCAACTGCACTAACCAAGATTTTTCATGCATTTATTTTCTCAAACCACACTTATCCACGAGCTCAGGATTAATATAACTATAGTTAGATCCAGGGTCAATCAAAATATAAACAAATTGATCACAAAGCTTACCGTCCATCTCAATGATAGAAGCTCAATGATCTTCCTGTTTGTTGTCCACAATTGCAAAAATCCGAGGAATTCTATGCCCAACATCCCCAACTGTCTGCACCTCTTGTGCACTATAGATTTGGGGTCTACCACCCTGATACTGCAGGAAGTCCCTCTTACGATGTTCCTTGCCGTATATCCAACACTGCAACGGTGCTCTACCATCACCTCTAGTCTGTTGCTGTCCAGGTCCTTTCCCAGTTGGATTGAACTTCTTGTAAGGAACCACATTTTCTTTCTCGCCTGCATCTTGCGGTATCCCGCTTTGGTGGCCATCTTCCCTTAGCTTTCTCATTTCCTTTCAAATCATGCTTAGGATCAACTTTGCGTTTTTACTATTCATAACAATGATTCAGCTTGTGAATGGACCCCCCCCTCCCCCAATTTAGGCTCATCAAACTCAATTTGTTCTCTATATTGTAGAAATTATATAACTGATATGTTATACATCCGAGATTCTCCTGATCACGCACTATTTGACTTCATGCACAATACAAAATCTCTTCTGCCATTGATCATTACTTGCGGAAATAAAATCAATTGCATGCACACATTAAAACCATAAAAATTCACACATATGAACACAGTAATTTATGGGAAAGCTTAAAGCTGAAAACCCCCAACTATCTGTATATTATATGTCATAGAGATCATGTAACAATCATCATACAAATCTCCTCACAAGCTCTCAGTACAATCTCCAATTTCTACACACTAATCAGGTCTGATCTAGCAAATCCCATGCCCCGATCTCTGCCACCTGCTAGCCTGCCTCTACTGCGCATCACTACTGAAGAATGGCTCTGAATGAACTCGAATTGGTCCAGCCTTGCTCACGCAATCCTCATTGGCATCTCCAACCACTGTGTGTTGCAAATCATGCAACACTATAGTCACAACTGATAGTCACACTGCTCTTTCACCTACCTCTTCATTGGTCTCCACTGAAACTATCCATGCACTGTAGTTAAATGATGTATTATTTAGTTGATTAATGAGTTAATAATTAGTGAATTAATTAATAATTAATTCGCACTACTCTCACTAGTGTATCAATCAGTTAGACTAGATACAACTAGCTCAACTATGTTTAACTGAGTTAAACTGAACACAACTCCACCAACTACCTCAATAACTCCACCAAACTCTGTCACATGAGTTCTAATCGAAGTCTCCATGCAATAGCTCCACTTAACCCTCAAGAATAGCGTAATCCCTTCTGTCAGCTCCTGTGCCACATCTGTGCACTTAACTGAAATGCTCCAAGAGAATAAGATAATGTTTATAGTCCAAATATTATTAAGAGGTAATAATATTCGACATATCTATTTTTAGACTGGAAATCTAAAAATAGATTTCGCCCAATATGTCTAAAAATAGAAGTCCATCTATTTTTCCAACTTGACCAACCATCCACAAATAGCATCCTGCAACTCATAGAATATAATCGACATGTCTAAAAATAGACTGTGCGCCAAAAATAGCCTGCGGGCCCACTTAATGAAGGCGACTCTTTTCACTAAGCTCATCATCTTGTTGCAATCTCAACATATATGCTGTTGGAAATCCACTGATGAATCTATGGATCTTATCGTTTTCCTCCTTAAGGTAAGGCACATATCTCAACAACTCCAAAAACCTGCTAGTATAATCATCATCTGTCATGTAACCCATCTTCAACTCATAAAACTCCTTAGCTTTAGCATCATAGTACCTCTATGATAGATAATTCTTCCGAGGGAGCCTCTCGAACTCACTACAAGTCATCTCCTCCTCATAAATACCCCTGACATTCTTCACATCTTCCCACCAAATGTATGCTTTACCTTTGAGGCTAATTGTGGTTACCTTGGTTTTCATGTTTTCTGAATAGTCATGCAATATGAAGAACTTCCTTGTCCCAAGAAACCATGCCTTTGCATCTTGTGGTTTATTTATATCTCCATCAAAGGTAGGTGGCCTTGCATTCTTAAAATCATCCAGAAAATACCCCCTATCACTCCTCCTGTAAGGACGATAGCGATGACATTCATGATGCCTGTCAGAACCAGAACTAGAATGGTACCTGTGTTTGTCACCTTTCCTATCCGGAGTATCCAAGAATCTTCCATCTCTAATCATGTCATATCTACTTTACTTGTAACAACTGGGAGACCTACTGCCATAAGCACCATTAGTTCCATTCTCCTGACCATAATTGATCCGGAGTGGCCCCTGTCGTTGCAAATATGGAAAACTCTGAAGGATTGCCACATTTACTTCTGCTTGTCTTTCTTGTGCCTGTATGATTATGTAATTATCCGACTTACAACTTCTTATCTCTTCCTTCAAAATTTAGAGTGTATGTGCCAAATCAAATGAATTCCCAATACCATGTTGCTCATTGTATTCATAAGGGGAATCCTTGTAGTCTACCATCTTTCTAGTCATCTTTTATTTCGTCCTGCAAGGCATATCATGTCAGCTTAAATCAAATCACAATAAACCAACATACCTTAGCATAACTCGGGGAGGATACATCTTGCAAGGTAAACCAACCAACGTAATTCATGTATATACATAATCATAACAACTTATAGACTTGTAACACATGGTATATCAAAGCATAAACATTATTTTAATTATAGTCCAATCATCAATGCATGAGCATACCAATTACACACCATGACCTAGTGCATGACAACCTCAACCATACCAATGCAAAATTGACCACATGTACCCACGTGAATTGTATAACTAGTCATGTGCTCATGAAAACATACCGAAAAAACACCATCAACACTTCCATGGCGACACCACTGCCACCATGGCCAACACAACACGGATGCAATAAGTACATATACCATAACATGAGAAACACATACATGACCGATGTGAGTACATGACGATGACAACCTTGAAAACATCAGACTTTTCCCAAGGAGAGCACAACCACGCTTTGATACTAGCTATAACGTACCACTCCCCTCAGGCCTACCCAAGTAACCGACCAATAGGGGTAAACATGAGAGGAGAGGTCGTTAAGACAAATTCAACCTCCTTGGTGACCTTAAGGAAGCATAATCGAAGTGGAAACCATAACACAAACCTTTACCACCCGCTACAAGAACCCCTATAGGTTATCCCGATCATCCACCTAACCTGTCCCTCAGTCCCAATGATATTTCATAGAGAAAACACCCTGGATGCATGCATAGGCCTGCATCCATGCGTCTGTGAGGATTTAGATGCACAGATGAGCCTGAATGCTATCATCCAAGGACTAAATCACCCAGAACTGTGCCTGCGTCCGCGGGATTTAAGGCACTTTTTAAGCCCATAATCCCAGACTATGCCCAAACTCCCTGTAACTTACAGGAATCATTAAATAAATAATGACTACACTAGTAAATCAAAACTTGACTCGAGGACTAAGCCAGACCATCCCCAATTGGGACTGACATTTTGTCAAAAACTTGGCATAAATGTAATCTACAAGTCTAGGATACAGGACAGAGAAAAAATAACTAAAAGCACTTAAAAAACATTACAAGAAGGATCACCATCTTCTTCCTTAACCAAATATGTCATCAATTAGGTCTTGCATCCATCGTTTTAACAATTGCAAGTAAATACATGAAGTAATTGTGACATGCACTAGACGTTTAAACATGCTTATAACCAACATAAAACCATGGAAATAACAGTGAGAATATAACCATTAAATCCACATAATAATTGGTGCAAAAGCAAGAGAACTTAAGTTTCATTAAACATACATAAATTTGATACGAATACCGACCAGGTTCAGGACTTCCACGTTCCACCCGACCATAGACATGGCTGAGTCAAATCTCTCTTCATCCAGTCATCCCCGTGCTATATTCCAAGCATGAATGTGGGATATTATGGATAAACTCATCCAAAACACAACCAAGGGAATCCAGAAGTTAAACCATTTCCACCCTCACCATATTGTTATCACACTAAACTGGTGCTTTGATAAAAAAACGAGCAGAACATGGAAATTCCATCCTAAATCCATCACTATCCTTGAGGAATTTTTCGTCTCCATGTCTCTCATGCTTTACCACAATCCAATCTTAGATCACTAGGTCCTAAACCGAGACACCTCCCTCGGGATTTACCATGTTTCCTGCAAAAAATATTAAAGGTATTCCTAGGCCTTTGGCAATGAACATTGAGAACACCTCTGCCCTGGATTCTGAATCCATTTGGAATATCCATAGCTCAAAACAGAGATCAAAATCCCAACACGCCATGACATCCGGAAAAGGCAAGGGAAGGCTTAAAACCAATGTCATAACCTGGAAAAACCATGCCACTGACAACATAATAACCAAATACCAACATGCATAAGCCATGCATGTCCAAACCAACTAGGAAATCACACATGTAATATGTTTTCTACAAGTATTCCTGTTGAAGTTGTTGGATCCCGATTTTCCTTGCTTGATCTTTGCTTTCCTTTCCTTTCTTGTCCTTCCTTTGCTTACTTCCTCCTCCTTGGCACAATGTTGAATTTCTCCATGAAAACTACAAGTATCCAAGAGTGTAAGAGAGAGAGAAATAATAATGAGAGAGCTCCAAAAATTGAATTGACAAAAGCTACCAACTGATCCTCATAAGCCTTTTTATTAATGAGGCCTCTATTTTCTTCATTTTACATTATTTTCCTTAATTTTCCTCCTCACATGCAACCTGTAACCTTTTACCTTATTTTTCTCCTATTTTCATTTATTTTCATAAATAAATGTGCCAAAAATACTTTTTTCTTCTTTAATGCCTTTGCCATTTTCCTTATCCATAACCACATATACAGTGATGCCCACGAGGATATTTTTCCCAACATTCAGCTTGGAATAAGTGTCCCTTGAACCGTGGTCTTATTTGTTCCTTTATTAACTTTTATTACATGAACTCTTTCCCCGACCTATTACATTCCCAAATCCCACCTTCAGTTGGGTTTAGTGTCTTGGGTGGTATTCTTTTGGTTTTTTCTTGTTTTATGTATTTTCACGTCGCCATGTCGAGGCAAATAATGTGCATTAGGTGGGGTCTGAGAAACAAAATCAAATGAGGTTTGGAACAAAGCTTCTGAGGGGCGATCATGTGCTCGAGAGAAAGCTCAACAAGTTGCTAGTAGTTTCCATGCCATCACTCTGCCTTATATCGAGGATGAAATCCATTTAGTCGAGGAGGAAATCATGAGGGAGAGTAGATCAGTCTTTGATTCTACTATCAATGTTGTGGCACTAAGTTGGGAATCATACATTAATTACACGAGAGGTAAAAGGAATCAATATCTACAGGCAATTCAATTATATTGACACACGAAGACACTAATCGAAAAATTTAAGTAAGATAGATGAGATGCAAACAAAGATATGGCCTCTATGCTAGGTGAAATCCAACGAGGAATAAAGCACCTACAAATTCATATCGCGAGTCTAATTTCTAGGCTTGCTCACTTAAAAGAGCATCTCAGTTGTAAAAAACTACATAGTCCAGTTGGCCCAAACACCAATATCATTCATATCGAGGTATTTTATTCCTCGAATTAATGTTGATTATCTTTGCTTTTAATTATTTTAATTTTCCTATAGTTTTTGAAAATATGCATGTAAGGTGGTATATGTGTTGGAAATGTTGTCATTGATGGCAAAGGAGATGACAAAGGAGGAGCACCTGAAACATCATTCAAGGAGCAGAGGAGGAAAAAAGAGAGGTAGCAAAGACAACAAAAAGAGAAGTAAGGAGCAGCATCAGTCAAGGAGCAGAGGATAGCAAAGAAGCAGAGAGATATTCAAGGTGCAGAGTAGTGAGGACAAAATGAGGGCCATTGGATTTTGAAAAAGGGGCAGAGTTAAGAGAAGAAGATAATTGGGAGTATAAATGGCTCCTATGTGCAATTGGTCGTGCATGGATAATTGTGACTCTATCAGGGTTTATAAACAGAGCTGAATAAACCCTGTGGCAAAGGTGAAGTACCTGAACCAGCAATAAGGCACTAGAGGCAGAAAAGACAGAGACAGATAAAGGAGGCAGCAAAGAAGCGAACAAAGGAAGCAAAGGAGACCAGCAGAAGAAGACTGTTGAAATGTAACAGTCAAACAGCAGAGCAGAAGCAACGGTAGAGACAGAGAAAAAAGCACAGCTAAGGCAGAGGCAGAGGTAGCGAATATAGAGGTAGAGCCGTTATCAGAGGCAGAGGCAGAGGCATAACCGTTATCACAGTAGAGGCAGAGCCATTTTTTTATGGAATGGAACCATGTGCAAACCTACATAATATTATGAGAATAATTACCCAGCCAGAGGATACATAAACTCAATTCCGGGAATCTTAACCCGAGCAGCAAAGTATATATTCCGAGAATCATTACCCACACTGGAGGATACACTAAAGCTGAAACATAAAGCTTATATATATATATGCAGCGCATTACATATATTGCGCCTTATACACAAAGGTCCAAAGCATATATATTAATTTATACGGAGCGCTTTATGATTGAAAGAACCAAAGTACCATAAGGAGAGACCCTTTCCCAATTGCTCAGAGAAAAACTGTGTAGCGGACACATGTAAACAAAGAGTTGTGATTGCGATGAAAGTCCGGACCCGATGGATCAATGAACCATAATTGATACGTGTTTGAATTCCCGTAGAACAGTGACTGATCGCATCGGAAAAGGGCGGAGTATCGGAACATGCAACTGGGAGTTGCGATTGCGATCAATCGCAATCAGAAGCAGTCGAGAGATAATACATCAATCGCATTGGAGAAAAGCTGGCAGCAGAAATTGTTATCAAAATATTGCGATTGCGATTGAGTTCTGGACCCGATTCATTATACACGGTGACTCATGTGTGTTTGAAGTCCAGCTTAAAGGTATGCCATCACATCGGAGAATCTAAGGGCAGCGGAACAAGTTGACAAGAGTTTCGATTGAAATGCGGACCCGATGGATCAATAATTCATGATTCATATGTATGTTTGAGTTCCGGACCCGTACATTGCATCGGCAGAACAATGATTCATTGCATCAGCAAAATACAGTGAACAGTGGTCAATCGCATCGGACAAAAGCAGAACATCGGAGCAATATATTAAAAGATTGCGATTGCGATGAAAGACCAGACCCAATGGGCTTTATAAACTATGATTCATATATGGTTGAGTTCCGGTAAACAGTGAATCATCGGAATCGGAGCATCGGAGCACTGGAATGTCGATACATTCAAATGGAAATTGCGATTGTGATCAATCGCAATCGGAAGAAGTCGAGGATTGACACATAACATCGGAAAGATCGAAGAGTGGGCCCGTAAGGGCATTTTATGTATTAAAATGATCTCTCAGGAGTACATCACTGGAAGTTACATATGTTATATAAAACGACAGTCTATATGGTAAAATCAATTCTTATCGTGCCGAGAGTTAAATTGTGATGTATGATAAGGGCAGTTACATAGGTATGGCAGTTACACTGTGACAGTAAGCAGGAAATCAATCAGAACCGAAAGGGCCAAACACAGTCACAGAAAAGCCAAATACAGTCACAGAAAAGCCAAACACAGTCACAGAAAAGACAAGCGCAGTGAACCAAGAGGCTGAATGAGTGAGCTGAAGTTTTCATTATAATTGAATGTAAATGTTTTTAATTGATTTATATTGTTGTGATGCATTGGCAAGTCTTCGAAAGAGAACAAATATCCCACTGTAATGATAAATTGGTACCTACAGTTATGTTTTCTGAATGAGCGGATAAAAGAGATGAGAAGGTAGAAGGAAAAGAGACATGGCTGACCATTTCTAATTCCCAGTAGAATACAAACAACCATGAAGCTATTTTGTATAAAACAGGGTAATATCCAAGGGGAGAAGGGTGACGAAAAAAGAATGAGAGAAGAAGAGAGTGTGCAGCAGAATTGAAGAAAGTTGAAGAAAATAAGAAAGATGCAAGAGGTTAGAGAGAGTGAGGTTGGAGAATGTGGAATTGAGGCAGAAAAGATAAGAAGAAGGAGGAGCAGAACGAGATGCAGAGAAGTTAGAGAATGCAAAAATAAAGCAGTGAAGCGGAGAAGAAGAAGGAGCTGAGCAGAGAAGAAGGTGGAGCTGATATAGAATCCAAGAAGATGTAGGGATAATATAAGACAGATATGAAGACTGATGCACAACAGTGAAGATGGTACAGAACAGAGCTGATATCCAAGGTAAATCGGCAAGTGTTTTCTTTTGAAAGAGTAAGGAAGTTGGAGCTTCCCTATCAAGTTGTAGCTTGATATATGTCAGTTGTAGCTGACTGAGGTAGGAGCCTCCTGTAGGTTGGTGCCTGCAGAAAATAGATGGGAGTTGGTGCTTTCACATCAAGTTGTAGCTTGATAAAATGTCAGTTGTAGCTGACTGAGGTTGGAGCCTCCTGTAGGTTGGTGCCTGCAGAAAATTGATGGGAGTTGGAGCTTCCTTACAAGTTGTAGCTTGCAGAATTGACGTTGGAGCCTCCTGTAGGTTGGTGCCTACAGAAAATCAGTGGTGAGAGGGAGTTGGAGCTTGCCTTTGCATCACAACAATAATAAGATGTGGTTTTCTCCCTTTATGGGTTTCCACTTATATCTGGTGTCTCTGTGCATGATGTTTATGTGTTGATCTGGTTTATATCATCTGCTTAATACTTGCTGCTCTCATATTAAGTCTACTATTACTTTATATTAATGCTTGCTGCTCACATTCTAAGATTACTCACATGTTAAGTTGAACATGAAATGAAGGTGTAAATAAGTGTTAATGAAAAAGTTTTAAAAGTCCATGAATGTGTTAAACTGATTCACCCCCCCCTCTCAGTTTAACTAAGGTTTCAACAATTAGTATCAGAGCCGGTTCCTTTGATGCAAGCCTAATAACTTGAAGGAGATCTGGTTAAGTCATGGACTATCAAAATGTACCTGTGCTAAATACAACAAACTTTCCTGAATGGAGAGATAAGGTTAAAACAGGCTTAATGGCTGATGAACCTAAGGTATGGAAGCTTGTGTGTGATGGCTACTGCACAGACTCTCCATGTTTTCAAGAACAACAGCGGAATGCCAAGGCAAAGTGTGTGATATATGACAATCTTCATAATAAGGATTTTGAGTTGATAATGGATTTAACTTCAGCAAAAGAAATCTGGGACATACTGCATTTCATGCATGGAGTAGACACAGAGGATTGCATTGTCAAGAAGGTGAAGAGAATTAAGAAAAAGAAAAATTCAGGTCAAAAGGAAAATATTCAATCAAATGAGGTACCTGCTAGTGTGAATGGTAGTGAGAACCATGAAGAAATTACAGCTGAAGAAAAAGCCAAACTTGACACAGCCTTGATGGAAATAGGAAGATTGAAGCATGAAAACAGAGACCTGAAGACATTGGTGCAAATTTGTGATGAGAAAGAGTATGAAGATAAGAAAGAGATTGTTAGCCTGAAGACTCAACTTGAAGAAGCACGGAAAGTAGAAGATACTCTACTGCAACAAATGAGAGAGAAAAACGTGGAATGTGAAAAATTGGAAGAAGAAGTAGTGAGCATAAGAAAGAAATTAGAAAAGGCCCAAAGAGACTTGTTAATGAATACTCCTCAAATGAAAAGCTCTGAAAAACTGGACCAAATTCTAAATGCTCAAAGGTCTCCTCTCATAAAGGTTGGGATAGGATATGAAGGAGAAACCAGTACGTCCAAGGCAGAAGATAACAAGAAAATCATTTTTGTAAAAGCTATAAAGAACAGTGAAACAACTCAGCAAATTCCTACAGAAGCAGAAGCCAACAAGAACATGAGTTGCAGAGAAACAAATAGAATCAAGCAGCAACATGAAATAATAGAGAATGAGAAGATGAAACAATCAACTGCTAAAGGCTCATATGCTCCTAAGGATGAATTGAACAAATTCGGAAGATGTCAAAGGAGGTTCCTCCCTCCTATGAAAAATAGCACATGTTTCTCTTGTCATAAACCAGGACATAATGCAGCATATTGTAAGACAAAGCCAATCCAGTCCAACCAGCAAAGGATGCAGCAAAAAAGAGGAAACCCTCAAGCAAGCAAATGGACAAGACAATCTTTCACCAGGTACACAAATCATTTCCATGGCTATTGTTATGCATGCAATAATTTTGGACATAAATTTGTTGATTGTAAAATGTATTCAAGAAGAGGAACAAAATATTATACATCAGCTCAAATGCACCTTGGTCAAATAAGATGTTATGTATGCCTTAAGCGTGGTCACAAAGCAAAAGACTGTAAACTGCCATATATATTAAAGAACTCCAGACAGATGATGAAGTCTAATCCAATCAAACAAAACTATGAATCGGAAAGGAGTGCAGACATTATGATGAACCCCAATAGAGTATGGAAGGAAAAGAGAAAGGGGGAGCCTATTATCTCCATAACATAATGAATACATCCTAGTCTCAGGGGGAGCTGCTCTAGGAAAAAAAGAAAATATCCAACCAGTGATAAATATGAAGCAACATCCCAGGGGGAGAGCAGTTCATATGTAGTCCCCACAAAAAGTAGTCTAAGAAGAGCTCCATGAAATGAGAACAGCTATGAGATCAGGAAGTGAAAGGAAATTCCTCTAATAGAGAACTATAGAGGAAGAAGATTATCTGATGTTTTAATTAGCTGACAGATTGATGGAAGAAGAGAAGGCAACAAGAAGCCATGGTAATAGAAAGAAAACATCAACACCTTAAATGATGATCACATTGTGCATCATATTGCTAGAATTGACAATGAATCACATTAAGAAGAATGAGTAAGAAAAGTGCTTGTCATCATTAATATCATTACATCACTCATCTATGAAAAGTCCCCTTGGCGGAGTACAATCAAGTAAGTGATAAATTTCTGAGTGATCTGCCCATGAAGAGTCCTAGGAAAGAAATTGAAGATGTCTTCCCTAAGATCACTATGTTAGAACAGTTGAATTGTTTGTAAAGAAGCAATGGTTGTGGAGCAGTCCTAGAAAAGAAAATGCTGTGACTTCCTCTGAACAAAATGACAGAAAAATCAAAAGATTAATGAGGCCAAGATCAGATTCAGTATATTGATGATTGTTGTTGAAAACAGTGGAGAGCTCAATAATAAAATTTATGAAGGATGTCTTAATTATGGGTAAATTTGCAAGCTGAAGTGAAACCTCTGCATGGTTTATCAAAGTAATATCAATTGGTGTTTAGGTACAAGTAGCATGCAGATCAACAGATTACCAAGCATTATCAGTAGAGCAGCAGTATGATATAGGTCCACAGGATCAAAGAACTATGGCAAAAGAACCTCAAGGTAATATTCCCAGTATTATCTGCATTCAGCATGAAAAGGTCAGTAGCAGAGCAAAAATAAAATTATCTTGCTTACACTTGAAGTTGTATATTGAGCACTGAAGCAATATCTTCTTCTATATATATAATTGTATGCCTTCCTGAATTTGGTATATGTATATCTTCAAGGCCTCTTTCTTAAGATCAGTTACAAAACAGTGTGAAGTCTGTTTGCTAAGTTTTCAATTAAACATCTTGAATATGCTTGTGTGGAAGTTCATCCTGATAGAACAGTCAAAGTATCTAAAGAATAAAGGACTAGCTGTTATTACCATCTGAAGCTCAAAAGTTTTTTTTCATCTAAATACTACTTCAGCACAAAGGATTTGCTGGTAATTCACCTTTAAATGAGAGATTGATCATAGACATACATACCTCCTTATGTCATAAATGAATTGCATGGTTGATAAGTGATTGACAAATACATTGAATGCATCCTACCTCAAGGTTTTGTTTTGAAAGTACATTATGCAAGCAGTAAAGGCATTTGATCTCTTAGATCAAATTCTGGTTAATTCATTGATCACAGCTGTAACAAGAACCTTCAGCTATTAAGGATAATATCAACATCCTAGCTCATATCATCACCAACAGGCAGGAAAGGTGTACCACAGCTATGAAATACATATTGACATCATCAAAATTGAACAAGTGTGGCACTGCAGATGTGTATAGCAGAAGAAGACATATTCCATCCACAATATTCCTTAATAGAAATGTATTGGCGCACTACATCAGATAGAGACTGAAGTATATTTGAAGCATTCTTAGTATTTTAGGTTTAATCCAGTGATGCATCCCTGATTAGATAAAGCTAGTACAATGTGTTCTATAAAGTGTCATTATCCTCACTTTCTGCTTTATACAAGTGAAAGGAGTCAGTGCTTTGGGATTGTATCAACTTGTAGTGTACATTCAAGATCAATAATCCTCAAAGTGTTATCTCAACAAGTCTTGTACACCAGTCTGGAGCAGTAGGGTACACAGTCAGAAGAAGGTGGTCTAAACACAAATCAGAGAGAGGAAATGCAAAGACAGAATCAACACTGAGAAATGTGCAACCCTTTGCCATTGATGTCAAAGGGGGAGGAAAAGCAGGTAATAGAAGAAAGGGTCTTCTAAAAGAAGCTAGCCAGAGAAAGACTTGGAGGAAGCATTGGATTATCGGTGGATGTGTTGCCATCAATGCCAAAGGGGGAGACTGTTGGAAATGTTGTCATTGATGGCAAAGGAGATGACAAAGGAGGAGCACCTGAAACATCATTCAAGGAGCAGAGGAGGCAAAAAGAGAGGTAGCAAAGACAACAAAAAGAGAAGTAAGGAGCAGCATCAGTCAAGGAGCAGAGGATAGCAAAGAAGCAGAGAGGTATTCAAGGTGCAGAGTAGTGAGGACAAAATGAGGGCCATTGGATTTTGAAAAAGGGGCAGAGTTAAGAGAAGAAGATAATTGGGAGTATAAATGGCTCCTATGTGCAATTGACTGTGCATGGATAATTGTGAGTCTATCAGGGTTTATAAACAAAGTTGAATAAACCCTGTGGCAAAGGAGAAGTACCTGAACCAACAATAAGTCAATGGAGGCAGAAAAGACAGAGACAGACAAAGGAGGCAACAAAGAAGCGAACAAAGGAAGCAAAGGAGACCGGCGGAAGAAGACTGTTGAAATGTAACAGTCAAATAGCAGAGCGGAAGCAACGGTAGAGACAGAGAAAAAAGCACAGCTAAGGCAGAGGCAGAGGTAACGAATATGGAGGCAGAGCCGTTATCAGAGGCAGAGGCAGAGGCAGAGCCGTTATCACAGCAGAGGCAGAGCCATTTTTTATGGAATGGAACCATGTGCAAACCTACATAATATTCCGAGAATCATTACCTAGCCGGAGGATACATAAACTCAATTCCGGGAATCTTAACCTGAGCAGCAAAGTATATATTCCAAGAATCGTTACCCACGCTGGAGGATACACTAAAGCTGAAACATAAAGCTTATATATATATATATATATATATATATATATATATATATATATATATATATATATATATATATATATATATATATATATATATATATATATATATATATATATATATATATATATATATATATATATGCAGCACATTACATATATTGCACCTTATACACAAAGGTCCAAAGCATATATATTAATTTATACGGAGCGCTTTATGATTGAAAGAACCAAAGTACCATAAGGTGGGACCCTTTCCCAATCACTCGGAGAAAAACTGTGCAACGAAACATGTAAACAAAGAGTTGCGATTGCGATGAAAGTCCGGACCCGATGGATCAATGAACCATAATTGATATGTTTTTGAATTCCGGTAGAACAATGACTGATCGCATCGGAAAAGGGCGGAGTATCGAAACATGCAACTGGGAGTTGCGATTGCGATTAATCGCAATCGGAAGCAGTCGAGGGATAATACATCAATCGCATCGGAGAAAAGCTGGCAACGGAACTTGTTATCAAAATATTGCGATTGCGATTGAGTTTTGGACCTGATTCATTATACACGGTTGCTCATGTGTGTTTGAGTTCCGGACCCGTACATCGCATCGACAGAATAGTGATTCATCGCATCGGTAAAATACAGTGAACAGTGGTCAATCGCATCCGACAAAAGCAGAACATCGGAGCAATATATTAAAATATTGCGATTGCAATGAAAGACCAGACCCGATGGGCTTTATAAACTATGATTCATATATGGTTGAGTTCCGGTAAACAGCGAATCATCAGAATCGGAGCACTGGAATGTCGATACATTCAAATGGAAATTACGATTGCGATCAATCACAATCGGAAGAAGTCGAGGAATGATACATTGCATCGAAAATATTGGCGAGTGGGCCCGTAAGGGCATTTTATGTATTAAATGATCTCTCAGCAGTACATCGCCAGAAGTTACATATGTTATGTAAAACGACAGTCTATATGGTAAAATCAATTCTTATCGTGTCGAGAGTTAAATTGTGATGTATGATAAGGGTAGTTACATAGGTATGGCAGTTACACTGCGACAGTAAGCAGGAAATCAATCAGAACCGAAATGGCCAAACACAGTCACAGAAAAGCCAAATACAGTCACAGAAAAGCCAAACACAGTCACAGAAAAGACAAGCGCAGTGAACCAAGAGGCTGAATGAGTGAGTTGAAGTTTTCATTATAATTGAATGTAAATGTTTTTAATTGATTTATATTGTTGTGATGCATTGGCAAGTCTCTGGAAGAGAACAAATATCCCACTATAATGATAAATTGGTACCTACAGTTATGTTTTCTGAATGAGCGGATAAAAGAGATGAGAAGGCAGAAGGCAAAGAGACATGGCTGTCCATTTCGAATTCCCAGTAGAATACAAACAACCATGAAGCTATTTTGTATAAAACAGGGTAATATCCAAGGGGAGAAGGGTGACGAAAATAGAATGAGAGAAGAAGAGAGTGTGCAGAAGAATTGAAGAAAGTTGAAGAAAATAAGAAAGCTGCAAGAGGTTAGAGAGAGTGAGGTTGGAGAATGCGGAATTGAGGCATAAAAGATAAGAAGAAGGAGGAGCAGAATGAGATGCAGAGAAGTTAGAGAATGCCGAAATAAAGCCATGAAGCGGAGAAGAAGAAGGAGCTGAGCAGAGAAGAAGGTGGAGCTAATATAGAATCTGGGAAGATGTAGAGATAATATAAGACAGATATGAAGACTGATGCACAATAGTGAAGATGGTACGGAACAGAGCTGATATCCAAGGTAAATTAGCAAGTGTTTTCTTTTGAAATATTAAGGAAGTTGGAGCTTCCCTATCAAGTTGTAGCTTGATAGATGTCAGTTGTAGCTGACTGAGGTAGGAGCCTCCTGTAGGTTGGTGCCTGCAGAAAATAGATGGGAGTTGGTGCTTCCACATCAAGTTGTAGCTTGATAAAATGTCAGTTGTAGCTGACTGAGGTTGGAGCCTCCTATAGGTTGGTGCTTGCAGAAAATTGATGGGAGTTGGAGCTTCCTTGCAAGTTGTAGCTTGCAGAATTGAGGTTGTAGCCTCCTGTAGGTTGGTGCCTACAGAAAATCAGTGGTGAGAGGGAGTTGGAGCTTGCCTTTGCATCACAACAATAATAAGATGTGGTTTTCTCCCTTTATGGGTTTCCACTTATATCTGGTGTCTATGTGCATGATGTTTATGTGTTGATTTGGTTTATATCATCTGCTTAATACTTTCTGCTCTCATATTAAGTCTACTATTACTTTATATTAATTCTTGCTGCTCACATTCTAAGATTACTCACATGTTAAGTTGAACATGAAATGAAGGTGTAAATAAGTGTTAATGAAAAAGTTTTAAAAGTCCATGAATGTGTTAAACTGATTCACCCCCCCCTCTTAGTTTAACTAAGGGTTCAACAATATGATGGTAGTGCATAATTGTAGGTGAGTGCACATGTTTTTGTCACACTCAGCCTTTTTTTAAAACAATTATATCTCTAACATGCCTTTGTGGAGAAGTTAGATAGTAGCCCATTTTAAATCAGGGTGAACCTGCATACCCTATTGCATTTATGGTTTTCATTAAGATGGAATGTAGAGGTTTTTTTGAAAGCTATATATCTTATTTGATTTATGAAATAGAAGAAGCTAATTCACAAACAAAAAAATATTATTAATATTATTAATTGTGTCGAGAGGTGCTCTCCATCCCAGTATGGAAGTGATGTTGTAATGTCTAGTCCTATCTTGTTATGTAAACGTTTGACTCATTCAAATTATACAAAAATAAAATATAAAATTATTAAAATAAAATTGAAGTAAAATAGTCATTTTATTTTTGGTGGTTCTTGGGCTCCAAGTTTTGACAATCCATGGTTTTGTTAATTGTACTATCACGTAAGAAGAAACACACACACACACACACGCACACATGCACATAGCCCCAAGGGTTAGCTGAAGTGGTCTAGAGTCAGACGTAAAGTTCTTTGAAATTGATCCTAGTTGTTGCTAATCACAGGTTTAATTCTCTTCGGTTCCCTTGGGGCAAGACCCCATAATCAGGATGGACGATTTACCTAGTCTACCATCCATGAAATGTGGGGAAGTACTCTGAGGTTTCTTGTGCTTTCATTCCAAGTATATATATATATATATATATATATATATATATATATATATATATATATATATATATATATATATATATATAACCAACCCATATCCATCATCACTTTAGATCTACCAAGTGCTGACAGGGATCAAATCTCTTAAGGTGCAAACCTCTTTTAGAGTGAATATAGATTTGATCCCTCTCGATGCTTGGTAGATCGGGAGTTAAGATGGATCTAGGATGGTGTATGATATATTCTATACTTTTATATTTTACCCTTTATAAGTCAGTTGTAAAAATATTTAATAATAATAATATAAAAATAATTAATACTTTCAACTTTTATCATTTTATTAAATTATTAATATTATTGTATGTAAATAATTAATTACCTTATCCTCATTAGTAGTTACTCTCAACTTTAAATCCATGCTAAATCCAACCTTAAGAATAAATTTGAAATGAAAAACATGGGTTATTTGCATTATTTCCTTGGCCTCCAAGTATTACAATTCAAGAAAGGAATTTCTCTTTCCTAGTCTAAGTATGTATGTGACCTTCTTCGTCACTTTCACATGGGTTGTAAATTATCCCATTCTCCCTTTCAATCTCGAAGCACACTTGCTACCATTTACACTACACATGAAGTAGATGCCACTACACTTGAAGTAGTACCATAAACGAGTTGGAAACATTTTATATTTGACTCATAACCATTGTGATATTTACTTTATTGTTGGTTATGTTGCTTGATACTCACAAGCATCCCATGAGATCCATTGGAAAGCAACAAAACAAATACTTTTATGTATTTGGGGTATAATTCAGTTTGGGATATATATTGCAATTCAAGAGGTAATCCTTTATCAGTTGGTTTCATTTTTTTTATTGGGATAGTGATCTTTATGTTGAAAGTCTATCATGAGTTATATTGCTAGTCTTGGTTAAAAAAATATCACGTGGGCTTGTAAAAAACAATAAGCTCTTACTCTTTCTTCAATAGAAACATAGTCCCAAGTAGCAATTAATGCAAGTAAAAAATCCTTATGACTTTGGTGGAACATTTCATAGTTTTGATTCCAACAACAACATGTGATCACATTGGTATCGATCAAAGTGTCATCAAGCTTGCCAACGATCCAATTCAACATTAGTGTAGTAAACATTTTGAGCTACAAATGCACTTAATCATAAAGTTCATTTACACTTGCGTTCTTAAATGACTCTTTTAATGTACAAATTATCAAGTCAAAATTTTTCACAAAGTCTCTTACAAAAGTGAAGTTTTTGAAACTTCAATCTATGTTGAGGCTTCAATAAGTTGTGATTGAGGGGGAATAGGCTCTCCTACCTCCTTCCTTATCCTATTGTGTCACAATTTCAAATATTACAACCATATCCCAAGTTGTTTCGTAAAGTGGGGTGTTACAATATTTAGGCATTTAGGAACTTGTTGAGATTAACTTGGTTTAATGCATCTTTAGGTTAAAGTGTATTCATTAGTATACATTAGTATGCAATTGTGGTTATGTAATCCAAAAATCATGATATGTTTAGAAATAAATTGATTTAACGACTTGTATTCTCCTTGATACTAACAACTATATTGATCCATGTCTTAACAATCGATTGTCCATGATCCCTATTTAGAGAGCATGGAAAGTAATTTGTTGAATATCAATTTTGAGAAACTCTTACCTAAAACATTTTTCTTTTGTATCAATTCATTAATTTAACTGATTGCATTGGCTGGGGTCATGGAATGTTTCCATATTTGAGGATTTTATCGACGTAATACAATTGTGTGCTAATAGTTTATGTATTTATGTGAGCAGTTGCTAATGGTGTCCATCTTGTGTGAAAATACTATATTTTGTTGAACAAATCCCATTAACGTAAGGACTATATTATCTAAAAAAATCCCTCCCCCCCCCATCTCCTTAATAGAGAGTGCTCTAATAAATCAAACTTTGAAACATCGTATCTTGAGTGAACCCTCCATCACTTTTATTCACTAGCTACACACCCTTTTTTTAATATAATATCTTGAAAATGCATATTTCCTATTTCTATTCATAATTAAAAAGAGACATTTTGAAGTGGAGGTAGGAGCAAGGGGGATTCTCTATGATCCTGAAGAAAGAACAAACCAACTTATGCTTAGGGCCTTGGAGAAGCTATCAAAAATCAGACAAAATATTGTTTGCTTCTACAATAACTTGTCCTAGACGAGGAATCTAGTGTTAGATGCTTGATAATTATTGGGCATTCTAGTGTGATTATAAAAGTGATGTGAGGGGAAACAACTCCATTAGATACTAAGCTTAATGTGACCATGGCATAATAAAAAAGGAAGGCAAGAACCTTTCCAAAAATCTCATTCTTTCATGTGAAGTGTGTTCAAAATACGGAAGCTTATTAACATGCAAGGAAAGTCACCATTATTGGTTTTGGGGAACTAGAGGAAAATCAGGGGGAGCCTTTGTTATATACTCTGATATCTTTTAGGCAATATAGGACATGTCAAACATTTCATTCTTACATGAATCTTGTTTGAGCTTGTAAAACACCTCACATATAAATGGGACTTGTAAGGACTAATCACATCAACCAACACACAAGTCCTCTCATTTGATCCATCCATTGAAAGTGGTTTCATGGCTTTACATCAACATTGTAGGATAATGGAGAATCTAGATTTGGGAAAATTTTACTCAAACACTTTGATAACTAGGTTGACCTTCAATTCCATGTAATACCTTTATCAAATGTGGAGTCACATGCATATAATTTGGGCTTTATTACCCTAAATTTGAGAGGTATTTCAAGGCTTCTAGTTAAGGTTTTTGGTTTAGTCCTTGTATTTTGGTTTTTACATCCTAGCAGTAGTATTCAAGTGTTGGATTTTGCATCTTGGCATCGATATCTTGTTTCTATCTCAAGGGAAAGTGATATATGGTGATTGATTTGCTTATCTTCACCAAGGGATTTTACAAGTGGCTTATTTTTATGTGTGCACCTTATGGAATTCCCTGCATCCAAAGGGGATTTGGGGGTAAAAGGTTTCAGTCCAATACATAATCCCTAGAGGATATGCTAGGTAAATATTTCATTCTTGTCCCTTTGGTCAAGCAAATAATTATTCTTTGTGCTCATTTTTCCCTTTCTTGTTCAAATTTTAGGTAAAATTGAATTGAATTCAATAATTGTGGATAAAGGGATATTTAAGAATTCACAAGGACATTGAGGAAACATGAGGAGTATATTCAATCAAATAGAAGCTCTATGTTCAAGTAGTGACATCCAAATTGCGCGAGAATGAGTATCATTGTGTTTTTAGCATGAAACCATAGTGAACTTATTAGTCCAATAGATATAAAGGATAGACGTTCTAGAGGAAGAAAGTAGTTTAAGGAACTGTTGTGGCCAGCAACAACCCCCCTTTTTTATTTAAGTATTAGTAATAATACTAAATATGAGGGGACCCTTAGTCAAAAAATCCAAAAAATTAATTAGTGCTTGTTTCCTTTCTCAAATAAAACTTACTATCATAACTTATGGAAATTCCTTAGGAAATCATTAAATACACTTAAGTTTATGATAAATTAGAATAAAATCTTTTCTTTGAAGAAAATATCGCATCCATCGCAATAAGTAGACATCCTTTGTAAGGCATAATATTTTAAATTGTGATTTCGTGATATTGCGATAGCGTGATCCCAAAAAACTATGCATTAAAATATTGATCGCAAACCGCATATCGCAGAAAAGATGTTTAACAAATACTTTTCATATATTATATTTTGCGATATTGCGATTTCGCGATGCTATGAGACTGCGATTCGTGAATATTGCGATAATTGCGATCTTGCGATGATTTCGATTTGAGAAAACTGCGATCTGCGATATTGCGATATTGCACAACAAATCGCAGATCGCAATGTCGCAGATTCTTAAAAGCTCGTTGTCCAAAGAAAATATTTTCATAAATAAATATCCGTTATGCGCTTTAATGATTGAATTAATGAATGGATTGTCAATTATTGATAAAAAGGATTTTGTTTTGATTGAAAGGTTGTTTCATGTTAAAATAATATATTTCATCCGCCTTCAGCATTTAAAATTATCCCGTCACTTTTCTCATGTCATTACTCTCACTTAATTCGTAAAACCGTAGGCGCGAAGGAGCAGAAGACTATACAAAGCATTCACAGAGTATTATGGGAAAGAAAGAGAAAACTCCAAGTTCTGAAAACAAAGAGATGGCTTCCCTGTATGCAGATACTGCTTGCAACAAGGATGCTGGTATCACCACCTGGGAGGGAATGCATAATCTGCTCGAAGAAGAAAATCCCAGGGTAATGGAAGTCGCGGCTACTGCAGGTTCAAGTAATTCATCTGAAGCATCTCTTACAGAATTGGCTTGTTCATTTTTGCACCGGATAGCAGCAAGACCGAGAATTCTTCCATATACATATATGGTAAAATGGGTGCTGGATAGCACCGATATTTCAGACAGGAAATTTAGAACTCCAGATCAAGAGCTCATTGGGTCATTCACTACAGAAGATTTGAGGCTTATGTATCACTTGTCGGAGCCTCAGGCAACTTACAACAAACAATTTATGGAGAAATTTGCCAGGGAAAATGAAAATTTGGCGGAATGCACAAAGGAATGGACCAAAAGAGATGAACCATTGAAGAAAGAAAAACACGGTATGTACAGTACTGGTTCACTCACCTCTCCCTATTGTTTTGCTGCTGCTATGTTATGTAGGCTTTTTGGAAATCCTGACATAAATAAGGTCTTGCCTGAATGGCTTCTGTTATTAAATGCTGCTGTTAACGCTACCATTGTAGACTGGGCCAAAATACTGTCTGATAATTTAGCCACTGCTATTTTCAATTACCGATCTAAACGGACTGTCTCTCAGAGGATTTATCCTCCTTTTTATCTGTCTGCCTATGTTATGGATTCTATCTGCTTTGTTTCTAAATTCCCTTTAATGGGTTGGCAATGGATAATTCATGATCCTTTGCCTATTCACGTGTGTCACAAAGAACTGTGGGAATCAAAATTTGTTCCTCATTTTTAAAATATTTTCCATGACATAATGTTGTCGCTGTACATAATATTGTATAATAAGGATGCTCCAAGGTTTTCTCCGGAAGCAGAAGTCGACATTCTCCCTGGCTCACGTTGGTTTGGAGAAGAGTTGTTTACCTATGTAAGGGTTTTTGGAATCTCTACTTCTCCTCATGTTTTACCCTCTTATGTTCCATATAAACTTATAGCTCGGGAAATTGCATACCAAACCTGTGGTGAAGGAGGTTTGACAAAGGAATTAAAGGATAAGAAGAAGGCCATATGGCCACAATTTCCCATAGCCTGTGGAACATTTTCATTGTTTGATGTTGGTCATGCATTCAAAGAGGTAAGCAATATTACATGCTTACAACTGTTCAAGTTTTCGAGAAGGCTATTTGATCCATATGATTTTGTCAAATATTTCACCACTGCAGTTAAGGTGAGAGTATTTTCTGGAGAAGAAGATCCTTTTGATGATATGTTTCAAGAAAAATGTTCATTTAAAGAAATTTTGCATTTAGCTCAAACACAGTTTTCCCCAGAAGTATTTCAGGAATTTAAAATCTACAGAGAAAGAAGATTGACTACTATCCCTTTGGATAATTTACGCTTGGAACTCGCAAGGGAACCAACTCCTAGTGTCAGTCTCAATGGTAGCTCAAATACTGACAGGTCTAAATCAAATTCTGACAAAGAAACTTCTGAACGTTCTCAAAAGTCTGATAAAGATGAAGGCTCAGTGAAAGATACATCTCAGTCAAAAGAGATTTCACAACTACAGACTTCAACCACTCCACAGTTGAATCTTCCACCTCCCACTATACAACAACCATCCACCAGCATTCAATTAGATAAAGAATGGGAAACGTTTAATGAATTTCTTAATGTTGAAGGACAGAATACACAAACCCCTGTACAGACAACAAAAGTTTTAAGCACGGGAATAAGTGGAAATGTCACAGAAACTGAGCATATACCTATCACTCCCTCCTCTGAAATTGTACTTAATATAGAGGAGATTCCTCCTCTGAAGGTATTGTACAGGCCGCAGTATAAAGCAGTAGTGAGGAAGCAAAGGAAAAAGAGAAAGTTAGAGAGCGCAATCTCTACTAATGCAGAACAATTAGATGTCTTATGGAAAGATCCTACTACGGATCCTACTGAGAATCTTACCAAGTTATCTCAGATTACAGGAGCTTATGCCTCCGCAACTATTGACAAAGCATCTGAGGTACGGCTATTATTAAATAAAAAAGAAGATCAGATACAAGTTCTGCAACATCAATTGCAACAAGCTCATGCTAGCAGTGAAGCACAGGTAAAACTTGAAAAGTTACAACAAGAGCTTCAAGAGATGCAAATCGGATATCAAAAAAGTTTTCCCGATAAAGAGAAACAAATACAGATTATCCGAGAAGAGCACAAAGATGATCCCAAACTTCCAGATTTTATTTCAGAATCTATTTCTTTAAACAACCAACTACTGCAACAACAAGATGTATTATGCCAGAAAATCTCGCAATGGAACTCTTTTTGTCTAGAAAGTGATAAAATCACTAATCATGTTGTAGAATTACGACATGATTATGATTTAACTAATGAAAGAGTTACTAATTATTTGGCATGGCAAAAGACAGAGGAAGGAAAAAGAGCTGGTGCACCAATTATCAATAACAGTCATAAAGAAATACTTTTCAATAATTGGGATGCACAGATCAGAGAAGTAGAGAAAGCGGCAGAGGAGTCAGCTACAGCAGCAGGCAATATTACTGATTGTGTAAATGAGAATTTTCACAAGGCTAATTTGATTTCAGAAACTATTCCAGGATATCTTCCACAAGCACAGCAATTGCAAACATAATGGAAACAAAAGGCGGAAGAAAAAGCAAAATCAATTCAAGGATTGACAAGATTAAGTTGGGATTCTTACTGGACATATCTAGTAAAACCACACAGTCAATGCAACACTCTTAATTGCATCATTAATTCTGCTGAGAAGATTGCGCCTACACTTGCCGATTCTGTCTTTTCGGGATAGTTGAAATCTGAAGTCAGCCAGCCACCTCTTCTCAAAACAATGCTGGATGCTTGCAAATTCAGAGATCAAATTCATAAGTAGTTAGTTGATAGTTTTCAATTTAGATTTAGTTTCAGTTTTACTTTATTTTTTCCTAGAAAAAGGACGGTCATTTAAACCGAATCCTAATTTTTTGTAATAAACTATAATTAGATTTTGTTAGTAGTATTTAAACCCTTCTCACGCATTTAGAGAAGGGTCCTGAAATTTGTCAAAAACTTATCCTCAGAACATGCACTTCTGCACCCTCAGAGGAGGTTTTGATGAATGAATGGAACGAGATTTATTGATATCTGTGTCTAATATCTGTTACTGATGTTGCATTTCTGTACTCTTAATGGATGTTGGATTAGGAAGAGATAAATCATTATTGCTTCTAGCTCATGAGTAGGACCAGTTATAAATGGTACTTTTATCTCTTAACTGTTTCTGTTTTTGTGTTAAAAGTGATACTTATGTTCAGTTATTTATATATTGATGCTTGAATTCTTGAGTTATCATTTGGCACTTTTGTACGGTGATAACTATTTATTTGTGCTTGATGTATGAATAACTTATTATGCGATATGTTTTTCACAACTGTTTCATCTAAGTTTTTATATGAAATGGTTTATCTTTATTGAATTCTTTTCTAATAATAATTGAATGATCTTTATTATCGATTGTTATCTGAAATCATTTTAGATCGCATAAATAGAAAGATTTACATCCCGGGTTAGTTTTAGAGTTAGATATTTCTTAGAATACAGTTTGCATATGAATAGATTAGAAATAGATTAAAATCATTTTACTTAGGAATTTTAGAAAAGAAATATCAAATCTCAAACACACACGCACATATTGGGAAACTGGTCC
Organism: Pinus albicaulis; assembly: GCA_034641835.2. Taxonomy (NCBI): domain Eukaryota; kingdom Viridiplantae; phylum Streptophyta; class Pinopsida; order Pinales; family Pinaceae; genus Pinus; species Pinus albicaulis. Next base: position 124,870,723 of record CM076575.1, read on the forward strand.
CATTATCCCCAATCGGACCCACTACACCAAACGGAAAAAGAGTTGCTAACCAAGGTCCGGACCGAGTGGGTATCCCCCTTGTTGTAGACTCGATTTTCGGGGCTTCAACAGGAACGTGGTACTAAATATTCATAATAATTCTCTCTATTTAGTTTCAAACAACAAGGTATTTGTTAATTTTGCATGGGTAGAGCTCAAGGAAGATGATATAGTTCGTCAACTAAAAGAACGTAGCCACATAAGTCACCCTCATTAGATGTGGGCCATCAAGAGGCTAATAGGAAATATGTATTTTTTTATTTGCTGTGTTTTTTAAAGTATTAAGATTTTAAGTGTATTTATGAGGTAGTTACAAGCAAGTAAACATGGAATGTAATAAATACAAGTTGTAGGAGACTCTATAGTCCCCTTTTAGAGTTATTTATTTGTTTTTAGACTCTTAGGAACAATTCATTTTTGGAATAGCCCCTTTGTGAATTTGTTGTAAGTTTGGATACAACACCCTTTTCATATAATATTTCAAGATTTCATTAAAAAAAAAAAAAACATTTTGAAGATTAAATTAAAACTCTTTATTAAGTTATTAAGAGTAAGAAAAGATGTTTCAAACATCTCGATCAATTTGGTCTAGCTTAAGTGGTTAATAGAAGTAGTTTTCATGCTCCCCAATCATATTCAAGTCTCACTTGTGACATGTCTAGCTATTGAAATTGACAAAATACGAGCAATCTCACTCTTAAGATACACAAAATATCACTCTTATTTTAAGTGCTTGAGGGTGGAATGAGATGTTTCCATACATTTAAGGCCATATTTGCAAGTGATCCCAATCTTATTAACAATAATGTTAACCCACTCCACCATGCAACCTACAACTACCACATTTTAGAGATACAACCTATGCATCATTTTATAGCTTGTACATGTAGGAGGAATCCAAACTCAATGAAAGGGATGTGATGTTATTTCTTGGTGTCCCTTTCATGTCCAAAATCCTTTATAATATGGATTAGATCATTATATAATTTTTCATCCATCTCAATGCTTTTAGATTCGAAAAATTGAAGGAATTGACTTACAAGAGAAGTTTTACCGGTGGGACCCAATTTGTAGAATTGGGATATGAAACCTTTTCAGACCATTTTGAGGTTTAATGATGCTTTTTAGTATAAAACTCTCCGACGTAGGTGCTATAACTAGTGATGTTATTCTACACTTGGAGACCATTCCAATGGTGAAACAAAGATATTTGTTGAGATTCGTATGCAAAAATTATGCCTCCTAGAAGTTGTCCTATTGTGATTGACCAACACAATTCAAAAGGATGCCACATAAACACCAATTCCTCATGGAAAAGGGGCTAGGTACATGAATATTCTGACGAAGTTTCTAAAAGGGTTAAATTTTTAACTCTATTTGGTAATTGAAGGAGTCAAACTTAACCTTTAGTTGGCTATCGATATATGTTATAACCAAACCATAGGGTTATATCTTGCTCCACAATAGAGCATGATAACTTCAAAGTGGGAGTGAGGGAGCGTAATACAATAATTATATTGTGTGTAGCATCTTATTAGACCATAGGTCTTAGGTAACAACATAGAGAGTTCCTTCTAGTTTGTACTTTCATTATTTTCATTCCAAAAAACAAAAGAGAGCACATCAACCTCACCTTTAAGCTAGGTTTTCTTCCATAAGGGCTTCCTAGAGCACATATTGTCTTAATTTTGGTTGGTGTGTGATTTCATTTCATTTTTATTTATTTTCAATGTTTTAATTGTCACATGCGTAAGTAGAAAAAATAATTAATAATTATGGAATTTAAAGAAATTAACCCTCATACTATATATTTAAGTCTATTTTCATTGGATATATTGTGACAAATTTTCTTGTGGAATATCCATAATAGTTTATGGTCATATTGATAGTAGATAAGTTTTATGTGGGGAATCTCATGGGAAGTTGCAGGGGACCCAAGAGTTGATTTAAGCAGGAAGTCATAGAACCACAAACATGGTTAATAAATATATGTATAAATTATAACCCTCTGAAAGCGAGTTTAGGAGAGATTCTCAAGGCTGGAAGTGATAGTCATGGATATTCACCATACTACTAAGCTCCTTATGTTGGCTCTATAAAATAAGTTTGGAATCAAATAATATGGGGGTTCCAACTCAAAAGCTAAATTATAGCGAAAATTGGGGGATCAAGAAGATCTAAATAAGGAGTCCATGACAGAACCCAAATAAGAGTGGTTGAGTTCGAGTGTCATTACCTATTGACAATCCTTATTCAAAATGGAAGAAAAGGTCAACATCAAGCCATATCAAGGTGAGATTGATGATTTAAATCATTGGTTGCAATGGTTAGAATTGTATATTACTATTCACCACATAGACGAGGAATATAAAATAATGTTGGCTAGATTGATGTTAGAGGGACATGCCCTAAATTGGTGGGAAAGCCATACAAAGACAATTAGGTTGGAGGGTGATCCTTCAGTAACTAAGTGGGAGGAATTTAAAACCCTCATAAAGTATCATTTTTTCCTTATCAATTATGTATAAGACCAATGGTTGCAATGGCACTACTTAAGGCAAAGGAAAGGATAGAGTGTATACAAGTACACCACCAAATTCAGGAAGGTGGGTATTGTGTTGGGAATCTCTCCCAAGACCCCATATGTACTTCTGCAGTACTTGGGGGGTTTACACAATCATATATGAAAGCAAGTGATGTTGTTAAAGCCAAGAATGATGGTTGAGGCTTGTGTACAGACACGATACTTGGAAAAAATAAGCTAAAAGAAAGGGCATTGATGCAATAGAATCTCCCCAATGTGAAATATTGACCTATATAATATAAAAATTATGGTGTATATTTTCAACTGCTCATGAAGTTTTAATCAAAATCACAAGACACAAACCTACTCTATTGTTCCGTGGAATTCAATTCATAATTTATAACATTAATCATAAACATGCAATGAGAAATAACACACATTCACACAATATGTTTTCCACGGGAAATAAATCTACTAAAAACCCTTATGCATGCTTGCATTAATCTAATGAATAAAGATGTATTACAATTTCTTTTCTCAATTGAGCATAACCTGCAAGTGAATAACCTATCTCTTTGCTCATTAAGAAGCGTTGACCCAGACTTCGTCAATTTCTGCCTTTGCTTGAATTCCTATTTCCTTGCACAATTCCTTGATAAATTAAGTCCCTCTTATTTAGGAAATTCCTCAAATTGATTGCGCAATTCCCAAGGTTGATAATATGACCACATGCAACACCTATACACTCGAGACTAGTCTACAATTGATGTTACACTGCCTTGGAATCTCCACCAGTGTTGGGAAACTCGAATTCTCTACATGCACTAGATTTTTTGGTTTGATTGAATATTTAAATGGATGATCATTGAGTTATATTGAAGTCTCACTACATAATTGACCTTCCACTAGTTCCTCCAATAGTTGGAACTAGTTTAAATGAAAACAACTTGAAATAACTAACCTTGATTGCTACAAATTAGCAATGACACATGCTTAAATGAACTCCAACTTAAATTTACTGAGTAAATTGGGTGACACAATCCATGCTACACAAGTTAAATGCATCTAAGTTGTCTAATGACGTGTAAATTTGATTTTTCTCAATTTAATCAAGGAAAAGTCAAATTGAGAATTTCTTGCTGCATTTTTCAACAGTCCCTCTCAACAAGAAATGGATTATCAACCACCCCTATCCTGCACATGTGGAACTCCAAATTCCCTCTTGAAAAAGCCTTTGTCAAAAATTCAACATCTTTTCCCTATGTTGGAATGTATTGTAGAAAAATTATCCACCTTTCCACACAATCCCACAAATGGTGATACATGATATCTATACGATTGGGTTGACCATGAAATACAAGATCCTCAGATAGCTTGATGCAACTTTTATTATCATAGTAGATCATAATTGGAGCCATCATCTGACCAAACAATCCTACAAGTATCTTTGTCATCCAGATTGCCTCGCATGCTGCTTGACTTGTAGCCATGTATTCTGCTTCTATCAAGTTGAGTGCCACAAATCTTTGCTTCATGTTGTACCAAAAAACCGTTGCAGACCCAACATTGAAAATTCCACCTGATGTACTCTTTTTGTTGGATGGAATCCTTGCCCAATCTACATCTTTGAAACCACACAACTTCACTCCCTTTTTCTGTTTGTACCAAATTCAAAACTCGGTAGTGCCTCTGAGGTAGTGTAAAACATGCTTAGTTTCCCTCCAAAATAATTTGGTTGGCCTAACCATAGCTTGGCTAAGTTGGATGAATATAGCACATATCTGGTTTTGTTTTCACAAGATACATTTGTGAACTCACTACTTGCTGATAAATAGTATCATCCACTTCCTCACTTGAGATGGCATCCTTCTTCCTCTAGTTGGTCACTAGAGGTGTCTCCATGGGTGTACAACTCTCCATGCGAAATATCTGTAGCATCTCATTTGCATACTTTCCTTGACACACAAATAGTTCCCCATCGCCTTGCCATACTTCCAACCTGAGGAAGTAGTGCATGAGACTCATGTCCTTCATTTCAAATTCCCTTGCAAGGTACTCCTTGAAAGATATGATCAACTGCTCATCACTAGTCAAAATCAAATCATCAAAATATGAGACAATAATAAGAAATTTTCCTTCTATCAAGATGTGATAGATGTTTGCATCCACTTCATTTTTGGTGAAGCCCAAACCGGCGAGATAACTGTGGATCCTAGTGTACCAAGCATAGGGTGCCTGTTTGAGACTGTACAATTCTCGTTTGAGTCTGCACACATGATAATATCGATCAAATGTATCAAAACATTATAGTATCTCTATGTACACCTTATCCTCAATAACCTCATTGATAAATGTTATTTTTACATCATTCTGGTTTATCTTCCACCCCATCTGTGCAGCTAGAGCAAGAATTGTTCTAATGGATGAATATCTTGCTACAGGAGAAAAGCATAGTCAATTCCCTCACTCAACTTGAGAGAATCATTTGGCCACAAATATGACTTGATAATTCTTTATTCTTTCGTCTGTTGCATGCTTAACCTCGAAGATCCATCTTTAACTCACAATTGATTTATATGTCGGTCTTGGGACCACTTCCCAAACATTGTTCTTTACAGTGGATTTGTATTCCTCCACCATTGCATCAACCCATACAGATTTCTTTTATGCTTCCTCAAAATAGGATGCCTTAGTCTTTACAAGCTTAGTCATTAGAGCCATTTAGCCAATGTACCTCTCAGGTGACCTCCTTTTCCTTTGCAAATTTGAAGGAGCTCCAACATTCTCCCTTGCATCCTGCACAAGTATATCAACTTCCCTAGTTCTTTTCCTACCTTCTCTGGATGAATCTGCTTTTCGAGTTCTTTCTCAACTAGTTCCTTGAATTCTATGAACTTGGAAAATGTATCATATTTCTTCTACATGAAGAATATCGAACACTTCCTTGAGAATTCATCAATAAAAATGACAAAATATTTGTGTCGGTAGTGGAGGTTGTCAAGAAAGGTCCACAGAAATCATAGTGGATCCTTTCCAAGACTACATATGATTTTTTGTCTCGATCATAGAATGTGGATTTTGTGTAATTCCCCAAAATAAATCCTTTGCATACATCCTACTGCTCAAGTGCTCCTTTAGGAAGGCTAATGGTTATTTTCTGCACAATCTTCAAGGCACAATGTTGCAAATGGCCAAATCTTCTAGGCCAAAGTTAACCGACATCGTGGTTCTGCACTTTCTCCGCCTTTGTGCTTAATGCAACATAATCATCCACATATAACTTATAAATGTTCTTCACACGAACCCCAATATGCTTCATCTATCCCGTGGCTATGTGTCTTAAGAATTATTTCCCTTTGTTGAGGATCACATCATAACCATGGTCTTCCAAAACTGCGACAGAGATGATAGTTTTCTTTAGGTCTAGAATAAACCTGACATCCTTGAGTATGAGAGGGGATCCCAACTCCATTTGAAAGGTTACTATAGCGCTCTCAATTGTGTTGTACCTTATGTCGTCCCCCAACTTAATGTGCATATTGAGATATTTCTCCTGCAGGTCACTAAAAAGGTCTATGCACCCTATCACGTGGAGTGAGGCACCAGAGTCCAAGTACCACACGATCCCCATCATTGTGCAGGCCATGCATGTGATAAGGGTGAAGCCAAAGCCTTTACCTTTTGCTCCTCTTGAGGTCTTATTGCATCACTTTTTTTGTGGACACTTCGTGGCATAGTGCCCGAATTCATGAAAATTAAAGCATTTAATTTTGGACAAATCTTTCTTCTTTCCCCCTTTGTTGGATTTTGGTTTGGTTTGAGATTTCGTCCCTTTTCCCTTATTTCCCTTTACAACCAATGTAATTTTTTCTTCATCCTCACCCTTGGATGAAGTTATGTCTCTGGTATTCCGCCTTATTTCTTCTTGTACCAAATCAAACCATAAGCATTCCCAATTTGGTAGTTCTCCCTCTCGTTCACTAAATCTTGGTAGCTATGCTAAATATTTGGAGGCTTAGAAGGGGTAGGCTTACCAAGTTATAATATGAAATAGTAACATCAACTCCTACAATCTCATCACGAACTTGTGTGAACCTGCTAAGATACTGTTGAATAGTGTCATTCTTTTGCATCTTAATATTTTGAAGTTTATCCTTGAGATATAGTTTCCTATGGTCATTGTTATTCTGGAAAGTATATGTCAGTGCCTGCCGCATTGCATAAGGATTTTCTTTCCCATGGAAATTTGTGACAATGTGGTCTCACACTCCCTCCAAGATTATTCTCCTCACCTTGGCTACATATTTCTTCCATTGGGCTTGGTTCTGGGCATCATATTCTGCTGGTTTTACAACATCTCTCTTGATGTATTCTAGCAAGCCATTGTAATTAAGTACCACCTCCATGCAATGAAATTCGAGTTTCTTTCCAAGGCATAATCTAATCTCAATCCATTGACGTCCATTCTCCCAACTCTAAAGAGATCCTGCTACACTGAAGCTGAAAATTCGAACCTCATGAGAAAAAACCTTTGAAGTTCCTCTCTAATATGAATCATGCTCCGATACCATGTAGAAAATATGGTGTATATTTGTAACTTCTCATGAAGTTATATTCAAAATCAAAAGACAAAAAGCTACTCTACTTCTCCATGGAATTTAATTGATAATTTAGAATATCAATCATAAACATGCAATGAGAAATAAAATACATGAAAACAATATTTTTCCAGGGGAAACCAATATGTTAAAATCCCCTATGTTTGCTTGCATTAATCTAATGATTACAAATGTATTGCATTTGCTTTGCTCAACTGACCACAACCTGCAAGTGAATAACCTATCTCTCTTCTCATTGAGAATCTATGACTCAGACTTAGTCAATTTATGCCTCTGCTTAAGTCCATATTTCCTTGTGCAATTGCTTGATAAATTAGGCCCCTATTATTTAGTAAATTCCTCAATTTGCGCAATTCCCAAGGTTGATCATTTGACTGCATGCAACACCTGTACACTCAATACTAGTCTACAATTGATGTTACACCGCCTTGGAATCTCCATCATAGTTGGGGAGCTTGAATTCTCTTCATGCACTAGCTATCTTTGGCTCATTGATCAATTAACTAGATGATCATTGAGTTATGCTGAAGTCTCATTGCACAACTGACCTTCCAGTAGTTCCTCCAACAGTTGGAACTAGTTTAACTGAAAACAATTTGAAATAACTTACCTTGATTGCTACAAATTAGCAATCACACATGCTTAGCTAAATTCCAACTCCTCCAACTCAAATTTACTGAGTAAATTGGGTGACACAAGCCATGTCACACAAGTTAACTGCATCCAAGTTGTTAGTTCATGTGGAAATTCAAATTTTCTCAATTTAATCAAGGCAAACTCAAATTGAGAATTTCTTGCTTCATTTTTCAACATGGAAGGTCAAACAAAACTTTACCAAAGGGAATGGGTTCCCTTACTTTATAATTTTAGGATAAGATAAGGGTTTTGTTTCTCAAAACCATAATTTTGTTTAAATCTTGGGCTGATATTAACATTGTAATCTAATTAGTTTATTTGATCTCTCGATCCTCCTAATTGTATATTAAAACATAATTTGAGAATTATAGGATGCCAAAGTATTTGTAATAGGATGACATACTCATATGAGTATAAATAGTATTTAGATGATAGATATCGTCCATGCCATATTAGAGTCAAGAGCTATTTTAGTAATTAGTTGCCAAAACTTATGGAGTGTTTAGGACTTTTTTGTAATTTGGAGGTTTCATATCCCAAGTATTTATGTAACCCTTTGGACATGGATTGAGGAAGTGTGAACATGATAAAGGAGGGCCCAAACTATGTGAATTTGAACTAGAAGAGTGACCAAGGTCAACCAATGAATTTAAACCTAAAAGGGAGAGGAATAGGAGGTAGTGTTAGATAGTTGTTGCAGAGATATTTCATGTTCGAAGTTCAATTGTAATGGAAAGTGTATTTATGCCTCAAAGTAATGCATGCCTCTCTCTTATTAATGTGTTTATTCTTTGGTAAAATACAAAGTAGAGTTGTGAGTGAAATCAATTTTTTCGTGTATTTGTATATTTCATATTCACTATTTCTCAACACGTAGTCACATGTCTATTTATTTATTTGTAAGATGAGTTTTTGTGTATTAGTTTTATTGTGTAATTTTGAGGTCAGGTTAAGTAGTTCAACAGAAGATAAGTGGTATTTTAGTGATTTGTGACCAATATGAAGGTTTTATACAGTACTTCAAGGTTCCAGAGTGAAGTTCTCCATATTGGGTTGAGCATCACTTTATGTTTTTTTTCATTTAGAACTAATGAAATCCCAAAACCACAACTAACGAGAAATTTTTATGTTATTGAGTGTTTTGTATTGGGACAAAACCATGTTAGGACTTTTGATAAGAAGGTATTTTATTTATTTTATATTCTTGAAACCCCAATAATTTGTTACCAAACTCGTAAAAAATTGATATCCCTAATATCTAAAACTCTGATATACCCAATACTCAATATCGCGGGGGAAAATCTTTAATTGACAGAGAGTTGTCTGCCTATCATGACATACTTATACTAAGAGATTGATAAAGTGTTACATGGTGTGTTCAGTCACTGAAAGCCCGATAGCCATTTTTTTTAGATAATGGAAAGAGTACCATCGCTTGACATTCTTTCAATACTAGGTCAAAGATGTGTCGGGAAAATTTATGAGTTGCTTTCATTCTCGACATCTCTATGAGATGGCATTTTGATACATCTGGTAATGGAAGTTGTAGGTAATTCCAAAGCAGGGAAATTGATTTCTATGAGTAAACAACTAAAGTTTACAAATGCCATGAAAATATGGTAAGGAGTAATAGATTAAAAGAGAGTTTGTGAGAGACAAGGTGATCAGGAGTTCATAAATTTTGCTCAAAATTGAAAGGGCTCGAAAATGTGCCAAACTTGAGCGACTGTGTAGATCTTGTCTTTTTGATTCCGGCACCATCAACAGTTCGAAAAATTGATGTCATGTGAGGGAGATATCGCGTTTTGATCGATTTCCCAAACAACTAAATTTGTGACAGGTTTGACTGGGATGCCCAGTCAACATGCAGGTACATAGTCAGCAAAAGAAGAATATTCCTAATAATATTCTATTTTCTCAAGCCAATGATAAGCTTCCATTTTTCGCGTTGTGATTCGATGGTGGATTGTATGAGTTTGATTTTCAGGCCAATGAATGGGTGACACGTGGCCAGCCCTGAGGCTGCCACATGTCCCCTGTACGGTATGTCAAAATTTTATTGAGGTTCGGGGGGTTCGACCCCGCGACCTCTAGCATGCACGCAAAGAACTCCACCAACTCCGCTGCATGTTGTGAATTAACCATTATGGAACCCCGACGCTATTTATGTTTTCAAATGTTCGCACATGGGAGGGGGGACCACCGACGGTCCAATGTTTATGTTCACATAACGTTGCAACATCAAACGGTTTACGAAAAAGTTTGTTCCAACGGATAAAAACCTGTGGCATTAAAACTACAACGACAAACCTTATCACATAACATAAGTTTGCTCCAACATTTAAGGCTTGTCGTCCGTAATGCATTACTCCGACCGTTACGGTCAGGCGAGGTTAGAGGGTGTGCATGTGGCCACCCCTACCCTAACATTAATGTTTACAGTTTAAACTGGCAGTTACTATAGTGCACCACCAAATTTCAGAGAGATGGTTGAATTTAACTGCAGCTAAGTGCAGGTCTCCAATTTTAGTGGAGATTTTGTAGGAGTGATTGGGAAAAAGGTTAGGAGGGTCAATTTTCAACCAATTTGGGTGAAACAAGAGTCTACCTAGACTATTTTGAGCATTATAGAGCCATTGGCGCAGAGAAAACATCCATTGGATGATTTCAAACACATCTATTTGCAAAAATTTGAGCATAATGAAAGATGGACATGCCATTGGGAGCTGGACCAGCAGATGTAACCCAGGAGGGGTGAAATGCTTCATCATGCCTGCTGTGTAAATGTTATGTGTGGTTTTATTTATCTATTATACATTGTTGTTCAGTGTTATTTAGGCTTATTTTCATGCTTATAATTCACAAATTCATATATGTTTCGTGGTTAAAATCCTCAATCCTTAAGCAAACAAATGGAGAAAAATATGCACATGTTATCTAACTAAAATGACACTTAGCACAGCAAAAATAATACAGTACTTTCAGATCATATTGGTATCAGAGCTAGAGTTTATTCTTTGGTGTTGTTGTGTGCAAATATTTGTTTAATTGTTTGCAAGTTTTCACATGCTTACTAGGCTCAAGCTCAAGAGAGGAGAAGGGAAATTGGTGGAAGCAAGAGGATCTCAAAGTGAGCCATAGCAAAGGAGGGCGAGATTGCCACATTCTCCACCACCTAGTTCACCTGCCAAAGAAGCAGAAGCAATATTAAGCATGCCTTCAGAGGAAGAATAAATCCATGAATAAGTGGATTCCAAAGATGAATAAAGAGTGTTAAGGAAAGCATTCCTTGACATGACTGAGATGGTGAGAATCATTTATCAAGAAAGGAATGAGAAACTAAAAGGAGAAGGATCCAAACTTCACAAGGAAGGACAAGGATCATCCGGAGATCACAATGATGAAGATAATTCAAAGAATGGAAATGGAGGAAATGGAGGTAGTGGAAAGTCACAATCCTCACCCTCATCATCATCATCATCCTCTACTTCATCTTCAGTACATCAGCCACACAAGTCAAAGAACATTGGTAAAATTCATTTTTTAAAACTTGATGTTAAGTTCAAATTTCCAATGTTTAATGGTGAATTCAATGCATAAAAGATCGATAATTGGATTAGTCAATTGGAGGTCTATTTGAGAATCCAAAACCTTCATGATGATGATACCAAAATCCAATTAGATTCATTGAGAATGGAAGGTGCAACACTTGTTTGGTGGGAATCCAAGACAAAGGAGGAGATCAAGAAGCATGGTAAGATTATTCTATCATGGACTGAATTCATTACTGTAATAAAACAATAGTTTTATCCATTAGCTCATATGCAGAAAGCCATAATGAACTGGAAAAAATTTAGACAATTGAAAGGACGAAATGCGCAAATTTACACCCAAGAATTTAGGAGAAGAGCTCTCTTATTAGGGGTAGATTTGCAGAGCCAAGATACTTTGTTCAACTACAGAGGAGGCTTACATAGCTACCTAAGACATACTATTCTCATGTTTAACCTGACAAGTCTAGATGAGGTATGTGTTCAAGCCACACATCTAGAAGCTAGAGGGAAAAACATTTTTGATGAGGGTAGGAACAAAGCTTTTAAGGTTAAAAACAAAGAGAAGACCTCAAAAGGTAAAAGAAAAAAGAATGCATCTGTTAAGAAAGAGGGAGAAAAAGTGGTTTGTAAACATTGTTCAAAAGAAGTCCATGATGAAAATCATTGTTGGAAATTACATCCTGAAAAGAGGCCTAAACATCTGAACAACAAAGGGAAAGAGAAAACTGCAGCTACAACTCAACATGATTTAGGAGAGGATTCAGGTGATGAATCTAAAAGTATAGCCATGGGATTAAAGAACATGAAGGGGAAAGAAATGTAAACTAAACCTAATACTAGTACATCAAACTGTCACATACAAGCTTCAAATGAAGAAGAGAGAATTGAACTGTTTCATGTGAGGGTCATATCCAAACATACCAAGATTAACACATTGTTTAACAGTGGGTCACAAGAAAAATTAATCTCTCAAGACTTAGTCAAGAAAATTAATCTTGAGACCATACCACACCCAAAACCATATCCACTTGGTTGGATTTGTAAGGATGCAAATTTATAGGTTTCAAAGAAGTGTATATTGCAGTTTGCAATAACTACACATTTTGTTGACACAGTTGAATTAGATGTGGTTCTGCTTGACATAAGAGGTATTGTGTTGGGGATTCCTTACTTGTATTACAGGAAAGCGATCTTCCATCGCCATGAGAACAAATACCATTTATTCAAATATGGCAAGGAATACATTGTTAGAGCACATCGCAAGAAGACAAATATTGCTATGGTAAATGTTAGAGAGGTAAAGAGGCTGGTAAATTCAAGTAAGTATTTTTTCTTCTTCTAATGATTAAGCCTAAATTTGATGTTAATCATGAATCATTTGAGGATTGTGATCCTAAGCTGAAATCATATTTATATGATGTAGTTGGTGCACATCATGAGATGTTTCAGGAGCCAATAGGATTGCCTCCAAAAAGGGAGATTCAACATGAGATTCATTTGCAGTAAGGTTGTCCTCTTCCAAACATCGACATGTATCACATATCGATAATGGAGAATACTGAAATAAAGAGGAAAATCAAGGACATGTTGAACAAGGGACTCATAAGGCCAAGCACTTCGCCATGCGGTTCAACCATAGTCTTGATTTGGAAGAAAGATGGGACTTGCCGCATGTGTGTAGACTTCAGAGCTTTGAACAAGATAACAATAAAGAATTAATACCCACTCCCAAGGATAGATGATTTGCTTGATCAACTGAAAGAAGCAAAGTTTTTCACTAAGTTAGATTTACAAAGTGGATATCATCAAGTAAGAATTACAGAAAGTGATATATGGAAGACTGCATTCAAAACCAAACAAGGACCCTTTGAGTGGTTGGTTATGCCATTTGGTTTGTGTAATGCATCAACAACTTTCATGTGTGTTATGGATAATGTTTGCATCCATTTCTTAATGAATTTGTGATTATGTATTTAGATGACATACTGATTTTCAAAAAAACAAGAGAAGAACATGTCTTGCATTTAAATAGGGTGCTTGATGTTTTGAAGAAAGATAAATTATTTCTTAAGATGTCAAAGTGTGAGTTTGGAAAGAATTCTTTGGTTTATTTGGGACACATTGTAGGAGGAGGCAAGCTGAGAATCGATCCTTCTAAAGTGGAAGCCATTGTGAATTGGCGCACTCCGAAAACAGTAATCGAGGTAAGAAGTTTCTTAGGTGCAACTTAGTATTGGAGAAAGTTTATTGCTAACTTTTCTGCCATCGCAACCCCTATGCAGGCAGTGACAAGTGTGAAGAAAGGCTTCCAATGGGGAGGCAAACAAAAACAAGCTTTCAAATCTTTAAAAGACAATATCATTTCAGCTCTAGTCCTTGCATTACCGAATTTGAGATAGCCATTCGAAATACAAATTGATGCTAGTGATTATGCCATGGGTGCAGTTCTTTTGCAGCATGGTGTTAAGCAGGTAAATCCTCTCTGCGGACATAGATGATCCCTCTAGCCCTAGAGTGGATCTAGAAACAAAGATACATGCTAGAGTGTTGATTCCTAATTACTGAATGAAAAGAGGACACGATAGATCGACCTACCTGGAATCCAATGATGTCGTCGTTGCTGCAATGGTGGTGGCCTCTCGCTCCTGCCTTGGCAAGTCAAAATCATTCCGCAGTCATGCTTGGATACCTGCACATTGAACAACAAACAAGAGCAGCATACGACATAATAACTTCATTCATAACTACTAGCCAGTCAAAGAGGGCTAAACATATTGCATTAAACATGTAACATAATACAAAATGGGAACCAAAAAATAGTCACATATATGTATTGATAGAAGGAAGAGTTACAACCAATGCTTTGGCATCGCAATCTCCTCCAGTGGGGTTCAGCCGAAGCGTGTCTCAGATTCTTGTCAGGGAATTCGGACGGGATGAAGGCATGGACTCAAGCTCTCTCAACGTAATTCCTTCTTATTCTATCTCTTCAACAGTTTAGCTATAGTATATTCAATTCTCCATGTTCAACTAGCTTATGCAAAGAGATATAGCTTCTTTTTATAGAGGAAAAGGAGGAGGTTAGGATCCCTACAAAGGTGGGAGGGAGGCATGTCCTTTAGGAATTTCCCATAAGAGGTGGAAACCATAAACTAAAGGAGGGAGTCTGTGGTTTATTCAGTTCAAACACTCCCAATGACTCATCCTCGAAGTTGTTGAAGTGGAATATCCGCCTCTATTTTTTTAAAAACATTTTATAAACAGCTTGGCGCGGGTGGCTAACTAAGACAGAGCGCCAACTGGCGTGGGGCCCAGTGTTAATCTTCCTTTTCGGCGCGAGGGTATAACTGACTACTCGCGCCAAGGAAAAAACAAAGGTTTTTGAATCTCTGCTCAGGGAATTATCAACAAAAGGAATATTACTCTCATGTAAAGGGAAACAATGATGGTTTTTTCAAGGCATGACACTGCTTATTGCTCACGGAAATGACCCTCCAATGGGCGAGATGGGGATTGCAAGGACAGTGACAAAATGTTGTGTAACACATGGTAAGCCTACTTCTTTTCATTTTGAAACATTCAATGGTGTTGTAACTAATTATCCTACATATGACAAAGAGATGTATGCATTGGTACAAAGTGTCAAGAAGTGGAAACACTACTTGATGGGTAAAGAGACGATTATACATACCGATCACCAACCATTACAGTACTTGCAGTCGCAAACAAAATTGCAGCAATTATGACATTTCAGGTGGGTGGGTTTCCTTCAACAGTTTCACTTGGTTATAAGGTACAAGAAAGGTATTTTCAATAAAGTTGCTGATATGCTTTCAAGGCCAATTATAAGTCCCTCTACTTTACTAAAAAATGATGCTATTGTACATGAGAGTTACGTAGAACAATATGCACATGATGTTGATTTTCAAGATGTGTATGCTAGTTTGAGTGAAGGGAATCAAGTTGAGGAAAATGATTTTCACATGCATAACAATTTGTTGTTTCATTTGGGCAAGCTCTTTATACCACAAGGAGAGAGGCTAAGTGTCATGAGAGAGGCTCATTCATCTCTTATTGCTGGACACTTTGGGGTAAGAAAAATAGTGGTGCATCTACAGAGGTATTGCTATTGGCCTCGCATGATAGATAGTGTGTCGTGTTTTATAAGAGGTTGTTCTATGTTTGCAACAATAAAGCCTAGTAATAGGAAGCTTGGGTTGTACACGCCACTACCGATACCATCAAGGCCATGGGAAAGTGTCTCCATGGACTTTGTTGGAGGTCTACCTATGTCAAGAAAACAACATGATTATCTTTATGTAGTTGTGGATAGATTCAGTAAAATGTGTATACTTATGCCATGTAAGAAAACCATTACTACTGAACAAACTGCTAAACTTTATTTTCAACATGTATGGGTTCATTATGGTTTGCCAACTTCTATTGTTAGTGACAGGGATTCCAGGTTCATTGGGAATTTTGGTCCAATTTTTGGAAGATGATGGACACAAAGTTGAAAAAGAGTATTTATCTTCATCCGCAAACTGATGGCCAAACCGAGGGGGTGAACAAAACCGTTGTGCATCTATTAAGAGGATATTGCATCAAACATCCTAAGCTGTGGGATGAGCAACTGCATTACATTCATCACACTTATAATTAGGCAAAGCACTCTTCTACAAATACATCACCTTTTGAAGTATGCTTTGGGTGTTTGCCAAAATTGCCATTAGAATTCATCTTTGAGAAGGATGTTGCAATTGATGGGCATGGTGATATTGGCAAGGCTCAAAAGTTCATTGAGAAAATTCAGATGATACATCAACAAGTTCAAGAATAGCTTGAGAAGAGTCAAAGCAAATATAAGGAGAGGCATGACAAACATAGTGTTGATCACAAGTTTCAAGAAGGAGATGAGGTATGGTTGCACATAAGTAAATAAAGGATGCAAGGGGAAGGTAAACAGCTCAAACCCATTCGCTATGGTCCATTCAAGATCATAAATCAAGTTGGTAACAATGCATTTCAACTTGAATTGCCTTCATATATGCAAATGTATTCAGTTGCTAATGTTGAAAACTTACGTCTGTATGAGCCACCTTTGATCGATGATCAAGGAAGTGATTTTCAGTTGCCTTCTATTGAATATTTCTCACCAGAATTTCTGGATGAGCTCAAGGAAGATACAATTCTTGAGAGGAGGACAAGAATGTCAAAGAGGGGAAGTGTTGAATACCTTCGAGTTGGGCTCAAAGGTAGTAAGCCAAGCAAGGAAAAGTGGATGAAAGTTTTAAAGGTGAGGGAGTTGTACCCTCATCTACTGAACAGGTAATCAAAGTATTTTGGGGTCCAAAAGCTTCCCAATGGGGAGGTGTGATCAGGAGTTCAAAATTTTTCTCAAAATTGAAAGTTCTTGAAGCTGTGCCGAACCTAAGAGACCGGGTAGATCTCGTCTTTCTGATTTCGGTGCCATGAACAGTTCGAAAAACTGATGTCGTATGAGGGAGATATCGTGTTCTTATTGATTTCCTAAACAATTAAATTTGCGATAGGTTTGACTGGGATAATTATGCTCAAAACAACCTTTGTCCATAAATAAATGTAAAGGGGGTCTCATGTTTTGTTTCCCCATGTAAATATTCATAATTGAGTTATTTTAGTTAATTAGAGGGAAAAATGTAACTTCCCGGATGATTAGTGGGCATAGGAAGAGGCAGTCCGTCTCTGTTTGTCAGAGCGTTACTCTAATTTGGAATTACAGGAATTTGAAGAGTTTGTGAGTCATTGAGAATTTGAATCGATTCATTGTAATTGGTATAAAAATAAACCTCTGTGACAGAGTCGAGAGACCTGCAGAGAGAGATGCTTAGGACTGCGTAGAATATTAAGAGATCTGCAGATAGTGTTTGTAGAAGGGCCATTTGATCGAGGATCTGGCCGACTAAGAATATTGTAAGTAACTTTATGCATGTGTTATGGAAAGATTGATTAAGTACTGTCTGCACTTTTGTTGAATTAAGTCATGTGAATATATGAATGTGTTCCTGATGAACCCTTGTGACCAATACAAGCCTTGGTGATTGAATTATATGTATATAGGCCGTTGAAATCTCAGGGGAACACGAATTAGCTATGCGAAATTTATGAGCAGTGTGAGCTCTGTGTAATTAAGTTGATTGTGATTCTGCGTGGGATTGGAATAAATTGACGTTACTGAAATCATTTATTATGCCTAGCCATACCTGTAGAAGCCATTAGAGGGATTGTTATTTATTGGGTTAAGGGCTGTGTGTTAAGCCTTGAATTGCATGAGCAACTAGATAGAATGTGTGAAGGCGCTCCGTGAGGGAGGAGTTAAGTGATCAAAGTGATTGCCAACACTCTAATTTGCGGTGGAAGACTGTGTTGAAAATCTTTCACCTCTGTCTTTAGAAATTGGTATAAAAGTTTGACTAGATGTCCCATGGTCAAGACCCAAGGTGATAAGACTGTGAAACTGCATTTACTCCCGGCGCTCACAGTTACACGCTTTTGTATATCGATTGAATATATAATAGTCGTGTGAGGAAAGGCCGACCATATCAGAATTCCGTTCAGATGTTGGTATGAATCCTCGTGAGGGATTATGGAGTTCTGTTGATTATTGAATGAGACAATATAGAGAAAGGGGTTTCTGTCGAAGATGGAGGTTGTATAACAGAGGCGCAAAATAAATACAAGGGGAAAGAGTAAGGTGAAATAGTGTATTGAGGAGTAGAACCGGAACCATGAGAGTGGAACAAGAAAGCGGGTTCATCGTGCGAGTTAGAGAGTGGTAAACAGTATTTAAGAAATCAACGCGATCCCATAAGCTGGGTGACGCGTGTCCCTGAGCAATTTTGAAAACCCACTCTGATCGCGAGTTAAAAACCATGCATCTAACCCGTGCGATATCCATTGATTGCCATCGGATCGGTTGGGTATGCGCAAAGAGCTGGTGACCGTCAAATGCGAGGAGTATACATATGCAATGATATATATAAATGGCGGTTAATCTTTTATTAAAGTCGGTTTATATATATGAGCGAATGTGCATATACGACAACATTAGATTGCTGTGTGAATATTCATATGACGTCGTTGAGTTATATACAAGTGCATAATAATCAAAGCATGGTCTAACAGAACGTTGAATTATAGAGGTGCCTTTGTGGGGCCGAGGACCTTAATAATTGTTACCACTTGGAGAGGCATATGAGTAAAGGGTGATATCCGTGTTAGTAAAATATTAAGAATTACATGGTTAACTATAGACCTTGACTTGATATCAAGGATGTGTTATGAATATGATAGTGATCCTTGGTTGAGAGTAGAGCTCCCATAGAAAAGAATTGAATCTGACTACATTGTATGAAATATTACATCCATATAATAAACCTTGAAATTAATATCTCAAATCTCTAAGATTTGAGGTATTAAAGCTCTTAGATTTATTTGTTTAAATTACTAGTCCCTGAACCAAGAACATGTTGAGTTTCCCGGATTGTGAAGTTGGTGGGCCAAGAAACTTTGGAGGCATTATACACAGCTAGAGATTGAAGTGGAAGTAAAGAGGGACTGCGGGCATACCCCTGCACCAAAGTGGTATCAGAGCTAGAATTTAATTAGCTCTCTGAAAAGTTTATTTTGAAGTGCACATGTACTGAAAAGGAAAGAAAAGTTGAAGTTTAAATTTGTTTAACAGAGTTGCAGATTTGATTAAGTATGCAGTGAAGGTTAATAGCCCAGATGCGCAGAATCTGGAGGTGAAGAAAAAAAAAAAGGAGTCCTGAAGATTGCAGCAGATAGATGCAATGCAGGTGAAAGAAGAAATAAGATCATTCAAGGATCTTGAGAGGTAAGATGATGAGCCTTATTTGAACTCTGGTTGGAAGGATTTGTTTGCAAAATACAGAGTGCAAGCAAGTGAGGAAAGAGTCTCAACAAGAAGCAGATCACAAGCTTTGAGAGTAGTGATGGAAGAGTCCAACGAGGGATTCTGAGTGCAGAAAGAGTGTGGAAGAACCTGGAATATTCCCAAATGAGGTTGGATGACAAAAGAAAAGAGGTTTTCTTGAGAGAAGTTGCAGAGTGAAGCCTAGAGAGCAGAAGAGAGTTCTCAGAAGGTTCCAGCAGACAGGGGACCAGTACTTGCCAATAGCCGGATCTAGAGGAAGGGATTAGTGAGGTAAGTTGCAGCAAGAGAGCTTGCTGTTGCAGAGGCTTAGTGTAGCTTGTGAGTGAAGAAATCCTAGAGAAGAAAATGGCTACTGAGAGCCATAGCAGAGATTGCCGAGATTGCAGAGGTTCTGAGAGAGGCCACAACAGAAGAGTGATGGGAGATGCTAAAGTAGTTGGCATGAGGAAGAGACTCACTGATGAAGAATGGTGGAAAGAAATAGCTGAGATTACAGAGTAGGTTTATAAACTGGAGAGAAGGATAGAAGAAAGCCAAAGAGTTGGTTGGCTCATGAAAAAGAGAGTAAATTGGCAACCATTACAGTTGAGATTGAGGCAAAATAAGATTGCCTTATTGAGAGAAGCACTCAGAGCAGCTGAGTTGAAAGAATAAATTTCTGCTTATGAAGCAGAACAATGCACAAATGAAGAGTGGAGATCTGCAAGAGACCTTGTAGGACATGATGAAGACTTGAGGCAGCAAGAAGCTTGTCTTGCTAAGGAGGAAATCATTGAGGATTTCCTGAGTTATTGGAAAGATCCAGATGATGGAAGGGCTTGTGTTCTTGAGTATGAAAAATGTGAAGTGATGAAAGACTCCACAAAGAAAGAAGAAACTTGAGTTCTTGAGGCAAGGATGGAAATTGAAGATTCCATGTGCAGGCCTGTGCAAGAAGAAGGGCTTGAGGAAGCAGCCAAGACCGGAAGGTCTTGTGATTTGAAAACTAAAAATTTGTGTGTGTTTAAAGGAACAGCAGGTGGGAGAGAACAAACTGCTGATGTTGTCACTGAGGAAGAAAATGGAGCAGCTACATGTTTTAAAGATGTCCATGCACAGTTGGAGAAATATTCTGCTTTCCCACATATTGGAAGCAGAGGAGATTTAGTTTATGATACTGGCCAGAAGCTGGAGGGTGAACAACTTGGAGAAATTGAAGAAGAGAAGACTATTGAATAATTTTTGAAGCATATGGAAGACTTGGAACAACAAGAAGATTTGATGATCAAATCATCGAATGAGGCCATGAGGTCTTATTTTTTTAAAACTGACAAGTTGTGTATGAGTGCAGGTGTTGGTGAAGATTAGATTGTGGAGGAATTCATTAATTCCTTACTTTATTGAAGGGATTGCTTCAATAAGGATGTGACAGTTATGTTTGATGATGAACTTGTCATTAATGATGATAATGACAGACTGCCTTTGTTAAATGGCCAAGTAAGGAGTGATGGACAAGTAGCTGAAGTATTTGCAGAGATGGGAAATCATAATTTCATTCTGATGAAAGTTGAGGAAATGGTGACAACAGAAGATAGTGAAGAGGAGATGCCAAGATTATGGAACTAATTAAGTGTTCTGGAGCAGAGGAAAGAACCACAGAAGGAAGGTGTTCAGATGGCAAGGAAAAAGATGATTTAAGATGAGAGAGTTCATTCCTATGAACTAGAGTAGAGAGACATCCTTGCAGAGGATGATGCAGAAGGGAGACTAGTTGACAGTCTCAAGAAATGTTTGAAGATTTGGAATCAGCATTTTGGTGTGCTGATTGAGAAGGAAAGAAGGTTGGGATAGCATACTGAGATGCTGACAGAAGAAAGAAAGGCTCTGAGGCCTTATGGATTTTGTTTTAACAATTGCCTTGTGAATGCAGATTCTACTGATGCTGAAGGAGAATTGACAACATGGGGCAGTCAATTGAAAGAGGAGAAGAATTATATGGGAATTTTTGACACAGGGAACAGAGGAATTGAGATGATAGAGAGTGTGCTGGATCAGCAGAATCCCGAACAAGAGAAAGAACCTCAATTTTAGAATTGGGAGTTGCAGCATGAGAAGATACAGAGGAATAAAGCCAGGAAATATTTTTGAGTCTTGGGACAGACTTAGAACTGCCGAAAGAGAAGTTGGTGATTAAGTCATCAGTTAAGACCATCGGGTATTGTGAATTGAAATTTGACCAATTGGCTGTGTTGACAGGAAAGGCAAAAAACAATCCATCTTTTGAAGTTGTTCTGGAAGGTGATGGACTGTTGCAGGAGGAGGAAGGTGAGGCTATCATCCCTCTTGTGAATGAACTTGTTGTTCCTACAGATGACAAAGAAAAGGAGCTATTGCAGAATGAAGATGAGCAGCTAGAAGAAGATGAGACAATCATGTCTCATGGACAGAAGTTGGTTGCTATTGATAGCAGAGAAGAATTGGCTTGTTCGAATAGCCAAAAGAAGATTAGAGAGAAGGCTGTAGGACATAATTTTGGGGTTGCTACAACAATGGAAAACCAGAGTTTTACTCTGATAGAAGATGGAATCTCAGTGGTCGAAAGACTTGAGGTGATTAGCAGAATCATTCAAGAAGAAGGGAGGCAATTGCTGAAGATTGCCAAGACAAAAGAAGAAGATGCCGAGACTGATTTGCAGTATAGTGAAGATTTGTTTGGCCAAGGGAGATGGTGAGGACGTTTGCAGAAGACATCCAGGGAAGAGAGTGAAATTCCAGGGCAACAACTGATTGAAGCGTTGCCAGCATAGGAGAAATTTTTTTACTGTTGCAGAGAGGGTATGGATGATTGGGTGGGAAATAGGGCAGCAGTAAGAAATGAAGAAATAAGAGTGCAACAAACAGAAGTGAGAGTCCAGCAGTCAGAGGAAGGATTAGACAAAGAAATATCATTGATAAGAAAGCTGATGCAGAAGATGCCTGAAAAAAGGACAACAACAAGAAAGTTGAGAAACAGTAGCAACAAGAAGAAGACAGTCATAGACTGTGAGGGCATAACAAGTGAAAATATGCAGACCAAGATATGGAAGCCAGGAGGACCGCGAAAGAAGAACACTGCAATATATGGCCAGTTGCAGAACAAAGTATGGGATCTAGGCAGATAAAAATGAAAGCACATGATCAGGAGATCATGAACTATTTTAACCTGGGGAGTCTGATGCAGGGGCATTAGGTTCAAAACAACCTTTGTCCATAAATAAATGAAAAAGGGGGTCTCATGTTTTGTTTCCCCATGTAAATATTCATAATTGAGTTATTTTAGTTAATTAGAGGGAAAAATGTAACTGCCCGGATGATTAGTGGGCATAGGAAGATGCAGTCCATCTCTATCTGTCAGAGCGTTACTCTAATTTGGAACTGTAGGAATTTGAAGAGTTTGTGAGTCATCGAGAATTCAAATTGATTCATTGTAATTGATATAAAAATAAACCTCTGTGACAGAGTCGACAGACCTACAGAGAGAGCTGCTTAGGACTGCGTAGAATTGTAAGAGATATACAGATAGTGTTTGCAGAAAGGCCATTTGATCAAGGATCTGGCCGACTAAGAATATTGTAAGTAAATTTATGCATGTGTTATGGAAATATTGATTCAGTACTGTCTACATTTTTGTTGAATTAAGTCATTGTGAATATATGAATGTGTTCCTGATGAACCCTTGTGACCAATACAAGCCTCGATGATTGAATTATATGTATATAGGTCGTTGAAATCTCAGGGGAGCACGAATTAACTATGCGGAATTTATGAGCAGTGTGAGCTCTGTGTAAGTAAGTTGATTGTGATTCTGCATGGGATTGGAATAAATTGACGTTACTGAAATCATTTATTATGCCTAGCCATACCTGTAGAAGCCATTAGAGGGATTGTTATTTATTGGGTTAAGGGCTGTGTGTTAAGCCTTGAATTGCATGAGCAACTAGACAGAATGTGTGAAGGCGCTCCGTGAGGGAGGAGTTAAGCGATCAAAGTGATTGCCAGCACTGTAATTTGTGGTGGAAGACTATGTTGAAAAGCTTTCACCTCTGTCTTTAGCAATTGGTATAAAAGTCTGACTGGATGTCCCGTGGTCAAGAACCAAGGCGATAAGACTGTGAAACTGCATTTACTCCCGACGCTCACAGTTACATGCTTTTGTATATCGATTGAATATATAATAGTCGTGTGAGGAAAGGCCGAACATATCAGAATTCCGTTCAGATGTTGGTATGAATCCTCGTGAGGGATTGTGGAGTTCTGTTGATTATTGAATGAGACAATATAGAGAAAGGGGTTTTTGTCGAAGATGGAGGTTGTATAACAGAGGTGCAGAAGAAATACAAGGGGACAGAGTAAGGCGAAATGGTGTATTGAGGAGTAGAACCGGAACCATGAGAGTGGAACAAGAAAGTGGGTTCATCGCGCGAGTTAGAGAGTGGTAAGCAATATTTAAGAAATCAACGCGATCCCATAAGCTAGGTGACACGTGTCCCTGAGTAGTTTTGAAAACCCACTCTCATCGCAAGTTAAAAACCATGCATCTAACCCGTGCGATATCCATTGATTGCCGTTAGATCAGTTGGGTATGCGCAAAGAGATGGTGACCGTCAGATGCGAGGAGTATACATATGCGATGATATATATAAATGGCGGTTAATATTTTATTAAAGTTGGTTTATATATATGAGCGAATGTGCATATACGAAAACATTTGAATGCTGTGTGAATATTCATATGACGTTGTTGAGTTATATACAAGCGCATAATAATCAAAGCATGGTCTAACAGAACGTTGAATTCTAGAGGTGCCTTTGTGGGGCCGAGGACCTTAATATTTGTTACCACTTGGAGAGGCATATGAGTAAAGGGCACAATCCGTGCTAGTAAAATATTAAGAATTACATGGTTAACTATAGACCTTGACTTGATATCAAGGACGTGTTATGAATATGACAGTGATCCTTGGTTGAGAGTAGAGCTCCCATAGAAAAGAAGTGAATCTGACTGCATTGTATGAAATATTACATCCATATAATAAACCTTGAAATTAATATCTCAAATCTCTGAGATTTGAGGTATTAAAGCTCTCAGATTTATTTGTTTAAATTGCCAATCCCCGTACCAAGAACATGTTGAGTTGCCTGGATTGTGAAGTTGGTGGGGCAAGAAACTTTGGAGGCATTATACACAGCTAGGATTGAAGTGGAAGTAAAACAGGATCGAGTACCGGCACCAACTCGGGATGCCTGGGCCATCATGCAGGTACACAGTCAGCAAAAGAATAATATTCCTAAGAATGTTCTGTTTTCTCAAGCCAATGACAACTGGCCATTTGTCGCATTGTGATTGGATGGTGGATTGTACGAGTTTTATTTTTGGGCCAATGAATGGGTGACACGTGGCCAACCGTGAGGCTACCACGTGCCCCCTGTACGGTGTATTGAAATTTTATTGAAGTTCAGGGGGTTCGACCCCACAACCTACAACATGCGTGCAAAGAACTCCACCAACTCCGCTGTGTGTTGTGACTTAACCATTATGGAACCCTGACGCTATTTATGTTTTCAAATGTTCACACATGGGGAGGGGGGGGGGGGGAACGCCGACGATCCCAACCCGCCGGCGGTCCAAAGTTTGTGTTCACATAATGTTGCAACATCAAACGGTTTACGAAAACATTTGCTCCGGCGAATAAAAACCCGAGGCATTAAAACTACAACTAAAAACCTTATCACATAGTGTAGTTTGCTCTGGCGGTTAAGGCTTGTCCTTTGCAATGTATTACTCTGACCGTTACGGTCAGGCGGGGTTAGTGCGTGTGCATGTGGCCACCCCTACCCTAACATTAATGTTTACGGTTTAAATTGACGGTTACTGTAGTGCGCCACCAAATTTTGGAGAAATGGACGAATTTAACTGCAGCTAAGTGCAATTCTCCAATTTTAGTGGAGGTTTTTTAGGAGTGATTGGGAAAAAGGCTAGGAGGGTAAATTTTTGACCAATTTGGGTGTGTAGAAATTTTGAATAACTGAGATATTATTCACCGAGATTCTCCTGATCACACACTATTTTAGTTTCATGCATAATACATAATCTCTTCTACCATTGATCATCACATGCGGAAATAAAATTAATTGCATGCATACATTAAAACCACAAACAATCACACATATGAACACAGTATTTAATGGGAAAGCTTAAAGCTGAAAACCCCAACTATTTGTATATTATATGTCATGGAGATCATGTAACAATCATAGTACAAAAGCTCCTCACAAGCTCTCATGCACACCCTCAATTGCTACACACTATCAAGCTAGATCTAGCAAAGCTCATGCTCCAACCCTTAGCCACTTGATAGCCAACCTCTATTGCCTTTTCAAAGCTATGGGATGGCTTCATTAAATAGATAACCACCTGGCATGAACTGCGCAATCCTCATGGGCTTACTCCACCTATCTGTGTGTTGCAAATAGCAACAGTATAGTCACAACTGATAGTTAACCTGCTCTTTCACCTATCTCTACACTGGTCTGCACTGAAACTGTCCATGCACTGAAGTTAACTGATGTATTCTTTAGTTGATTAATGAGTTTATAATTAGTGAATTAATTAATAATTAATTCACACCACTCTCACTAATTGTATCAATCAGTTAAACTGAATACAAATAGCTCAACTATGTTTAGATTAGTTAAACCGAATACAACTCCACTAACTTCCTCAATCAACTCCACCAAACTCTGTCACATGAGTTCTAACTGAAGTATCCATGCAATAGCTCCACTTAACCCTTAGGAATAGCGTAATTCCTTCTGTCAGCTCCTGTGCCACATCTGTGCACTTAACCGAAGTGCTCCAAGAGAATAAGATAATGTTTATAGTCCAAATATTATTAAGAGCTAATAATATTCGACATATCTATTTTTAGACTGGCAATCTAAAAATAGATTCCGCCCAATATGTCTAAAAATAGAAGTCCATCTATTTTTTCCGACTTGACCAACTATCCACAAATAGCATCCTGCAACTCATAGAACATGATCCATATGTCTAAAAATAGACATAGTCTAAAAATAGACTTTGCGCCAAAAATAGCCTGCGGGCCCACTTAGTGAAGGCAACTCTTTTCCACTAAGCTCATCATCTTGTTGCAATCTCAACACTCCCTCTCAACAAGATATGGATTATCTGCAACCCCTATCCTGCCCCTATGGTATTCGAATTTGCTCCTGGTGAGCGCCTTCGTCAAGATATTAGCATCCTGATCCTCCGTAGGAATGTATGAAAGTAACACGACCTTCCGCTGCACACAATCTCTGATATGATGATACCGATGCCTGAAGCACTGCCGCCTCAACTCATCCTCCTGTCTGTACCATGATCCATATCCCGATGTGCCTCTGAGATATATGCCTCTGAGATATCTCAATACATGCATGCCTGCCTTCCAGAAGAGCTTTGTTGGCTTAACCATAGCTTGTGAAAGCTGGTTAACAGCATAGCATATGTCGGGTCGTGTATTGACCAGATACATAAGCGACCCCACCAACTGTCGATAAACAGTGGCATCCACTACCTCCGCCGAAGTAGCATCCTCCTTCCTCCAGACAACATGAAGAGGAGTATCAACAGGCTTGCAGCCATGCATGTTGAACTTCTCCAGTATCTCCTGGGCATACTTACCCTGAGAAACAAACAGTCCACCACTGCGTTGCCAAATTTCCAATCCCAGAAAATAATGAAGGAGGCCCAAGTCCTTCATCTCAAACTCCTTTGCAAGATCCTCCTTGCATGAGAGTATCAACAGCTCATCACCTGTCAAAATCAAATCATCTACATAAAGTACAATGATCAGCAACTTACCCTCCACCACAATCTGGTATAGGTTAGGATCCGCCTCACTCTTGGAGAATCCAAGTCTGGTGAAATAACCGTCTATCCGTGTGTACCAAGCACGAGGTGCTTGTTTCAACCCATACAACGCCTCAGCCTCGCACATGCGACTGGGCCGTCGAAGATCCTCGAAACCTTCAGGCTGCTCTATGTACACTTCCTCCTCAATAACTCCGTTGAGGAACGCAGTCTTCACATCCATCTGATGAATGTGCCACCCCATCTGCGCTGAGAGAGCTAGGATCGTCCGTATGGAAGAATACCTTGCGACAGGTGCAAAGGTCTCCTCATAATCGATCTCCTCTATCTGTGAGAAGCCTCGGGCAACAAATCTTGCCTTGTACTTCTCCACACTCCCGTCAGCCGCCTGCTTCACTTTGTAGATCCATCTCGAACCCACCACTAATTTCCCTTCCGGCCTTGGGACAATCTCCCATGCACTGTTTCTGACAATCGAATCATACTCTTCCACCATGGCATCTACCCATGCGGGATCCTCCACAGCTTCCTCGAAAGAGGATGGCTTTGTCACGATACACTTGCTCATAAGAGCCATGTATCCAGTATATCGATCAGGTGACTGTCTCTGTCTGCGCTGTGATGTAGGTGCTCCTACAACCTTCTCTGCATCTTGAGCCAGTCGCTCAGCTTCTATAGTGCGCTTCCGCCCTCTGATGGTTGGCACTGCTTGAGTGGTCTCTTCCACTCCATGAACCTCATCTTGTGGTTGATCCACATCCTGAGACTCATCCTTAGGAACTAATAGCTCCTCATCTGCATGCAAGTGTGGCTCCCTCTCAAGCGAACACTGCATGGCTTTCTCCTTCTGAAATTTGATATCCCGTCGCACAACAGTCTTGCGACTGTCTGGAAAATACACACGATAGTTGTGGGGCGTATCAGTGTACCCCACAAATATCCCAACCTCTGCGGTCGGCTCCAACTTCTTCCTGGCATCCTTCGTCACATGAATGTAAACAAGTGAACCAAAAATCCTCAAATGGGAAATATCAGGCCTCTTACCAGAAAACGCCTCCTCGGGTGTACTCATGCCAAGTATCCTGTGAGGACAACGGTTCTGCACATATACTGCAGTATTGCATGCCTCCGCCCACAAGTGAATGGGTAGGCCCTGATCATGCAACATCGCCCGTGCAACACCCATGATCGTTCTGTTCTTCCGCTCAGCAACCCCGTTCTACTGTGGGTTATGAGGTGCTATGAGCTCTCTTCGAATTCCTTCTGCGCTGCAAAATTCCTTGAATTCGCCAGAGATGAATTCACCACCATTGTCGCTCCTAAGAGCCTTCACTTGCTTCCCCGATTCTTTCTCAACCAGTGCCTTGAACTCACAGAGCTTTGAGTATGTCTCGCTCTTCTTCTGCATGAAGAAGATCCATCACTTACGAGAAAAATCATCAACAAATATCACATAGTACCTGTGCTTTGCTGTCGAAGCTACTGAGAAAGGTCCACACACGTCTGTGTGAATTCTCTCAAGGATCGTCGTGGCGCGAATATCCTTCTCGTGAAAGGTGGCTTTCACAAATTTTCCCAAGGTACACCCCTTGCACTGATTTGACTGCGCAAGAGTGCCTTTAGGAAGCCCAGTAGAAATATGCTGCAGTATCTTCAAAGCTCCATGGTGAAGGTGGCCCAATCTCCGGTGCCACAACTCGCCATCATCCCGTCTCACCACTCCTTCGTTTGCTCTACCATTACGTTATCGCCCATCTACTTCGTACCGATAAAGGTTCTTAACCTCGAACCCCTATCCTCCGTAGCATTCACCGCTTGCCTTAATGCGTGCTCTTCCCTCAAAGACAACATCATATCCCTTGTCTTCTAACATCGCCACAGAGATAAGATTCTTCTTCAATCCTGGAACATGCATCACTTCCTTCAATACGAAGGGTTTACCAGACTCCCTCTCAAAGGAAATGGTACCGATACCAGTCGCACCGTATCTACCATCATCGCCCATCTCGATGTGCACTCCAAGATCTTTTTCCTCCAGATCTGAAAACAGATCTCGATCTCCGGTCATGTGAAATGACGCACCACTGTCAAGAAACCACACTGAACCCATCACACTTGAGACCAAGCATGCGATCAACGAAAAATACAGCTCAAACTGCGAGGCTAAGGCCTCTCCAGCTGCAGATCCAGCAGCCTGCTTATTTTTCTTCTTCTGTGGACAATTAGTGGCGTAATGTCCGTGTTGGTGACAGTGAAAGCACTTCACCTTGGACATGTCCTGCTTCTTGCCTTTTGCACCGGATTGAGAAGCATTCTTCTTGCTCTTCCCCTTCCTTGCTTTGGCAGCCAAAGCGCAATTTTCTTCATCTGAGTTCTTTGATGAAGATCCGTCCCTAGTACTTCACCTTATCTCCTCTTGCACAAGATCCGACCAAAGTCGCTCCCATCCTGGCAATTTCTCCCGACCATTGACAGAGTCCTGATAGGAATGCCAACTCTTTGGAAGCCCAAGGAGAGCCAAGCTCACCAAGTCCTCATCATCTACAATCACCCCCACACTTCCCAGCTCATCCCTGCATTGGATGAACTTCGTGAGGTACTTGGGCATACTGTCGCCTTTCTCCATCTTTATGTTTCTGAGTTTATCCTTGAGCGCCAACTTCCTCTGGTCGCTCTTGCTTTGGAATAAATTTGTCAAGGCTTTCCACATCAAGAATGGAGAAGCCTTACCATGAAGGCTGGACACTATGTGATCCTTCACACCCTCCAACAGAATCCTTCGACACTTTGTTGTCTTCTTTTGCCATGCGTCAAGTATGGCAGCATCAGTAGAAGTAGGCTTTGGGACTTCAGCATCTATGAACTCCTTCAACCCATTGTCATCTAGCACCGCTTCCATCCTGTCCTTCCATGCAATATAATTCGAGCTTCCCTCAAGGGCATACTCCAATCGCAATCCGTTGAAAGACATCTCAACTTCGACACCAAGAAAACACTGCTGCAAATTCGAATTCCACCAGCACAAAACTCAACCGCTTCAATGTTTTGCAATTGCTCCAATGATCAATACTACTCCGATACCATGTAGAAATTTGAATAACTGTTAAATTATTCACCGAGATTATCCTGATCACACACTATTTGAGCTTCATGCATAATACATAATCTCTTCTACTATTGATCATTAATTGCGGAAATATAAACAATCGCATGCGCACATTAAAACCATAAACAATCACACATATAAACACAGTATTTATGGGAAAGCTTAAAGCTGAAAACCCCCAACTATCTATATATTATATGTCATGGAGATCATGTAACAATCATAGTACAAAAGCTCCTCACAAGCTCTCATGCACACCCTCATTTGCTACACACTATCAAGCTAGATCTGCCAAAGCCATGTCTAACCCTAGCCACTGATAATGTCTCTATTAAGTGCTTTTCAAAGCTAAGGATGGCCTAAAACTGCGCAATCCTCATTTATTACTCCACCTATCTGTGTGTTGCAAATAGCAACAGTATAGTCACAACTGATAGTTAACCTGCTCTTTCACCTATTTCTGCACTGGTCTCCACTGAAACCGTCCATGCACTGAAGTTAACTG
The DNA here is from genome assembly GCA_034641835.2 of Pinus albicaulis. Classification (NCBI taxonomy): domain Eukaryota; kingdom Viridiplantae; phylum Streptophyta; class Pinopsida; order Pinales; family Pinaceae; genus Pinus; species Pinus albicaulis. The sequence continues at coordinate 124,901,532 of CM076575.1, forward strand.
ATGCATTCTTTAGTTGATTAATGAGTTTATAATTAGTGAATTAATTAATAATTAATTCACACCACTCTCACTAATTGTATCAATTAGTTAAAATGAATACAAATAGCTCAACTATGTTTAGATTAGTTAAACTGAATACAACTCCACTAACTTCCTCAATCAACTCCACCAAACTCTGTCACATGAGTTCTAATTGAAGTATCCATGCAATTGCTCCACTTAACCCTTAGGAATAGCGTAATTCCTTCTGTCAGCTCCTGTGCCACATCTGTGCACTTAACTGAAGTGCTCCAAGAGAATAAGATAATGTTTATAGTCCAAATATTATTAAGAGCTAATAATATTCGACATATCTATTTTTAGACTGGCAATCTAAAAATAGATTCCGCCCAGTATGTCTAAAAATAGAAGTCCATCTATTTTTTCCGACTTGACCAACCATCCACAAATAGCATCCTACAACTCATAGAACATGATCCATATGTCTAAAAATAGACTTTGTGCCAAAAATAGCTCGCAGGCCCACTTAGTGAAGGCGTACTCCTCTTTCCACTAAGCTCATCATCTTGTTGCAATCTCAACAAAGGTGAAACAAGAGTCTACATAGACTATTTTGAGCATTCTGGAGCCATTGGTGCAGAGAAAAAAACCATTGGAGGCTTTTAAACACATGTCTTTGCAAAGTTTTGAGCATAATGAAAGATGGACATACCATTGGGAGTTGGACCAACAGATGTAGCCGGGGAGGGGTGAACTGCCTCATCATGCCTGCTGTGTAAATATTATGTGTGGTTTTATTTCAATGTTATACACTGCTGTTCAATGTTATTTAGGCTTATTTTCATGCTTATAATTCACAAATTCATCTATGTTTCATGGTTAAAATCCTCAATCCTTAAGCAAACAAATGGCAACAAATATGTACATGTTATCCAACTGGAAAGACACTTAGCACAACAAAAATAATATAGTCCTTTCAGATCACAAAGAGCATAATAAAATATCGTGGTTAGATTATTTTTGGTATTAGAGTAGGAGAATACTACGTGTTTAAAAGAATTTCCATGTAATCACTATTCTACATAGAATTTTGAAGCAGAGAGTAGTTCTAGCTAAAGAGAATCATTGGGTAGAACTATGATAAGATGACTAAATGAGGGAAAGATTCAAAAAAAGTGGAAAAGGAACACAAAATCTCTAGAAAGTGAAAGTTTGGGTAAGGCCTTATATGTAGAGTTTTTTTTTTTTTTTTAGAAATGAAATCTGGATAGATTAATATCAAGGCAGTAGCATATAAAGTAAAGAGAATGTGCCATAGAAGCTTTAACAACTTCTATTTGATGATTGAGAGTAAAGGTAACAATGGAAGTTCTCAAGTGGATAGTTGAAGTAGGTGGAGAAGCCTGGAGGAGAAAATGAAGCTTAGAGGGTTCTAGTGGAGGGAACCAGAAGTGCCAAAAGGCCATGTTTAAGAGAGAAGCTTGGTGTGGTATTTTGTAGAAAGGTGAAAAGGACTTGTTACTATAGAGCTGATTTGCAATTCATAGTTGAGCACTGAGAAGCGTAAAGAAATTTATGGAGATGACTATGGATAGTCGGGTAAAGAGTTCGTGAGAAAGCCACAACAAGATGAGAGAAGATGCCAATGTAGTTCGTAGGAAGAAAATAAGTGATGAGTTATTGAGCATGGAAATAATTGAGTTAAAATATTGACTTAGTGTGATGATGAAGATGCCACATAATAAAATTAAATATTATTAGGTTCGTAGTTGTTGGAAATTGAAGAGAAGGGTCAAATGGCCTATTATGCAATTATATGAAATTACATTGACGCAGAGATATAAGTATGATTAAATACATAAGTAGGAATTAGCAGAATTGATTATGGATAAAGATCCATGAAAAAAAGAGGAGTTCAGATTTGTGAAACAAAGAAAGGAGAAACTCTTGGAAAATATTATGAGGAAGATGAGAGAACTAAAGAGTATCTCATAAAATACTTTAAGAATGTTGGATTGAAGCATAAGGAGATGATTCCATAAGCATCAATAAAAACTCAAGAATATTATGATTTTGAAACTCATAATTTTTGTGTGTATAAAGGTTATGAAGGAAATCAAGATGGAAAATGATGATAATTTGTCATGAAAGAAGATGAAGAATTACCTTGTGAAGGTATAGAAGCGGCTTGAGTCAAGAATATTCTAAAATATAGAATAAAGGAGACAACAAATCTTGAGAAAGAGTTAAAATTTTCTATAGAATGGTTAGAAAAGCCCAAGGTTGATGAAGATTGCACAAAGGGTGAAATATAATTCAATATAGTTTTAAAGAGCATCCAACAATGCCCAACAATAGTGGTATAGCTGGATAAGTTGAAGAAAAAAAGGAGGATCCAGGAAAGAACACGAGTCCATGGATTTTAAAAGAGAAGACAATGGTACTTTCCTGCAAGCATATAACTAAATAAAAACTAGTTCAAGTAGAAATTGATGCGTGTGAAATACAAAAGGAGGTAACTGGCAAGACATATGTGGAAGAAAGGGAGGAATGTCAATAGATGGTGTTGGCAGTTATTCTTGTAATTGACAATGAGCCTATACAAGCTATATAGCAAGTTGATTTTAATAAGTTTTTTAATATACCAGTGTAATTAAAGCAAATCCATAGAAAGATATGTATTTTGAGAAATGACAAGATCTTATTGAAAAAAGGTAATCCAAGGAGTAGTGTTACAGTAGATTAAAAACAAACTAATTAATTTTCGGGATGAAAGAGATACCCTATTGGTGAATGGATCTTTAGTGAGGGAGATTGTACATTTGGAAATAATAAAGGAAAAAACCATACAAAGAAGGAAAGTCAAAAAGAAGAAAATATAGAATAATCTAGAATTAAGATTCGAAGAGAAATGAAGACATGAAGAAAATTATAAGTTGGTTTGGAGCTACCTCCAATGATGGAGTACCTAGAGTCCTAAAATGGGTTATGCAAGATTGTAATGATGCAAGTGTGGAGCTTGATAACCATGTCAAATATGGGATGATAGCAAGGTTGAAGAAACATGGAACAAAAACAAGGATTAATTTTTCTTGGGTGCATGGTCATGGAGAAATTTTCAAAAAAGGTATGAATTATTCATTACTAAATTGTAATTTTCATAAGAAATTAAGAATGGTGATAAAGAATCTAAGTATGCTTCAATATTGTTTTATGATTACGAGTTTGTGAAATAATCCATGAACATGTAAATAAAAAATATAACTTGAATATATGAAGTATTGGTTGCATGACTACTCATTTGATGAAAGTTAACAACCATTGGAGTTGACAAAATTTTATACAAGATAGTGGGCATGTTGAAAGAAAATTCACACCCCTTACAGGGAGAAACTCCATAAGAATATTGGATACATGAAAATAAGAAAGAGACATGACTAATGGATGATGAATTCGATATAGATATTTTTTGTAAGATGAAATCCTTGAGGATAAGGTTGATAGGCCCAACAAAGTTGTAATATTCCAAAATTTTCATCTATTTATTGGAATTTTAGAGTTCTTGATAAACTTAATTAATTAAGTAAGTAAGAGGGTGGAGGGACCCACAAACCCCATAGATGAATAAAATTCACTTTTGATGTGTGTATATGGATATTCTAGAGCTAGATCTACATTATGGAGTAGTGGAGCAACTTCTTGAATGAAGGAAGAGTGGAGATCATGGATCTTAAATTTAAAATCACGAGGATCTTGGAGGAGGTCAACTAAGATCATAGTGCATTCAAAGTAAGATCATAAAGCACTTATGATGAGATAGTGGAGGAAGTAGTGCATCTAATTCACACATGATGGAGGAAGTAGTGCATTTAATGCACACATGATGGAGAGGGTGATCATCACATGTAGACATGATGGAGGACATGGAGAGACAAAATAGTCAATCATGGAGACTTATGTCCACATGTACAACGCAGTTTAGAGGTGGGCTAGGGCTTGGGAAGGCTCACTTTGCATATAAGGAAGATGAAGGCACAATAGAAGGCATGACTGGGATTATTCATTTCTTTGATCTATGTAGATCTGGATCTATCTTAGGGCATTTCTATGCACGCTTATGTTGTTTAGCTAAGTCTGCAATGTTATTTAGCACAGGGTGTTTTCGAGTAGAAATCCCACCCTTACCCACGAGGGACTTCGAGTGCCTACCCTGGGAAGGTTTCTATTGAGCTACATTCCTCATCAGGCATTGGTGCCATCTTCAGGAGGTTGTTTCTAGCATTCCAGCTAGGAAACCGGTGGAGGATTCACCCTTCATTTTGTTCTTCACATTCAGCCTTTCAAGAGTAGCAAATTTATATCCGACATGCAGGCCATTTTATTTTACCTCCATGCACTATAAATCCCCTCAATGATTGCACAGTCTAGTCCTGTAGATCTTTTGGAGGAAGGAAGTTTTCAACATTTCAACTGGAAATCCTGTGAGGGACCATCCCCTCACTTTGGTTTCACTGTTTCCATCATTCAAGACTTGATTTTCATATCTTAGCAGTAGGATATTGAGCCTCCCTCTCTTAAAGAACATTTTTCTGAAGCTGTTGAGTGATCAACAACAAAATTTAGTGGAGGATATTGGAGGAGCTATATCTTGAGCTTTTAGCCCAAGAATCTAGTGAAGGGGTGAGCCATTCTTGCATAGAGCTGATTGCACATCATTGTAGCCAATGACCCAACGACTGCATAGTGTAATCCCTAAGAGGGTGATTTTATAAGATTGATAGATCTGGAAAATACTTTATGGGTTATCTTGGGTATCCATCATAGAGCCCAGATCTAAAGTTTCAGCATCATCGAAGCTCCCAAACTGCCTAGATCTAACTTGCTATTTTCTGGCAGTTTCTGCCCTAACATTTTCCAGCAGGGACAACACAGTTTTCCTTCCAACAGTCCAATAGTTACACAATCCCTCTTGTGGGAACATTTCAGGGTCATTCTAGGCCATCTCTTTGGCTTGAGTGTCTCATATTTTTACCATTGTTGTATTGTTTATTCCACCTCCATATAAAAAAATGGCTCAACTATTTCTGTGCATTATGATGTGTATTTAGATTTATTTCTTACTTTGCTGCAGTTCTCATATCGTGTTTTATTATTACTGAATTCTCCCTTTTGGGATATTACAGTGGTATCAGAGCATGATCTTTGGCTCAGCTTGTGGACACTTCATCTTTTACATCAAAAGAAGAAGAAAATATTAGAGATATCATGAAGGAGGATTGTAGTTTTGGCACTCTTCTCTTTAGATCCCTTCAAGATCTCTCCAAGGAGGTCAATCAAATGAAGAGAGAAAGTCAAAGGAAGGATCCAAGAAGAATATTGGATGAGGAAAGTCCCAACACTTCCTCTTAGCAATAGAGAAGACCGGAGAAGCATAAATCTCCTCAAAGATATACTATGCCCATTTTCTTTGAAGAAGGTGAATGGTATAGAAGTGAATAAAGAAGAAATATGGAACCTGAGACTCTCAGTCTATCTCTAGAAGAGTACAAGTCACAATGTAGAGCAGTCAAGGAGAATCTAACTCTCCAACAATTCTTCAAACTCAAAGAAGAAAGAAGATCCTATAGTAGCAACAGAAGGAAGAGGCACAATAGATTCTATTTTCCTACATTTGATGGATCTCCCTCAAGCACAACAAAAGCTTGGAGGAAAAATTTAGATGCATTCTTTAGGCTACATATTGTAGCTGAAAGGGAGGCTATTCAAATTGCAACACTTCATCTTCATGGTGAAGCCAATGATTGGTGGTTTTGTCACATGGAGCATGAAAAGGTGACTAAGTATTCATATTTCTTTCGAAGGTTAAGGAAGAAATTTGATATAAGAAAATCAGGAACATTTCACAAAGAGTCACTACATACATCACCAGCTGCAAAAGTACTCACATTAGGAGGAAAGACACTTGCCTCTCTGAAAGGTAGTCTTAGAATCTTGACATATAGAGTCCCGTGCATTATTCAGGAGATGCATGAAGAAGAGAAGGAAGTTTCCAGCACTGGTACACTTGTAGGAGAGCAACCATCACTCTTACCAGCACTTGGAGAGACCATTGCACCAGAGGGAGGAACTCTTATGATCTTGCAAGATGTTTATGAGTATCAGCCGATCCAAGGTTTGCATTAATTTCCATCTCATATTGTTTCAGTACCTTTAATTGAAACTTATGGGGACATGCCATCAGTGCTAATGCATAACAAGGGTTAAAGCAACATGCTAATTTGAAGCAGAAACATATCATTGCGCAGAGGACCCTTGATATGATTAAGGAGGAGATGTACGTCCATCCTAGTTCATAATTTTTGAGCTACATTAAACCCTTTGAGTTGAAATGTGGAGTTTAAGAAGATGGGATGAGCATGATCATATTCAGTATAGGGCCAAATTATGAGTTTAGCATTGTATGTGGCCATGAGATAGCACATGTATCACCCTGCAGATCTAAAGCGCTGTCACTTAGCAACAATGATGGTGAGAGGGCCCCATTGTTGTTGGAGCGTTATGAAGGCAACTTCACTCATGAAGCAATGGAGGTAAAGATGATAGATGGTAGACATCTTGAGATGGGAAATATTTTCCCCTTTCAGGATGACTCTTTCTGAATGAGCATCTCACAGCTCAAAGAGAAAATTATACCTGCAGCAGATCCAGAACCTTATTGGTTTTGGAGGGCCGTTGATGAGAAGAGGAACTCAGGGAGAGACCTCAATGGAGGTGCACTTCAAAATATCATGGAGTGCAAAGTTTTTCAATAGTTTGAGGGGGTTGGTGTCCTACAATGGGAGGATACCAAGTTTTTGCAGAATGAGATTCATCATCCACATTGGGATGAATGGTTGTTGATGTGGAGCAAGAGGTTGCCAAGCCACTTGTAGAACTATGAGACATGGCAGCAAGAAGCTTGGTTGCGCAGGTTTCTCTTGGGTGAGTATGGTTACTACCCAACAACACATGTTTTCATGATCCATGTCTTGCAAAACACTGATGTAATGAAGGAGGAGGCATGGTTGCACTCGCTTCTCTTGGGTGAGTATAGATAATACCTAATGAATCATATTTCTTTGACTCATGGCTTGTGTACCAATGACAGAATGCAACAGAAGAAGGCATGTTTACCTTGGTTTTCCTTGAGAGAGTTTGGCCATCACATGACATCTCCTATGTTTATGTGTGTTGTATTGTTTGTAATATGGCATAATACTCTCATGATGTGTAATGATGGAGTTTGTTTGTATTGGGATGATATGACATTCCATATGTCATCCAATATGTTGTTGTTTCTCCATGATTCACATAATGATGTGAAGAGGTAGCAAGATATCTTGTTGCTTTGGCTTCTATTGGGTGACTTTGGTCCTACATACTCCCTTAATTTGCATGAGAATCATGAAGGATGGCAGGAAGAGGCATTCCTTAGATGGCTCTTAATTGGAGAGTATGGACACCGTACTTGGTTTGATGATGATGTAGTGGGGCAACAAGATGCATTGTTGCAGTGGATTTTCTTAGGAGAATATGGCCAACTCACTTGGTGCTTTGATGGTGTGGTGTGGCATCATGGAGCATTGCTGCCGTGGTTACTATTGGGAGAATATGGTTTGACACATTTGTCCACCCATATGTCTCTACTTCTTCATTTGAACAATGTTGGGATGATGCTTGGATCCAAGAAGGCCAGCAGGGCTAAGGATGGAGGCATGAAGAGCCTCTTTTTACTTCATGTAGTATGGGATGGAGGTATATGTGAGTTGGAGCTTTCCTTTTGTGGAAGGAACCATATATCTTTATGTATCTCATGTATTGTGGAGGATGTTGGACAACTTATGGTTGTCACTTAGAGCTTCATGATTGAGGATGGACATCTAGCTACGCAGTTAGAGGTCACTCTAGATATTCTAAAGAGGAAAATTTGGTGCTGGCCATGCATGACTCATTGCAGCAAATGGGGAGACCTTCCTTGTGTGGATTCCATTTGGAGGGAGATATATTGCTCTAGAATCTACTTTGACAGTTTCTTGGGGTCAAGCAAAATTTTGGTAGGGAGGACTGTAACATTCATAAATTTTCATCTGTTTATCGGAATATTAGAGTTCTTAATAAACTTAATTAATTAAGTAAATAAGAGGGTGGAGGGACCCACAAACACCATAGATGAATAAAATCCACTTTTGATGTGTGTATGTGGATATTCTAGAGCTAGATCTACATTATGGAGTAGTGGAGCAACTTCTTAAATGAAGGAAGAGTGGAGATCATGGATCCTAAATGTAAAATCACGTGGATCTCGAAGGAGGTCAACTAAGATCATAGTACATTCAAACTAAGATCATAAATCACTTATGATGAGATGGTGGAGTAAGTAGTGCATCTAGTGCACACATGATGGAGGAAGTAGTGCATTTAATGCACACATGATGGAGAGGGTGATCATCACACGTAGACATGATGGAGTACATGGAGAGACAACACATTCAATCATGGAGACTTATGTCCACATGTACAATGCAGTTTAGAGGTGGGGCAGGACTTGGGAAGGCTCATTTTTCATATAAGGAAGATGAAGGCACAATAGAAGGCATGACTGGGATTATTCATTTCTTTGATCTATTTAGATCTGGATCTATCTTAGGACATTTCTATGCACGCTTATGCTGTTTAGCTAAGTTTGCAGTGCTGTTTAGCACAAGGTGTTTCTGGGCAGAAATCCCACCCTTACACACGGGGGACTTGAAGTGCCTACTATAGGAATGTTTCTATTGAGCTACATTCCTCATCAGGCAATTGTGCCATCTTTAGGAGGTTGTTTCTAGCATTCCATCTAGGAAACCGATGGAGGATTAACCCTTCACTTTGTTCTTCACATTTAGCCTTTTAGGAGTAGTAGATCTATATCCGACATTTAGGCCATTGTATTTTACCTCCATACGCAACAATCCCCTTAAGGATTGCACAGTCTAGTCCTATAGATCTTTTGGACGAAGGAAGTTTTTATCATTTCAGCTAGAAATCCTGTGAGGAACCTTCCCCTCACTTTGGTTTCACTGTTTCCATCATTCAAGAGCTGATTTTCATATCTTAGCAGTAGGCTATTGAGCCTCCCTCTCTTATAATGCAGTTTTATGAAGTTGTTGAGTGATCAGCAGCAAAATTCAGTGGAGGAGATTGGAGGAGCTAGATCTTGAGCTTTTAGCCCAAGAATCTAGTGAAGGGATCAACCCTTCTTGCATAGAGCTGATTGCACATCATTGCAGCCATCATATCTTTAATCTATGCATCAGATCTGCATACCCATCAACTACATAGTGCAAGCCCTAAGAGGGTGATTTTCTAAGATTGATAGATCTGGAAAATCCTTTTTGGGTTATCTTGGGTATCCATCATCGAGCTCGGATCTAAAGTTTTAGCATCATGGGAGTTCCCAAACTGCCTACATCTAACTTGCTATTTTCTGGTAGTTGCTGCCCTAACATTTTCCAGCAGGGACAACACAGTTTTCCTTCCAACAGTCCAACAGTTATGCAATCCCTCTTGTGGGAACATTTCAGGTTCATTCTAGGCCATATCTTTGGCTTGAGTGTCTCATATTTTGAGCTCTGTTGTACTGTTTATTCCACCTCCATATAATAAAATGGCTCAGTTATTTCTGTTCATTCTGATGTGTATTTAGATTTATTATTTACTTTTCTATAGTTCTCATATTGTGTTTTAGTATTACTGCATTCTCCCTTTTGGGCTATTACAAAAGCAGAATAAAACAATCAACAAAAACACTAAAAATATCATAAAAATTGTGTGAAATTCACAAAGAAAGGGACTAGGAATTATAGGTGGGTCCTACACTTGATGTCAATCCCTCATTCTCACTCCAAAGATGTAGACCTACAATACAATCAATAAACTACATGGAAAAACAAAAACCTCAAAATATAAAAGTATATATATGACAAGTTAGTCCATAAACAATTAAAACACATATTCATAAACATGAAATACAGATTCGAGCCTGACTTTGACCACAAACCTCTGTCTCTTTCGCTCAATATTGCTATGCATACCACCCACATGCAGGAGACCAATGGAAGCAAAATACACATTTGATTTGATAAAGGTAAAGTCGACCTCTTCGTAAGGGATTTAGGCTCCATGACTTATAATAATAACATCGATCAAATCTATTTCCATTTCAATACTATCCTTTCCAAAACCAGTAGCAAGTTCTCTAATGAGACCTCATTTAAGAAGACTAATAGAACCTCCAATCCATGGTATGATAAAGATTGTAAAATTGTCAGGAAAGTGATCGAAGACACTCCTAATGAAATCATTAAGCTCTAGAACATCAATATATACAAAAATATCATCAAGAGGAAGAAAAGGTCATATATTAATAAATGATGGGACTATCTTCTCCACCTTTCTAAAGTCACACCCAGAAATTATGGTGGAATGTGCTTACTTGTAAAGCCAAAGATACGCATTCTATCCCCCTTAGAGAACTAGGACAATTATCTTAAGAAGCTGTATGACTCTCCAGACACTATGGGCACCACCTTAATCACTCCAATTAAATAGGATGTATTCTCTCTAGATGACATTGAGTCTGGTATTAATAAGCTCACTAATGGGAAAGCTAAAAATATTGAAGGATGCCAAGCTGAGATCCTTAAAATGGGAAGATCTATCATCATTTATCATCTCCACAAGCTTCTCAATTTGGCTGTAACACATGGCTTCCGTCAGCTTTGGACGCAAAGCCTTATTGCGCCTATCTTTAAAAATGGGGACAAAGGTCTTCCATCTAACTACAGGACCATTATGATCAGCCACATCCCGACCAAGATCTATGGTATCATTTTAGAAAAGAATCTTAGCCTTTGGCTTGAAATCCAGGGAAAAAGAGCTAAAAGGAAAGTTGGTTTTAGGAGACATCACTCGACTATTGACCATCTTTTCACTCTCAGAATCATTGCGGAGGATTGTTGCAATAGTAAAGTCATTCTCTTCTATTATTTTGAAGACCTTAGAAAAAATTTCGACACTGTTCCTCGTGATAAACATTGGGATAGACTTAAAGAGATCATGGTCCCTCTTGAGCTGAGGATTGTTTTGATTCATCTCTACGAGATCGTCACTGTTATCACTGCATCAGATCTCTGAGGTTGAGAAGAGACCAACAAAGGTAACTACAGACCAAGCTCTCACCAAGTAGCTAGCCCTACTAGGCAAGAGAGGGCTCTCTCCAAGGGATCACAGCCAAGAGGGCTGGATCAATTAGATTTTAGGCTAGGTATAGTAACACAAGGGTTTTTATTGGTTGATTTGGGTGCTGGATGAGTGAATTATGTCAAAGAGGTAACTAGGTTAGGGAAAATAAGATCAGAATTGCAAGCATCTGATGGGGCAAGGTAGGTAGGCACTCTAACACTTTAGTGTTCTTAGGTGAGATGGATTAGACTGGTGAGGTGCTAAAAAGAGCATGACAATACATGAATTCTTTTTAAATTGAAGAAATGAAACAAACTATGGTGATTCTCCCAAAAGAGAGCATAAAAGATGTATTATGCTTCTCAAACTTCAGAATCAAACATATCATAGAACTGGAATGAACATGGAAAGTACAAAACATCCATACATATGCAACAGAAGAAGAAACGATGCCAAAGTACAGTACAACATGAATCCCAAAAGAATAGCGGCAACTCATCCAATATATTCCTGCCAAAATCTGAATACACTAGTGTCTCTAATCAGGAAAACGGTATCCAACCTCCGAAATGAGTCTATAAATGAAAGATATAGGCATGAAAAAATTTACCCCAACCTCAGGGATCGAATCCATGAGTTGTGGAGTTGATCCACAAAAGTTCGAACTGCAAACCTAGAGTGTAGGGAAGTCAAACTGACTCATCCCTAACTTTAGTGAAACTGATTCATCAATCCTCAAAAATAATTTTACCTAGTTTATTTACCCCTAGGTAAATAAAAATTATAATAATTCACATTTTCCATGGTCAAACTCAGAAAACTAGGAAAAAATCAGAAAAATCAAACAATTGTCAAGAGCACAACGCTAATTTCAAACCAACTTTTGAGGGGGTTTCTGATGTCCAAATTGAGCTCACGATAGCTCATTGGAAAGCCTATCCTGTCTAGTTTCCAAAAATGTACTTCGGTTCAAAAAATTATTAGTGTTATACCTCAAAAAGTTGAATCTCCCAATACTGGTGAGGAGCACAACACCTACCTTAAAATGAAGGCATAAATGTCATTTTTGAGGTGTTTTTGGCCATTTCTCCGTGCCAAATTGTCCAATTTTTCTTTGAAAAGTGTCAAAATTGCATGTTTGATGCCTTATGAATGCAATGGAAGTATTATTTTTTTCATTTGGATTCCTTTATAAGAATCACAACGCTAAGCCCAGGAGCGCCTTTGCTAGGAAGCCAGGAGCGCAACGCCAAGTTGAAGAGCATAGCGGATCCTTGAAGGCCACTTTTGGAGGCCTTCACGAACTCCAAATTGATCTCATGATGGCTCTTTGGAAATATATTTATGTCTGATACACTATGGAACTATGATCAAGTATAGCCCCTAAAAATTTGATTCTCCCAATACTAGTCAAAAAGTTCAGAATGGGGGTGCAAAAAATGCAGTGTTCTCTTGCAGTCCACTTTTGGAGGCCTTCCCAAACTCAAAAATGATCTCATGATAGCTCATTGGAAACATATTCCATCCTAGTTATCTTTTGACTTATCAAGCAAGTCATTTGGACAATCTCGCATGGAAAAAAAATTGATTTTCCCAAGACTACTCCAGGAATGTAGGGAAAACAGGGGATTTAGGACTGTCTTGTAGAGGGAGGGGAATGAGGGGGTTAGGGGCTATATAAATTCTTCGAGAAATATTGGGGGATATGGATATATGTTAGAGAGTGCAGGGAGGTGTAATTTCTGGAAATGAGTAATGGGAAGGAGTCCAAAAGGGCAAAACACAACCCTAACCTAGGAAGGTGTCAAAAGTGTAGCAATAGGCTAGGGTTTGTAGGAAAGATGATGATTTTGAGGGATATGAGTGATGGGAAGTGTTTAGGAAGGCATATTAAGGATAGGGGGAGGTGTAAGAGCATCAGGATATAAGTCTTGTTGATAATTTAACCATGGAAGTCATGAAACTAAGAAAAATGCACTCAAAACCCTAGGAGAGGCAAATGAACTTTCCAAGCACAATTGAGAGGCAAATATGGTAAACAAAAAACCACTTACTTGGAAATGATAGTTTGGAACCTGAAATTTTCGAATACCTTTGACTATTACTACTCCAAAAGATGAATTTGATGGTGAAATGACCAATTTTCATGATTTTTACCCTATGACCTAATGATGGAACAACATGGAAGAATGAGCTGAATGATGACCATGATGACTGTGGGACTCTTTCAAAAATGAATGAACTTACCGTGATGATGTCCATTGACCATGGAGGTGAAATGAGTAGTAATGATCTAAATACCCTAATCAGTGACCAAATTTTTGCATGATGACCTAATGGAATGACAAAAATTTCAGTATGGAACCCTAATATGATGTGAAAAAGAGATATTTTGATCACTAGTGGCAGGATGCAAAAAATGACACTAACATTGGCTCCAGTTGGGGATGGTAGCTCCTTGGAGGTGCCAAGAACACTGTAGACCTAGTAGCTTAACCATTGAGCATGGAGTCAAAAGCCAAAAACCAAACTGAATACTGAAAACTTGACTCAATAAACTGAATCAAGACTTGACTGATTTTTTTTGAAAACTGACTAAAAAATGACTGCAATAAAAAACTTACTAAATTTATTGATGGCAGCATATCACCGAGATTGAGGGCTTCAAATCCTGATGATAGCCAACTGCCTGTTGAAGACATATGTACGATCATGTGAAGTGATCCTTCCAGTTTAACCAATTCAACAAATGGCTACATAGTTGAATTCTGCTCTCAATTTCCTCAAGCATGTAGAAAAAAAAACTAGGCCACTTCGAGTGTCTACTGAACATGTGCTTCTGGTCCATCAAAACAAGAAAATACATCTTCCCTGCTAATTGTAGCAAATCAATAAAATGGTCTTTAAAGATATGAAATGTTACCTTGTCTTGAGATCTAGCAAAAACACAAGCACACTCTTCATTCTGATTTGAAAGAACACTTGATTGTTGATCATAGGAGGGCATAGGGAAGTATGACTTTCTGCTATCTGAGTTTTGGTTGGAAATTCCTGAATCACGTGAAACTCTAACTCTATCACTTGCACGATGTCTCTCTTAGGCTCATACTCCTCAAATTCATAGTCTAAATCATCCTTGAATAGAAAAAATTCTTCAAGATTATCAAACATGACAACCCTATCATCTTCATAAAAGACAACGGTCTCTGTTAGTTGATGTCCTTGCAGGAAATCAACATCACAAATTGGATTACTCACAACAACTTCATGTATAGTTTCATCTGTCTCATGAATGTCATCATTTAAACTCAGATTTTCATTTTCAATGATGGAAGAATTTTCACTAGCACATTCTTGACTATGTGAACACTGCAAACCTGCATTAGCTTGGGCTGTAACATGAATTTTCAGGAGTTGATCTATATCATCTTCAGATAGAGGAGAAATTTGAGTTTTATAGCAGTTAACATTAGCTTCATGATTTTCACTTTTAGGATCGGGAGTTGGCATTTCTCTTTCTTGGTCCCGGTATTTTTCCTCCAAGGAGGAAGCTATTGATTATTGTTGGGAGAAAAAATCATATAGGGCTTCTATGATCTCATCATCTAGACACTCTTCATCCCCATACAAATTTTCAAGAAACTCAATGAAATTACCAAAGCAACAACTATCAACCATAAACAAGGAAGAATTAGAGCTTTGATAATGTTGAAAGAAAATTGAATGAAAGTCCTTTAGAGAGTATAAACTAGTATATGGTAGACTCTCATACCATAATCTCGCTTTTTCCTCCAAGGTAGCCATAAACATATTCGTCAGTCAATCTTTAGGAAACTCAATCTTTAGTCTGTGTATATGAAAATGAAATTTGACCAAATGCAAACTTGCATCTTCACTGTCCTAACCCTTAAACTTTAACAGTCATGATTTCCAATCTATACAATGAATTCGGTTCGAAAAACTAGGAATATGAGCTCGATTCATAGGAGCATACCTTCTAGCAATCAAATCCATTTTGACAACAGGGATGTCACCAATAATATCTTTCAACTACCGATTCTTGAAAAGTGTAGTCGCCATGAAAATTATGAACTTTTGGATTCTTCGCCACTGGAGTTTCCAAGTGAATGATTCAGCCTTCATATGCATATTATCACTTTCCACCATCAGCAACCATATCTAAAATTTGATGATTTCCATCCCGGGGAAGATCTATCACTTTCTTCCCGAGTATGGTCGCAGGATGTTATCACTCCACCTGATCTCCAAGGCTGAGAAGAGACCAACAAAGGTAACTATAAACCAAGCTCTTGCCAAGTAGCTAGCCCTACTAGGAAGGAGAGGGCTCTCTCCAAGGGATCACAACCAAGAGGGCCATATCAATTAGGTTTTAGGCTAGGTATAATAGCACAGGGGTTTTGATTGGTTGATTTGGTTGCTGGATGAGTGAATTAGGTCAAAGAGGTAACTAGCTCAAGACAAATAAGATCAGAATTGCAGGCATATGATGGGGCAAGGTAGGTAGGCACTCTAATACTTTAGGGTTCTTAGATGAGATGGACATGAATTCTTTTTAAACTGAAGAAATGAAACAAACTATGGTGATTCTCCCAAAAGAGAGCATAAAAGATGTATTATGCTTATCAAACTTGAAAATAAAACATATCATAGAAATGGAATGAACTTGGAAAGTAAAAAACATTCATACATATGCAACAGAAGAAGAAACTATGCAAAAGTATAGTAACACATGAATCCCAAAAGAATAGCTGCAACTCATCCAATATATCCTTTCCAAAATCTGAATACACTAGTGTCTCTGATCAATAAAACAACATCCATCTTCTGAAATGAGTCTAGAAATGAAAGATATAGGCATGAAACAACTTCTCCCAACCTCAGGGGTCGAATCCTTAAGTTTTGGAGTTGATCCACAAAAGTCTGAATTGCAAACCTACAGTGTAGGGAAGTCAAACTGACTCATCCTTAACTTTAGTGAAATTGATTCATCAAACATAAAAAAGTCTTTAACCTAATGTATTTACCCCTAGGTAACTAAAAAATATCATAATTACATTTACATCCATCATTTACATCAGTAAAATTCACATTTTCCAAGGTCAAACTCAAAAAACTATGAAAAAATCAGAAAAATCAGACAATTGTCAGGAGCGCAGTGCCAACTTCAAGCCAACTTTTGAGGGGGTTTCTAATGTCCAAATTGAGATCCGGATATCTCATTGGAAATATTGTCATGCATAGTTTCCAAAAATGTACTTTTTTTCCAAAAATTATTAGTTTTAGACCTCAAAAAGTTGAATCTCCCAATACTAGTCAGGAGCGCAGAGCCTACCTGATAATGAGGGTAGAAATGCCATTTTTGAGGTGTTTTTGGCCATTTATCCTTTCCAAATTGTACAATTTTGCTTTTCAAAGTGTAAAAATTGCATGTTTTCTACCTTATGAATCTAATGATGGTCTTATTTTTTCATTTGGAGGCCTCTAGAAGAAGCGCAACACCAAGGTCAAGTGCACAGTGCCAAGCCCAGGAGCACAACGCCTCCTTGCAGGCCACTTTTGGAGGCATTCCTGACCTCCAAATTGAGCTCATGATAGCTAGTTGGAAATATATTTCTTTCTGATACACAATGTACGTATCAAGAATTGAAAATGATCAATTATAGACCCTTAAAAATCAATTCTCCCAATACTGGTCAAAAAGTGCAGAATGGGGGTGGAAAAAACAAAACGTTCTCTTGCAGGCCACTTTTGGAGGTCTTACTGAACTCCGAATTGAGCTAATGATATCTCATTGGAAATATGTTCCAGTATAGTTATCATTTGACTTATCAAGCAAGTCATTTGGACACTCCCTTAGGGAGAAAATTTGATTTTCCCAAGACTACTCGAGAAATGTATGGAAAACAAGGGATTTAGGTCTGTCTTGTAGAGGGAGGGGAATGATGGGGTTAGGGGCTGTATAAATTCTTGGGGAAAATTTGGGGGATAGGGATAGATGTTAGAGAGTGCAGGGAGGTGGAATTTATAGAAATGAGTAATGGTAAGGGGCCCAAAAGGGCAAAACACAACCCTAACCTAGGAAGGTGTCAAAAGTGTAGCAATATGCTAGGGTTTGTAGGAAAGATAATGATTTTGAGGGATAGGAGTGATGGGAAGTGTTTAGGAAGGTATATTAAGGAGAGGGTAGGGTGTAAGAGCATCATGATACAGGTCTTGTTGATTATTTAACCATGGAACTTATGAAACCAAGAAAAATGCCCTCAAAACCCTAGGAGAGGGAAATGAGCTTTCCAAGCAGAACTAAGAGACAAATATGGTAAACACAAAACCACTTACTTGGAAATTATATTTTGGAACTTGAAATTTTTGAATAACTTTGAATATTACTACTCCTTCAAAATATTAATTTGATGTTGAAATGGCCAATTTTCATGATTTTGACCCTATGACCTAATGATGACACAACATGGAAGAATGAGTTGAATGATGACCATGTGACTATGGGACTCTTTCAACAATGAATGACCTGACCATGATGATATCCATTGACCATGGAGGTGAAAGGAGTAGTAATGATCTCAATACCCTAATCAGTGGCCAAATTTTTGCATGATGACCTAATGTAATGACAAAAATTTCAGAATGGAACCCTAATATGATGTGAAAAAAATATATTTTCATCAATTGTGGCAGGATGCAAAAACTAACACTAACAGTCACTACCAAGCTTAAGACCATCGAGGGGTGGTCTAAACACATTAAATGAAATAGCAGTGTCAAGAAAGGGTGTCTTGTATCCCTTACCCTCTTTGGAATATACATCGGTAATCTAGAAGAGTGTCTGGAAACTGCGGGATGCAAGGGCACCGAGCTTGTTGGTGTTCTCATTACTCTTCTCCTCTATGCTAATGATACCGTGCTTCTTGCAAAAATCCATGATGACCTTGACACATAACTTCAGACAATTTAGGCCTACTGCTCCAAGATTGGTATGAAGGTTAATACCGACAAGACTAAAGTCATGATTATTAAATCCAAAATGATCACCCATGGTAGTTTCGTGTATAATAACCATTGCTTAGAGCAAGTTTCTTCTTATAAATATTTGGGCATTGACTTCCCTCATCAACTCAACTGGAATTATAGCATCGAGAAAAGTATTACTGGTGGTTGGAAAAATTATTATGAGCTTGAAAACAATTGTAATTCGGTTGATCTTTACATTTGGAGTAAAAATAGGTTCCTCTTTGAGAATCTCGTCACCCCTGTTGTCTTATACGGATGTGAAGTTTGTGGTTGCAGTATATCCAGAGAGTCGTGGAGGAAGAATAAGATGATTCAAAAGCAATTCATAACCTACAACCTTCATATCAAGGGAAATAATCCCTATCCTATCCTCTTGATCGAAGCTGGTTTGTCCCCCATTGAAAGTACAATTATATTTAGATATCTAATGTATAAGAATAAGATTTATATAATGGAATCCAAAAGGCTCCCTAAAATTGTTTCTAACTTTAGTCAAAACCGCACCTTTGCCTCAAGCGCGGGTGGCATAAGGATGCCTAGTATTGGGTCAACCATTGGGGAATTAAGGAGGAGCTCAATATGGGAAGAAAATATAGGGTCAATAATACTATTATCTCCAAGTTTAAGGACAAGCTGTGGGAAGAGCGAGAGTTGGAGGGTAAAAGGAAGCTTAGATACTATAAGGAGGTGATCAACCCCACCCTTGATAATAAAAATTATCTCTCTACACTACAAGGAAAAGACCCTCTAGCGTAGGTTATAAAGGAGGTTTTTAGTGTTATAAAATTGGCCAAAATTGTCAAAAAAGCATTTGCTACAACATTCGTTTATGGTTATGGAGGTTTTGGTGGAGCTTTTAAAGGAATTCAACACAACTAAAAAACAATGGGCGGCCGGAGGTTATTACCGATGTTTTTTCATCGGTGCGCTACTCTGGATTTAACACATCGGTGCATACATGACGACGGCTTCCCGGGGCTGCCTCAGTCGAATGAACACACCGGGACGTTTAGGTGCAAAACTGCACCGGGCATAGTGTTGGTCATACAACGCACGTGGATGTTCTAATTGGTCTTGGGATTCGTGAGGTGCCCATAGGTTGTATCAACGCATTGGTGCACCGTATCACAGAAAGGTACCGAGATTTATAATTGGTGTTGGTATTCGTGCGGTGCCCATGGATCGTACAAATTCGCCGGTGCTTATAGATACATAAACGCCCCGGTATGTAGTATCACACAGACGCACTGATATTTATAACTGTTATTGGTATTTGTGCGGTGCCCATAGATCATACAATGGCACCGGTGCGTATAGACACATAAACGCACCGGTTGACAGTTACTGACATGCACCAGTTTTCATTTTGTTTTTTTTAGAAACATCGACCTGTGACAGTCCAATTATTGTGATTGTTTTAAATTCATTATTCATCAAAAGTCGACACATCTTATAACAATATTCATATTAATTACAAATTTATTAATGCATTTGAATGTGCTGTTTGGATTAATTTGTTATATCATATCATAATTATTGTGGTTTTTTAAAATTCATTATTCATCAAAAGTCGACACATATATATCGTATAACAATATTCATATGAATTAAATTTTTATTAGTGCATTTGAGAACGACAATGGAGAACGCAATAGAATAAATTAAAACATATTTTATGATTATATATATATATAATGGACATAATGTCCCAATTGAAAGACAAAGAGATACGAATAACTGTCTCATTTTGTATGATAAGGACTGTCTTATATATATATCCTTATCATACAATATGGGATAGTTATTCGTATCTCTTTGTCTTTCAATTGGGACACTATGTCCATTACATTAAATAAAATTTATGATTTCACAGACATATTTCAAAAAATAAAATGTCTTGCTTTGATATCCAAACATAGTGATCATCATTCTTTGCTTGAACCGCTGTCATTGCTAGAGCTACTTCCATGAATTGGGGTTATTTTCAGGAATGTTTTGTTCACGGCGTTGATTGTTTTCTTCTTCTTCACCTTCCATCTACAAACACAAAAATAAACTGAAATGAGTGTATATACATTGGTGAGAATACTGAAAATTGCAATATTAAATAATATACATCAATGTAAATCGAAAAGAAAAATGATGTACCATAGAAACAATTGACTCATAAACTATACACATTCTTTCAAAACCATGTACCATGCCATCTTTCAAATTTTCATTTGTTGGCGCAATTCCATACTTTGTTTCCTGCAAGTTTTATACCCCATAACAAATCGTATATTTAATATAAAAGATGTTTTGTTTGTTTGTTTGTTTGTTTTTTTTTTATAGATGGAGCTAAGTAAAACAAGATCGATAGATACTTATAGATTCCACAATTAAATTCTGATATGCCAACATATACTCACAGCCTTATTTAATCCAATTTCAATCAATTCGTCTGATGGCTCTTCTTTGTATGTTAGCACCTGTTCGAAGACATTCAATGATGATTTTTGTAAAATAACTTAAAAATACAAAAATGAAATCTAGTTAAGTTGTTATAAGGAAGTAACAATTACTCACAAACTTAGAGATCAACCTTTTTCTTCCTTATCGCCCTGTTTTATGTGCTGAATGGGTTCCATTTTCTTTTCTTTTCTGCAAGAAAATTCTTGAAAATTAATATTTAATGCTAAATTGTTTATTTATTGTACCTAATGATCGAAAAATTCAATGATTACATATTACATTTGAAGCACGTTGTTGTTGAGATGGCTCCTCTTGCGATGCAATTTTGTCCATTTCTTAGACCATCTCCTTGTACACCTTTTTGGACATTCCTACTGGCATATTTCTGATATAAGCTTGTTCATCTTTTGAGATTTTCATAATCTTCCTCAAAATGTAACATAACAATAAAATATTTAATTTTTATATTGATATATAAAAAGTAAATATAACAAAAGTGACATTTATAAATAATTCTAGACAAACATTTAAAGGAATATTATTTTTTCATTCCTTCTTTTTTGTTGTTCTATGTTTTTGCTATTAAAAGTCCGACATGTCTCATTGACGAATTCTCTGGAAACTCTTCCTGTAGTTTAGATAAAATTTGGTTCTTGGAATAATTGGATTGATTTTTGTATTGTAAGTGGAAAGAACGTCTATACATTCGTTCCACTAGATCCCTCAAACTTTTGTAAAAGTTGTTCCCCCTTTCGTTAACTTCCAGCACCACTCTAGATGAGCTAAGGAGCAATTCATTTTCATTTGCATGTTCTATTTTTTTTCTTTTCTTATAACAACATTCATTTTCTAAGTTGTTGGTCCCTGTAGAACATTAAACAAATGTGAATTAGTAGACTGTTT
The DNA here is from genome assembly GCA_034641835.2 of Pinus albicaulis. Classification (NCBI taxonomy): domain Eukaryota; kingdom Viridiplantae; phylum Streptophyta; class Pinopsida; order Pinales; family Pinaceae; genus Pinus; species Pinus albicaulis. The sequence continues at coordinate 124,923,198 of CM076575.1, forward strand.
AACACATGCTATCTAATAATTTCAAGTATATTATTAATGATAATTAAAAAAAGAAACTCATATTGGATCGATAGTATTTTTTCATTCACCCGATTCATCTTTTTGCAATTTTTCCATTAAAATTTATGCTCTTCTGGTCCTAGATAAGAAATAATCATATTGAGCTTCGTCATTTTGTGGCTCTGCATGATACACAATAAACAATACATATTAGTTAAACTTACATATAGTTAAAAAATAATAATTTTTATAAAGAATTTACAAAAGAACTTGCCTTTTTTGCTTTTCTTGATGTGTTAACAATATTTTTGTTACTTCATCTCTTATCAGTCATTTCTTTATCAATCTGAAACTTGTACCATATCATTCATTAATATATTTATAAATAAATTCTCAACTTTTCAAGTAGAAAATAAATCTCAAGACACCGGTGCGCCTTTCATGAGGCATGCATCGCAGCCGGTGCGTGGGGATATTAAAAACGCACCGCAAAACAGTCTAATAGACCGTACAGTGCGTTGGGTATTATAAACGCACTGCAAAAACAATGTAATAGACCGTATGATGCGCGGGGTCTTAAAAATGCACCGCAAAAACGGTGTAATACACCGTACGGTGCTATCCTCGCTAAATGGAGCACCGATGCCCTATTTCAGATATGGCGCACGGATTTAGAAAATGTTTTCAATTTTTTTACTACACAGTACTTGCGCGGTGCGCTGTATAATACAATGCACTGGTGCGGTAGCGTATGCAAGGTGCACCGATAAAGAAAAATCCATTTTTTCCAAAAATTCATGCAATGGCCGAATGGATTGGGATTCAAATATGCAAGTCGTCCCGTGGGTTGGACGTCAATCTAAAATGAAAAACCCTAATTCTGAAATCATAGAAACAGGGAGAAGAAAGGGAAAAAACAAAAAAATGAAGGGTTTAGGGTACAAATGGATAAAACTGCAGAAAAAAAGTAAAAAAAAAAATCAAATTTAATCACGAGATGTTTTGAAATTCTATGATACAGGGTTTGAATCACCAGAGGTTTGGTTTCTGAATACTTCTGTTCGAACGTATTTCGCTGCTCCACAGTGCCCTCGTGCTCTCTTGCTCCAGTTCTGTCTCCTGCAAATATTTGGCTGAAAATTTTAGCAAAAATAGTGAAATAATGAGAAGTGTTTTGTATTTAAAGAATTATTTTATGAAATTAGATTTTTGAGAATATTTTGCTGCCTAATTTTTCAAACTGCCATTTTTTTTTTTTACTTAAAGAAAATAGAGTTGCGTTTTTTTTATTTGCGTTTATTCGTTACTGGTGCGGAAGAGTTGGGAAGCACCGGTGCGTCTTCGTAATACGACGCACTGGTGTGTGTTATGATGATAAGCACATCGAACTGTATAAAGTTTTTTTTATTATTATTATTATTATGTAAGATCATAATAAAATAATGATAATTCTAAAGTACATGAATTTATTTTCATTATTTTCTAAATTTTATTATGTTACAAAAATTCGTATTATTCTAAATTTTTAATTTTACAATTATTTGCAGATTTACAAATTTAAATATTTTAATAAAATCATTTCACATTAATCAATTAAAATTTTCACATTAATAGAATTAAAATTTTACAAATATTTTAAATACAAATACAATTAAAATTACATTTACAATTAGAATTAGAATTAGAATTAGAATTTTAAATTAATTTCACATACATGAATTATGATTAGAATTAGAATTAGAATTTTAATTTTACATAGAATTACATTTACAATTTTACATAGAATTATATTTACAATTACAATTACAATTTTACAAATATTTTACATACAATTACAATTAAAATTACATTTACAATTAGAATTAGAATTTTACATTAATTTCAGATACATAAATTATGATTAGAATTACAATTACAATTTTAATTTTACATACAATTGCATTTACAATTTTACATAGAATTACATTGACAATTACAATTACAATTTTACATACAATTCAATTAAAATTTCAGTTACAAATACAACTACAATTTTAGAATTTTACATACAATTACATTTACAATTTTACATAGAATTACATTTACAATTACAATTACAATTTTACAAATATTTTACATACAATTCAATTAAAATTACAATTACAAACACAATTACAATTTTAGAAGTTTACATACAATTAGAATTAGAATTGCAATTTTACAATTTTTCATATCTGCAATTACAATCATTTCACAATAAATTAAATATTACAATTACAATTAAAATTTTACATTAATAAATATTTTACATACAATTACAGTTAAAATTACAATTAGTACAAATACAAATACAATTGTACAATTTTACATACAATTGAAATTTATATTTCAATTTCAATCACGACATAATATTTAAAAAATATCATGGTCCTTTAATATTAAATTAATTAATAAACATCATCACGATCATGATAACCATCGTACAAACATCATATTCGACTAAAAAACACATTCAAACATCAAATTAACATTATATATTAACATCATCACAACACAAACATCAAATATATATCTCATGTTAAATAACTCATGCTATCACATATACACATCTATCTGCAAGCTAAACATTAAATGAACATATCTAACATGACTTAACAATATGCGCCACATCATGATGATCACCAACATGTAAATTAAGTACAACTGCAACATGAACATAAAATAGATGGACCAAATATATATATATATATATATATATATATATATATATATATATATATATATATATAACTGAATAATGTTCAAAATATACAACTGTAATATAAATGTCATGGATCAGTTGGTGGTAGTATAACAACATCAATAGTAGTACAAGTGAAGGCCTGCTTAGTAAAGGGTGCAGCCTCGATGGTTGATGGTCGAGCCTGCTCATGATCATGATGACTAGTACTGATGGATGCATCAGTTGGTGGTACTAGTACAACATCAATATAAGCAATAGTAGTGGAGGCCTGCTCAGTGAATAGTGCAACCTTGATGGTCGATGGTCCAACCTGCTCATGATCATGACTAGTACTGACGAATGCTGCAGGCTATTGACTGGACGTGGCCGATGGTCCAACCTCATCTCCATGATGACTGCTAGATGCTACTAGTGGATCAGCCTCATTCTCATTAGGGGTGATGCGAGGTGAACGATCATGAGATGCATGTGAGTCGCTGCTCGCGGACTTTCCATCACGTGCCGTGGCTCTATTAGTACGCCTATAGCTACAGACAACCCTCTTCAGTCGCGTAACAAATTTCATAGCTCCTACGACATGCCCCATCAGGCCGTACTTGTCACGCGACATGCCTCTCCACATCTGGAACAACCTATCATCGCCTTGTATGTCTCTGTAATGAGCGAGCCTGATGCCTGCATCAATAATCAATGCACAGAGTTGGTTGCCCAACTCCATCCTATATCTAGTCTTAGGTCGATCGCGCCTAGCAAAAGGCGGTACTGGTGCACCATGAGCAGGAGCATGTCTCTCTGCTGCACCGACCTCATCCTGATCATGATCATCCTTGACATCGGCCATGGCCTGATCGTCATTAGGATTGACACCTGGATCATGTGGTGGATCCGGCATCTCCTCGCCATCAAAAGAGCCAATGTATGAAAAATATATACAAGTACACAACAATAATTAGATAATTTCATTATACAGTTTAATAAAAACAAGTTGAAGAACACGTTAGAATAAATATAAATAAAACAATAATATTACCTCTATCATCTGGCGGCTCATCATCTGTGAAGAGGATGTTGGGACACCCTTGCTAATCTAATCCAGCATAAGGACATGGGACCAAAATGAAGGGATGCAGCTCGTCAACACTGGCTAGTAAGTGTAGTGTACCATGTGATATCCTGGCTGGAAACATAGTGTCTCCCTTCTTAGGCAACATCTGCTCCCACATGTGCATCTGGGCCTCGAACATCGGCCTATGAGGCTGTCTAACAAAAATAGATCTCATCTCTGGAAACCTCTCAAAAAATAAACAAAACAACTCTGTTGCAAAAGGGAAGTTGACCCTCCCTTGTGCATGAGCACGACATCTATCTAAGGCTGTACAAAACTGCCGCAAAAAAATGGCAGACCACCTGACAAGTCGTGGTTGTTGTACTAAAGAATCAACATAATATAAAAGCGAGCAACTAATGCATTGCCTGTCATTGGTGTTGTGCGAAATGTCGAAATGATAAGTGAGAGGCACTACACGTCCCGTCTACCAAATGCACCTATACGTAACTGACCTCCAGGTACCTGAAACTCTGAAGGAGATAGTACATGTGCTCCAATGTATCTCTGGGAGTAAAATAACTGACTCCCTGCTACACAACTAGCTGGCATGTCTGGGAATGAGGGAAAATCCACCTCTCTCCTCGATAGTCTTGTAATAAGATAAATATCCTCCTCAGTGAGTCTATACCACTGGTGAGGACCAACCTGGAAAGCCTGTCGGTGGGCATTCCTCCTGCGGATAAGATATCTCAGAAACACATTATGGGCCTTTAGGGAAGTAGCCTCCTCATAGAACTTGAGGAGGCCTACCTGCCTAAGGATCCCCTGAGTATCTGCTGTAATAGGCCGAGGGTATGCATCTCTCTCCCTCTCTCGGGTCTCCCATTAGCGAATCATGTCATACTGTTCAGCTTTTTGTTACTACTGTTCCTCCTCTTCTCTCTGAATCATTGACATATTAAATAATTTTTTTATTAAAAAAAACATGTATATATATATGAAAAAAAACAGACCAGTCGGTGCGCCACAAAAATAGTCACGCACCGGTGGTGGTGTGGCTTAAGTTCATAGTGCCCCTAATTAAATACAACGCACCGGCCTTGGTGCATCTGCTTATTTTTCAAGCACCATTGACTATATCTAGGCTCAGAATAGTGGTGCACTAACTGAAATATACGCCCCAGAGCATACAGTCGTGTCAGCGCACCGACTTCATGACAATTACATAGTCGACGATGCGGTCTTTTACCCGGCCGCACTGTTAACCCTCTTGGAATGCAGAATGCGGTGCACTGAAATATATCAGGGCAGATAATACTGTCAATGCACCACACCGGGATTCCCTTGGTCAACAGTGTGCCTGGCTAAATGAGTGCACCACATTTTATTTTTATTTTTAATTTAAAATTATGTGGGGTGCCTTTCGGTACCGCCCCAGAAACGGTGTGGATACCGTTAGCACCGGTGGCGGTGTGGCCTGTAAATTTTATAGGCAGCACCGCTATCCGATGCAAGTAGAATGGCTCATGCGCACCGCGCAATTATATATATATATATATATATATATATATATATATATATATATATATATATATATATATCTGTGTGTGTGTGTGTGTGTGTGTATATATATATATATTTTAATGGTTATTTTCAAGGTTATTTCAAATTCTAATCCGCTAAAAGGCTTAATTATGGAAAAACTAGGAAAATACCTGTACATTTCACCATTGAGGAGGTATATTGGCTGTAAAATTTGCAAAAGAAAATTTGTCCACCATTTTTCAAAATGCAAGCTAGAGATTGGTGGCCAATCCATAGCAGCAGTGCATGCAATGGGTAATATGAGAGCACCGATGTCAGGGCGGCTCAGAGAAAAGTGAAAAATGTGGTTTTTTGGCCTTAATTATTATTATTATTATTTATTTATTTATTATTATTATTTTTAACCCTGTTCCAGTGCGCGAGGTTTTATAGGCACACCAGTACGCTTACTTAGAACCACACCGGGCGGTGCCAGATTTGGCGTGTTATTTATAATGCATCGGGGTGGTTCCCTAACACTGCACCGGGATGTTTCAGTTTTGGCGCATTATTTTGATGGTGGAACGGGGCGGAATATTCGTAAATCACCGGTGCGGAATAGTCCTAAAGCACTGGTTTTTTGGCCTTAATTTTTTTTTTTTTTTTCAACACTATTCCGGTGCGTGCATTTTATAGGTGCACCGGTGCTCTTTGATAAGAACACACTGGCACGTTTCTGTTTTGGCGTGGTGTTTTATGATGCACTAGCGTGGAAGAGCAGTGAAGCACCAGTGCATTATCGTAATTGGACACCTCGAGCGGATGTGTATGTTGCACACTCTGTCCAGTGTGCCAATGTTTTGTGCGCACCATTGTGTTCTATGGTAGAGCGCGCACCGGTAATTGAGAGCTCAGGAGCACTGGAAAAATGAAAAATCCATGTTTTTTGCCGTTATATATATATATATATATATATATATATATATATATATATATATATATATATATATATATATATACCCTTTATTGGTGCGCATGGTTTATTGGTTATAAAGCAAGACCGGCTCACCCTCAAAGAAGAACACCATGGCTGTGTTTTTGGTGTTATACTTTATATCTGCATCGGCAGTGGTTTCATTTTGGCGACGTTTTTATAATGCACCATGAAGATGTGTGACTAATTTGGCACAATTGCATATTATAACGTACCGTGTGTGTGTATGGAGTGCACGGTGTTCGGTGTGCCAATGTTTTTGTGCCGACTGGTGCTTTCGTTATTGTAGAGCACCAGGGAGACGTTTAATTATAAGCGCACCGAGCGGAAAACATCCTTAAAACCCTCCGCTCACCAACCTCCTCTAGTAACCTTCGCTAGAAATGGATGTATGGGGTATTTTTTTGTGGTTCCTCAAAAACATCTGCTAGATGGTCTTTTCCTTGTAGTGTTTTGTTGACTATCACTAAGAAAAAAATGAACATTGCTAGGATAAGAACTAATTCTCATGAGCTTCGGAGTGAGACCGAGTGGTGGTCTATTCCCAAGACTCCCTGGCACGATAGAATCTGTCAGATTTGTGATACTAAGCAGGTGGAAGATGAAAAACATTTTCTTTTAGACTGCCTGACTCTTGCTCACATCCACTCTCAATTCCCTAACATCTGCCACATTTCCAATCTTCTTGATCTATTAAGCCAACCCACCAATAGAGATCTTGGAACGCTTCTTTCCCTTCTCTTTGATCATAGGAACAAGATTTTGAAGTGTTATCACTCATAATTTTTGAAACATCATTTTGAAAAAGTCTTAGAGGTTCATGTGTCAAAGGTAGGGTCATAAAATTCATTTTTCATTACTTGGTCAAGGAAATTTTTTAACTTTTCTTATTTAACCTATCCCAAGTTTCAAGACCATCCTCATTTCATCTCAAAACCATCTCCATACATGCCACATCATGTTCCATCAGTCATCATTTGCTAAGATATTTCATTTCCTAAGCTTAAAACTCCAAAAAATGTCATATTAGCCAAGAATCCCTACTTTCGTAGCGAATTCAGTGTAAAATAGGCAGAAAACGCTACAAAATTGTTGCTAGTTTCATAGCGAATATGAAGCATTTCTCTCTTTTTTTTTTTTTTTTGACTTTGAGCAGTCAACTTCAAGGGCGGTTTCCGGGAAAAAAAAGACGTATTTTAAGAAAATGAGAGAGGTTATTTTCAATAACATATAAAATAACAATAACCTCTCTCACTTTTCTCACAGGTGCTATTAGTTGGGAGATGCAAGGATTTATTTGAGCCCTATTTTCAGAAAACAAAGTTTTCCTGTTTTACACATGTTTTTTCAGATGCAGGTTCTGGATAGTTGGAGATGGTTTTCAAAACACCAAGAGAGGTTTTTCTTAAGAAAATTATTATTGACGAAAACGTCCTCCAGTTTTGAAAAATACATCATGTATTTAGAGATATAAGCTTTGTTCTAAGACCTATTTTTCAGAAAAAACAGGAAAAATCTGCAAAGTGGTTTTAAATATGAAAGGTGAGATGGATTGTGTTCCTCATTAGTTTGATGAGGTCCATAGCATGCAGAGGGTTTCATGGCATGTTTAATACCAAGTCAAAGACCTCCAAGAATTTCTAGAACTAATCCATGAGGAGCTAGAGAAGAAAGGCCTTAAAATGACAGTAGTTGAGGAGCCAATTGCTCAACTCATCATCAATGAGGAAGAAACCCCTCAAGCATCATAGTGTGAGTTGGTTTATGATTTTGAAGACTAATGGCATGTTAGAAACATGGGTTTTTCACTTATAAGGTATATTTTTGAAGCCACACAAAATTCTGGAATTTTGACTGTTTTCAGCAGTTTCGTAGCATGCTTGGGCATGAAGAACAACAAAACGCTACGAAACTACTATAACTTTTATTTTTGCATTTTGAACGAGTTTTTGGAGCTCCCAAGAAATGAAAATGGTATTGAAGGTGCATTAAGGCATAATGAACATCATGCAGGAGGCAAGAACCAAAAAAATTGATGGCAAATGACATTTTTGCAGCGCTATGAAACTGTCTTACTTTCGTAACGTACTATTTTGGAGCTTTATAAGCAGGTTTTTAGGCATATTTGGTCAAATAGATACTATCAAAGTGTTAAAGGACCATGGCAACATTTATTCAAGACTTAAAGACCATGAAATGAAGACAAACTACTAGCCAAAGCATTCGTTGAAGATGAAGATTAGTTTGCCTAAAAAACAGTGTTTGTTTCCCGTTTTAGAGGAGGTGAATTAAGAGGTCATGTAGTGATGAGTCCCATCACACCCTATTCGTACATGTGAAGTCATATTTGTCAAATATATAATTGTTTTAGGAGATAAGTTGTTATTGTAATAATGAATAGTTTGAGTCCTATTAGGAAAAGGACTGTCAAGTAGGATATCTGTCTTTTTCTCATTAAATAGATGTTTTATGTTTATGCAAGATGTCATTAGGAAAAAATTCGATGAATCTAGCGAGGAGGCAAATCATCTCATGATGTAACAAGTCTATTAAAGGGTAGAGAGTAGAATTTGTCAGGGGTTGGAGATTTTTTGGCAAAACTGCAACTTTATGTAATTTGAATTTTTCAGTAATACAAAGACTTGTTTCTTGATCAACCTGAGATTCTGACTGAGTTTTTAGTGCTTAACTTATCTATATCTTTTGTGTGTCCCATTTGTAGTGGTTTTGATCTTTAATACTCAGAATTCATTCATGTAATGCTCTGACTTCCTTTATAGATGAATTGACTATGTGATTTCCTGTTTCATGTGTGTGTGTGTACTTCTGCTAAAAACTCTTACCTGCCTCACCTTCCATGTCAAGTGAACTTACTATTGAATCACTGAAAATGTTGACTCCATAAGCCCAATGTTTGCATATTGATACTATTTTCAACCTATACTCATCACAAGCAAGTTGTTTTCTAAGTAGATTTATCCATCTAAATAGATCTTTATTCAATATCATTAACCTTTGAGAGACCCTCTCAGACTGAAGAGGCTAAGCTTTAGTCAAAAGATTGGTTTGAAACAGTTACATGAGATTGTCTGATTAGCAACCTATTAGGTGCAATTTTGTGATAACATGAAGAATCAAAATTAGATTATTTTTCCTTTCTTAAGGTCTGGTAGCCTATATTGGTATCAATGGACGTTAATCATCATCATAATCATTTATAAGGAAAAAACATGAGCTTCTTTATTGCTAATAACAACATAGATCTAGTTACATGATCACTTGATCCAAGCTACCAACACCCAAAAAAACCCTCTTGTGGATCCTTCCTTTAGGGCCAATGAAGGTCTCCTCCTTGAATAGTAGCTACACAAATGTGAGATAATGGGAATTCAACATCACAACATGGAAACAAGGGTTTCGTGGCAACAAGGGAGTGCTTAAAAGCACGGGGCTAACAAACCTACTCTAGTTTTGACATAATATATTTATGAAGGATAATGATGCCCATGACGTCCACCCAAGGTGTGTATGCATACCACCATAAATTGGTTTGGCCAGTTATGCCATGGGCTCTTGTAGTCGAGTTTATGGTGTAACCTGTAAACCCGACCCGAAAAATTGCATTGTTTAATCTTTTTTCAATATATTTTAGTCCATATGAAAGTTCCTTTGGGAGTATCTGTGTATATACACAAATTTCATGTTGGAATCTTGCGTATTAAATTTGGGGAACACTTTTTAAAGATACAATTAGGTTTGCATTGGGAAAAGGGATGTTTCCCTAGCCAACAAATGCATCTAATGATAAATGAGGCAAAATATGTTATAACATATGCCCCCTAATGTATGACATTAGAAGGGGGTTGAATGGCTGATATACATTATGTATATACAAGAGGGTGCATTAGGAGGGCTCGAGAGGATCTCACCATATTCAGGACTGATCAATACCTATAGAATGTGTAACACGCTACCCCACATTTACCCAATTTTACATGCTTACCAGCGTAAACGTGAGTTGATACTTACTATGCATGACCCAATTTCCAAGATACCATTGCAGAAATGGGGTCCTCTTATCCAATATTGACTGCAAACACCTAGAGACACATGATCACACTGTTATCGGCTTAGTTTCCCTAGTGACCATTTGCTCTAATATTGAACCAATCTTTGGCCTAGCTCACTCCTCAGACACACAGATATAGGCATGTCTATGTGGCTAGAGGCCTCCAACCGCACGGATAACCCATCCTCAGAGCAGTTGTGGTTGAGATCTCCTACATCTGACAGTGCAACCAAAAACTTTTTTCCATAAATTTAAGGCTAGTATTCAAGCCAATTGTTCAAAAATTTCCAAAACATTGACAACAATATGAATAGTCTTCATGCCATGTTCTTAGGCTCTTTTGTGACTCATGCTTTCCCAACACACATTATTCATTTATACAAACACTTTGTGACTATGGTACCTGTAGGTCATGAGTGCATAGTCTGTTTGTTTTTCTCATTAATGTCATCATATTTTCATCAAGAAGTCTTATTTCCTCTCATACTTGCTTCAATAACACACTATTAGCTCATCCATCCATAAAAATTATCCAAGAGCCTGTATAACCATGGAACGAATCAATAACGAGATATCTTCACATAACAAGAAATACACTAAGAATGTAACATACACTTAACTAGTAATGGAGCCATGACAAACCAATCACATAATCAACACATTAAACCAAAATTTGTGCTCATTTATCTTCAGTAATGAATAATGCATATTAACATATGCATAGTACCAACCGAGTCAGGTAATTCCATGTTCCACTCGACCATAGATAAGGTTGAACCAATCCTTTCTTCTAGCCCAATCACCCCCGTGCCATATTCCAGGGTTGAATTTGAGATTACATGGGATAAACCAAAATGTAACCATATATGGAATCTAGAAGAAACCACCTCCACCCTCAAGTTACAATGATTTCACCTAAGGAAAGGTCGATAAATAACAAATACCAATACAAGCTTGGATGCCTCAAAATTTCTTCACCATACCTAGAGGATTTTTCCTATCTCCACCTACCTGTCAAGGGCTCACCCGAAGAAAACCATCTCTACCCTCAACTCTTGGTATTTTCCTAATACCACCTCAACTAGGATCCAAAAAATATTGGCATCTAAATCTCAACCAAACATGGAACCTACTACATTATGGCTATCCAGGAAATGGAATTAGGAATTGTTGTACATGATTGTTAATCCAGGAAAATATCCATGCCAATGACATAAAAAAAATGACCAACAATCCAATGCATGAACCATGCATTCAAATCCCAACAAAATAAAACAAATATGCCCATTTTTACCTTAAAAATCCTTAATTATTTTCTTCCCTTGCTTGTTGATGTTATCATCTTCTTATTGTTGTTGTTCAAGCCTTTTGCTAGCTGGAAATTTCCTCTAAAGACTATTGTAGTAATCCTCCTCTTGGTTGCAATTTGAATTCCTCTTGAGCTACTTACTTTCCTCTATTCTTTTCCACGTGTTTAAGTGTTGTAGCTTCTCTCTCCCTTTTTACTCTCTTTTTTCCCAAAATATTACTAGAATGTTCTCTCTCCAATTTTGCTTTCTTTTATTTTCCATTTTCCTTCATTTTTCATTACATGCATATTCTTTTTCTTGTCTCAACTTCCTCTTCCTCAATTTTTGAAATGGAATTTCTTTCATTTTCAATTATTTATTTTGCATTTTTGCCTCATGTCCTTGCTGGCCTATAATAATTAATTTTCCATTTATTTCCTTTTACCTCTTGTTAATGCCAATTCCCATAACCAATAAATAATTAACCATAAGTGTACCCCTCATTCAACTTGGAATACGTGTCCCATGACCTTGGTTTTATTTTTGCTTTTATAATGTCCATAGATTATTTATTTACATGGAAATTTAACCCAGGGCTATTACAAACCCCTCCCCCTTGGGGGAACACTATCCTCAGTGTTCTATGACTCTTATGACAAGACAAACTGTCAAAAACATGAAAAATATAATTCTTATTGGAGCTTTATAAACACAATTCGATACAATATTTGCTTCAAACAAAAAATAAAGAAGATACAATGCTTGCATTTGATCAACGAAATCCCATTTGGCTTCCTCAGAACAAAAGTGCTTCCATTGCACTTTAAATTTCTTTATTGCTCGGTTTCGATGCATGAGCTTCTTCTGCTACAGGATGCATTAAGGCTCTAGCTAGAACTCTCCCTCTAGTTCCACATGCAATACAAAGTAATCAATCACATGATCAACATCCTGTACATATATTTTAAGTAGAGAAACATGAAAAACATCATGGATTTTCATTGATGGATTCAAATCAAGCCTATATGCCATTGGTCCAATCCTTTCAAGGACTTCAAAGGGTCCACAATAGCGAGGTTCCAACTCGCCACATGATCTAGTCTTCAAGGATCTCGTCTTAGACTTGATACACAAGTACACATGCTCTCTAGTATGAAACTCCTTGAATACTCTATGTTGATCTGCATAGATCCTCTACCTATCATGAGTTGCCTTCAATTTTTTTTTTATAACTTGAATCTTTTGCTTCATCTCTTTCAACATATCAGGTCCAATCAACACCCTGTTCACTGAATCACTCCAGCTGATAGGGGTATTACAACTCCTCCCATAGAGAGCTTCAAATGGACTCATCCTCAAGGATTCTTGATATCCATTATTATAAGAAAAATCCACAAGTGGAAAATACTCCTCCCACTTCCTTTTTTGATGCATGAAATACATCCTCAACATACCCTCAAGGATCTTGTTGGTCCTCTCTATCTTCCCATATGTCTGTGGATGATAATTTGTACTAGAGGCTACTCTGTCCCTAAGCCTGCAAATAATTCCTTCAAAAACTTGGAAATGAACTTGGCATATCTATCTGATATAATCCTCTTGGGAAATCCATGCAACCATACTATCTCCTTAATGAATAGTTGAGCCACTTCACTAGCTGAATCAGTAGACTTTATTGCAATGAAGTGAGCTACCTTACTAAACTTTTCAACCACAACCATGATGGCTTTAGGCTGCCTTGATGTCCCTGGTGTTGGACATTGGATAAACCAAAACTCCCCTTGTGTTTCGTGACATGGACCAACCGCCTCTCGTGGATCCTTATCTCTGGCGATGCGATTGTTGACTAACACCTGTGGGTTTTGGTCTAACGACAATCGTGATTCCCAACAAGTGGTATCAAAGTGTAGGTCATGAGTTTGATACACACCCGACTTTCATTTGGGGGGGGGATATTGTTGGACATTGGATAAACCAACACTCCCCGTGTGTTTCGTGACATGGAATAACCGCCTCTCATGGATCCTTCTCTCTGGCGATGCGATCGTTGACTAACACGTGTGGGTTTTGGTCTAACGGAAATCGTGATTCCCAACACCTGGCCATACTGTAATGAAATCCATGGAAATAAGCTCCCATTTCCATTCTAGAATTAGAATAGGTTGCATTATTTCAACTGGATGCTTGCATTCAATTTTGACCTATTGATAGCCCAAGCACATAGCAACAAACTCAATTAGAACTTATTAATGGTTGTCAAAATCTTCTAGTATCCTGGATGGATACCAAAAGAAATTCTATAAATTAGGCCAATAGTAGAACTTCTTAATGGTTGTAAAAGTCTTTTGATATCTTGGATGGATTGAATATGGTTTGACACGAAACTCTCTCAAAATGAACTTCTTCAGTTTGCTACTATCAAGCACATAGATCATGCTCTTGAATATAACCAAGCCATATGCTATGAGGTGATACTACTCATCCTTATCACCCTCATCTTGCTGCTGCAATCTCCGCTTCTAATGTTGGTACCTCTCATCATGTTGCCCTGCACGTAAGATCTGATCTTTCAAATGTTTCCCATAAGAGCTCACAACTAAAATGTGATTCACCTGTACTCTCCTATTGAGTGCATCCACAACTTAGTTCTCCTCGCCTTTGATGTACTTGATTTCAAAGTCAAACTCATTAAGAGTAGCCAACCATCTAATTTTCCTTGCATTCAAATTGGGTTGGTAAAATAAGTACCTCAGTCCACTATGATCACTCATCAAAATGAACTTCCTGCCAAAGAGATAATGTCTCCACATCTTCAATGCATTATTTATATCTTCCAACTCAAGATCGTGATTCACATAATTCTTCTCATGCTCATTCAAATTTCCTGATTCATAGTAAACCACCTGCCCTTCCTGCATCAAGACTCCACCAAGTCCTTCCTTGTAGGCATCTGTACAAACCAAAAATTTCTTATCAAGATCTGCAATCCTCAAAAGTAGAGCATTGGTAAGCAATTACTTCAATTGATCAAAGTTGGTTGTACACTCAACAGACCATTTAAAATTATTTCCTTTCATTTGCAAAGATGTGATAGGATGGCCAATCTTGGAGACGTTCCTGATGACCCTCCCATAATAACCAGCCAGTCCCATGGATGATGTGACCTCATTTACATTCTTTGGAGTTGGCGACTCCATGACAGCCTTAAAATTTTCTGGATCCACTGCTATCCCCTCCTTGTAAAAAATGCTCCAAGTAATGAATCAAATATGAGACTGAAATAAGCTACACTTTCTGAGCTTGGCATACAACTTATGTTCTATCAATAATCTCAATACCGTTGCCAGATGCTTTGCACGCTCTTCCTCATTCTTTGTATAGAAAAATATATCATCAAAAAAGACTATCACAAACTTATCCAAGTAAGGGAGCAACACACTGCTCACAAATGAAGGTGGCTAGAACATTGGTAAGATTGAAAGGAACTACCACAAACTCATAATGTCCATACCTTGAAAAAAATGCAGTTGTATAGATGTCTTATTCTTTGATGCACACTTGATGATATCCTGATCTCATATCAATCTTTGAAAATATTGCATCTCCCTTCAACCGATCAAAGAAATCATCAATCTAGGGTAATGGATACCTACTCTTGATGTTCATCTTGTTCAACTGCCTATGCACAATATTAGAGTACTGTACTTCTTCTTTAGAAATACTGTTGGTGCTCCCCAGGGAGATACACTTGGCTTTATGTATCCCTTATCAAGCATCTCTTTAAGTTGCAAATTCAGTTCCACCAAATCAAGAGTGCTCATCATGTATGGTGCCTTAGATGTTGGTGTTTCTACAGGCATCATCTCAATAGAGAAATCCATTTCCCTATGATGAGGCAAATCTGGAATCTCTGCAGGAAACAAAATTTGAAACTGTTGTAAGATATGATACCTCCTCAGGACTTCACCATCCTCATCATCGAACCCTTTGTTACTGGAGATATTTACTGCAAGAAATAAACCATTTTTTGCGACTGTGCTTAGCTTGCATGGTTTTATTCCTCCTCACTGATGTAGGCTTTTGATTTCAATGAAAAACTCTCTTTTATCCAACCTCATCCAGGGACTCAATGGCCTTCTCATAAAAATCTACTTAGTCTCATGAATAAATAACCAATCCATGCCCAAAAGCATGCTATATGCACCCAAAGGAAGAAAATCTAGGTTTGTTGTTGTAGGCATGACATTAAGCTCAAATACACAAGACTTCACCCAATGGTGAACCCTTCTCTTGGTGTCTGTATCCAACCGCACCAAAAAAGATTTAACATGCACTTCTTTATCAATAAAATATTGATCCACCAATTCAGGACTAATATAGCTATAATTTGATCCTAGATCAATAAAAATAAAAACAACTTGATCACAAATATTACCTTCCATCTTGATGATGGATTCCTGGTGGTCTACCTACCTGTTATCAACTACTACATAGATCCGTGGATTGCTTTGAGCTACATCCCAAACTGTCTGCGCCTCCTGAGCATTGTATATTTTATGCCTAGCACTCTGATACGATGGAAAACCCCTATTGCAATGGTCTCCACCACAAGTCTAACACTTCATTGGTTCTCTGCCACTGCCTTTATTCTGTTGCTCCACGGGCTGAGACCTGCGTCCTTTCTCAGGTGCACTAAAATTCCTATGAGGAGTCATATTTTCCTTCTCACAATGTTCTCAAATATTGATTTGAGATTGCGATATCATCATGTGCGCATCAAAGAAGAATATATTTACAAGATTTAATTCCATAAAAGGTATGGGCATTATGAGTTTGTAGTGGTTCCTTTTGGTCTTACTAATGCTCCAGATACTTTCATGTGCTTGAGGAACATTGTGTTGTGTCCTTATCTAAACAAGTTTGTGATAGTGTTTATTGATGATATATTGATATATTCCAGGAATGAGGAAGAGCATGAAGGGCGCCTAGCAACAATGTTGAGATTGTTGAGAGAGCATCAGTTGTATGCCAAGATCAACAAGTGCAATTTATTTCAGTCTCAGATTCACTACTTGGTACATGTTGTTTCCAAGGAAGGGGTAGTAGTGGACTTGTAAAATATTAAAAATATCATGGAGTAGCCAAATCTTATGAATGTGGATGAGGTTAGATCATTCATGGAACTAGAAGGTTATTATAGGAGGTTCATCAAGAATTTCTCAAGGATTGGTCATCATATTACATATTTGCAAAGGAAAGGGAAGGAGTTTCAATGGAATACGGAGTGTGCAACTAGTTTTGAGTAGTTGAAGCATTTGCTTACAGATGATCCAGTATTGAAGACTGAAGATCCAGATAAGGAGTTTGTGGTATGTATAAATGCTTGCAAGGAAGGACTTGGTGGAGTCCTTATCCAGGAAGGACAGGTGGTATGCTATGAGTCAAGGAAGTTGAATGTTCGCAAGCAAAACTATGTGACTCATGATCTTGAGTTGGAATATATCATGGGTGCATTAAATATATTTCGAGACATTATATTATTGGCTAGAGGTTCATCTTGATGAGGGATCACAATAGACTGAGGTACTTGTTTGACCAAACCAATCTGAATGCTTGACAAGCTATATGGTTGGATACTCTCATTGAGTTTGAATTCGATATTAGGTACATAAAAAGCAATGAGAATAGGGTTGTAGATGCTCTCAGTAGGAGAGTGCAGGTAAATCAAATTTTAGTTATGAGTTCATATAGGAAAAATTTGTAGGAGTGGATCTTGCAGGTAGGGAAACACGTTGACATGTACTAGTTATTGAAGCAGATATTGCTACAACATGGTGAAGGTGATAGAGGTGGGGAGTATCACCTCATGGAAGATGGCTTGGTCAGATTTAGGAACATTATTTATGTGCCAGATGAAAGTGAGTTCAAGAAGCTTATCTTGAGGGAATTTCATGTCAAGTCGTATTCAGGCCACTCGGGATATCAAATTAATTTGAAAACTATGAATAAGTTATATCATTGGTTGAACTTGAAGAAAGAGGCTATTGGGTTTATTGCAACATGTTTGGATTGTCAGTAGGTGAAAGCAAAGTGTAAGCATCCAACCAGTTTGTCGTAGCCGATTCCGAGTCTAGAGTGAAAATGGGAGGTCATTTCCGTTAACTTCATTATAGGTTTGTCGAGGAAATCAATACAACATTATTCCATCATGGTTGTGGTTGATAGGTTGAGAAAGGTAGCTCACTTCATTGTAGTGAAGTCTAGTAACTAATCTAGCGAGGTAGCTTAGATTTTCATCAGGGAGATAGTGAGGTTGTATGGTGTTCCCAAGAAGATCATATCAAAAATAGATGCCAAGTTCACTTCCGAGTTTTGGAAGGATATGTTTGAAGGTTTGGGGACAAAGTTGAATTCAGTATAACTTATCCTTCACATACATATGGACAGACAGAGAGAGTCATCAAGATTCTTGAGTACATTTTGAGGATGCATGTCATGCTTCAGTAGAGGAAGTGGGAGGAGTATATTCCACTGGTGGAGTTTACATATAATAATGGGTATCGGGAATCCTTGAGGATGATTCCATTTGAGGCTCTTTATGGGTTGCGTTGTAATACTCCTATAAGCTGGGGTGATCTAGTTAGCAAGATTTTGATTGATCCATATATGTTAGTTGAGATGGAGTAGGAGATGCAGGTTATAAAAATAAATTTGAAGGTAGCACATAATAGAAAGAAGAGTTACGCATATCAACATAGAGCAATAAATGAGTTTTAGGTTGGGAGCATGTGTACTTACATATCAAGCCCAAAAGGATCTCCTTGAGGATTGGATCATGTGCCAAGTTAGCACCTAGGTTTTGCATGCCTTTTGAGATCCTTGAGAGGATTATATTGGTGTCCTACAAAGTTATACTGATGCCAACAGTGAAATTCCATGATGTTTCCATGTTTCATTTCTTAAGAGATTATCCAGGATGTTGATCATGTGATTGATTTGTCTGTATTGTAGGTGGAAACAGAGGGAGAATTCTAGCTAGAACCACATTGCATTTTGTAGCGGAAATAGCTCATGCTCCAGAACAGAGCAATCAAGCAAGTTAAAGTGTAGTGGAAGCACTTTCGACCTAATGAAGCTAAATGTGAGATGGATGATCAGATGCAGGCTTTGTATCCTTCCTTCTTTGTTGGTTGAGCAATTGTGTTGGTAAATGTGTTTAGTATATGCGTTTTGTTTTATCTTTATATATGCATATGTGTATTGTAGATGCTGCAATGAGCTGTGTTATAAAGCTCCAATAAGGAGTGTGTTGTAAATATTGCATCAAGCTTTGTTATAAAGCTCAATAAGAAGTATGGTGTTGATCATTTCAGCAGTTTGGTTTGATGTAAATGTTGCATCGAGCTATGTCATAAAACTCCATGGGAAACATGTTTTGTTGGTTATAAGTGTCATTGAACACTGAGCATGGTGCCCTTGGTTGATTTTCCATGTAAATAAAATAAGACCAGGGCCATGGGACACATATTCCAAGCTGGATGTTGGGAAAAAAATTATAGTGAGTGTCACTTATGGATTAATTAGTGGCTATAGAAATTGGAAAAGGAATTGGTAAAGGGAAAGAGGCAATAATTGACATTTTAATTATGAAAATAAAGGAAAATGGGAGAAAAGGAAGGTGACGAGACACAAATTTTCGTGCAAGGGAAATTAGAGGAAAATGAAGGCAAATGAATAAAATAGAGGCCTAAATGATAAAAAGGCTTCAGAGAAACAATTGCTAGCTTTTGGTCATTTTGAGATATTGGACAGTTTTGAGTCGAGCTCTCCTTTCATTTTCTCATTCTCTCATACTCTTGCACACTTAGAGCTTTCTTAGAGAATGCTTGGAGCACTGTAATATTCAATCGTATTTGAAGAAAGAAGGAAAAGGAAAACAACATAGTGCAAGGTAAAATTTGGATCAAAAACTACAATAAGGTTAATTTACATGTAAAAGGGTTCATGTGTGATTTCCTTGCTAATATTTGGATGCATGGTATATGGATGTGATTCCTTGATTATGTGTTCTCATTAGCATGAATATTTTCTTGGATTGATAGTGGTTTCATCCTTTCCTTTCAATTTATTGGATAGCCATGGTGTTGTGGGTTTCTTAGTTTTTTTTTTTAGGTTCTCAAGTTCCCTATGGATATGGGTTGGAATAAATGCTCTCGAAGCCATGGAACAATTTGGGTTGAGTTACTAGTTCCTAGAGTCGTTGGTTGGGACAAACGCTCTAGAACCCTTAGCGGGTTGAGCTACTAGTTCCTGGAGCCACGGTTGGAAAAAATGCTATAGAGGCTTGGAAGGCTATGTATTGAGCTACTAGTTCTTGGAGCCTTGGACAACTTGGGTAGAGACCGATCTGGTTGATGTTAGTGATTTCCGGATCGTAGAGGTGGAATCATTGTGGTTGAGGGTTGAGGTGGTTTGGCCTTTGGAAGCCCCAATTTGGTTTTGTTTTGGTTTAACTCATGAGATCCCACATTCATGCTTGGAATATGACGTGAAGTTGATTGGATGAAAGAGATATTTGGCTCAGTCCAATCTATGATCAGGTGGTACGTGTAAGTCCTTGATTTGGTTGGAGTTTTCATATGTTAATAAGATCCATTTTTTCCTATTGTGAGCTACGAAAATTTGTAGTGATTGTAATGGTTATTTTGTGTCTTATTTCCATGGTTTCATTTATGTTCACATGTTGGTTTATGATGTATTATATCTATGGATCTTGACATGTTTTGATAAAGCACTGGATGGTTAATGAATGCATGGAATAAAAAGTGTCGTTGTAGCTATTTAGAGAGGGCCTGGATCCTTCCTGATGATCCTCAGATGAATTTTATAAGTTTATAATAATATATGCATTCATGATCTACAACTTACATATTCATCATATGATTGATGGAATGTCTATTATGGATCAAGCAAGTCTAGGTTAGGTTCTTGCTTGAGTTTTGATTGGTTGGAATTTTCATCATTTTATTACTGATTATGGAAAGTTACAAGCAGTTATGGCCATTGGTCTGGAGGCTTGCATGAAAAAGTGGCATAGATCTTGTGACTGCACCCTCTGAACTAGGAAATTTCGGTCATAACACATGGAGGTAGGCCTATGTGTGTGATTACATCCCTCCAACCACACTCTTACTATGTTGTGTGTGCGGTTGGGGTGTTTCTTTGGTAAAAAGAGTTCTAGCTCAGGGAATGACCATCTGTTTTGGTTTGCATGATGTTGAGTGGGTTGTAGTCCCTGAGGGATGTATTTTGGTTGCTAGTGTGTTGGCCACACTTCCATAAATAGAACTTGGAAGTCGGGTCATATCATAGTGAGACTCGTCTCATGTTTACCCTGGAAAGTTGTAAAAGTGGGTAAATGTGGGAGGAGGCATTACAATACTACCTACCAATAAGTATATTGGGTTTTAAGGCACCAAGTACAATATAACAAGTGTGAATAGATGTATCGAAGTCAAAAAGTTGAAAAAATATATTGAATAGGGGACATTGATCTATTCCCATTACCAATAAAAAGGGAATTTGCCACTAGTAAATAAAAACCCTAAGGTATTGAAAGATATTTTGTACCTTATTCCAAATCAATCAGTTGGAGTCCACAAGAAAATATCTAATGGAAGGAGGGCATTAGGGCACTTGCCATCAACCAACACGAGTGTATTTAGAAGGCCAATGATTTGGAAGAACTTGGAAAAAAAGAACTAAATGGACCACCATGAAGTACATTTTATGTTAGTTGATGTAGCTCAGACAACTTTTCTAGTCTCAAGTGGTGTCAATGAGGCTAGGAACACAAATGGATTAATTATCTCCAAAACCAGTTTATTTTATAAAGTGAAAATGTCTTAATTATATTTATTAACCATTTTTTAAATATTTTCCTAAGTCTAACTTAGGGAAATGGGTTAATTAATCAGTATTAATTAAGACAAGTTGATTTCTTTATAATGATTTCTAGAAAAGTGACTTGATGAGGTCAAGTTGATCTTAGCCATCGATTATGATTAGATCATGGTCATTGATTGCTACCCAAGGGATTATAATATGAATATTATGGGCATATTGGAGATACAATTCGAGTGAGCAAGGGTGCAATGATTGCGTGGGTTGACGCCAACAGAGGGTTCAATAATGATTAAGATTGATATGTCAGAGAGAATTTCTTCATAGTGATTTTCAGTTTCTTAATGATAGAGGGAGATCAAATTACTCTGTAGAGGCTGAATTTCTCTTGGTGGTGTGAATTGACAGAGAAATGTCGATTTTCCAAACTAAGGCTGAATTTTATAGGAGGTCGATTTGCAGGAGGAAAAGTTGAGTTTTCCGAAGAGATATATTTTCCAATGGAGGTCGAATTATTTTTCTAGGTGGTGCGATTTTTCATTGGAGGTCGAGTTATTCTCTAGGATGCATGTGCGAGTTGATTTAGGGTAGTAAAAGAGAGTTGAATTTATTCAAAGAGGCCAAATATATTCCAGGGGGTCAAATTAGCTTATAGAAGTGAAGGTTATATCTATATATATATATATATATATATATATATATATATATATATATATGTATGTGTATATATATATATATGTATGTGTATATATATATATGTATGTGTATATATATATGTGTATATATATATATATACACATACATACATATATATATACACATACATACATATATATACACACACACACACACACACACACACACACACACACACACACACACACACATATATATATATATATATATATATACACATACATATATATATTATATATATATATATATATATATATATATATATATATATATATATATATATATTTATTTATTTTGATTAATTTAATTTTTGATTAATTTAATTTTTATTTTTATTTATTTATTTTAATTTTAATTTAATTTTATTATTATTATTATTTATTTATTATTATTATTATTATTTTTTATTTTTATTTATTTATTTTATTTTTTATTTTTATTTATTTATTTATTTTGGATATTTGCCAATTTACATCAAGCAGTTGTAATAATTTCAAATTACAGATTTCTTGAAGAATAATAAAACCCTCATCTATAGAACTTGCGTTTTTTCCAAGGGAAATTTGTCCTAAGATATTGTTGTTTATTTTATGTGTGATGTTTTCTCAAGTCCTGTGAATTATTTATTTGGTGAAATTTGCAATTTTGTTTTTATTCAATATTTACAATAAATTAATTTGCTGAGACATAATATTTAAAATATAGGTGAATAATTGCCAGGTTAATTGAAATAGAATTTTCACATGGTATCTAAACATATCTCAGGGTAGAAGAAGCTTAGCGTAGAGTATAAGAGAGAAGACTGAGGGTTTATTCGATTTATTCCATATTTACTTGCGGTTTGGTTTTATTATTCCGAGGGTTTTAGATATGTCTTAAGCTGGATTGAGGGATCATGATGGATTTGATGGTGCATCTAACTATGTTGTCTATAAATCCAAAATCTTGTTATTACTAGAGGAGCATGGAATGAAGGAGTATATTATAATAGTTTTTGTACCAAAAAATCCAAAAAAATTAGCAACTCACAAGAAGGAGGATGTCAAGGTTAGGTGTATTATCCAGGATGGGGTAAAAGATCATATTGTTCAACGTATCAAAAAGTTAGATACAACCAATAATAAATGGGATGTCATCCTAAAACTGTTCCAGAATGCTACTATTAACATGAAGTTGATCCTTAGATAGAAGCTAAGAAACACCAGAATGAACAAGGGTGAAGGCATAGCCAGTTACCTCACCAGAATGAGAATTGTTTGTTATGTAACTAGATCACAAAATAAAATAATAAATATATCAACGACTTAAAAATAAGCCTCCTCGAGGCGAAACCTCCTTTACATCACATAAATGAACAAACCTTGGATGATTCAAATGACAAGCCATCCTTGGTATATATAGGAGTGTAAGGGGTCACAATATAATCAGATCCCACATAACAATAACAATGTAAGGGCACAACAATAATAATAGTGGGCTTCTATGGGGCACAACAATAACAATATGGGGGTTACATGGGCACACCAATAACAATAATGGGGCTACAATAACAATAACAATAAGGGGGATACACTGGTATTATAGGCACCTAACATGCCCCTCTCCTTAAAAAAAAAGTGTTTTCCTCAAAGCTAGAGTAGTTATGGATGCTTCTATATAAAATTCTCATCCTCCCATGTGGAGTATTTAGCGGGTTAGATCTTCTACTTAATGAGATAATCTGAAATTTATCGATTCTGTAGATGTCGAGTTATTATTTCCACAACTGCTTCAGGCTCCAATATGATTTTTTCCTTCCTCGTCAAGTTCTAACGACATTTTTTAAACTGGGATATTGTCACTGATAGCCTTATTTAAGCATGAAACATGGAAAACTAGGTGTACTCAGGAATATACATGCAACTCCATTTTGTATGTCATAGTACCGATATTTTGAAACACCTTGCAAGGACCATAGTACTTGGGTGATAATTTATTATCCTTCTTAGCTTGCTTGATGGACATTTATTTGTATGGTTGTAGCCATAAAAATACCCAGTCGCCTGTGTTAAAGCTTCTTTCACTGTGATGGTTATATGCTTGTTGTTTCATTCGAGTTTGCACCGTAGTGAGGTTATTATTTAAGAGTTGGAGAACTATTTGTTGATGCTCGATTTGATATTCCACTGCTTGAACCTTATAATTTTCTCTTAAAGATGATGTGATTGACAGTGGATTATATCCATAAAATTCTATAAATGGGGTCATTTTTGATGCAGTATGGAAGTAAGTGTCATACCATCATTTAGCCATAGGTGGCTACTTGACCCATTGTGTTTGTTTATCAAATACAAAGCAACAAAGATATCCTTCCAAAAATTTGTTTGCTATCTTAGTTTTTTTGTCAGATTGAGGATTATAAGATGATCTATGAACTAAGTGAGTATCAATACAAGATCCAAAAGGTTCCAGTGAAAATGGGATCTCTGTCACTTACAATAATCTTTGTGTTTCCGTGTAACTTTTGAATTGTTTCCATAAATGCAGTATCAATTGTATTGGTTTTAAAAGGATGAGATAATGCACAAAATTTTGCATGCTTGGTAAGTCTATCAACTACCGCCAAGATGACACTCTTTCTTTCAAACTTGGATAAAACTATGATAAAATCCATTGAGACCTCCTTCCAACGCTGACTTGGAATGGCTAAAGGTTGTAACAGACTTGAGGTCTTAATTTTATCAACTTTATTATTCTGGAAGACCAAACATTCTGCCACAAAATTTTGAATATCATATTTAAGGCCATCCCCAAAAAATTCCTTCTTGACCCTATGGTAAGTTTTTAAAAATATTGAGTTCTGTCCTAAAGGAGAGGTGTGCGATTCCAAAATAATATTTTGTTTGAGTTGGGAATTATTACATAGATATAAGTGATATTTGTACCATAATGAGTCATTTTTCTAGATAAATGTATCAGATGTACTGGGATCTTACTGCAAATTTTGAATGTGTTTCCACACCTCTTCATCATTCTTCCATTCCTCCCTCGCTTTAGTTATTTATTTAGGTTGGATAATAGAAATGGCATAGAGAAATGCTTCCACATCCTCATCCCTTCTTGGGAGTGCATCTGCAACGCCATTTTGCTTCCCTTTTTTGTAGATGATTTCAAAGTCATAACCCAACTTCTTAGTGACCCATTTTTGATGCACTTCTGATGTTGAGAAGTGTAGCAAGAAAGTCTCAATTTTACTTTTCCTTGGTCAAATTGATGAAATACGAACTTCCACATCAACAAACAACTTAGAGGTAGTTAATTGAGGTGACATGTCTCTTGTCACTCAATTAGCTCAATAAATTCGAGTTAGAGGGCTTGGATTTTAGTTAAGCATGTGTGATTACTAATTTGTAGCAATCAAGGTCAATTATTTCCAGTTGTTTTAAGTTAAAATAGTTCTAATAGTCTATGGAAATAATGGAAGGCCAGTTGTGCAATTGTGTAGTGGGACAAAAATATAACTTAATGACCATCCACTGATCAATCAACCAAAAATAGCTATTGCACATAGAGAATTCGAGTTCCTGAGCTATGGTGGAGATTCCAAGGCAATGTAACATTAGTTGTAGATTAGTTTTGAGTGTACATGTGTTGCATGCAATGATAAGATCAACCTTGGGAATTGCGTAATCAATTGGAGGAAAATTTCTAAAGAATAGGGACACAATTCCCCAGGATTTGCACAAGGAAATAAGGTCTCAAGTTGAGGCAAACATTGACTAAGTTTGGGTTAGAGACTCTCATTGAGCAGAGAGAAAGGTTATTCACTTGCAAATTGTGCTCAAAGCAGGCAAGCAATTATAATACATTCTCTATTTATCTAATTAATGCAAGAAGGCTTAAGGGGTTTTTACCAGTTGGTTTCCCCTAGATAAATTTGTATACTTGTGTATGTGATTGATGCATGTTTGCAAATGTTTTTCTAAATTGTGAATTAATTTCCACGAAGTAGTAGAGTAGAATTGTGTCTCTTGATTGCGATTAAATTTCTTGAGAAATTGCAATTCTATCACTATATTTCTACATATGAAGATAATATTTGTTACAAAAATTATTTAATATTGTCAGGATTTGATTTTTACTTGAAGTGTCTTCCCATTAGGTAAGGGTGCCATTTCTTCAGGTCATGTGGTATTTCCAACATTTGCTTCTCATAAATAGGTTTGTGTAAATACTTTCCCTTGATTCGAAGACTTTCAAAAGCAATGGGTCTTCCTTATTGCATTAAAACAACACCTATTCCATGTCTTGAGGGATCATATTCCACAATGAAGGTTTTTGTGAAGTTTGGAGTAGCTAAAAATAGAGCTTGACACATTGCCTCTTTAAGATGTTCAAAGGACTTAATTGCTTCTAGAGTCCAGAAAAATGCATCTTTCTTTAGCAATGTTCTTAGAGGTGCTGTTATTTTCGCATAATTCTTAAGAAACTTACGATAATACCCTATGGGGATTTTACATTCCTTAATGGCTTTAATTTTGTTAGGATATACCTTAAGATCCTTATGAGATATAATATGACCCAAATATTCCACCTCCTATACCCCAAAGAAACATTTAGAGGTTTTTGCATACCATTGTTTCTCCTCCAATAGTTTGAGCACCTTATCAACATGTTGAACATGATCCTTCCAATATTTGTTGTAGATTAGTATATCATCAATAAATAATAACACAAATTTTATAAAGAAGGGTTTCAAAATGGAATCAACCAAACCTTGAAATTTGGAAGGTGCATTAGTAAGGCCAAAAGGCATGACCAAAAATTCATAATGACCTTCATGAGTTCTGAATGTTGTTTTTAGAATGTCTTTAGTCTTCATTCTAATTTGATGATATATGAAATGAATATCCAACTTGGTGAAGTAAAATAATCCATGTAGTTCATCCAAAAATTCATCAATGGCAGGAATGGGATATGTATATTTGATAGTGAGCTTGTTGAGCTCCCTATAATCCAGGCACATACTCCATGATCCATCCTTCTTGCGAACCAATACTAATAAAAGAGAAACAACTTTGGCTAGGTTGAATTATACCCGCCTCTATAATTTTTTCAACCATATGTTAAATTTCACTCTTTTGGGAATAGGGATATCTATAAGGTCTGATGTTTGGAGGAACACTTCCTGGAATCAAGTGAGAGCATGATCGTGATCATGAATAGGTGGGAGGCCTTTGGGTGTCTCAAATACCTTGGAATGATTGTCCAGATTCTTTGGATATTTGGAGAAATAAATTATTTTTATGTTTGAACATTTAGTGAGCATAATTGTGAAATTATGCCTCGTTTTTCTTTCTTCAAAATCTTTGTCATTCCATTAGAGCGGATTATCTTCCACGGTTTCCCTTTCTTTTTTTCACAGAAAAAAAATCGAACCATCTATTAATATAGAAAGTTACATAGCATATGCAACAACATTCTGGGGAACTACGTTTCTCCCTTTTCAGGAAGAAACGAAGTTTCAGTTGTGCTAAATAAATTTACATTTTCACCACCAGCCAAATCAAAATATAGAGGGAGTCCATCTCATCCCTTCCCTCCTCCTGGCTTCCTTTAAGGAAAAACACCCGAAACAGAGGAGGAAAGAGACAACAATATATTGTAGCTTGAAGCTTCAAAAAACAAAAATCGGGGAGTAGACACTATTTCGGTTTCCAGCAAAATACCATAGTATGAAAGAGATAATCGAAAACCGAGCCTCCTCTGTGAGGAAAACAGCTCGGAATCGAAAGAAAAGTGCATTGTTTGATAAATAAGTTTTTGGAAAAATACTTCTTATATACATATCTTCCACGGTTTCCCTATGATGACCCTTAAATCAATTTCCTTTCCTTCCCAAGAAAATTTCAAGAAAATTTCTTGAAAATTAAAGGCTATTGTCCCCAAGGATTTTGACCATTGGATTCCTAATACAACATCAAAACCACCCATTAGAAAGGAAATCATTGTAATATTTAATACATATTCCCCATGGGTAGATTGATACTATGGAACTTCCCTAAGAAATTTATAGTTCCTCCATTTTCAATCATCACTTGTCACTCTGGTGCTGGATATAGAAAGAAATTAAATTCCTTTGCTATCTTACGATGAATAAAATTATGGACACTACCATAATTGATTAGCACAATTTTTTTTTTCTTGATATATTCTTCTATCGTGAGAGTTTGAGGAGTGGTAATTCCTGCCAATGCATTACAAGGTATGGTCGAATTCATTTTTTCTTTCTCCGGGGTTGGTTCATGGAGTATATCCTCTTATTTGATGTTTCTTGTTCCTTTTCTTCAGGATCCTCTTCATAATATATGTAAAATAATTTCTTCTCAGCACACTTATTACCGTTAGTGTATTTTCTATCAAAACTATAACAAAACCATTTTGCTCTTTTTTACTCCAGTTGTTGTGGTGTCAACCTTGTAGATTGTAGGAGGCTAGGAGTAGCAACACTTATATCTTTATAGTTGTGAGTGGTAGAATTCTGTAACCACCCCTCCCATATCTACACACTTTCACTCGCTTTCAAGAGTAAACACGAGCTGAGGGCTACTATGACACTACTTGACCTCCTAAATCACAGTAAGGAAATGGAGTCGATGTTAGGCCCCTATAATATTAGTGTATCCCATTATTGTTATTGTTAGTGTATCCCCTTTATTTTTATGGTTGTGCCCATGTAGTCCCCATATTGTTATTATTGTGCCCAATAAAATCCCACTATTTTTATTGTTGTTCCCTTACATTACTATTGTTATGTCGACTATGATTATATCGTGACCCCTTAGGATCCTATATATAGAAAGGAGGTTTTTTCATTTGAATCATCCAAGAATTGTTCATTTGTGTAATGTAAAGGAGGTTTCCCCATTTAAGAGGATAATTTTCAAGTTGTTGATCTATCTTTTCTTATATTTGTGATTTGGTTGCATAACATTTGGTATCAAAGCTTTGGATTCTAGGGTTTTGCTTCTTCTAGCAGGCCATCTTGGAATTTTCTCTATAAATTTATTTATATGGGGATTCAAAAGATAAAAAATTTACCACGTGGAGCCAAAATCTTAGTGATCTTCTTGTAAAAATTTTAGATTTTGGTTCGCTATATTTTGTGGATATATGATTCGGGGAAGTTAGGGTTTTTGTAGGCCCCAAAGTATGTCTCAAATATGAAACCTAGGGAAAATCATCATAAATTTCGTTTTAGGCATCAGATTTGAATTATGTAAAAAGTGGCCGAAAGTGCATGAACTATAGTTTTCCATGTAATAATTTCAAGGATGAATGTCGAAACAATTAAACATGGCACTTTGTACAAGTTCACTCTACATAATCAGGTCATTGTGGGAGATTAGGAATAAATATTTCTTGAAGACTCCAATATTGGTCTGACTTATGGGTTGGAAATATGACTCATAGGGCTATTAGAGGACGAAATTTTAGACCTTATAGATCCATAATTACAGAGATAAAATAGATTCAATATTGAGCTCCAAAAAACACAAGAAAAAGAAGTGTATTTTATTTATTTATTTTGTATAATTTTTTTTTTGAAAAATCAGTTTGAAGTGATTCAAAGGGAATATTTAAGCATAGATATCAGTATTTCGTTCTAAATCCCCCCCAGCCCCCCCCCCACCCCCCCCAAAAAAAATAAATTCTACACCCATTAAGCCTTCAGAAAACTCTACTATGATGCATGAAGAGGAAGAACTGGCAAATGATATATCAAAATTACAGGACCAAGTGCAACAAATTTCGCTCTCATAAAGGGCAACCAATGATGACATGGTTGGATTAAAAGGGGACATTGATGGTATTAAAGGCAACATGGATGGGATGAAAGGGTACATGGATGGTATAAAAGGCAACATGGATGTTTTTAAAGTAGACATGGATGCAATGAATCTCAAGTTCGAAGGGTTGACAAAGTTGTTGCAAGAAAGGCCTCCCGACAGTGACAAGGTAATCCATGAAAATCATGATGAGGACAAAAGGAATATGAATTATGATTTTGGAGACTCCATTGTTGGGCTTAAGAACCACCACATTCCAAATATAGATATGAGGAAGTTTGATGGAAAGTATCCGGTAACATGGATACTACAAATGGAGCAATATTTTGATCTCCATGATGCGCAACACACACAAAAGGTAGGCATTGAAACTTTATATTTAGAATCCAATTAGTTTATATGGTATCGATGGATTTGTTCTCATAAAAAAATTGTCACTTGGTCAATTGTTACAGAGGAAATGATATCACATTATGAGGGTACAAAGAGCAACACCTTCTTTAGCCAATTGATAAATCTCAAACAAAAGTGTTCAATGGCGGAGCACATTGAGGACTTCCAAAAATTTAATATCAGGATAAATGATAATCCATAGGAGCATAGGATTGATGTATTCATAGGTGTTAAGCAGGTAAATCATCTCTGCAGATAGAGACAATCCCTCTAGCCCTAGAGTGGGTCTAGAAATAAAGAAACATGCTAGAGTGTTGATTCCTAATTACTGAATGAAAAGAGGACACGGGATCAAACTACCTAGAGTCCAATGCTATCATTATGGCTGTAGTGGTGGTGGCCTCTCACTCCTGCCTCGACAAGTCACAATCCTTCTTCACTCACGCTTGGATACCTGCACATAGATCAGAAAACAAGAACAACATACGACATAATAAATTCATTTATAAATACTAGCCAGTCAAAGAGGGCTAAGCATATTGCATTAAACAAATAACATAACACAAAATGGGAACCAAACAATAGTCACGTATATGTATTGATATAAGGAAGAGTTACAACCAAAAGCTTTGACGTCGCAGTCTCCTCTAGCGGGGTTCAGCTGAAGCGCATCTCAGATGCTCATCGGGGGATTCAGATGGGATGAGGGCATGGACTTAAGCTCTCTCAACGAAGTTTCTTCTTATTCTATCTCTTCAACAATTCAACCATAGTATACTCAGTTCTCCATGTTTAGCTAGCTTATGCAAGAAGAGATAACTTCTTTTTATAGACGAAAAGGAGGAGGTTGGGATCCCTACAAAGGTGGAAGGGAGACCTATCCTTTAGGAGGTTCCCACAAGAAGTGGAAACCATAAAATAAAGGAGGAAGTCTGTGGTTATTCAGTCCAAACACTCCTAATGACTCATCCTAAAAGTTGTTAGAGTGGAATCTCTGCCTCTATTAAAAAAAAAATTCCATAAACAGCTTGGTGCGGGTGCCTAACTAGGACAGAGCGCCAATTGGCGTGGGGCCCAGTGTTAATCTTCCTCATTGGAGTGAGGGTAGAACTGGCTACTCGCGCCAAGGAAAAAACAGGGGTTTCTGAAGCTCTGCTCAGGGAATCGTCAACAAAAGGAATATTTCTCTCATGTAAAGGGATGCAATGATGGTCTTTGCAAGGCATGAAACTTCTTATTGGTCACAGAAATGACCCTCCAATGTGCGATATGGGGATTGCAGGGACAGTGACAAAATGCTGTGTAACAAATGCCCCCTAAAGCATGAGGTCCGAGGGAGAGGGAGGGGCGAAATGCTTTACGATAATGCATTCGAACTAAACACTACTGTCATAAAACCTACAATTACAAATACAACTGATATCTCTGATACATGAACATGTGGTATGGGTGCAACCATCCATAATAGAGTACATAAAAATTGAGATCCAAGGTATGGACGCAACCATCCAGCAATAAGGATCAACAAATAGACTCAGGTATGGTCGCAACCATGCAATCAAAAGAGTCATGCAATAATTCATGATAATCCACAAGAACCCGCAACTTGGATTTTATCAGACAAAACCCAGAGTCTTTCGCTCCATCTCGACCCAAACAAGTATAAATTCAAGCATGCGAATAGACGTTTTGAAGTTGAACATGCTAGAAAATCACCTGATTACATTCAATGATGTGAACCGTTAACAAGTGCAAGAGAAATCACCCATAATGTCAATGGATTTCAAGGTACTACTAGTACAATCCACAGAATGTGAATAGTGAGCTGAAGTTGAGCACTTGTGAAATCACATGATCGAAGGCTGATGATGTGAACCTGTCGTCGAATGTGAAGAACTTTCCATTAGGGCATGCAGGCTCTAAGGTACCGGAAGGGAGTCTCTGGATCAAATTCCTGGATAATGAGCTGAAGTTGACAGGAAGTGACCTGGTCGAAAGAGGGCCATAATGTTTCCCACATCATCGACACGAGACAAAGGAACATGATGATAGTGAATCGGGACCAACAGAGAATCAGATGGAGGTTGAAAAATGCAGAGGCAAACTTCTCTTGAACATATCAACGACACAACACTGAATTTGGCAGTATTTGACATCAAGGGATCTGAGGTCATGATGACGTGGCAAAGAGCAGATGAGAGATCAAAACAGATTACCCAAACCCATGAAGGCAAGAATGACAAAATGAGATGTCCCCAACTCGACATGAATGCAGATGAGTGTCATGTTCAAGAGCGACATATTGCCGACACAACTAAAATCTGGTTCAATTTTCCCCCACCATTTCTGGCGAGTACCCGGATTATTTTTTACAAGATTGAAGGGGATAGCATATGCTTGTAATGTAAGTTTGTCGTTCAGACAAATCCATCCTAGTACATTTTACGAGCCCTAGGAAGGAG
This sequence comes from Pinus albicaulis, assembly GCA_034641835.2. Lineage (NCBI taxonomy): Eukaryota > Viridiplantae > Streptophyta > Pinopsida > Pinales > Pinaceae > Pinus > Pinus albicaulis. Next base: position 124,956,127 of record CM076575.1, read on the forward strand.
GACCTCAGTAATGTCATGGTGATGATTTTCTATGTAATATAGAGTTTAACGAGTCCGAAAAAGGAAGAAATCAACATCTTTTCATGTTTAGAGAGTTTGAAAAGAGGCAGAAAAGAAAACTCCAGCAGGTCCCTTTTCGTAGGTAGTCTCATAGATCCGAAAAGGTAGAAAACAATATCTGGGAGAACCTCTTAGTCGTGATAGGCTAAGGTATTCCTTTTTCTTAAATAATCTATCCTAGCCTAAAAAAGGGGTAAACATATACTGGGTAGATATCGTTTCAGAGCCATTTAACGAGTTCAAAATTACAAGAGTCTCGACAATCTTTTCAATTTTTAAGAGTCAGAAAAGAGCTGAAAGTTGAGTCCTCCTGGAGGAACGAGTGGTATTAAGGGTAGCAACTGGTTTTGGTGATCGCGTAACAACTTAGAACAAGTAAAGGTTAAGAGGCTGGCTAACAAGACCACTCATCGCAGCAGTCCCTCAGGAATGGGTAAAGCAATCAAGTGAAGGCATATGATCGGTCAAGCAGATGGTAACGATGCAATGAGAAAACCAAGGCTCATCTGGAAAAACATGCTAATAAAATGGCAATCACGAGAGGTAAAATAAGAATGGTTTCATTTTTACGCAAGCTTGAAAACAAAGGTAAACTATGCTTGAGATTTGTTTCATTTTTACAAAAGCTTGAAACTTTGTAGAAAACTATGCTAGAAACCGATTTCATTTTTACACAAGCTTGAAATGGAAACAAACTATGCTTGAAAAACAGGGAAAAATGGGCATGCCCCCAGCATGGCGACTCAATTCAAGGTACATGCCCCCCAAGCTTTAGTCCATATGAAAGGAATATGGAGTGAAGGTTCAAATTATGAGATCAAGAGAAAGACTCGACTGAAATTTTACGAGATCGTATCAAAAGAATCGAATTGAACAGGGACATGTTTCATTGTTTTAACGAGGTTGACACATTAAAAGAACTATTCTCGTAACCTAATTCATTTTTTTTAATGAGGTTGACCTAGAAGACGAACCATCATCATAATAGCTTGTTTCATTTTTTAAGGAGCTTGATAAAAGCAAACGAACCGTGCTGCGACGAGATTGTTTCATTTTTTAAGGAGCTTGATACAAGAAAACGAACCGTGCTCCAAACAACTTGTTTCATTTTTTAAGGAGCTTGACACAAGAAATTGAATCATGCTTCGAAGGACTTGTTTCATTTTTTAAGGAGATTGACATAAGAAAACGAACCTTGGTCCGAAGACCTCATCATGTTGAATAAGAATTCATGTCTTCCAACAGGTTCTCATCTTATGGGAGAACAACATCTTGAAAATTAGGACCCAATGCCCCTAGCACACGATGCACAATGACACTATCACTGAATACAGGCACGGGGCAGGTAGCCACGTAATTTAACTACAACGAGGAAGGTACAACCGACGGATAAAGACTAGGAAGGGACGATGGTGTGCTAGCTGCCACATCAGGACTGAAGAATGAAAGCTGATCAATGGTCACAATCTGACCTTGATCATGCGAAAAACAAATCACACGAAAGATGGAAGAGACAAGCGCACCCATGGCATAAGCATAGTCATGCCCCAAGAGTAGATTAAAATCCAAGGGGCCTGGAACAACCATCATGTCTATATAGAATTTTTTCCCTCCCAAAGTAACTGGAAACTTTGGAAGGATCCCTATGGTTGACTGGTTCTTCTGTTAAATGCCAACAAATTCTGTGTAACAGGCAGAAGCGGTGGAGAACCAAAAGCTTGCAAAGTAGTTGAAGATAGAAAAATAACAGATGCACCTTCATCTATAATCATGCTAGGTATGACCATATCGAAGGCCTATACCGTGATCTCAAAAGGTACATAAGAAGGAAGGTGGTATCTCGCAAATCGACTCCAATCGAAGGAAGTGACCAAACTACATGGAGGGGGTACCATTGAACTAAGATGGTCATCCTCTGGTGTTACGGGAGTAAGAGGATCATCCTCCCATGCCTCCAACATGGGAGCAGGAGGAGAAGCTTCTTGAACTACAGGGATGGGAGAATATTTCTCCAAGTCCGAGGAATCTAAAGAAACAAGAAGAATGTGAGGTGGATGAGAGCCACTCTCGACGGAAAATACTTGATGAACCACAGGTGGGATCAGATCAACTGATTCGACGACCAATGGTTGTTTGGGAATGGATTCTTGAATTTAAATTTCCGAAGGAATGGGATCGACTAAGGATGACTGTTGACCGAACGTGGTATCAACTAGCGGAGGACTCAAAGAAAGTTTCTGGTAACCAACCGGAAGGCAGGGTGCAAAAACAGTAGGGTTGTCCATCACTTTCGTGTCTTCATCCATGTACGGACAAGGGTGAATGGGATGATGCCCTTCACACAACTTACATGGATTCGTGATCTTAACCTATTTCTTATGAGTCTTATCATTTTTAGTCGAGGATTTTCCCCCAATATGTCTTCCAAAAGCCAAAGGCAACGACGGACGACTGGAAGACCATACTTCAAGCACCTTGGGAATGCCAAGGCAGTCTCGAAGAAAATGGTCACCTTTGCACAATATGCAAGGGAATTTGACTTTCCATGGAAGGTTGGATGGTTTATCAACAGAAGGCGCCTGAGGCACAATAGCCATAGAGTTGGCCTCTCTCTTATCTGACTTCTTCTTCTTCGTCTTCTTCTTCTTCTTCTTCTTAACCACTTGGTTACTAGAATCCAAACTTTCACCAGGCGAAGTAGAAGAGGAGGACGAAGAAATAGGCGAAGAAGGGGAGAGGTCCACCTTAGAATCAACATGATGTTGTTCAGACAAAGGAGATGGTTGAACAGAGGTCAAACCACTCGGGACCACCGAGGTTGAAAATAACCAAACAGGCAACCCAACAGTTAACCCAGGCAGGGACAACGTTGCCATATAAGGAGCATCAACATTCCCAAAAGAAGGAAAAGGACCAGTATTCCCTTCGAAGGGGATTCCTTGGTTGGTGAACTCCGGAAAAGTTGCCATTGGAAACAACCATAAAACAAAACGCTAAGGAAGATAAATTTAACCAGGAATATTTCGTAGGTAGTTAATATTTTAAGACATTGAAACAAAACTCTGTCGTTTCATATTTTAAGAGTCAAGAAACAGGCAAAAGGTGACTTGATCACTTTCAGGTTGAATGAGCGTGAAAGGACAAGCGCTCGATGATATTTTCACTTTTATAGAGTCACGAAAAGACCAAAATGACTACTCAGGTAATATAAGCAATAGGGTGTACCAAGTTTCCATGAACTGCCATATACACCTTAGTGATCAAATGAAAGAGAAATGACCAAGGAATTAACATACGTGCAGGTAGTCTCCCCGAATGCTGTGTTCGATGTATCACGGTTACAGGGCGGCAGACTCGGCTTCCTATGGATAAAGTATTGCAACCTAGAGGGGTCTCCCTTTATAAACTCGATGGTACGGGCAGCACAAGTCCGTACTAGCGTTGTCTAAAGCCAGATGGCGAATGACAGCTACTAGGTTTTAAGACACTGGAACACATCTCTAGCCTAGACCACTAAAGATGTTGCATTAGGTTCCAATGCTTCCTTAGGTTAATTGAATGAATTTTAAAGTTGATCTTGGATTATGTTGCAGTTTCAAGGCCCTACCGAATTTGGATTTCAAATTTCCTAAATGCAAGCTATATGCAAAATAACACCATCTTCCATTTAATGAATGCTAATTACGAGAAGGATAGAGATATTTCAAACATTAGAAAAAAAATGAGAATATGCGAAGAAATCCACTCATGCATCTAATGCAATCAAACAAAAATAAAAAACTCTTTCCTAGACTATCAAATGCTTGTTATGCAAAAGAATGTTTCACTTTCGATGCAAAGGAATGAATGCAAAGATTTTTATTTTATTTTCCAATGAAATGAAGCACACAATGCACTAATTACATGAAAAACAAAATGAACACTAGCTTGAATATTGCGAATGTTACACCATTTTTTGGTCATCTAACCTATTATCATTAGATGGACCCAATTACACCATGTAAGACCAATTTTACTCTAAGTAAAATTGCTTTCACTATGTAAAATAACTTCATAAAACACATTTATTAGGTTGTTTATGGTCTAAACAGGAAACCCCAAAAGGAAATATTAAACAAATCTATATTTGTTTGGTTTTCCTCATGGAATAATTAATTAAACAATAATTTAATTATTATTCCTGGTCATATTTAACCCAAAACAAGGAAATTAATTAGATAAATCCTTATTTATCTTATTATTTTCTAGGAATAATTATTTAAATCTTATTTAAAAAATATTCCTTGTTAAAAATGACTAAATCATTTATAAATAATTAAATAAATCATTATTTATTTAATTATCATTCAACCACTTCCTTAAAATAATAAATAAATCATTTATTTATTTATTATTTACAAATAAAGGGATTTGACCCAAGTCAAATGCCTTTCCCCTCCAACAAATATAATAAAATATTCCATAAAAGGTGGATCTAGATTTGGTTAATATTATTTTAATCATGCACCAAGTTCTAGAATGACCCAATATTTTGTTATAAATAGAAGGGTTTTTCCTACCATTGATCACCTTTTGTTGCCCCTTAGATCACTCTGGATCTCTACTCTTGGTCTGACTTTGAGCCATTATCAATGTCATATTTTCTATTATTTGCTTTGTGAGCTCCCTTTGAGTTCTATATTTGTTTGGGTTTTCTACACCAAAAAGAGAGATAAATTCTAGATCTGAAGTGCTGAGGACTTCCAAGAACCCATCCCATTGAGGAGAATTGGAAACACCTTTCTTGTTTTCCTCCCAGGTGCCATTAACATAAAATTCTTCAAAAAATATTGCTCTTGTCTTGTCTATTGGAGGCATGGAGCAAAACCTTACTTTTACTACTTAATGTCTTTTTATGCATAGATCTGGGTTTTTGTAGCATTTGTCTTGATTAACTAACTGCAGATCTGAAGATATTAGCAGCCATCTTTTGCTGTTAGTGCTGTTTGTTATGCGCAGCTAAAGTGGTTTTTTTCGTACACTTCGAATCAATATTCATCCTAACAACTGGCGACTCCACACGGGTTTTCAATTACGATCGCTGTCGTTTTTCATATTCTTGCATATACAGCTACTTCAAATCCTAGGGTTTCTCTTCATATTTTTGTTTTTCCTATTTTTATGTTGTTTTTCACCCATAAAACCCTCAAACATTAAAATTTCTAACTTCCGTGTGTTTCTGGCCCTATTGCGCAGGTAACAGACATCAGCCGCAACTGAGACAAATTTTTCTGAAATCTGCCGCCGAGAGACCCGGAACTGCAGGTCGCACTTTTCGGCCCTAAACCTGCGACCTGGACTGCAAGACGCACTTTTCAGCCTCAAAACTGCGACCTGGACAGAAAACATGTCATAACTTGCGACCTGCACTTTTTTCTGCAAATTTTCTAAAAGTTTTCTAGGTTTGTTTGAAGCTTCTGTCAGGGTTTTCCAACTTCCGTCTCCGCCTGTTTGGACCTGTTCTTGTTCTGTTTTGCTCCTAAGTGGGAATCTAGCCCCCTAGGTTTGTGGAAGAGTTTTTAGCTATTACAGGTGTCTAAATTTTTAGAGTTTCAGCCATTTCTTTTCCAGATATGATACCTCCTCTTCAGATCCCTTTTAGATCAGCTATTTTTCCATTCAATTCACCTCATATAGTTTTGTTTGGGTTTGCCTTTAGGGTCACCTCCTTTTCCCTACTGCTTTTAGCTTTTTGCCTCCTCTTTCACAACAACCTTGCCTCTATCTCTTTGCTGTTTCTGCACCTCTTTTTCAGCAGATTTATCCTTTAGATCCCTGTCCCTCCCGACCTTAGATCTATTGGCTTATTTTTAGTGTGTTTTGACTACATTTTTTCCCTTTGTTAGACTATTTTTTGAGAGACCCGCCTCCTTGGGTTAGATTGATGCATTGTTAGCTGTTAATTTTATGTTATTTCAGTATTATATGCTGTTCTTTACAGGTTTATTTTCAGTTACGCAACAAACTTTTTATTTTGCTCTCAAAATGTCTGGGTTTAAAAATTAAAATTAACACACGCCACACACTCACCCTAAGCGAAGAAGAGCCTAGTTAACACCACCGGGCAAAGACTTTAAAACATTGTAAAATCAATTGACACTGCACCTCTCTGCCCTTGCTTCAACATTGTAATCACTTGATTCTGCACCTCCCTACCCTTGTTGGTCGTTCTTCTTCCCTCTATGTCGTGTTTATGTTGCCATCATTGTGCCCTCGAGGTGTATATCCCGGAGACTTCTTGGCCTTCACCCTCAGTTTCCAGTTGGTCGACCTACTCCTTCCCGCCATCGTCGAGTTAGTCCTCCTCCGAGTCTGCACTCCGACTCCTCTTCTGATTCATTGGGTTCTCCTCTTACTTCAGGTTCTCCCCCTGTCACCTTCACTATGCCTGGTCCAGGGCCTAATGCTAGCGGTAATCCCAGCCCTACTGCCGGGAATGTTACTAGCGGAACCGCCATAGGAACTACCTCGGCTGTCCCCTTGCTCTCTTAGATGGCAGGCCTCATTCTCCCTGATTTCAATCAGTTGATCGATGACCCTATCTGCCACGATGTTGGTTGGCCTGCTATGCCAACCAAGCTCCCCTCTGACATTAAGTTCGAAGGCCTTGCTGGAGAAGAGCCCTCCAACCATATCCGATCTTTTCACATGTGGTGTTATTCCAATTCCATTACCGATGATTCCATCTGTCTTTGGTTGTTCCAACGCACGCTTACAGGTGAAGCTTCTAAGTGGTATGTTGATCAGACCTCCTCTTCCCATACCACCTTTGCGACCATTGCCTGAGCCTTCTTATCTTATTTCCAGCTCCCTCTCTGATACGACACTGGTACCGAACTCTTGACTTCTTTCCGTCAATCATCTATGACTCGCCTATCTGATCATGTTCAGGAATGGCGGAGAAGAAAGAGCCTATGTCTAGCTCCTACCTTCTAAGATCAGGTCTACATGGACTAGTTTCTTAGATCTCTATTACTCGCCATCGGCAAAGATGTCGCATCACATTTTCCTCAAACCGAAGAAGCCACCCTCCAAATAGCCTTGAAATATGACCTGATCTATGCTTAGTCTGGTTATGTTTATAATGTCCTTCCTGACCTCCCCAAACTCAGTGGCGCTAATTCCCCGGGGGCATCTCATTCTGCTGATGGTATCGTTGGAGCTCTTTCTCATCCATACGCTCAATCTCCTATGGGCTATGGTCTCCCTTTAGGAGGGGCTAGCACCTCTAGCACTTTTTCCCCTCCTGGTAGCATGTATCCAGGATACGACATACCTCATCCTTTTGCCCAACCTCCTGATTACCTCAATTTTTCCCAACCTAACCATTATCCTTATCCACACCCTAGTGCCCCAGCTCCTCCAGCATTTCCACCTCTGCCTCCCTTGCCTTCTCAACCCCAGCAACAACAACTACCACCCCCTCTGGGGCAAGTATTTGCACAACAGGGCGCGACTAATCCTCCTACTTCTCAAAGGAAGAGGAAAGACAATCAAAACCAATCTGTCCCTAGTACTCGTGAATCCAATCCTCAAGGTATTGACTCTAACACTGCTAACCAGCAACAGGGCACTTAGCCCGAGCTGGACAGGCCTATTCGTACAAATAAGCCTTGTTCGTGTTGCGGTGTTTACGGTCATTACACTCACGATTGTCCCCTTTTTCCATAGATGCGGCAGATGTGGGAGTCTCAAGCCACATTGCGAGGATAGCATGCCTCCCCTACTGCTCCCCCCAATGTGACCACTACTCAACTGGCTGTGTTTACCAATACTTCCCCCCAGCAAGGATTCGTGGCTACCCAACCACCTGACGAACATGTGGCCACTCAACCTTCCCCTTCTGGTTCCTCCGATTACCAGATCCTCATGATGAACTATGATCAACCTCTAACTGTCGACCTTAACCTTCAAACTTGGTCTTGTCAGTACCCCAAGTCTCCCGCTCTGTCTGTCCCCGAGTCACCTTCTTCAGGTTCTACAGAGCCTCTTTCGACATCCAATGGTCCCTTTCATATCCCTCAGCCCAAATTTGAGGTTCATACCAAGATTCCTAAGGGACCGTTATGCCGAAATTCTGCTTCTGGTCGAGCTGCTCATTCGTATAACATAGTAGATGATTTGGAACAATCTCCTGCAGCCATTTCAACACTGGAACTCCTCCAGTATTTACCTTCTCAAAATAAGGTTCTACTATCAGCCATGGGTGCTGTAGATCCTACTGATGACCAATTGATTTTTTTCGACGCTCATCAATCATAACATCCTCCTCTTCTTGCTTCCATAGCTTTCCAAATCCCAGTCAAAATTCAGAACGCTAACGTGTCTCCGTGTATCATTGATGAGGGGGAATCCACCTATGTGATGTCTGCTTCGATTTGGAAACAACTCGGATCTCCTGAGTTGGCCCCTTCCACGATCACCCTTCGAGCGTGGGATGGCCACACCTCCCAGCCCATTGGCCTATTTCGTAATCGTCCTATCACTCTTGTGGGCAAGATAGTTTGCGTTGACGTTGAAGTCATCGATGCCCCTCTTGATTATAACATTATTTTGGGGCGTAGCTACACCTATGCCATGTCTGCTGTCCCATCTGCGGTTCACCGCAAGATGTTTTTCCCTCATAATGGAAAGATAGTCACCATTGACCAGTTGACGTATCATGAGCCAAAATCTCAGACCTCCACTGAGACGACCATCTCTTCTGTGACCAATAAGCAAACCGTCGATTCTTTAACCAGTGTCTCTCCTGGCATCTACAAAGACTCCTCTTTGCTTGGAAACTTCCCTGGTCTTCCTTTTCCTCCTGTCTCTGATCCCAGCTTATTGAATGTTTGCATGATGCAATCCTCTCGGGCTGCCCTTAAGTGGCTTGCTTCGGCTAGTCAGCAACCTCAACCTTGCCCACCGCAACCTGCTCCTAGCCCTTCGTCTCAGCCAGCTGAAACTACTCCTTCTAGCCCTTCCCCTACAGTTGGTACCCATGAGCCCCTTTATCCTCCTGGGTCGGTTCCACTGGGCCTTAACCATCTTGGAGCCATCCCACCTGGTCATTACCCTACTGGTCAGATACCTTTCCTTGCTCCCCCTCCCGGAGTCTATTCGGTTCCCATCATGGCCACCCTTTATCTCCCCAACCTGACCTTGGGTATTCCCATATGGTACCTTGACCCTCCAGCCGCTACCCCACCCGGTCACCCCAAACCCTACCTTGCTTTGACATCAGTTCAACTGGTTCCCCTCGCTTCTTCCGTTGCTATAGTGCCACCCACACCTCAATAGGACCCTTCTCCTGGTGTGACAGCTCCGGGAAAGAAAGCAAAAGCTTGCAAGGGGGCATCCAATGGCAAGGCCACCCCAACTGACCCTGCCCCTCCTCCACCCGCAAAGCCTTGCGCCTTGTGTGATGTCGTCGGTCATGCCACCCATACTTGTCCAGAATTGCTTCGTATTAAACCCATGGTTAAAGTCACGTTCCCTAAGTCTACGGTCCCTGAACCCTCTGCTCCTTCTTCGTCCGCAACCAAGAACCCAAAGACTATCTGCACCAACAAACCCTGTGCTCTGTGTGGTGTCCATGGCCATTATTCCCACCATTGTCCCCACTTGACACATTACCACGCCTCTTTAGAGGTTGTTTGAGAGTACGAGATTAAACAAAACCAATCTGCCTCTCCCATTCTTGCGCAGTATGCTTCAGGTCTGATTGACGATTTACCCGCTCCCATTGACATTCCCCTTCCCGATGTTGTGATGACGAAGTCTTCGTACACCCTTTTCTACCTATCATCATCCATGAGACCCTCGGTGGAAGTCCCTTTGGAGACTTTCCTTGATGTTTCGCTTGACCCCTTCAACGATCACCCTGGGCTCAACATCGGTGGATCCTTTATTTGCTTACTCTTCTGTCACCCCTTGTGACGATGCGCATGTGAACCTCTCTTCTCATGATGATGAGTCAGGTAGCTTCGCCACAACAGGAGGTATTTCTCCTACCAGTCACCCCATTTTCTATCACGATGATGACATTATGGAAGAAATCACCACCCCTGACTTTATCTATTCCCCCTTACATCGAACCCATGCGTTTGAACCACATACACCTTGTGGCCATTACATTGAAACCCAATGTTTGGATAAGGGGGCACGCATATTTGAGAGACCAAGAGAAGTAATTCTCCACAACTCTCCTAGTGTTTCTGGTCGTGTCAACTTTAGTACCATTATTCTTCCACATTTAGAAGAACCTATAGAGTCCCATATCACTTCAGATCACTTTAGGGATGATACCCCTTATTGTTCCTTCATCTTACATCAACAACCCAGTCTCTTAGACATTGTTATTGACCAACCTATGGGTTTTCTCGGAGAGCATCAGTTCATTATCTCCAAATCCTCTCTTTGGGATAGTGACACCAGGTATGCCAACCTGGAAACTTAAAGTCCATTTGATTCATATATGCAGTACTAAAAGAGATTGGTAATCCTCCATTTCCTTTCTCAAACTACATAACCATAACAAAAACAAATGGCGCACCACATCATTAAAATGTGTTTAGCTTCCCCTTTTTCTAAATACATTTTGGCATGAACACAACATGCTTGGGGGCACCTATGCCCCTCAACCATAAAAATCCTAGATTTCAGTCAAAAATAGCACTGAAACCCCCTTTCTCTGACAGGTCACACTTTTCAGGTCATTTCCTGGGACAGGTCGCAGTTTTTTTCCCAGCACCTGCTACCCAGGTCGCATAACAGACCCCAAAAAGTGCAACCTAGCCTATTCATGATCTCTGGGTATCTGTTAATTTTTAGTGACTTGATACTTCACCACGAAGCGTCACTTCACCCCTCCTCAAAATCGAATTTCTTCACTTGCAACACTCATACTAGGGGCACCACTTGGCCTCCATACTTGTCCTTGATCATGTTGATGTTCTTCGTGAGTTACCATCTTGTACTCATGTTTTTATGGTCCCCCATTGGACCTTTACTATGTGGCAGCACCATCGAGTCGCCCTTGTTTAGAGCATCCGAGTTGAGTCATCATCGCATTTATGGAGTCTATCCCGAATCCTTTTGTATCTCGCTATAGTCCTCCATCCTTCATTGCTTGGTCCCTCTCTCGTGTCGCACATTATGGCCTTCAGTCCCACTGTCCCCTATCCCTCATGATATTGTGTCAATCACTGCCAGGTCATTCATGCCTTTTATGCTTTAACAAGGGAAGTCGTCCATTCGCTACTTAGTACCCCCCATTTCATCATCATCGGTGCCAGTCTGTCATTCGATCTACTATTTTCTCTCATGCCTTAGTTGAGGATCCCTTATTGCCTCACCTATGGCGGACCTCCTTCTATCGACATCAGCTCATTCATTCCAGAAGACAGGTCTAGAGGGCGGTGTACCTTGGTTCCAGCTTCCACTCTTGTTTGGTGCCCCGGATCAGACAAAGGGACTCCTTATTTCCCTTTGATTTGATTGTTTCTTAGCTCTAGCTCCTTTCAGCATGATCGAGATTCGTATAATTGATGGTTCAGTGATGCAGCAGCTGATATCAGTGATTCCCGGGTGTGTGTGAGATTTCCCAACCCTCATGAGGGGGTGGCCCTATAGGTAGCCCCCCACATACCTGGATGACTTCTTCACTTCAGCCTTCGATGCAGCTCCACAGATTTGATGATGTCGGCCTTAGCCACTTGTAGCGCCTCTTTGATTTGCATGTATCAGTCATATTTTGTGAGCCCTTCCCCGTTTACAGGGGCATGGGGGTTGTATTTGTATCTCATGTACTCATATATTATTGTATAAGTCTTGGCTGTTATCCCAGGAACAACATGTATATGGGATTCATCATTATATCTTTTATCTGGCTCATGTTTATGCGAGCATGTACTTTAAAGTTCAGTCCCTTGTTTACTGGACACACTATTCTTTTTTATTTTGTCTCGGCGGGCATAGGTATGCCTTCCCCCGCCGCCTTTAGCATAGTTACCCATTTGTAAAAAGAAACTTGTCGCACCTGTAAGTCTCATCTCCTCAGGGTCTAGTTCTTCAGCACATTACTCTACCTTACATTCCTCTCTCTGACTTCCCTTTTGATGTCTGGTGATTGAGTTCTTACAATGTACTTTGGTCATACGATTTTCTCCTAACACTCGCATACTGGGGGGGATCTGTTACACCATTTTTGGTCATCTAACCTATTATCATTAGATGGACCCAAGTACACCATGTAAGACCAATTTTACCCGAAGAAAAATTGCTTTCACTATGTAAAATAACTTAATAAAACACATTTATTAGGTTGTTTATGGTCTAAACAGGAAACCCCAAAAGGAAATATTAAGCAAATCTATATTTGTTTGGATTTCCTCATGGAATAATTAATTAAACAGTAATTTAATTATTATTCCTGGTCATATTTAACCCAAAACAAGGAAATTAATTAGGTAAATCCTTATTTATCTTATTATTTTCTAGGAATAATTATTTAAATCTTATTTAAATAATATTCCTTGTTAAATATGACTAAATTATTTATAAATAATTAAATAAATCATTATTTATTTAATTATCATTCAACCACTTCCTTAAATGATAAATAAATCATTTATTTATTTATTATTTACAAATAAAGGGATTTGACCCAAGTCAAATGCCTTTCCCCTCCAACAAATATAATAAAATATTCCATAAAAGGTGGATCTAGATTTGGTTAATATTATTTTAATCATGCACCAAGATCTAGAATGACCCAATATTTTGTTATAAATAGAAGGGTTTTTACTACCATTGATCACCTTTTGTTGCCTCTTAGATCACTCTGGATCTCTACTCTTGGTCTGACTTTGAGCCATTATCATTTTCATATTTTCTATTATTTTCTTTGTGAGCTCCCTTTGAGTTCTATATTTGTCTGGGTTTTTTACACCAACAAGAGAGAGAAATTCTAGATCTGAAGTGCTGAGGATGTCCAAGAACCCATCCCATTGAGGAGAATTGGAAACACCTTTCTTTTTTTCCTCCCAGGTGCCATTAATATAAAATTCTTCAAAAAATATTGTTCTTGTCTTGTCTATTGGATGCATGGAGCAAAACCTTAATTTTACTGCTTAATGTCTTTTTATGCATAGATCTGGGTTTTTGCAGCATTTGTCTTGATTAACTAATTGTAGATCTGAAGATATTAGTAGCCATCTTTTGCTGTTAGGGCTGTTTGTTATGCGCAGCTAAAGTGGTCTTTTTTCGTACACTTCGAATCAAGATTCATCCTAATAGCGAATGTAGGAATAAAAATTGAATGACTCAATCAATGCAAAACAAACACAAGAAAACACTTAAACCAATGTTGCAATATTCCAAACCAAAATAAAGTTTTCAATGTGACCCAAACAAGCAATGTAATCTATGCTCGGAGCAACAAGGAGAAGAATCAAACGAAAAACGAAATGATCATCAAGCCAAAGCAAACACTCAGAAGGATAAAGAAAACTTAGTGTAATCAACCCAGGAATGAGACTGAGAACAATAAAAAAGACTTGATTTCCAAATAGAAGGCTCAGTGTACCAAGACACTCAGAAACCCTAAGGACTTAAATTACACTGATAGGAAAATAGACAAACAAATAAGAAAATCAAGCCTACAACAGTCAAAACATTCCCAAAGGCTCAATTACACACAAAAAAAAACCCAGAGTCAAGCACCATTGACCAAAAGACTCATCAAGAAGGTCAATTCAAATCCTATAAGATTCAGCGCGACCGTAAGGCAGTAATTTGTGCCAAACAGGGGTTGGCGCGACTGCAACAAAAGCAACCTGTGCCAATTAGTGCGATTGTTCGAGCGAAAAGCATGCCAAGCTGGATAACTACGAGAAAAAAGGAAAAACCAAAAATCAATGAGTAGAGGTCAATCTTGACACTCTGGAGTCGAACAGAGGATATAAAATAAGCAAGAAAACCAGAAAAAAACAGATAAGAAAATCAATGACCAAACCCAACAAGATGAAATGAAAAACTCACACTGATCCCCAGTGGAGTCTCCAATTTGTTAAGCAGGTAAATCCTCTTTGCGGACAGAGACGATCCCTCTAGCCCTAGAGTGGGTTTAGAAACAAAGATACATGCTAGAGTGTTGATTCCTAATTACTGAATGAAAAGAGGACACCGTAGATCGATCTACTTGGAGTCCAATGCTATCGTTGCGGCTGTAGTGGTGGTGGCCTATCGCTCTTGCCTTGGCAAGTCACAATCCTTCTGTAGTCGTGCTCGGATACCTGCACATAGATCAACAAGAAAGAACAACATACGACATAATAACTTCATTCATAACTACTAGCCAGTCAAAGAGGGCTAACTATATTGCATTAAACAAATAACATAACACAAAATGGGAACCAAACAATAGTCACATATATGCATTGATAGAAGGAAGAGTTACAACCAAAATCTTTGACGTTGCAGTATCTTCCAGCGAGGTTCATCCGAAGCACGTCTCATATGCTCATCGGGGGATTCAGACGGGATGAGGGCATGGACTTAAGCTCTCTCAACGAAGTTACTTCTTATTCTATCTCTTCAACAGTTCAACCATAATATACTCAGTTCTCCATGTTCAACTAGCTTATGCAAGGAGAGATAGCTTCTTTTTATAGAGGAAAAGGAGGAGGTTGGGATCCTTGTAAAGGTGGAAGGGAGACCTATCCTTTAGGGGGTTCCCACAAGAAGTGGAAACCATAAACTAAAGGAGGGAGTCCATGGTTATTCAGTCCAACCACTCCCAATGACTCATCCTCGAAGTTGTTATAGTGGAATCTGCGCCTCTATTTTTAAAAAACATTCCATAAACAGTTTGGCATGGCTGGCTAACTAGGACAGAGCACCAACTGGCGCAGGGCCCAGTGTTAATCTTCCTTATTCGCGAGGGAAAAACTGGATGCTCACGCCAAGGAAAAAACAGGGGTTTCTGAAGCTCTGCTCAGGGAATTGTCAACATAAAGAATATTTATCTGATGTAAAGGGATGCAATGATGGTCTTTGCAAGGCATGACACTTCTTATTGGTCACAGAAATGACCCTCCAATGTACGAGATGGGGATTGTAGGGATAGTGAAAAAATTCTGTGTAACAATAGGGACCTTAAAGGATAACATCCAACATGAGGTTCATCTTTGGGAACCTAATTAATTTGAGAAGGCATTCAGGGTGGCAAGAAAAGTTGAAAGAAAAATTATGGCGACAAGGAAGTCTACCACTCACAACTATAAAGATGGAAGTGTTTACACTCCCATCCTACCTCAAATTACAAGGTTTACACCACAACAATTGGAGGAGAAAAGAGAAAAATATCTTTGTTACAATTGTGATATAAAATACACTAAAGGTCATAAGTGTGCTGAGAAGAAATTATTTTACATAGATTGTGAAGAGGAGGAAGAAAAGGAACAAGAAATGAAAAACGAAGAGGATATACACCACGAACCAACCCCATATAAATAAGAAATGAATCTGAGCATATATTATAATGCATTGGAAGGAATTTCCACTCCTTAAACTCTCATGATAGAAGGACACATCAAGAAGAAAAAGCTAATAGTTTTGATTGATTCGGGTAGTACCCATAATTTTATTCATTGTAATATAGCCAAGGAATTGAATTGCTTCCTATATCCAACACCAAAGTGTCAAGTGATGGTTGCAAATGGAGGAAATATAAATTGCTCTGGAAAGTTCCATAATATCAAACTATCCATGGGAGAATATGTATTGAATAGTCCAATACTTTCAATTACAATGGGTGTTGCTGATGTTGTACTAGGAGTCCAATGGTTACAATCTTTGGGTACGATAGCTTTTAATTTTAAAGAAAATTTCTTGAATTATTTTTGAGAAGGAAAGGAAGTTGAATTAAGGGGTATAACAGGGAAACTAGGAAATATAATCAACTCTAATGGCATGAAAAATATTCTAAAGAAAGAACAATGGGGTGTAATTGCATAATTATGCTCACTAGAGTTCAAACATAGAATTCATCTATTTCTCCAGATCTCCAAGTCTTGGACAATCATTTCAAGGTATTTGAGATGCCCAAAGGACTCCCACCTATTTGTGATCATGATCATGCTATTTATTTGATTCCAGGAAGTGTTCCTTCAAACATCAGGCCTTACAGATATCCCTATGCCCAAAAGAGTCAAATTGAACGTATGGTTGCAGAAATGCTAGAGGCCAATATAATTCAACCTAGTCAATGTTCTTTCTCTGCTCGAGTAGTATTGGTGCACAAGGATGATGGATCATGGCGCATGTGTTTGGATTATAGGGAGCTTAACAATCTCATTATTAAAGATAAATTTCCCATTCCTGTCATTGATGAATTATTGGTTGAATTACATGTATCAATTTACTTCACCAAGCTGGATCTTCGTTCAGGATATCATCAAATAAGAATGAATATTGAAGACATTTCAAAAACAACATTTAGAACTCATGAGGGTCATTATGAATTTTTTGTCATGCCTTTGGCCTTACCAATGCACCTTCTACATTTCAAGGCTTGATGAAATCCATTTTCAATCCATTCCTTAGAAAATTTTTGTTAGTATTTTTTGATGATATACTAATCTACAACAAGTCTTGGAAGGATCATGTTCAACATGTTGACAGTGTGCTCAAACTATTGGAGGAGAAACTATTATATGCAAAAACCTCTAAATGTTTCTTTGGAGTACAAGAGGTGGAATATCTAGGTTATATTGTATCACATGAGGGTGTTAAGGTATACCCTAACAAAATTAAAGCCATTAAGGAATGGAAAATCCCCACAACCATAAAGCATCTGTGAGAATTTCTCGGGTTGAGAAGGTATTATCGCAAGTTTGTTAAGAATTATGGGAGAATAACAACATCTCTAACAACATTACTACAGAAAGACACATTTTATTGGAATATAGAGGCAACTAAGGCCTTTGAACATATTAAAGAGGCAACATGCCAAGGACCGGTCTTAGCGTTGAAATTGGCAACAAGAAATATTGGAAATAACACCCAGAAAATGGCACGATAGGGGGCTTCTCATTTATTTTTCCCTTAATGAAATTGGAAGAAAATTGTAATTCCATCACATGACAACTTGTATTAGTTAACTAAGTCAGAAATACTTAGTTAGCTTAGTAAATTCGAGTTGAGGGTCAAAGAGGAGGCATGTAGAGTAATTTTGTATTTTTGGGGGTCCTGTTACAATTATTTGTGAGTTGTAATTAGTTAACTCAAGTAATTGAGTTAAAATTAGTTTAACTAGTTATAACTGAGAGATGAGCTAGTGACAGGTCCAATGAATTAAATGTGATTTAAGTCACAAGTAGTGATCAATCAATTAACTGATAATTCACTATAAATATTTGTTGCATGTCAGTTCTAAGGAAGGCCTAATTGAGACAAGGGTTAGAGGGAAGGTAACTATCAGTTGTATAATTAGAAAATTGTACAGGTCATGCATGAGGTCATCGGGAAGCCTTAGATTAATTGCACAATAATTAAATAATATTTTCCTAATTAATGGTTGATTAATTAGCCCAAGAATGCGTAAGGAAGGCATACTAGGCAGAGGCAAGCAAAATGTTAAATAGTGGACCAAACTTGCCTAGATCAGTGCCAGATTCGACAGGGATCAAAGTGAGACAATCAGAAAGGTGTATAGGTTTCTCAGTGAGGGAAATAACATTTTATTGTTTCATGATATTGACCATATGCAACATACAAATAACGAGGTTTTAAGCAGTTGATTTCCCTAGATACATCTTGTGTTGTACGATCGATTGATTTATTTCTCTTACTTGTTTATGATTATGCGATTGTATTTGGTTTCCGAAAATTTGTATAAGTGATTTAGTATTTTGTTTTAATACATTAAAAGATCAGATTGAATCCATTGGTATAAGTTTTACATGGTATCCGAGCAAGAATCATGATAGAAGAGAAGAATCAGAGTTTGTTTTGAACAAGTATACGAATTTGCAGATTTGTTCTTCAGGACCCAACAATAGATCAAGATGTCTTTAAATGGCTTGAGACTCGAATATGCACTCAAGGGAAATTCAAATTACATAGCATGGAAGGACATGATGGAGGTAGTGCTCTAGGACAACAGGTTGAAGGAATTCGTAGACACTGATATTCCCAAGCGCGTAACAATAGATGCTCAAAATCTTGATGCATGGAAGAAGAATATAACAAAGGCAAGAAGGATCTTGTTAGAAGGAGTTCGAGATCATATTTTCTCGAATCTCCATGGAAAGGTGAATCCATATGCTATGCGGAAGGCCTTAACATATATGTTTCATAATAGCAACGAACATAAGAAGTTGGCGCTAAAATAGAAGCTCAGAAAGATCAAGTTGGAGGAGGGCGACACGATCCAAGAATACTTGATGAAGTTCACTTAATGTAGAGATGAGCTTGGAGGTGTTGGTGTGACAATTTTCGATGATGAGTTGGTGATATTAGCACTTCTAGGCCTTCCCAAGAGCTGGCCCGACTTGGTACAAGAAGAGATAAGGTGGAGCACCAGAGATGAAACCTCTTCCATAGACAAATAATACGATTTTCTATTAGTAAAAAAAGGCAATAAAGCCAAGGGAAAGAAGTCCCAAGGCGAAGAGGTAAGGATAGGCTTGTCTAAGGTCAAGTGTTTTCACTGTCACGAGTATGGGCACTAAGCCACAAAATGTCTACAGAAGGGAAGCAAGAAGGAGCCTGCAATTGCAGCAGTGAGTGAAGCGCTAGCTTCACAATTAGAGCTTGATTTTACTCTCATTGCATGCATGGCCAACACTGTAATGGGATGCACGTGGTATCTCGACAACATATGATTGTTGCTCCATATGACGAGGAACATAGTTTTATTTAGTGACTTGGAGGAAAAGAACCTCCAACAAAACATAGAGTTTGGAGATGCCGAGAGGTATAGTGCAACTGACATAGGTACAATTACCTTTCAGTGGGAGACTGACACCCCTATCAGACTCAAAGATTTTTTGTATGTTCCGGGACTAAAGAAGAATCTTGTCTTTGTAGCAGTATTGGAAGAACGTGGTTATGATGTGATATTTAAAAAAAATAAAGGTGTTCCTTAGACACATCACCATGGGATGGGTGAAACATATCGGTGTACGAATCAAGAACCTGTATTCTCTCAAGGTTGAAGATGCATGAAAAGCTTTGAGAATCAAAATAGAGGTTAGTGACTTGGTGGTTGAGAGGGAGGCTAAATTACCTCTCAACTTGCAACCTTAAAAGAAGATTCGAAAGGTTGTGGAGCAACCACAATTAGAGAAGCAGAGAGGAGACCAAGTGGAGGTTTCCACTCAAGGAGAGACCTACAGAAGGGGGTAATTTTTAGCCAGATGGGCAGAGGGAGCACATGCAACCATACCTCCAGGTGAGAGGTGGGGAGATGTGAATACATAATCCCAAGAGAATAAATTTGGGCAGGATCCATTGGGATGGCTTGTCTCATGGATTAGACTTGGCTACAGGGGTACACAGTAGCAGGAAGGATCAATGGTGATTGATGCAGTCAAATGTCAAAAATACAAAAATCAGAGTCACAAATGTGAGATACTAGAGTGCAGATCAGAGTTGGAAACAGTGTAAAGAGCACATATGTAGAGTTAGAAGCAAAAAAATTTTTTTAGTCGACAATGCAATAACTAGTAGCAGTCAGAGACTCTAATGATGAATGCGTCATACTGATTCAGTTTTGGAGGCATTTTAGTTTCATAATTTGCAGGAGAAAATAACACTAGAGAAGTGTTGCTGTAATATTCCTTTTCATGAATTTCTGCAATATGTTCAATGGGGACGCTGTATAAGGAAAACCATGCAACATAAATGTAAAATAGGACTTGGATCATCTTATATATGCTGTATGTAGTGTAAATATGAAATGGGATCAGAAACAAATCATCCTAGCTACATTAAATAGATCTCCCCAGCTGATATGTGCTCAAAAGCATCCCAAACCCATGACTTTACACAATAGAATTTCTGAAGACTGCAACAACGTAATTTTCATTAGGTATTCTATAGAAAAAGATGATTAAATACATATCTGGAGCTTTCATTAATCATAGAATAATAAATGGGAGGTTTGACCTCTTTTACATGCACATTAGAACACCCTGGCAAGGGTTTTCAGCAAAATACCAATATAAAATGCAGTACTGCAGAAAATAATGCAGTCCACTGCAACTCTGTATTAGATGAGACTGAATATTACATGAAATAGATGAACAATATAGAAAATTGACAAATTCCCTCCTTAATAGACTTCCCAGAGTGAAATGGACATCTCCTCCTCCAATACAAGCACAAAACCAAGGGGTTTAACCCTGCTACTGCTGCTCCTGCAGAAATGACGTAGTTACTGGAAGTTATTGTGCTGTAGATGATAAGGACTGAATGACCTCAAGTGAAATGATGGAAAATTAGCTAAGGATCTTCCCTTTTGATCTCTTAATCAAGCTGAACCAAATGTGAAGATGGGATTCCCACATGAGAATCCTTTGCACTAAACAGTGCTACAACTACAGCTAAAGAGCTAAAGCTTGCAAGTAGTCAAAATACCAACATACATGAATACTAAATAATTTTTTTGCTGCTATCTCCTTCTTCTTATCCTTGGTGAGCTTCCTCACCCCGGACCCCACTCATTGTTGAGGTGACTTCCTAGGAAAGATTCCTCTTTCAAAACTGCGTTGTCCTTGTTGGCTTTCCTCCTCTTGTAGCATCGCTGTTGACTTGGTCAACTAGATCTAGTTCACTTGCATTGCCCCTCTTTCACACCAAGGTGGCTTTATTTGTCCTCCTAATCTAATCTCTTTTCACACTGGGATTTGTTTTACTGTCCTTTTTACTCTTCTACTTCAAAAATGGAGAAATTATAATATTCCAAGTAGTAGTGGCTAATTGGGAATATTACAGTCCTCCCCGCCCAAAATTCGCTTTCCCACAAGCAACAGTAAAGAAGGATGCTGCAAGATCTTCTCTCCCTCCCAAGTGGCATCCTCATCTGGTAGATTCCTCCATCGAATCAGATATTCCTTGATGACTTTATTTCTTAGCTGCCTCTCCCTTGTGTCTAAGATTGCTTCTGGCTGCAAAATTAGGTGGCCCTCATCATCAATGGGGGGAAGATCCATGTTGGCAACTACATTCCTCCCAATGGCATTTTTGAGGCAAGAGACATGGAAGATATTGCGGATCTTACTTCCCTTAGGAAGCTCCAGCTCATATGCTACCTTACCGACACACTTGATCACCTTGTATGGCCCATAGAAATGTGGTTTGAGCTTCTCAGATCCCTTCTCCTTGAGTGTGGACTGTTTATAAGGCTGAAGGCGCAAATAGACTAGATCTCCCACCTCAAACTGTCTCTCTATCCGACCATGGTCTGCATACATCTTCTGCTGGTTCTGGGTAGTAGCAATGTTGTCTTTGAGTGCTCTGAGTATGTCCTGATTCTCTTGAATCCATTCCTTTTCCCTTGGAGTCTTACTTGCCCCAAACATAACATCAACAAATGAGAGTGCCTCATACCCATATAAGGCATGGAAAGGAGTCATGCCAATAGAAATATGGTGAGTGGTGTTGTAACAATACTCTCCCAAGTGGGGCCAATGCAACCAAGCTCTCTGCTGCCCTACTACATAGTTCCTCAAGTAGCCCTATAGCCACTTGTTCACTATCTCAGTCTGTCCATCGGTTTGGGGGTGATAGCTAATGCTTGGAGTCAAATCAGTCCCCACTAACCGGAAAATTTCTTGCCAAAAGCCACCCATGAAGCGGTTGTCCCGATCACTCACTATGGTCCTTGGGAGACCATGGAGTCTAAATACATCTCTGAAGAAGAGCTCAGCAACCTGTGAAGAAGTATAATGTGAAGAAATGGAAAATAAATGAGAGTAATTTGTTAGTCTATCAACAACTACAAAGATACAATCCTTACCCTGTACTGTCGGTAGACTGGTGATGAAGTCCATAGAGATGCTTTCCCACTTCCCATCCGTAATAGGTAGTGGCTGCAATAACCCAATAGGGTGGGTGTGTTCTCCCTTGTTTTTCTGACAAATGGTGCACCCTTTGACATGTTGGAGCACATCCTCCTTGAGACCCTTCCATGAGAATCTCTCTCTTATGGCCCTATAAGTCTTTGTGAAACCTTGATGCCCGATAAGTGGGGAATCATGTGATGCTAGTAGGATCTTCTCCTTAAGCTTCAAATTATTAGCCAAGAGGATCCGGTCCTGGTAATAGATGATCTCATCCACCACCCTATACCTCTCATCCGATACCACCCATCAAGTATCTCACATGCGAAATTATCTTTGGAATACTCAACCAAAAGTTGAGCCTTCTAATCTGCGTCCATGCTCCTCAAGGATAGCGCTGTAGGCCCCCTGGATAGAGTATCAAATACTACATTTCTCTTCCCCTTAACATACTCTATGTCAAAATAATATGCTTGGAATTTTCTCACCCACTTCTTTTGTCTCTCCTGGAGTTGTTTCTGTTCAAGGAAGAATCTAAGACTGTTATGGTCAGTCTTCACCTTGAACTTATTCCCCACCAAGTATTGCCGGAATTTGGCTAATGCATGCATGATAGCCAACATCTCTTTATCATAGATGGGGTATAACCTCTCATGAGGGAGCATCTTACTGCTCTCAAAGGCTATAGGATGCCCACCTTGCATCAAGACTGCTCCAATCCCTTCACCTGATGCATCACATTCTAGAACAAAAGGTTGAGAAAAACCAGGCAAAACCAAAACATGACAACTACTCATTACCTCTTTGAGCTTATCAAAAGCCCTCTACACTGTAGGTGTCCAATGGAAAGCTCCCTTCTTTGTCAAGTCTGTGAGTGGTGCTGCTAGCTGTGAAATCCCTCTCACAAACTTCTGGTAATAAGTGCATATGCCCACAAAACCCCTGAGTTCTGTGACATTTTTGGGCTTAGGCCAATCTCTGATAGCCTGGATATTTTCCTCATATACCCTCACTCCATCCACTCCTATGATGTGCCCCAAATACAACATCTCTGTGAGGCCAAATTCACATTTGGAGAGCTTGGCATGGAATTGCTGCTCCCCGAGGATATGTAAAACTGTCTCAATATGCTGCAGGTGCTCCTCCCAAGTGTGGCTGTAGATAAGAATATCATCAAAGAAGACCAATACAAACTTTCTCAAATGACCATGGAAGTTGTGGTTCATGCAAGGTTGGAAAGTTGCTAGGGCATTGGTCAATCCAAAGGGCATCACCAGAAACTCAAAATGACCATAGTGACATTTGAACATTGTCTTGGGGATATCTTGCTCCCTCACCTTGATTTAATGATACTCGGATCTCAAATATATCTTGGAGAAGTATTTAGAACCCCTCAACTCATCCATGAGTTCATCGATATTGGGTATAGGGTACCTGTTCTTCATGGTCTTCTTGTTCAAGGCTCTATAATCAATGCACATCCTCATTGTGCCATCCTTCTTCTTTACCAAGACCACTGACGAAGCAAAAGGACTAGTATTAGGCCAGATGTGTCCTAGAGCTAGCAGCTCTTGGATGGCCCTCTTAATCTCATCCCTATAAGCCTTGGGGTGCCTATAAGGAGTGGTAATTAATGCTCTGATCCCTTGTTCCAACTCAATAGTGTGTTCAAACCCTCGGTCAGGAGATATCCCTGGTGGGATATCTCCAAATACTATAGAATACCGATCCAAAAGAGACTGAACATCTGGATGCACTGGTGAATCCTTGCCCCTTACTTTCGATATATGCAACTCCACTGCCCATTCAACATCCCCTCTGCGTAGATCTGCCTCCATCCTGTGCACTAAAACAACCTGAGGGGGGTATGTGTTTATACCCTTGATCTTTTGATACTGACCATTCTTCCCTTCTATCCATTCCATCTCCAAATTTTTCCAATTAGTGGTAACTCTCCCAAGAGTGATCAACCACTGGACTCCCAATATGACATTGGTGTCTGGAATATCTACCACAATGAAGTGGTCTGTCAAGGTGTAGGTCCCCATGGTAATGGTTAGTGCCGGAACATACTTGGCACACTACAGGGTCATAGCTTCTGGGACCAAAATTGAGAATCCCTCAAACTCCTCCATGTGGATCCCTCTCCTTTGTACGAGCTGTGCATCAATAAAATTATGAGTTGCCCCACTATCTATCAACACAGAGACTCTTTGCCCCATAATAGTACCTCTTACCCTCAAGGTCAGATATTTTGGGGCCCCTCTTAACGCTGCAATAGCTCCCCCTCTTGGAGCAAAGTCTTCTATGGATGGTACAACGTTGGCCTCCTTCTTGGAGAAGGTCTTGACATAATGTGTCCCTCCTGCAACACATTCTCCCTCCAAATCACAAAAAAGGATTGTCTTCTTTGGCCCTAAGGAGGTCTTCTCCTGCAATAATGTTCTTGCCCTAGGAAAGATGCGTTGTAAGTCTCTAGCTTTCTCCACAACTTCAAGGAGTGTGGTTGGTTTAGTGGATTTGACCAACCCATGCAATGGTTCATCCACTCCATTAATAAACATGCATACCTTCTTACTCATAGTGAGGTTGGATACCATCACTGAAAGCTGCAAGTATTCAGTAATATAATCCTCAAGATCTCCCTCCTATTTGAGCTTGGTTAACTTGACAAATTGGGCTTCTGGATCTCTTGGATCAAATCTCTCCAATAGCCTCTTGGTGAAAACTGAGTATGAAGTGATGTGATGATGCCCAAGTATGGTCAATCCATGAAACCACCATTCTTGAGCCTCCCCTTCTAGGTGCAACACAACTATCTTGATGGCTTCTATTTCAGAAACCTTTTTGAGCTGGAAGTATGTGTCCAGCTTCTCCACCCAAGCCTTGGCTGTACACTTAGGTGTTCCATCAAATGTGGGCAAGAAGAACCTTACCATACTGCGCTATAGGGTTGATCACTGCATCAAGTTCTCCTCCTTTTGATGAGGCTTAACCCTCCTTCCATCCTTGATCTGGAAAAACTCCTGAAAGCTCAAGTGCTCTTTGAACCTTTGAGATTGGGATTCATATTCCTCAAAATACTCTCCCAGGGTTCCCTCCTTATCTTTTCCGGATATAAATGAAGGCATGGTAGAGTGTTGTGGTGCAGGTGAATGCTCCATGCCATTTTAAATGCTGGTGCTTGCCTCATGGCAAAACCCTATAGAATTCCCTTGATGCCTCATCTCCTTGAGGTCCCTTGCAATGTTCTGCAGGGTCTGAAGTAGGAGATTCAAAATATCTTCCTCCTCCATGCTGAAGATAGATTATCCCCACAAGCTGAGCCAAGATCAGAGCTCTGATACCACTGTAATATTCCTTTTCAAGAATTTCTGCAATATGTTAAATGGGGACGCTATATAAGGAAAACCATGGAATTGAAATGCAAAACAGGACTTTAATCCTCTTATATATGCTATATATAGCTTAAATATGAAACGAAATTAGAAACAAATCATCCTAGCTACATTAAACAGATCTCCCCAACTCATATGTGCTCAAAAGAATCCAAAACCCATGACTTCACACAATAGAATTTCTGAAGACTGCGACAACGTATTTTTCATTAGGGCTTCTACAGAAAAAGATGATTCAATACAGATCTGGAGCTTTCATTAATCATAGAATCATAAATGGGAGGTTTTACCTCTTTTACATGCACATTAGAACACCCCGACAAGGGTTTCCGGCAAAATACCAATATAAAATCCAGTACTGCAGAAAATAACGCAGTCCAGTGCAACTTTGTATTAGATGAGACTGAATATTACATGAAATATATGAACAATACAGAAAATGGCCAAAGGCCCTCCTTAATAGGTTTCCTGGAGTGAAATGGACATCTCCTCCTCCAATACAAGCACAAAACCAAGGCGTTTAACCCTGCTACTGCTGCTCTTGCAGAAATGATGCAGTTACTGGAAGTGACTGCACTGTAGATGATAAGGAATGAATGATCTCAAGTCAAATGATGGAAGATTAGCTCAGGATCTTCCCTTTTTATCTCTTAATCAAGCTGAACCAAAGGTGAAGATGGGATTCCCACATGAGAATCCTTTGCACTAAACAGTGTTGCAACTACAGCTAAACAGCTGAAGCTTGCAAGTAGTCAAAAAACCAACATAGATGAATACTGAATGCATTCCTTGCTTCTATCTCCTTCTTCTTATCCTTGGTGAGATTCCTCACCCCGGACCCCACTCATTATTGAGGTGACTTCCTCGGAAAGATTCCTCTTTCAAAACTGCACTGTCCTTGTTGGCTTCCCTCCTCTTGTAACAGCGCTGTTGACTTGGTCAACTGGATCTAGTTCACTTGCATTGTCCCTCTTTCACACCAAGGTGGCTTTATTTGTCCTCCTAATCTAATCCCCTTTCACAATGGGATTTGTTTTATTGTCCTTTTTACTCTTCTACTTAAAAAATGGAGCAATTATAATATTCCAAGCAGCAGTGGCTAATTGGGAATATTACAGTTGCATGCAGAACATTCCAAAGGTACCAGATTGAGATAGATTGAATTTATTTCTTATTGAGAAGGAGTGTTGAAATTGGCAACAAAATGGCATCCAAAAATGACACCCTGAAATGGAACCATAGGGGGCCTTTGATTTAATTTTCCCTTAATTAAATTGGAAGAAAAATTGTAATTCCATCGCATGACAACTTGTATTATTTAACTAAGTCAGAAAGACTTAGTTAGCTTAGTAAATTCGAGTTGAGGGTCAAAGAGGATGCATGTAGAGTACTTTCCTATTTTTAGGGGGTCCAATTATAGTTATTTGTGGGTTGTAATTAGTTAACTCAAGTAATTGAGTTAAAATCACTTTAACTAGTTCCAACTGAGAGATGAGCTAGTGACAGGTCGAGTGAATTAAATATGATTTAATTCACAAGTAGTGATCAATCAGTTAACTAATAATTCACTATAAATAGTTGTTGCATGTCAATTCTAAGGAAGGCCCAGTTGAGACATGGGTTAAAGGGAATATAACTATCAATTGTATAATTAGAAAATTGTACAAGTCATGCATGATGTCATTGGGAAGCCTTAGATGAGTAACACAATCACTAATTGATATTTTCCTAATTAATAGTGGCTCAATTAGCACAAGAATGCATAAGGAAGGCAAGCCAGGCAGAGGCAAGCAAAAGGTTAAATATTGGACCAAACTTTCTTAGATCAGTGCCAAATTCGATGGGAATCAGAGTGAGACAGTCAGTAGAATGCAGAGGTTTCTCAGTGAGGGAAATAACATTATATTATTTCATGATATTGATCATATGAAATATTCAAATAATGGGGTTTTGAGAAGTTGCTTTCCCTAGATACATCTTGTATTGTGCGATCAATTGATCTCTTTCTCTTGCTTATTTGTGATTTTGCGATTGTATTTGGTTTCCAAAAATTTGTAAAAGTGACTCAGTATTTTGTTTTAGTACATCACAAGATTTGATTGAATCCATTGGTATAATTTCTACAATTAGCTATGCCAGACTTCACAAAAACATTTTTGTGGAATGTGATGCCTCGGGAAATGAAATTGGTGATGTTTTAATGCAAGAAGGAAGACCCATTGCTTTTGAAAGCCGTCCAATCAAAGGAAAGTATTTACACAAAGCTATTTATGAGAATGAAATGGTGGCAATACTACATGCACTTAAGCGATGCCGAACTTAACTAATGGAAAGACATTTCAAGGTAAAAACGAATCATGATAGTCTTAAATACTTTTTAGAACAAATATTATCTTCAGAAGAGTAGCAAAAATGGGTCACAAAGATGTTGGGTTATGACTTTGAAATTATCAACAAAAGGGGAAGCAAAATGTTGTTGCAGATGCACTCTCAAAAAAGGATGAGGAGGTGGAAGCATTGCTTTGTGCCATTTCTATTATCCAACCAGATAGAATAACCGAAGCAATGGTTGAATGGAAGAATGACGAAGAAGTGTGGGTACACATTCAAAAGCTGCAACAAGATCCCAATACATCTGATACATTTGGTTGGAAAAATGATTCATTGTGATACAAATATCACTCATACCCTTGTAAGAATTCCCAAATCAAACAAACGATTCTTTTGGAATTGCACACCTCTCCTTTAGGAGGGCAATCTATATTTTAAAAAACTTACCACAGGGTTTAGAAGGATTTTTTTTAGGATGACCTTAAATCGGATATTCAAAAATTTGTAGCGGAATGTTTGGTTTGACAACAAAATAAAGTTGAGACAAATAACACCTCGGGTCTGTTACAACCTTTATCCATTCCATGTCAACTTTGGAAGGAGGTTTCAATGGATTTTATATAGGTTTACCCAAGTCAGAAGGAAAGAGTGTCATCATTGTGGTAGTTGATAGACTTACCAAGTATGCACACTTTTGTGCATTATCTCATCCATTTAAAGCGAGTACAATTTCTACTACATTTATGGAAACAATTCAAAAGCTACATGGAAACCCAAAGATTATTGTAAGCGACAGAGATCCCATTTTCACTGAAAATTGTTGAACGAAAATATTTTCTTGTCTGGGTACTCAATTAGCTCATAGCCGATCTTATCATCCTCAATCTGATGGGAAAACTGAAATAGTGAGCAAATTTTTGGAAGGATATATTTGTTGCTTTGTATCTGATTAAAAAACACAATGGGTCAAGTGATTACCTTTGGCTGAATGGTGGTATAATAGTTTCTTCCATACTGTAGCAAAAATGACCCCATTTATGGCACTTTATGGATATCATCTACTGTCCATCACATAATCT
The DNA here is from genome assembly GCA_034641835.2 of Pinus albicaulis. Classification (NCBI taxonomy): domain Eukaryota; kingdom Viridiplantae; phylum Streptophyta; class Pinopsida; order Pinales; family Pinaceae; genus Pinus; species Pinus albicaulis. The sequence goes on from CM076575.1 coordinate 124,985,086, forward strand.
CTAAGTGGAAATTATAAGGTTCAAGTAGTGGAAGATCACATTGAGCATCAACAACAAGTTCTCCAACTCTTAAAGGATAACATCACTTTTGCGCATAATCGAATGAAACAACAGGCAAATAAACATCGCAATGAAATAAGTTTTGATGTAGGCGATTGAGTATTTTTATGGCTACAACCATACAAACAAATGTCCCTTAAGGAAGCTAAGAAGGATAATAAATTATCACCAAAGTATTATGGTACTTGCAATGTGTTGCAAAATATTGGTGCTATGACATACAAATTGGAGCTTCTTGCATCTAGAAATATGGTTTTGTCATCTGAAGCATCCAATAATTGTTCATTTGTGTAATGTAAAATGGGATAATTTTCAAGTCATTGATCTATCTTTTCTTCTATTTTTGAGCTGGTTTCATAACAATCAACAAGAATAAACCTTATTGACCTTCCTTAGGAGCTACATGACCCATAGGAGCTAAATAACGACTCTAGGTGCCCAAGCCTTCAGTTAATTTGTCTTTTCAGTGATATGGTATCCCAATCACTTGCATAACAAGGAAATCGAGTAATAGTTACCCTCCAGTTGCATGGATAAACCTACCTCCCAACGACTCTAGTTCAAATTTCTCAGTTATGAGCATGCGACCCCGAAATATGAGCCACTTTTTTAGGGATAATATCTAGACCTTTGCTTAGAACCTGATAAAACTTTCCAAAATGATGAATGACACAAGGAAAAAACCATTAATGCAAAACTTAGTCAAGAACTTGACCTAACCAGGCCTAACCATGACAAAATTTCATCAAACACATTGTGAACATGTAATCTAGAAGTTATAAATGCATATCTGAACATAGGGGCGTCATACTTACCTGAAAATAATCAAGAAGGTCTAATGCCCTCTAATAATAGTTACAATAACATCTATTAGGTTATGCATTCGATAATCGATAATTTACCATATAAAACATGATAAGGGCCATAAATAAAATATTTCATAAAACCATGCTTATAACCAACATATAACTAGAATAATAACGATGATAAAAAAAACCATCGAAAAAAAATCATAACAAGTACATTTACTCATAAAATACAAGAGGAAAAGAGTTCTTATTAACATATGCAAAATTCAACCAAGTTAGGGACTTCCACATACCACCCAACCATAGATTGGGTTGAACCAAATCTTTCTCATAGCCAATCACCCTCGTGCCATATTCCAAGTATGAATATGAGACTCACAACAAAACAACTAAGTTTCCTTAGGCTTTACCACAATCCCTTTAAAACTGGTTAAGGGATTCCTAAGCCTGAAACTGTAATGCCCCTAATAATAATAAAAATAATAATAATAATAAATAAAATAAATTAATATTAAAATATAAGTAAATAAATAATAAACAATAAAAAAAAAGACAATAATAATAAATAATGAAAAGAATATAATAATATTAAATAAATAAAATAGTAAATAATAAATTGGAGTTCTAAATAATTATATATAAAAATATACTATAAAAATAGTAAGAATAAGTAAAGTTAACAAAAAGTAAAAAAGAATAAAATAAGAAAGAGTTAAATTAAAGAGAAATATTAAATTAAGTAAAACTTAAAATAAAGAAATAAAAGTTACATGTTGACACTTGGAATGTGTGCATGCAGACCGTTTCTCACTTTTTGGTCTATTTAATGGACGATGAAGAGGATGAGATTCATCCATTCTCTTGGGAGAAAAGTGTTGTGAGACAAAGGATTCGTGACAACAATATGTTGATTGAGGGCTTGGGGGTGGCCAACTGTAAAAAGATTGTGTACCTGAGCCTATGGTTGGGTGGAGAGTCGTCACCAAAACTTTGTTGATGTTAGCGGAATTCAAATAGCGTTCAACTCTAGAATCATAAATAAGAAATATCATTGTTACAGATAAGTTGTCTGTGTTCATATTTTCGAAATTTTATGCTAATTAGTTCAATAGTTGTGTGTTGATTATAAATCACATAATTGATCTAATTAGTTGTATATTTAAATTTTGGGATTGTTACATATGATATTAAAGCTTAGTTGCAACCCTAAGACTTATAAGCTATGACATACAATTTTAGTTAACATCTATATGGAAGTTGATTATTAACTTTGTTAAAGATCTTGATGATTTTTGAGTGATTAGATAAATATAACCAAATTATTTTTCCTTATTAACTTAAATATATATATTCTGATTTTAAAAATAATACTATAAACTATTATTTTATTTTATTTAATTAAAAATTAATAGCTTAATGCTTTGTTCAGGTCATTATTTTTAGATATTACTCTATTTTATATTTCAACATTATGGATTAAGATATATACTTAATTTCATCTTGAAAAGCAACTTAATTACAATGCTCATTGATATAATAGCAATGTATGGCACATATAGCATTAAAATAGAAAATAGAGTTGATGTTTAACTCTAATGGTTTGTAGTGTGTGGAAATCTTTATTAAAAAATAATAAAGATCCGTTTTAGTCGAATTTGAACCAAAACAAGGATGGCTGCAAGGCAGTTAGTCCCTGCCTTGAGCTGGTTGATTGTTCGAGCAATCAAAATGTCATTGCTAAATCAAGACTAAGATATAATCCGTGTGTTGAAAGGGGTAATATATTGCAAGAGCTGATGAAAGGGGTAATATAGTGCAAGGATTGATGCTCCAACACAGTGCAAAGTGCAAGGAAGTCAGTGCCCTACCTAATTCTCAAAAGGTATCACTTGTTTGGTTATAGATAGATGCTCTAAATGGCAGGGTTACCACACATAATTCGACTTTTGAGAAATGAAAAAGGAAAATAAAAAAGAGTTGGCAATGCTCACATAATCAGAATTGTGGTTAGATGAAAAGTTTGCAGCAATAGCTCCATGTCTAGGATGTCAAATTAAGTGCTATACTATACTATACCATAATATACTATATATGAATGCACAGCAACTTCGTGTTACACTGAATCGTTCCAAATTTTTTCTTCTACTGTTCGACTTCATTGAGTTGTTGATTTGTTCAAATTTCCACTCAAGTTACTTTCGGTCTGTTGGTTTGTTCTAATTTCCACTTAAGTTATTTTCTGTCTGTTCCTGATATCCAGAGTAGAAGCATCTGTGTGAGACCCACCCTTGAAGGCAGAGGGCCATATCTTGTTAGATATAATGGAAGAGGAAGGGATGGTTTTCGGTGTTGCAATGGATTCAACCCTTGTGTCTAATAGTTCACCAATATTTAAGGTAATGTGTCTTGTTTCTGACAGACAACAACTTACCTTTGTTGAGAAGGTCCAGCTTCCGCAAGACTAGATTTTACTTCTTTGCAATGATCTTGTTCCTAGATCTGTAGGAAGCATTGGTACCCAATTTTCCCAAATCCACATAAATTTCAATGCACTAAACCAACAATGCTTGCCTGTGGTTGTATTCTACGGTAACAAGAAAATGATGGCAGAGGCTTTCAGGAACTGGGGCTTCTTAGGAGAAAAAGAGGTTGTTGATCAATTGGAACCAGGACTGTATGTAATAGTTGGAGAATCAACCATTTTTGTTTTCTACTGGCATCAAGGTGAAAATCTCAAAGAATCCTCGAGGAAGGACGTTTCTTGCAACTTCATCCAATATCTCGTAGGGCTGTCCAACTATTTGTATGTTTGTGTTCAAGGCTACTATCCTTTTGAAGCTTCAACTTCTTCGGCCAGAACTGCTTCTTTTAAAGCGAGGCGCACCAAGAGGCTTAAAATAAGCCATGTGAAAAATTATGAGAACGATGCCAGTCTTTCTAATGGATTTATTGTTGCTGTCGATAGGCAATTCAAGAAATTAGCTACTTCTGTGAACATAGCCCAAGCACCAAGTAATGTTGTATTTTGTGATGGCTATAATCGTTATGCTTTCTTGACCACAGATTATACCCCTCTAAAGTTTCTACAAGGCCAGAGGTGAAAACTTTTAAAGGAACTAATCAACTGTCAAGTCAAATCGCCAACTGGTTGAAGGATGTGCATTTAAACTTCTGCAGAATGGGCAATGAGCATTTCGCCTCTCTTCTTGAGAATGGTAAATTTCCAAGATATGATGAATACCATGATTTCGTAAAAGCTCTTGACATATCCATGGAAGAAGTCCGGGTAGGCGCTTCACTAGATTCCTCCATGGAAGCAATTAATCGAAGTGTCGTTGCCTGCTTTCTGAAAATCCTACCAGATTACTTTAATGGAGCACAATTTTTTGATGAGACCTCCCCTGTGACTTTGTCCTCGCAACATCATGAATAATTACATGGCTCTGGTTATTTTGATAGATATGATCAACTGCACCAAGAGTTGAGTAAGATCTTAGCAGCCAGAGATTGTGATAAGAAGCTCATTTTTCTCGGATCGGAAGTCAAATTTACTGGTGAATATGATGTTCATAATTTGATTTATGAGATCGAAGGGTCTCCGAATCAAAGTGGGCCTCTTAGATATGGAAGAGAAATAATTTTTAAATCTCCACAACCAAAGAAGACCCTTAAGGCTACGATAATGCAATTCAATGAAGAAAAATCTGTAGCGTCATTTTTATTTTTTGGTGACCGGGTAAAAATGAGTATTAAAGGGGTTAGAGGGAATGTAAGAGGAACCTTTGAAGTTGTCAATAACAGTTCCATCGCTGTTCAAAATTGGGTTGAGTCTTTGATTCCCAAAAAATTGCAGTGTTTTCGTAGAAACATTGGTCTTGTAGCATTTCTGGTCAGCACAATTGCAACTCTTTGAAAAAAAATTAAATAAAAAAAATGAAACATTAATATAATAATTAACATAAAGTTAAAGATAAAAAAATTAAACTTGCGTGTGAGCATGGGAGGTTGCATGCCGCCCACGTATCCTCTCCACACTAAATGTCTAGTCTTTTGAAACTTTTGTGCTGGAGATGAATTTACGTCTTTGAACCAACATCAAATAAGATGAAACACAGTATGAAGGTATCCAACATTTTTCTCTTCTTAGAAAACGAAATGAAGGTATCAACGCACTGTCGACCTGGCTGAAAAGCCATAAACTAAAGCTCATCAGTGCTTGGCGAATAATCCCTGAAACAGCTGGTCAATGCTCTCTAAGGTATACCATTTGAGCTCTCATTGTAAATTAAGATAAAATCAAGGTATCCAGGGTCTCTGGGTTTGTCTAATATATCATAATTTTGGCTGAGATGGTACTGAAATGTTTTCCATGATTGCTTGCTTCTTATCGCAGACACAAGGATAAGAAAGGGAGGATCAAGAAGAATGGAAGGAGTAAGAGGAGACATGTAGAACGTAGTTTTGATGAAGATTCAGAGTCACCTTCTTCGGCTGATTTGGTGGGGGAGGATCAAAATGCAGAGGAAACTCCGGAAAAGATTACTAAGCTAATTTTGAATAAGTTCCCTTACGTGAAGCAGGAATTGAAACAGGTACACTTCCTTGGCTCTTCTTAACTTTTATCTATCTATTTTTTATAGCAATTGAAACTGAAATCTTATTAATTTCAGGAAGGATAAAATAAGCAAATGGGATTTGAAATCACAACATGAAATGATACATGGGATGGTACATAGCATAGTTACTGTATATAAATTTGGATTCCGTAAAAAAAGCATCTAAAAAATTTTGATTCCAAAATGGAAGAAACATGTAAATTATCCAAAGGAGGCAAAATATTCAAAATTTTAGAAAATCTCCACAATTGAATATGTGCGTTTTCTACAAAAAGATACGCTTGTAATGTATACTCCTTCATGAACTTTTAGGGTATTTGAGATTTCTAGTTTCCACCGTGAGATTTGTTTGAGAGATGGTTCAAGATTATCTTTGTGTACACTATAGTTCGAACGTAATGAAATCTCAGAAGCAAACATGTGTTAATTATGCTTTATTAATCCAAGAAACATATTAGCGCACAACACAACAAAGGCTTATTGAATATTAGACCGAGGATATTAGATGCTCTCATTAAAGGGGGAGTATCGTCTTCTTTCGGGTCGGCTTCTTGAGCAATAAGACTGCTTCTCCAAATAGATATAATACCAAACTATTCCTACGAGATCACCATTATCTGAATATTGTCATCCTAAAGCATTGAGAGTCATGTATTGATTTCTATTTTATTAATATTTCAGCGAGTCATCAGGAAGCTAAGAAGCAACAAAAATAATGTAGACACGCTTGTCTTATTTCCAGTACTTCATACAAAAAAATCTTCGATTTCGTGTGAGGGGGCTCTGTAATGCCCTCTGCGCCCGCAAACGCTTGCTGCAATGCTCTCACGTTGAATAACGCCCAAAATCTAACATTTCCGCGCTGGATGTTCGAAACTGTTGGCGGTTTCTGGAAGCCCATACGACCAGCGGTCGACGATTCTTTAGATGACAAAACATCAGATGTTAATATAAAAAAGAAGCCATTACTGATTTATTAATTTTCTTCTCTGAGATTATCGAAAACCAAGGCAAGTGTTTCTTGTATGACACTGAAATTATGAATAATCAATTGTAGTATGTAGGCCAAACAATTAATGACCAAAACTATCGGTATGCTATTTGGGAGCTATAGTTTTCAAATATTTACCAGCATTTAATGTTCAAATTTTAATGTTAACATTAGTTTGTATGAACTTGAAATTTTCATTGTATTCCATTGGTTGCTCATACTTAACCTGAGTTCAGCCTCATACTTGCCTGAGTATGAGGCCAAATAAGATGAAAATTATACTAATTGGTCAATAGAAAAAAGCCCGTCAAAAGAATGTGGTGGGGACATGATACAAAACAAAGCATGTTTTACAAGTTTTAAGCTATATCAATCTTCGTACAAAATTAAAAAATATCGATTTCGATTCCTATAGTCCCTGCCATGCCGCAGGCGGTAGGGACTAACAAGAAGTATTTGGTTGAATTCTCGGTAAGAATACTGTCCGTGGTGAGAGGAGTTAGTACCCAATAACTTTTAATGGATTAGGTTAGTTTGAAAATACAATGGATTGGCTTAGTTTGAAAATACAATAAAGTTGGATTATATATTTTAATTTTTTGATAATTTTAAAACAATTGTGATTGTTTATTTAATATAGGATAGATGATATCAATTGTTTAGGCATATTATTAAATTTTTTTATTTAAATATACATATTTTAAATAGAGAATCTACTTAAATAATTAATTAATTAAAAAACAAAAAAATAAGATTTTAATGATTTGATCTCCACGACTTGATATTTAGCCCAAAATTTTCGATTGATAATTTGCGGACAGTGAATTGAGAAGCCAGACAAGCCGAGGAAAGGGGCAACTCCATTGGCCAATATGTTGATACAAAAGGGAGTTCGAGTGGCCCTCTCTCGGCTAAACAGGTGAAGGATATTTATATATAACATTATGTTTTGATTATTAAAAAAAACAATAATCAATTTACAAGTTTGTTTGCCTCGCACATTTTATAAAATAAAATAAAATAAGAATGCTAGAAGAGAGTACTATATATATTTGTGAGGAGTATGGAGATTCAACCTAAGTTTTATAATATACATATGCGGGGGTAAGTTTTGGTTTAAAATTTTAAAGATTAAACTAAAATAAAGTTGTAGTAATTTATTGGTTTTTTAAATAAAAATAAAATAAAGATGTTTTGTTATAAATTTATTAGGAAATAGGAATGTATACATGAATGGAAGTGAGCTTTGGTCACTTACAACTTGGAAGCAAGCAATTAGTGATTTTGGAATATATATATATTTTGTTTTTTTCACTTACAACTTGGCAGCAAGCAATTAGTGATTTTCGAATATGAATATATATATATATATATATATATATATATATATTATGGAAATAATTTTCAATAGTGATGGAATGAAGGTATTTTAATGATGGTGTGTTATAAAAAAATATTAAATTATATTATTATGAAATTTATATATGGTAAAAGTAAATCTTTATTAAGTTTATAATGAGATAGTTATTATTTGATGAGTATATATATATAATATGTTATGATTTGTTGTTATTGTATGAACATCGTATATATTTTTATCATTATATTTGATAAATTATTAGAATTATGAAGTACATGTTTATTTTAATTCAATGTATAATAAGAATATTATACCATATTTTTTGATAATAGGAATATGGTTTGTATTTTACTTTGGTTGGTTAATGAAATTATATATGTAAATTGAATGATTTTAGTTGTTAAAATTATTAAAGTCTTTGTGAATTTTTGAAATTGGTAATGACACTGAAAATGAAGTTTATATTTTAATATTTTTATGAGAGTTTAAAACAAAATATTTAGATATAAAACAAAGGAAAAAAGAGAAACTCGCAAATTTTTTATGACACAATTTGTAAATAAAGATATAGTTTTGATATGAATATGTGATGGTATAAGATGGATGTTGAATAAACTTATTTCATCATTGGCATTCATTGTTTATACAAGAAAATAAAATTGATTTTTCTGATGAATTACTACAAAAATGCTACAATATTGCTCTACATTTGATATGTATTGGGATTATTTTCATATCTATGATGCTATGATATGAGGGTATATTGACATGTGATTCCATTTATTAGTGATGGAATGATACATCTTTGATACATATATTTTGATGTTATAATGTTAAGCATGTGATTATTGCATGTAGATGTTATGACATGCATGCGAATGCACTTTTTACTATTTGGAATGTTGTGTTAACAATGATGTTATGTTCTTATGATGGATATAGTATGTCAGAGGGCATATGGATTTTTTTCTATGATGTTATGATTATCACTAATGCATTGGTTGCAAATTGAGATGTGGTGATTGACAGGAAATCCACGAATGGGCCGAGAGGGATGGTTTAGTTGATGATCTCGTGGGAGCCCATACCTACGAGGGAGAATATATAACACCATATGGGTTGGGAACATACTCAATCAACACTACATATGCCAATGGTTCCTTTGTCTTGTATAACTCTTGATGGATAGCCCTTGAGGAGATATGAGGCTATCTTGAGGAAGCCAAGTGCCTGATATTGTAGGCCAAGTGTTTAATAATGGATTGGGATGCCGAAGTCTGGTGGGGGTGTAAGGACTTCGATGCCTGGGGCTGTGCACCTTAGTGAGTGTGGAGGGAGTGGGTGAACCTTTCAATATGCCTAGAGTACTACTGCATGGAGTATTGAGCTGGGTGTCTGCCTTGGGGCAGATGAGGTTTGAGTCGGGCACGAGCCTTGGGGCTAGCCTTGGGCTATGGTGCAGACCGATGAGGCTTTATCCCTAGTTCCAAAAGTTGGGAAAAAGAGCAGAGATTCCTTGAGATTTCTTGAATGTTGTGGAAACTTTGGATGCGTGCTGGTTATATTAGTTCAACAGAAGGTGTACGGAAAACGTGAAGTAATAAATAGCTAAATAAAATAAAATGTTAAATGATTCAACTTAACTTCAGGACGAAGTTCCTTAAAGAGAGATAGTATGTAATGCCCCTAGTAATAATAATAGTAGTAATAATAAATAAAATAATATAATATTAAAATACAAGTAAATAAATAAAAAACAATAAAGAAAATATAATAATAGTAAATAAATAGTAAATAATAAAGAAAATATAATAATAGTAAATAAATAATAAATAATGAACAGAATGTAATAATACTAAATAAATAAAATAGTAAATATTAAACTGGAGTTTTAAATAATTATATATAAAAGTAAACTATAAAAATAGTAAGAATAAGTAAAGTTAACAAAAAGTAAAAATGAATAAAATAAGAAAAAGTTAAATTAAAGAGAAATATTAAATTAAGTAAAACTTAAAATAAAGAAATTAAAGTTGCATGTTGACACATGGTATGTGTGCATGCAGAACCCTTTCCATTTTTTTGTCTATTTAATGGATGATGAGGAGGATGATATTCATTCATTCCTTCGTCTATTCTCTTAGGAGAAAAGTGTTGTGAGACAAATGATTCCCTGACAATAGTACATTGACTGAGAGCTCAGGGATGGCCAGTTGACCCTAAGGTTGGGTGGAGAGTCGTCCCAAAAACTTTGTTGAAGTTAGCGAGATTCAAATAGTGTTCAACTATAGGTAAGTTGTCATTACTCACATTTTCAAAATTTTATGCTAATTAGTTCAATAGTTGTGTGTTGACTATAAATCACATAATTGATCTAATTAGTTGTATATTTAAATTTTGGGGTTGTTACAAAAACAAACACCTACACAACCAATATTTACCACAATTCCGCCATTACCGGTCAAGGTATTTGTAGGCGGAAACATAAAACATATACTACCAGGATTTATCGTAATCCTGTCAAAACCGGTCAAGGGATTACTAGTCCTTAAAAAAGCTTGGATGCCTCCGGATTTATTCACCAATACCTTGAGGATTTTTCTCATCTTCACCCTTAGGCTTTACTACAATCCCACCATTACTGGTCAAGGGTTTCCTAGGCCCTTGGGGATTTTTTCCTGAGACCACCTCACCCGGTTCTAAAACCATCTGACAATCCAAAGATCAACCAAATGAAAGAACCCCATCACACCATGGTTATCCGAAAATGACAAGACAAAGTTGAAACCAATGTCACACGTGGAAAAACCCATGCCAATGACAACAAGAGAACCAAATACACACAATAATGTACTATGCATGCCAAAACTAGCAAGGAAATCATACATGCAACTCGATACTTGCAAGTAATATCGCTATAGCTACTTGGTCCAACTCTTCCTTACTTGATCTATGCTTTCCTTTGCTTTCTTATCATTCCTTTGCTTCCCTTTCTCCAATGCTCGAGTGCTCCAAGAATGTTCTAAGTGTGCAAGAGTATGAGAGAGAAAAAAAATATAGAGAGAACTCTAACCCAAAACTGTCAAAAATGTTTTGAACTGATCCTTAGAAGAATTTTTATCATTAAGGCCTTTATTTTATTCATTTTACTTAATTTTCCTTCAATTTCCTCCTCAAATGTAACATGTGACCTTTCACCTTATTTTTCTGCTATTTTCTATTATTTTCATAAATAAAATGTCAATTAATGCCTCTTTACCTTTTCAAAGTCTTTGTCATTTCCTTTGCCAATTTCATTATCTATAATAAACCACATGAACACCCACTAGGATGTTTTTCCCAACATTCAGTTTGGAATACATGTTGCATGACCTTGATATTATTTTTCCTTTATTAACTTCATTACTCTCGAACCAGGTCCATATCGAAGTGTTCGTCGCCCTGATTCCAATGATGCGAATGTGACTCCAATCCGAGCTCGTATGAAGGAGATTGGGTTGGTCAAAGTTTTGGTCAAAGTGGGAATGTGGGCCAGGATTAATGGTCCTACAAATTGATCGAGACTCGACGCACAGAATCTGAACACCGGGATGGGAGAAATTCTTGCCTACTTAATTTTCCCAATATCCCTTATTTTCGTCATATTGAAAAGTCACCATATTGATTAATAAAATCAAAAAAATATATAATTGGGGTGGTGGGCTACCACCCTTGCCACACCCTCTGCAACACCCTCCGCAACCTTCAACAAATAACAAGATATGTAAAGGGGTCAGGGTTCGGCTGACCAAGAACCCCGCCCCGTGGCCCACGACTCGTTCCAACAACACCCCATCGGAGTTAAGGCAAGAGTCGAGACCGGAAGGGCTCGAACCCGCCCATCCCATGTGGCTGGCCCCCACCGGCGGTATCACAAACGACGGTCAGAAAAACATAACTGTTGCCAAATGGTTCAACAAACTTCCAAACCATATATATGTTATATTTAAAATGTGCCAACAATGTTTAACCACCAATATCCAATGATTATGGAAAATCGTGCACTATTTTAAATAAAAGTTGTTTAAACGCACCAAGGTTGGGGGTTGGCGGGGTTGGATCCCCCTAAATCCCCGCCTCAACCTCTCTGCCCTAACCAACGCGCTAAGGTGGGGCGCTTTGTAAACTCTGCCACCTTTACACCATACAAAACTGACCTTCATTTGCACGGGGAGAGAATAGAGCGCCGAACGACCAACGACCAATGAAGGAGCACGTAGAATCTTGAGTGAAGGAAGAGTTCCAAACCATGAAACCGCGAGCCAAGTGGAACCATGAAAAGGTGGAACCTTGCCTAGACAGAGGGTGTGGAACCCTGAAATTGGAGAATTTTCCCGGGAGGTAAATTTTTTATACTATCAGAATGATATCAAGTTTGTGAAGTAAGATTCACGATATGAGCAGCAGAATTACAGGAGCCCCGCAGTGAAGAATATTTGAGGAATATTAAGGAATCTAAAATATTCCCGAAGGGCTAGATTTTGACAGTGTCAGAATGGGACGAGTTGACAGTCGATTTTACACTACTCATCTCTAGAAATTCAGTGGTGTAGTCAGTTTCAGCAGCTGAGTTATCACTCCGCCAGATTCCCAAGGCTGAAGAAGGAATCCCAACAGAGGTAACCACATACCAAGATTTTGACTTAATAGATAGCCCTATCAAGCCGGAGAGGGTTCTCTCCAAAAGAGTCACAACTAGGAGGAATGGAGAAATTAGGATTTTTAGGCTAGATATAGAGTGCAGGGGGTTGTTTGAATTGTTTTGGTTGGGAGAATCACCGGATGAATAAATTAGATCAAGGAAAGCTAGGTCAGGGAAATTGAATTAGGGTTGCAGGGATCAATGGGGCAAGGTAGGTATAATGAATATCACTTGAAGGGAATGGTTATGTAATGGTTTTGAAACTGTAAGAAGGTTGAGAAAATCATAAGAGATGTATTTTTCTCAGACAGAAGAAGACGAAAAAAAATATGATCAGTTACCCAAAACAAAGCATGTGTAAGCATGTATTCTAAATTTCAAAATTGTAAGAGACCATAACATAGAAATGAAATGAATATGAACAATAATTTCAAACATATGTTACTGAAGAATAAACTATGATAAACATTCAATACCACAAGTATCCCATAAATGTAGCTTCAACTCATCTTTATTATCTTGGCCAAACTGAGTACAAAGATTCCTTGATCAACTAGCAAAAATAAAACTGATTCCAACCCTTGAAAATGAGTAAAAAAGTACAATACACAGACATCAAACAACCTCTCCAAACCTCAAGGGTCGAATCCATGAGAGGAGGAGCTGATCCACCGAATTCCGAACTGAAACCTAGAGTGTAGGGTGGTCAAAGTGACTCAACCCTAAATTTTTGCAAACTGATTCATTACACCTCATCATGAGTTTTAACCTAATGTGTTTATCCTAGGTAATAGTAAAAACATGATATTTACATTTACATTCATCAATTACATAGGTAAAATCATCATTTCCCAAGATGAAAATAAAAACAGGAGTGAAACTTAGAAAATTTTAGAAGACTATCAAACGCGCCATCTCTATGTCAAACACGCCCTCTTTGTTCAAGGCTGCTTTTGGGTGCCTTCCCGGTGTCTAAATTTGCTCCAATATGGCTTGTCAGAAATACCTTCAATACTAATTTCTAGAAATGACTTCATTTTTCAAAATTAAGCTCATTTTCCTTGTCAAAAACTCATTTTCTCAAGACTGGTAACCCCAAGGCCAAAAAATGAGGCAGAAACATGGGTTTTTAGTGGTTTTTTGTCCTTTTGACTGACCAGTTTGCCTCCAAATGCTTAGAAAATGTAAAGGGTGCATGTCCTCATCATTATGAACTCAATGGTGGTTACCATTTTCTCATTGGATGCCCCAAAAAAGAGAACAACACCCTAGGTGCTACACGTTTGACATTTCTGCTGTGTTTCAGGAAAACGCGCTGCGCCAATGCATCACCTTTTTGAAGACCATATTTGGAGGCCTTCCCGGTGTCAAAATTGGGCCCAGGATAGCTCGTTGGAAATATTATCCTGTCTAATTTCCAAATATACATTTTTATTCTGATTGGAGTTGATTTTCCTGGTCAAAAAATTGATTCTCCCAAGATTGGTAAAAAAATGTAGATTGAGGGTATAGAAATGTAGAGTGATGTTGCAGGAAACTTTTGGAGGTCTTCCTCAACTCCAAATTGAGCTCATGATTGCTTATTGGAAATATATTCCAGAATAGTTTTCATTTTACGTATCAAAAAATTCATTTGGATACTCCAGCTAGGAGAAAACTTGATTTTCCCAAGGTCACACCAGAAGTGCATCAACTCTCCTATGGCACCTGTATTTTTGACATTTCTCTAAAACCATGACACCTGTGTAAAAATTGAAGGAGAGTTTTCTTCCTTGACCTATTATGGACAAAAACTACTCTCAATTTTGTTAAATGCATCTTTGTTTGGTCAGAAACATAGTTTGAAGTAAAAATGGCCATATGAGTGGCAAATGACTTGACCCTTGGAATGATTTCTTAAAAAATTATGGAGACATGATTTTATGAGTTGGACTGGCCTCATACTTACTGATATGACCTACCTTATGCCTCCTCTACTCAAATGTCTTTATTTTCATAGCAAACCTTAGCTCAGTGTGAGAGGAAATTAGGGTTTAGTGCTTGTGAACAATGATGACTTGGGCACATTTGGGAAAAATGGTTAAAAAAAATGAAGCGAGGTCAATGATAATGACGAAGATGAGGTGAAAGCAGAGTAAAATAAGGCGGGATTGGTGGGATGTAAATACCAATGCTAACAAGCTGAGCCTTTCATTTTTTAGCCATCTTCGGAAGTGGAGGTACATGATGCAATCATGTTATGTCTCCTTTTGTTATTGTTGAGATGATGTATTATTTGTGAGATCCCTATTTGCCACTATGTTGAGGGATGATTATTATCACATTATTGTGAGATTTTGATGCTTGTTGTCATATTATTGTGATATTGTATTAGATTGTCATGCTAAAGGGAAACCCTTTTTGAGTGAGAGTTCCTGTAGGGAGGGCATCTTGTGAAGAGACAAGCCACTATGGTCGAGGGTTTATGTCCTTGTTATGAAAAAGAATATTTTATGTACATCATCATCATTTATAGCATTATATGAAGCGATCTTCACTATCTTGACAACGGGCTTGAAGACGTAGCCCACACTGGGTTAACTCCGTTATCAAATGTGTCGTTTCCTTGATTTGCTGATCATCGTCATGTTTCCTCTTATTTAAGCATTCACATATGTTATTTTATGCTCTTTTAAATGAAATTATATTAACATCACAAAAGAATAAGATATTGGATAATTGTGGTAGCTAAAAGAATTTGGATCAGCTAGAAGAAGGGCTAAATGACAAGCTAAGCCCATGAAGTCTGTTTGAATTTCTGCACTCATTTATGGCTTCCTCCCATATCTTATCCCTGACATGTTTTTCATGAACCACAATACTGAAAGCGTCGGTGGATCTTATTAATGAATTGTCAAATATGAAATTCGATGGCAAGGGTGGAAAAACCTTCTTTGACCACGCCGCTCATTTTCTTAATTTTTTCACTGAACACAACATCCAATGTGAGGATGCTTCTTGTAGGTTGTTCACTCTCAGGTTCGAAGGGTGCGTAATGGAATGATTCTACACATTGCTTTTTGCCTCCATACACTCTTTCGAACTTCTTGCCTTAGAACATTTCCGCTTTTTTGATATGTATGATCATAAATCTTTGTTCAAGAAAATTATGCAATTGCGAAAAGCACATGATGAATATCTTGATGATTTTCACGATTGTTTCATCCATTTTTTATTTGAATTTATTGAAGATGAGGTTGATTAGCCTTTTTCGTTAGAGAAATTTGAATTTCTTGTTCACATTTCAGATAATCTGCACGAAATTGAATCTTTCGAAAATATCCCAACATATCTCGATATTAGAGCTTCTAAATCTGTGATGGATGAAGTTGCTTTTCCATGTGACCCTCTGTCTACTTCTCTTCAAATAGCTCCATTTCCACAGGTTGAGGTGGGATAGATTTAGAATTCATCTAACGATTTACCACCATCTCCTCCCACATCACATACTTAGAATTTCAGCACAAGTTTGGACCGCAAATTTGATGTTTGCGATGAATTTAATCTCCTCTTCCTCCATCCTTTGGTTCCTTTGGTCCTCCAGATTGTGGTTTGTTGTGTTCACCTGTTTCAAAAATTTATTTTGATGTTCATGAGGATCAAATTCTAGATGGAGGTGGTGTTGAGAAGCCAACTTGCGATATCATTTACAATGATTATGTGTGGGAGTCATCATCTGAACAAGAATCTGCAAAGAATGACGATTCTCTTCCTTTCGCACCTCTCCCTCATTATCCCGACATTTTCCACAATTTTGATTTTCCTTTTGAATCATGTAAAGAATCAATTTATGATGATATTACTACTTTCGATCACTTTTAGAATACGTGGAATGTTATTTTTCAACCGAATGCATAAAGGAAAAATCTTCTCTTCTTAATCTCCTCAATCAATCATCTCATCATTATGAAGATATAAATAGTGAAATTTCTTATTTTCAATCTTCCCCTCTTTACGATTCGTCAGATCATGTGGATGCCTCTATTTTTGATCTTAGAATTTCTGATCATGGATGTCGTGATCTTTTCATTGATCATGACTTTGATTTTTCTGTTGTTGATCTTTCTAATCCACTAGTCTTTGATGATCCTTCTTTCGATGAGTTGGAATTTCCATAGGCTATCGAGGAAATTCAGCCCAAGTTGATGGTTATGTCAGGTTATCATTTCCTTGAGGTCAATTCCACCTCTGATCAGAAAAATGTTGAATATTTCAAGCCTCCTCATCACTTTTCCGCGCACAATGAAAATCAATCTATCTTACAATTTTCACATCCTCCATTAGTATCGCACGATCGTATCGCTCAGTCATCGGAGGAGTCATACCCAGAGAGAACTATTGCAAAAAAAATAAAAAATTATTCTTTATTTATGTTCGCCTGTTTCGGAAGTTCAAAATTTTGTTCTTGCATGTCTTCAAGTTGCAGTTGTATAAACACCACAATGCATCCACAAAATTCCTTCCATGTACGTTTCTTTCGTACTTTTATGTGTATACTTTCAAACTTCAAAAATTTTAGTTTGTATTGCCTTATCTTTTTTGTTGTTGTTGTTATGTTTTAATATATTTCTTGATATGAATTTCCTTGCTTACATAGGCCATCCAATGTGCTAATGGACACACTATAAATTTCATGTTATGTAGGTCTAGCCTATTCTTTGAGTAGGATAGGGGTAGGAGTAGTTGTTTTCTTTTCTTAGTAGTTTTTTGTTTTCTTTTATTTGATTTGTTTTGATTTACTTTTTGCTCCGCTCCCTTCTTTTGTTTGTTTTATTTTAGTCGTAGGATAACTTCCACATGAGACCATGTTTGGTTTTTGAAGCAAGCATGGTGAAGTTTAAGAAGAGGTTGTGCTACTATCAACACTTGGTTATCTGTTCATTCCCTCTCTTTGCATGAATATTTAATTCTTTTAGTCAATGATACTTTGATGAAAAATACATTCCTTTTTCAGAGAAAATCGTGGTGGAATGGCGATGCTTGAATCTTTAACTAGTACCACATACTCTAATCCATGTATTATTATTTTTGTTTAATTCTTGTCAAATAAGCCAAATAGAGTAATGAGGGGAGGAAAACCTTAACAAGTGTGTCATAGGTATATAAATATACTTCTTTGAAGGGACAACCTCTTTTTCTCTCAATAATTCGGGATCCCTCTTCCACCCTCTTGAAATAAATAAGTAACTATGCATAGTTCTATGAAAAAAATGAAAAATGAAAAAAATAAATTAAAGGGCGAAAGAAGAGAAAGGCTTCTTGCGCAAGGAGGTGACGCAAACAGCTCCGACGGGGTACTTTCTAGGGTCATTGGTATCAGAGAAATGTTTGTGTTCTGGAAGTGAAGTCTTCGAGGTACTGTCCAGCCCTAGTGGCAACAGAGCAACACCAAAGATGAGAATTAAAACTCTAAAAAATATTCTACTTGTGTATCTATATACTCCTCATCCCCAATCGAAACAACTCAGTTTTACTTGGCTTGGTTTAGTGTGCAAATGATGAAGAGAATGGTAGGGACTATATCTTTAACTCAAGCTAAGTAAAGAAGCTTCTGTAATCAATGAACTGAACAATACTTCTTGAAGAGTTATACCTGTTTTTCATGAGACAAGAACCATACAGAGAGCTGGAGTTCTACCAGCATGTTGCCAAGTGTTGTAGTGGCTACAACTACCCTCAAAATTTTTACCTATTCTTTGATTTTGGAGCCTTCCTTTCTGTCCACATGAGATTATCTTGTACTATCGTCAAGTAATCATGATTTATCAAGACTTATTCTTTCCATTTGTGCTTGTGTTTTATTGTTTTCATACTTATCCGATCTTTTGAATCAAAAGCTAACCTTCTGACTTGGCCTTACAACAATCCTAGTCTTGCCTCTAGAAATTGCGCAATCCATGAAGGCAAGCCAACCTTGATGATGGAAATTGTGCAATCTAAACTGGAAGCTCTGCCTTGAGCTTGATAACTGTACATTCATGGATGGAAGCCCAACACTAAGCTCAAAAACTGTGCAATCCATCCCTTGGGCTCATAAAATACGCAACGCACTGAGCTGGGAAGTTTCCTAGTTCTCCAGAATGACTCATTCTTCCCTGACAATGTGCATGGAAAGTTTCCAAAAAAATCCAAAAGAAAAAATAAAATAATTGAAAAGCATCCCTAGAAATTAGGGATTCGTTATTAGTTTCCTGAAGTTGGCATGATTGTTATTTTTAGAAATTTCCGCCAAGTGTTAACTTTTCCTTGATTTTAGGCATGCACGTCATAACACCTAGCTTGCTCAAATATACTTAATTGACGCCTCTAGATCTCATTTGTACATTCGATCTTGGAGCTATAGTGTTCCCAAGGAGATTAAGGAACCTTTGGTGGAGTTTACGTTGCTTTTTTAGGTGAGTTTTGATTTTTTTGCCTTTTGCCCTTTTTTCTGTCGCTTTTAGTCATGTTTCGCTTCTGTTAGTGATGTTTTGATTGTTAATATTCATGGTTGCTAGAATTTTAACTTATATTAGCTTATAGAAGTGTTATTTCAGTTTCTTGTTCGCCTTTCATAAGTGTCACATTAGTTTTCTTATTTTTTCACACCGGTGGTCTTCGTTTCGACAACTCTCCTCACATATTTCATTTTCCTTATGTTTGTTGAGTTTTTGCACTTGATTCACACCGATCCATCCATACTTATTCAGATATGCACTTGAAATAACATTATCACTTATATCTACTTGTTTCCCATACCTTCACCAGGAAAATATGCACTTTACTTGGACAATTTTCACCTTGACGAGCTGGGCATTGTGCAAGTCTGAGGCTCAAGCCAAGAGATTGGCCTCTAAGACTGCGAAATGCAGTACAGGCTAGCCCAACTATGCATTGCGTAGTTCCAAGGCTCAGTCTGTCACCTTGGCCAATGAGACTGCGCAATGCGCAGTCTCTCCCAGTCATTTCCTAGGTTAAACTACGCATTGCGTAGTCTCAAGCCTCCGACTGCACTCTTGATTGCTGGGACTGCACAATGTGCAGTTCTCACAACCAATATCCCTCACTTGATCATGACAATTGCATAACATTTCTCATCATTCAGTGTGTTTTTTGCCCGATCTTGCTTTGAAATTATATTTAAAAAAGCTAATGTTTTCTTGCCATGAGTGCCTTTTCCCTCCTACAAGTACCATAGTTGTTGAGCACTTCCCTTCAACAATCATTGTTACCATGGAACCCAAGAAAGATGCTTCAAAAAATACCATAGAAAGAAGTATCGGTAAGTAGTTGAAAGCATTCCAATTAACTTGCCAATGTATTCAAACACTCAACTTTTTGTGGAAAAATTTCAGATCTTACATGGTAGAAAGTTAATGAAGCATTTTCAGAAAATAGCTTCAAGGCATATCTAAAGGACTGACAAGTATATGTCAATTTTCAGTAGCCAGGTCTACACAGGGTTCCATGCAGATATCCATCCTTCCCATGTGCAAATGTCATCAGTTTTATTGTTTCTCATATTAATGTGAAAACCATGACTTTGACCAGTGCTAGCAGACAAAAGCATGGGACCTTTCTGGAAGAATATTATCAGGTTATGTCCATTTTATCGAGCGAGAAGCACTCATGGTTTAGTACTTCTATGACACCAACAACTATTTGAGCACAAAATACATTGTTAAAGGCTGGGTGAAAGAGACATCAAATTTTCGATAGACACTCACCAACACATACAAGACAAAGTATCTGAAGAAGGCCTACTAGCTCTTGGTCATCCTATCTTGTAGAATCTACGATCAACAAAGAACATATACCTTTCTTGAAGTGTGGGCAAACTTATTGAACCGGCTTGTGAATGAGGGGAAGTCGTTCAACTGGTCAGATTTGTTGTCTCAATAATTAAGAGTCCATGTAGCGAACACCCTAAATCCTCCGAAGGGAGGGAAATAAATGTTCTATATGTATGCATATTTTTTGGATGAAATTTGTGTACATAATGCATTCCTAGGCATGAGATGAACTTGGACACTGCGAGACCGTGCTGTGCACATCCACTACAAACTTCTCTTGAATTTCAACCATCAAGGAGTATTGGAGAATCTAACCAAACACATCCTCATTCTGATATACAAGTTGATATTTAAGGAATAACTACCTTTCATGTCACCTGGAGCAATGGAGGCAGTATCAAAGATCACAGATTGGTTCGCCTCATCAGATGGAACCTTCCTTAGAATATGAAGTGGTCAGAAGTCGCTGCATCTTTTTCCAAGGTATGCCACTGACAAGATTGTCATGAAAGAAGTTTCATATAATATCTCCACAAGGTTTTCAAAATCCTTCAACAAGAAGAAGAAAGCACTATGGCTAGCTCTTTCTATGCAAGTTGGATTATATGAGATCAAGAATCTCAAATTCGTGAAGACCGAAGGAAAGGTGATAGAGAAGTTTGTATTTGGTATTCAATACTTTAATATTTACGATACCCATGGTATTTGAAAAAAAATTGTGCAAGAATACATTATCAATGGCTCAGTGATACATTTCATTGGATGGAGGAGAATCCATGGAAGAATTTATATAATTCCTCTAAATCTTGCGAGCCAGTTAGTTTTTCTGGAAATTCACAGGTCACTCTGTAGAAGGAAACAACTCCAAAAGGAGTGCCAACATGAGGGAGAAACCCCGCGCAGGATAAGGAAAATAGAAAGGTTTCTTATAGTCCAGGGGGAGAAATAAGCCACAAGATGAAAGCAGATCCAAATATTATGAAAGCGGCTTTAGAAGTAGAGGCAAAGAGGAAACAAAGGATGCAGAGAGCAGAATAAAGGAAGAGAGAATAGTAGTGGATGAGATTGGAGGAAGAAAATTAGAAGAAAGAACATGAAGAGAAGAAAAAATAGGAAGAAGAAGAAAGGAAAGGTTCAATAGAAGAAGAAACAATGTAGAATTAAGCTGAAGAGAAAGAAAAAAACCAACCATAAACAAAGGAGGAGAGCAGACAAATGTAGGACAAGGAGCTTTCTCATCAAATTAAAGAATTCATGGAGATTTTAGACATTGATGAGGATCCAGAGCCATAGAATCAAGATTTCGACCTGATTCCGAGTGAAAAACAAGTCACCGTTTAGTCTCCCCCACCTCCAAAAACATAGTTGGCTCCAAGCGAGGAAGAGGAAGTTGTTCCTCTTGATTATGATCCGGTTAGGGACATGTACAATATTATGTACGATGACCATCAGAGGAAGATTGTACAAGAGTGTAAGAATCACTTTCCAGATGAACTCACATCACCTACATTCATTAGAGAAAGGGTGATAGTGGCAGACACCAGGAAGAATCCTAATTCCATTTCCGAAGCTAACTTGGCCTTCACAGGTATTATATATACCTCTCGCGAAAAAGAGTGATCTCTCTAGATTCCTAAGGAAAACAAGAAACAAACAGACAATTGAATAAATCTTTCCCTAAGCATACTTGGTTTGAATCATAAATACAAGCGAAGGATAATGGTCCCCTTACCTATTTGTAAAATTTTTGATGGAGATCCCCGATCCGTCCTAATGCCACTCATCAATGCTTGAAAAGACCTACAATCACAAAAATTAAAGAGATCAAAGGCATATGCAATAAAATTATTCAAACAAGATTAATCTAATTATGAAGGATATTATAAATTGATATCATCTTAATGAATAAACAAGAGGAACATAAGTCATTCATCAGTTCAATAAGACAATACAATGGAAAAAAGGATTCATTTGTATTATTTGAGAGATAAATAAGAGCCTTACAACCTTTGCCTTGATGTCATGAGGTTCCTTTGAAATGCCTCCAACCCTCTCCTTGGAAAATAAGCTTCCCAATCTAAATTCAACAACATAAGACTACCTGTTGTGAACTCCCCTAACTCTCTATCCTCTACTCAATTTATATGCCAAGTAGTGAAAGTTTCAGATCCATAAGAGAAGGACGAGATCCAATAATTGTGGGATTAGGGTTCCTTGATGAAAGGGAGTTAGATCCATGATGTGAGGGGTATGGCTCGAATAGATATGACCTATAATATTTCAATTGGGATATATTCACCCAATAAGGCTTCTAGAGTTCACTTTTTATTTTTACTTTTCATTGAGTCATTTGTGTGGTCTACAGTGGAAGACAAAACGCAACTCTACATAGGTTTCAATGGAAGAAACTGTGAATGCATGGAAATTGACTAGGAAAGGTCATACTAAATAGGTTAAAAGGCCTTGTTACCCAAAAATCATAATTTATTCAAGGGTTTTAGATGTTTGTCTTGTAAGGGATTTCTTTGAAACATGTTTATGGATGGCGAGAGATCTATTTTAATGGTCAAGTGTCATGGTGACAAAATGACGTGTAACAGATTCCCCCCTGAAGTGTGAAGTATGAAAAGTCATTTAAATATTGAAGTGCTTTTTCATGCCAAAGATCGGATCAAATACAATGGTCATAAACCTGGAACAATCATTCAAGGATTATAATGCAAGATATATAATTATCATTGAGGTAGGAATTCCCATACTCAGAGTAAAGCTAACTTGATGAACAAGTACACAAATACCTATAATCATATCAATAGTAGAAAAAATATGGGAGAAGCCATATTTTATGAATATGTCTATATAATCATGAATACATAACTCCTCACAACCTGGATGGATGAAACTAGATCCAAGGTCTTGCTATAAATCTATCGATCTGTAGTATGAATTTGACCATG
Organism: Pinus albicaulis; assembly: GCA_034641835.2. Classification (NCBI taxonomy): domain Eukaryota; kingdom Viridiplantae; phylum Streptophyta; class Pinopsida; order Pinales; family Pinaceae; genus Pinus; species Pinus albicaulis. Next base: position 125,008,371 of record CM076575.1, read on the forward strand.
TGAACAAATGTCCTGAAGTTAAACACGTCAGATACCACTTGATTACTGGTCAATGATGTGAACCGTTAACAAGTGTGAGAGAAACCACCAATAATGAAAATGACTCTCAAGGTACTCTTAATACAATATATATAGTGTGAAAAGATGATCTGAAGTCGAAAACTCATAGAATCGTTCAATCAAAGTCAATGATGAGAACCTATTGTCGAAGGTGAGAAACCTACCATTAAGGCATGCAGGGCTCAAGGCACTGAAAAGGGTTTCTAAATAAATTTTCTAGATAGTGAACTGAAGTCAATAGGAAGCGATTCGTCGCAGGAGGGCCTATGACAAGAAACTTATGTCAAGTTTTGAAGAACTCTTTTTTCAAGGACTAAATCAGGGATGGATGATGTGATTGAGGGATAAAATTTGCAAAGGAATATGAATCGAGGTTGAAATTCTCTTGAACACTTGGCGACATGACAATTGATTTAGCAACATTTAACTCTACGATAATACCCAAAAATAGCTAAATACTTTCAATAAGGTTCAATTAACTGTAAAACAAATGGATTTCCCAACTAGGACACAAGTGTTCAAGAGAAACATACTACCATAAATGAAATAAAAAAATGAATACGCAACTCCCCACCGTGCCGTGATTACCTCTTTATTTTTGTTAAGATTGAGGAGGATACCATTTGCTTGTCCTGTAAACTCATCCTTCAGATGAGTCCTCTGAAGTATTTTTAACGAACCCTAAGAGCTCATCATAATTGATGAGTCCTGCACTGTTTAGATTTTACGAATCTAGTGTAGGGTTAAATCGATGTCCTTTTCACGTTCAAATAATTTGAAAAGACACAAAAATAAAACTCATTCAGTTATTTCAATGTATATTTTTAACGAGCTTGGAGAAAGTAAAAATTGATGTTTTTCAGTTTTAGGGAGTGAGGAGAAAAACATGAGTAAAGTCCATAGTGTCCTTTTTCGTAAATTTAGTGCCTCAAGCCCGAACAAGGATAAAATAATGCAAGAGAGAACTCTATTGACCATGATTAGTCAACGTATACCTTTTTTGTAAATAGTCTAGTTCAATCCGGAAAAGGGGTAAACTTATATTGAATATACGACTGTTCATTTACTTTTATGAGTTTGAATAGCCAAGTAATCAACGATATTTTCATGTTTAGAGAGTCTGAAAAAGGGCTTAAAAGATAACTCTAGGTTTTCACTTCTTCGTAATTTTGAAAAGCCCCCAAAAGTGATAAAAGTTCACTCACAGTCGAAATGATCCATTTTATGTTGTAACTTGTATACTACACATTACATTCAATAAATTATCATAACTGCTCAAAATTATGGTGAAAAACATCAAAAATTGAATTTTAAAAGGTCAAAGGGATAAAAAATAATATTTATTGACCTAAAAAATTATAAAAGTTTAAAAATTAATTTCATTTTTACCATTTTTAGTTTTAACCAATTTGAGAGCAGAAAAGAGGGTTTTACCACAAACTTTAGAGGTTGATTCTGAGCAAGCCGGTTGACCAATTTGTGAAATTTTTTCTCCATGTAAGAGATCTCTTCATTATCTTGCTTTTCATCTGATTAATTTTTGATTTTAATCATTGATTATTTTTTTTATTTTTTTTTGGGGGGGGGGGTGTTTACTTTTGAAAATCCGCCCTCGGATGTACATGGTTTTCCTTCATCGGGACCACGCACATCAGTAATTTTTTACACACATAGAAACATGATCTGCACGATTTCTCTACTGATAAAATGTGAAAATGCACTTTATTTGTAAAGAACAACCACGCAAGCACCGAGTGTTTAAAAAAAAGTGAAAAATACACCCCCAAATTTGCAAATTTCTCTCAATTGTTTATCTAGCTCTCCTCAAATGTCATTTTCAAGATTTTTGATTGTTCATAATGGAATGGAGAGAGTGAGAACATGAAAACCAAGATGCATAAGATTTTTATGATCTAACAACTCTGGAAACACTAAATAATTTTGGCCTCTATAACTACTGGATTATTCTGGGGATGAAAAATCAGTTGGATCTCATGACATGGATGGTGAGGACCTGGGATGTCTAGGATAAGTGTTTCATGATAGGGGATAATCGCCTCACCATAAATGTTGATGATATGTACTTCTTGACTGGTCTCTCCCATAGAGGGCTTGACATTTATTTGTATGGCCAAAGACTAGGCAGAGAGACTACTGCTTCATATTTGATGCGATATTGTGTTGATGGGGCTCAAATCAAGAAGGTAGGATTGAAATCAAAACCATCGAGAAACTTGATTTGAGGACCATTTCTTTTATGATCACCAAACTACGTGGAAGTTCAATGCTTCACTTGTCCACAAAGGCCCAAATTCAGATTGCAATGGAGGGTTGACAATCTACTATTTTCAACTGGTGTGAAGGAGTAAATGCCAACATGAAAGGGAAATTGAATAGAGAAAAGAGTGGTAAACTGAATAATTTTGGTTATGGTGCCATTATTATTTCATTTTCTATAGAGAGGACTCCACTCCTTATCCCATAACAGTTTCTTGTAGATTTGTCAAGACCTTAAGATCCATGTACGTTGTGGTGAGTTTCGTTGATGGCTCGCCATGGAGGTGATGGCCCAGTGGTAAAGTATAATCCTCATTTTTTTTTTTGTGGATGGGAAACAAAATCATCATGATCGAGGATTTTCCACATGGAGGGATGAATTACAGAGGTGACCCAAATATCCCACTCCCAGTAGGTATGCAGTGGGGTGATCTTGGTAAAAACTTATCATTTTGATGCTTTCATTTTCTTTTTTTGTTGTTTTGTTTTTAACATCTAAAGCTAATTATCTGAAATGTTTATGTATAAGTAGTCCCAATATGACCAACAAAGCTACGACGCTTTGACAGACAAGGGGACTAGCTTGAAACTATTGTAGTGCCCCACTTAGATGCAACAAAGGTGTTAATTTTGGGAAACTAGGTCCAAAATCCATGTTGCACTGCTCATATGATGATCATCATATTTTTGTTGGATTCCTCTTTTAGGGAGGTGCAATATTGATCTAAATATCATCTTATCTGGATGAGCAGAACATATATTTTGAATTTATTTTCCACACATGTGCAAGGTCGACTAGATTTTTAATGTAGGCTCAGAAGCCTAATAGATGTGTCACACACCCTCACTAATGGATATAAATTGGAGAGACTTGGAGGTAATTTTCTCATCATCTCATCACACATTCTCTCATTGTCATATGATTGGTCCGATAGCCTTTGGAGGCCTCTTTTTGTAGTGCCCTACTCTAGTTGACTGACAGTGATATGAATTTTAACATTATTTAGCCCTAAGCCCCACACTTTATTCTTTGAGGACCTCAGGTTGAGGATCCGGACACATGAATCTATTATTAGTGGATGTGATGGTTATGTATGTCTTTATTGATACTATGATGATGATAACAATTATGGATATGCATGTTCTCTATTGATATCATGATGATGATAGATTTTATGGATAGATATGTTTTCTATTGATGTTACGATGATAATGCCTTTGATGGATATGTTAATTTACCATTGATGTTATGATTATGATAAACATGATGGATGTGTCCCATATGTAGCTACTTAAATTAGTTCTGATTCAAAATAAACAATGATGTGAATGACTAGGTCATGTTAATGTTTCTATTATGATAATGACTAACACTGAGAACTTTGTATTGATGATTATTGAGTATGACAGGAAACCACTAGAGGCACTCACATATGATGAGTGGATAACATATGGTTTGATAGAAATTAATATTTTGTCTTTGAAATTCTAAGTTCAGTTTGAAACTTGTTATATATATTACATATACTCTTATGATATGTCAGTGGTTGCAGGAACATGTTAGTTGCTTGGCCGAATGACTCACACATGGGTGATGGGGTTGTAAAATTGGATGGAACAACATGGGAGGGGTGGAACAGTGTTCTTGATCTCACCCGCTAGCACTCCCACTGTGAATTAGGCTGGAAAGGTTGAAATACCTTCACCTTGAAGATCATGATGTCCTGGGGGTAGGTCCCAAATTTGGTTCGCTCACGAGGATTTTCTGGGGGGTGCGCATCAAGGTGGATTACTTGATCCCTAGCACCATTAGTCTCACTATAGCAGGCAACATACGAGATGATAGGGGTCTATGTTGTTGCACACATAATGTCCCCTCGTAACCACTGGATACTTGAAGGGCATGTGGTGTGGCACCCTTGGAATTTCAAGAGAGATTCTTGAAGGACGACCGACTTGGCACCCTTGGCATCAAAAATAAATTCTTAGGAATGGCACCCTTGGAACTTCAAATGGAATTTCTTGAAGGGCATGACCAACTTGACACCCTCGACATCATTAAAAAAACTAATAAATATAATCAATATATGAAAATCCAACTAATTCATATCAAGTATGATGTTAGAACCAAAAGAATTAAATCAAGAATAAAACTTAGGGTAAGGGAGGAATAGGAAGAGATAAAATATTTTACCATGATAACTCTACCTTTTCCATGTTAAAACAAAATATTAAGTGGATAATGTACATAAGTAACTTAATTATGCAAAAGGGGGGAAAGAGGGACATAGAGTTAAGTATAAAGATTTATTAAAAACTTCATTAAGAGAAGAGGGTGGTGAATTAAAATAAGATTAATAAATTAAAATTTGAGAAATTTAGAGAACTTCCATGTGGCAAGAGACAACATAAGAATATTCATCTAAAATGAAAATTGAGGTATTTAGGGGACCAAATCTGAGACTTATCAATTAACTTCAGTAATAAACACAAATTAAGGAGTAGAAAAGGGGGAATCAAGAGACAACTAGGAGAAGAAATAGGAAGTCTTGTTGGGTTGAGGAAAATACTATTTTAAATGAATAATTAAGAAAATTATTTTTGGAGAGTCTTGGTGAGAGGGTGACACATGGGTGGGTGAATAATCAAATGTTGGGTTAATAAAAAATAATTATTCATGCATGAAATTCCAAGTGTCACCTATGAAGCCTTCTATAAAAGAAAGGGAAATGGAAGGGAAAATGACCTTTTGTTTACCCTATTGTTGGATGGAGGAGATTATGTCATTTTGAGTGGTTACGAACTATAGTTGAGTTTGGTGAGGTAGAGTATTATAGATAGGGGACTCTTGAGCCAAGAGGGGCTCACCTCTATCAACTAGCACATTCCTTCATTGTACAAGCCCCATTGCAGCTCGGGGGTCCACGGGGAGAAAAGTACCCAAGGAGTAGGCTGGGAGGTCAACCGGTGGGTCATTACATTCGAATTAAGCACGAAAAAATTTAGGCTTGGAGGTAGATGAAAAAAAATGAGCTCAAGTAGTGGCAAGTCCAATTTGGCTCTCATCTAAGGGTGAACGGTACATGTGTTAGTTATATTGTCTTTTTATGATGACTTCATTTTGCCTATAATCAACAAGTTAAATCGATGTATGTATTATGAAGTTAAATTTATGGACTTTGATATCAGAGATTTAATTTTACTGGGTTTCAAACTTACATGCTTATGGTTTAAATTCCTAGTTACTGTTAAAAAAGAAAAAGAAAAAAAGAAAAAGAAAAAGTTATCGGAGCCCAGCTTCAGCTTATAGGACCTATGGGCCCATAAAGTATTAAGGTTTTCTTGTAATTTTTTTAGAGCCATGAGTTTTGTAGTCTTTTTGGACTTAGAAACCTTCTTGATTATGTTTTTTTCTATGAAAAAATCCAACTCTGTTATACCGTTATGACTCCATCCATAACCATCACTAGCACCATGATGAAATTCATTTACCTTCGAAGGTGAAAAACAATAAAATCTCTAGCCTTTGGACAGGCAACAAAACTAAATCCTTCTCTCAAGCAACAACTAATTTTCAGCACGTTTTTGCAATTTCGGACCTTTTTCTTAGAAGATATTGCAGTCTCCAGATCACATAACAGGCAGCTTTCTTTGTGCGCGTTCATCACAGATTTTTCTATTACCAACCAACAGACTAGCTGGAAGGTCGAATAGGATCAATGCACATTCCTGAATGATGCTTATGCAGCTTTCGTTGTTGGATCTCATTTCCCAACACTGAGCTCCTTAAGAACTGTGCCCTTTTGTAACTAGCCAGGCTTTTGCCACCGACGTTGGAGCCATAGTCCTTGATAAAATTTCGCAGTCAATGAGGGAAATCTCCATTTCATTGCATACCCCTGCTGTAAAATAAAATAAAATTAAAAATCCATTCTCAGATGCGGGGTTCTTGTGATTAAAACCATAGAAATACTCCTTGGTGGATTTAGTTGAAAAACCATAAAAATACTCCGTGATTTTTACTCCGTAAGAGGAGAATGGATAAAGAAAACATAGCACTGTGGATTTCATTGGTGTAGCTACGCCTGGAGGTTCGAAATGCTGAAGTGCTACAGATGAATGAGATATCTCCCACAAGAGTGGATCAAGAGAAGGGAATCACAAATAAAGGTTATGGGTTTTGATCTCGTTCATAAGCTGGTTAGTCAGCTACTGAATCGACCACTATTCTCTTTCGTCTTTTATCGCTATCTAAGAAGTCGATCTGTGACAGCTAGACCAAAGTGAAATCTAGTTTCATCAAACCTTCTTATTGTCAATTTAATTCACGTGATCAAATCATTATGGATGCCACAACATAGTCTACCATTGTATGTTTTGCTAATTAATGAAATGGATCGAGTCAAGACTTTGCTCGTTGAGAATTCTCACTCATTAATGCAAAAATTTGTGTTGCTGAGCCACGAGACAATGCACTGACAGTTCATTAAATTGGGGGAAGTTTGTTCCTTCTGAAGGTTGTTCACGAGTTGTTTGGCTTATTATTTTAAATGAATGACAAGGTCGTGGTGCAGCTCTTCCATGCACGGTATCAAAATGAATAGGCAGAAACTTGAAATCGTAATGTCAATTTGAGAGATCAGATCTGCAGTTGCCTTAAATTTTATGCCTTAGGGTTTCAATTTCAAAAGATGATCTTCAGATTCTAAGGGATCGGGATAACTAAGATGATCTCTGGAATTAAATATACATCTAGAGTTAATTCTCTCATGCCAACGTTTTTAACAGTTGTCAGCAAGAATCAGAATTCCGCGAGATATGCGGGATGCTTCATTGTCTTCTTTAATGACAACGGCTAAATCCTCCGATTCACCAGTTTTCGTTCCTGTTTTCAATCTTGGACTCCAAATCTCCCGACGTATCTAATACATAAATTCAAGCATAATGGACAGGTATTGTGCAAGACCATAACTGATAGCGATGCCTGCCCCCAGTAAAAGCCATCCTATGTGTATTATCATGATTCTCAAGATGACTCTCAAACTTTGCTCCAATATAAACCAACTATTTGGGATCATACTTGGCCAAAACACTCATCAAATTCTCTGTGGAAAAGATGGTGTCATCCTCACACAATACAAACCAGTGTGCATCCCGAGGGCATAGCCTGAAGGTGTTGAGTAAAATCATGGAAAGCCGAATACCTGAAGGCTTGAATTCATCAGAAACCATCATGGGAGGAAGAGACTGCTCGTCCTCTGCGTCATATAGGACAATTTCCTCGACCCAAACAAATCCTCGCATTAAACTAGGCTTGAACCAGAGTTTCAAATACTCCTTCCTCTATGGCCATAGTTTGGATGAGCTCTGTATTGCAAAGACTATGTTTCTAAGTCTCAGGGAGGTCTTAGAAATGTTTTGAAGCGAAAAACTTCCGTTTTGTTTTTGGGTGTCCAAGGGATTCCAAGGAAATTTCGAAGGCTCAGCCTCTCCTTCGAGTATTGATCTTCTGCAGTGATGCCTGTGGGTATAAATTGGGAGCAACAGGCCAAATGGAGAAATCCAAAGTTTTGGTCGACTTAGCTTCTCTGCTGCTCATTTCCTGTATGTTGGTCTTTTCTTGCTTGCAAATTAATCTGTTGGAGAGATATTTCACCGCAACATATGAGGAGAATTTTGCAGGCAATAATTGAATTGATATAAAGGCACTCTCTGTGGAAATGGACTGGATTTCGCTTGAAATTGACCAACTTCTTGTAATAGTTGTTGGGGTTTGAACAAAATTATTAAGGCAAGATCTCTAGAATATAGAGATTAAGAGCATATTTAAATTATTTCTGTTTTATCTGTACCATATTCCACGATCATAGGCCACGTACAGATAAACTCTGGTGACCAATTCAAGTCCGTAAAACTTTGGCTTTCCTTTAACAATGGATTGCTCATGGAATTTAAATTTAGAAATTGACCAGATCTTCTTCTGGGCCCTTAGATGGAAGTTTCTTTCATGTTTCACACTCGGGACTTGGCTAGCCAATCAAAGTCAAGGTTGGCTTATCGTCCAATTCATGGATTATTTGATTTAATATTGTGAGCAGAGTGAGTCAACGGAACTAGGTAAGGAAAGACGTCCCAAAAGCAAGAGATATGATGAATAATGTCGTCATATGTATAGATATTGTTAAGTTGGAGAAAGGCGTTGAGATTCGCTTGTGACGTGAGAGAGTTAGGTCTTCAACCAACCAACATAACTTCTAACCTGAATATGCTCAGAATAGAATATTTTCAAAAGAAATGCTTTCTATCTGCAGTGTGTTTCGTTTCTTTTTGAATAGTAGGAAAACAGATCAGTTGTGAAATTAATGACTTACAATCCGTGAATGTAAGGTATTCTATCACTTAAAGTAAATGATTGATTGGTGCTCTGCAAAGGGTAGATTTTCAGGCCTGTGAAATACTTCTGAATCTTCGATCATTAATCTGTTTACTTATGTGAAAGGAAACTTAGCTTTTAACCAATTAAAAGTAATTTCAGATCCCATTTTTATATATTTATATTAATGAAAATATAATAGTGATATCTTTTATGTCGGTGAATAAAAATGATGTATATAATAAAGAAATAAAAATTTAATTACAAATTTATAAAAATGTTATTATAGGCTTGATAGACTATTTTTACTTGGGTGGATGTTAAATTATCATTTTATTTCATAATTGTGTTTGGCATTTTACAACTCCATATGGGTGAGATAGTCCAATATGATGGAGACTTAGTAGTGGAGAGTTTGATCAATAAAACACTAATTTTAAAATTAAATTAAAAAATGGCTTCTCAATTATAGAGGAGATATAGTGAAGTATCAAATGAAATAATAATAAAACATAATGTTGGCTCAATTAAAAAAATAATTGATATGCTATGCTTGATGGTAGAACGCATAAATAAATCTATACTATGCTATGCTCATAGAATGCATGAAAACAGAACATAGTCACTTACCTTGGCCAAGTTTAAATCTGAAAGGGGTTCCTCTATCTAGGCTGGAATCGAATCGCGTTCCATCCAGAAGGGTGCCAGTGTAATGTACTGCAACGCGGGCCGTCCTATTGCTTTATTATATTAAACATTAAACTTTGAATCCAAATAAAAAGATCTTTATCCAATCTTTAATAATCAAAAGGCATTTTTTAAAATTCTGTTCAAACTTTACTTTGTCATATTTAACTCACATGATTTGAATTCTACTCAAATTTTAGTTCATTATATTTAACATGCTTATGAAATTAAGTTTTATGCCAAGCACAAATGAATTTTAATTTGTGATGGATTTCAATTTTGGATTGAAGTGGATATATATTGTTATATTTAATTTGTGTGATAATATTAAATTTTATGAATATATATATATATATATATATATATATATATATATATATATATATATATATTAGAAGTTTATTTTTTTAAGGTATAATAAATTTAAATGGGTAAATTTAAAAAAATTCAATTCCATGTGTTACCCAATGTGTTGTATATTAAAGTAATAGTTTTTGCCGTTTAAAATTTTAAATTTATATTGCAAGGACAAGGTACTATATTTCACAGATGATGATGGACAAAGAAAATCATTGAGGGGAAAGAACCGAGGGGTGTCCCTAAGGTTCATCTCCTCCATGCAACTAATGACATATAGACGAAAAGGGTGTCAAATTTTCACAGTGGTAGATATAAATGATAAAGGTGATTCTGAAAACTTGGATAAACATCCAATTCTTGTTGAATTCAAGGATGCATTTCCTGAATAATTACCTGGCCTACCCCCAAAAAGGGAAATTGATTTCACCATCGACCTTAAACCAGGCACTGAGCCCATTGCAAAGGCACCTTATCGTATGTCAGCTCCAGAACTAAAGGAATTGCAATTACAATTAAAGGAATTGTTGGACTTGGGGTTCATACGACCCAACATATCTCCGTGGGGATCTCCCGTGATTTTCGTTAAGAAGAAGGATGGGTCTTGGCGACTGTGCATTGACTACCGCCAGTTGAACAAAGTAACAATAAAGAATCAATATCCTTCACCTAGGATAGATTACTTGTTTGATCAAATGAAAGGGGAAACTGTGTTTTCAAAGATAGATTTGAGGTCAAGATATCATCAATTAAGAATCAAGGAAGAAGATACCCCAAAGACAACCTTTAAGACAAGATTTGGGCATTATGAATTTGTAGTTTTACCCTTCAGACTGACAAATGCCCCGAGTGTTTTCATGAGTTTGATGAACGGGATATTCCGGGATTACTTAGACAAGTTTGTACAAGTATTTATCAATGAAATTTTGATCTACTAAAAGAACCCAGAAGATCATGACGAACACTATAGGATATTTCTTCAATGTCTTAGAGAAAACCAATTGTATGGAAAACTGTCAAAGTGTTCCTTTTACCAATCAAAGATTCATTATCTTGGGCACATTATCTCTGGGGATGGTATCGCGGTAGACCCGACAAAGATAGAGGCCATCATGGAATGGCCAACACCAAACAATGTTCATGAAATACGAAGTTTCATGGGCATGGCAGGGTATTATCGTAGATTTGTCGAAGGGTTTTCGAGGGTAGAAAGCCCCATTACTGAGCTCCAAAGAAAGAACAAGAAATTAATTTGGACTGAAAAATGTGAAGAGGCATTCCAAAGGTTGAAGGTATTATTAACGACGACACCAATTTGAAAGTACCAGATATGGAACAAGAATTTTTGGTTTGCACTGATGCCTCCAAGAAAGGGTTGGGTTGTGTATTGATGCAGGAAGGAAGAGTAATACCATATGCATCAAGAAAACTTAGAACCTGCGAAGAGAACTACGCAACCCATGATCTAAAAATGGCAACAATTGTTTATGCACTAAATATTTGGAGACAGTAGCTTCTAAGAAGAAAGTTTGAACTTAGAATTGACCATTGTGGGCTACAACACATATTCACTCAGGACCACTTAAATGCAAGGCAAAGAAGATGGTCTGAGCTGATCAGTGAATATGATTTTGATATTACTTACATAAAAGGAACAATAAATAGGGTGGCTGATGCTTTAAGTAGGAGCCCTCAAATATTTTCAGTGATTCCGTTAAAGACAAACTTGAGGGAGAAGTTGCTTGACTTGCAATTTAAGGACACCTGGTACAAGGAGGATAGCAAGAGTTTGAGGGAGGATGAAATGAGAATCCAAAAATATGAAGAATACTCCCTTGATAGTGATGGACTTCTATGATTCCCGGGAAGGATATATGTGCCACCGAATGAAGATATACGCCAGTTGATCTTGAATGAAGCACATCGTGCAATATACATGGCACACCCTGGTGTTAAGAAGATGAGTGCAGACCTGAAACCACTTTTCTTTTGGAAAGGAATGAAGAAGGACATTGTAAACTTTGTAGCAATATGCTTAGAGTGTCAGCGAGTAAAAGCTGAACACATACATCCAGCAGGGTTATTGCAACCCCATGAGATACCAGAATCTAAATGGGAAGTTATATCAATGGAATTCATTGTGGGACTGCCAATGACCTCAAGACGACATGATTCCATATTTGTAGTAGTGGAAACATTGACCAAGAGTGCCCATTTTATACCAGTTAAGACTACATATAAGGCACCAGAGATAGCAAGAGTTTTTATTGATGAGATTGTAAGATTACATGGAGTTCCTAGGAAGATCATATCAGATAGGGGAGTAGTGTTTATAGGAAGGTTTTGGACCAGTTTCCAAGAAGTATTGGGAACCCAATTGAACTTCATCACTGCATACCACCCTGAGACAGATGGTCAGACAGAGAGGCCTAATAAAATCCTTGAAGACATGCTACGAATGTATGTGATGGACCAAAAAAATAAATGGGAGGAGTTTTTACCTTTGGTGGAATTTGCTTACAATAACAGTTATCAAAGTTCCATCAAGATGGCACCATTTGAGTTCTTGTATGGAAGACCGTGCAGAACACCTCTTAGTTGGGACTGACTAGAGGACTGAGTATTAATAGGGCCAGAAGTGGTGCAAGAGATGGAAGAACAAATGACTATGATTAAAGGGAGGCTAAAAGAAACAAAAGATGGACAAAAGAGTTATGCTAACTCTCATCGAATAGATCAAAGTTATGAAGTGGGAGATAGGGTGTTCCTAAGAGTAAGGCCCCAAAAGAGCTCTATAAGATTTGGAAAGGGAGCAAAATTGTCTCCACGGTTTGTGGGACCTTTTGAGGTTTTAGAAAGAAAAGGGCTGGTAGCATATAGACTTGCATTACCTCCATCCCTAGCACGTATTCATGATGTGTTTCATGTTTCTGTTTTGCGTCATTATATATTTCAGATCCATCACATGTTATTGACTTAGGTCACTTGCAGGTTTCAGACGAGGGAAAGGTGATGGTCGAACCAGTTCACATGTTGGACCAATGAAATTTGCAGCTTATACGACGATTATTGGACCAGGTTAAGGTCAAGTGGGACAATTATAGTCCTAGTTCAGCGACTTGGGAGGATGCCGAAGAGATGCATCATCGTTTTGCTTATCTATTCCAAGGACTTCGAGACGAAGTCCACTATTAAGAGGGGGTGTATGTAGTGCCCTACTCTAGTTGACTAACAGTGATATGAATTTTAACATTATTTAGCTCTAAGACCCGCACTTTATTCTTTGAGGACCTCAGGTTGAGGATCCAGACACATGACTCTATTATTAGTGGATGTGATGGTTATGTATGTCTTCATTGATACTATGATGATGATAGCATTTATGGATATGCATGTTCTCTATTGATATCATGATGATGATAGATTTTATGGATAGATATGTTTTCTATTGATGTTACGATGATAATGCCTTTGATGGATATGTGAATTTACCACTGATGTTATGATTATGATAAACATGATGGATGTGTTCCATATGTAGCTACTTACATTAGTTATGATTCAAAATAAACAATGATGTGAATGACTAGGTCATGTTGATGTTTCTATTATGATAATAATTAACACTGAGAACTTTGTTACTGATGATTATTGAATATGACAAGAAACCACTAGAGGCACTCGCATATGATGAGTGGATAACATCTGGTTTGATAGAAATTAATATTTTGTCTTTGAAATTCTAAGTTCAATTTGAAACTTGTTATATATATTACATATACTCTGATGATATGTCAGTGGTTGCAGGAACATGTTAGTTGCTTGGCTGAATGACTCACATATGGGTGATGGGGTTGTACAATTGGATGGAACAACATGGGAGGGGTGGAACAGTGTTCATGATCTCACCCGCTAGCACTCCCGCCGTGACTTAGGCTGGAAAGGTTGAAATACCTTCACTTTGAAGATCATAATGTCATGGGGGCAGGTCCCAAATTTGGTTCGCTCACGATGGATTTCTGGGGGGCGCGCATCAAGGTAGATTCCTTGATCCACAACACCATTAGTCTCACTATAGCAGGCAACATACGAGATGATAGGGGTCTCTGTCGTTGCACATATAATGTCCCCTCAAAACCACTGGATACTTGAAGGGAAAGTGGTGTGGCACCCTTGGAATTTCAAGAGAGATTCTTGAAGGGCACGACTGACTTGGCACCCTTGGCATCAAAAATAAATTCTTAGGCATGGAACCCTTGGAACTTCAAATGGAAGTTATTGAAGGGCATGACCAACTTGACACCCTCGACATCATTAAAGAAACTAATAAATATAATCAATATATGAAAATCCAACTAATTCATATCAAGTATGATGTTAGAACCAAAAGAATTAAATCAAGAATAAAACTTAGGGTAAGGGAGGAATAGGAAGAGATAAAATATTTTACCATGATAACTCTACCTTTTCCATGTTAAAACAAAATATTAAGTGGATAATGTACATAAGTAACTTAAATAGGCAAAAGGGGGGAAAGAGGGACATAAAATTAAGTATAAAGATTTATTAAAAAATTCATTAAGAGAAGAGGGTGGTGAATTAAAATAAGATTGTTAAATTAAAATTTGAGAAATTTAGAGAACTTCCATGTGGCAAGAGCCAACATAAGAATATTCATCTAAAATTAAAATTGAGGTAGCTAGGGGACCAAATCTCAGACTTATAAATTAACTTCAATAATAAACACAAATTAAGGAGTAGAAAAGGGGGAATCAAGAGAGAACTAGGAGAAGAAATAGGAAGTCTTGTTGGGTTGAGGAAAATACTATTTTAAATGAATAATTAAGGAAATTATTTTTGGAGAGTCTTGATGAGAGGGTGACACATGGGTGGGTGAATAATCAAATGTTGAGTTAATAAAAAATAATTATTTATGCATGAAATTCCAAGTGTCACCTATGAAGCCTTCTATAAAAGAAAGGGAAATGGAAGGGAAAATGACCTTTTGTTTACCCTATTGTTGGATGGAAGAGATTATGTCATTTTGAGTGGTTATGAATTATAGTTGAGTTTGGTGAGGTAGATTATTATAGAGAGGGGACTCTTGAGCCAAGAGGGGCTCACTTCTATCATCTAGCACATTCCTTCATCGTACAAACCCCATTGCAGCTCGGAAGAAGAGTACCCGAGGAGTAGGCTGGGAGGTCAACCGGTGGGTCATTACATTCGGATTAAGCATGAAAACATTCAGAATTGGAGGTAGACGAAAAAAAAGGAGATCAAATAGCGGCAAGTCCGGTTTGGCTCTCGTCTAAGGGTGAACGGTACATGTGTTAGTTATATTGTCTTTTTATGATGACTTAATTTTGCCTATAATCAAAAAGTTAAATCGATGTATCTATTATGAAGTTAAATTTATGGACTTTGATATCAGCGATTTAATTTTACTGAGTTTCAAACTTATATGCTTATGGTTTAAATTCCTAGTTACTGTAAATATATATATATATATTAAAGCCTAGCGCTCATCTAGTAAAATATAGGGTTGGTTTCCACACTTTTTTTCACACATGTGGAGCTGAAGCTGCTGAAAATCTGCGGATCTATTTAGGGTTGTTTTTCTAAGCGTTGACTAGATTTTAACATGGTAAACCCTTGACCGTTTGACCTCCAATCATGGCTGAAATTCCTATTTTCGAAGGTTGTACAACTGGGCACAAAAATCAAGGAAAAAGGAGCAGTTTGACCAAAGCCCTAATCTGCAGCGTTGACTTTCCGTTGATTGTCCTGCGTTGACTTTTGATGAGCTGCCTGTGAGGGTTGTGGGTGTGACACTTGGAGGGTTGAATGATGTAAGAAAGACTTTGCTAGCGGAAGCATCCTGTTCACTGCCGTAACACACACTATCCTATATCTTTGCTAGACAAGAAGAATTGTAAAATATGATCTATATTATTGGCTTGTCTTCTCTTGATTTATTATTGTGTTCTATCATCATTTTAATTTCATGTTTATGTGATTTATAATCTGAATAGGGCCTAAGAAAGATTGAAGTAAATTTGCATTAAGCATAGAACACTCCATGTCATTCTAAATTTAACATGGTGTCAGAGCTGAGGTGAAGACAAAGTCCAATCTAGTGTGAAAAGCAATCGCCGAAGAAGGAATCCTATCAAGGAAAAATGGCCTCCTCAACCTATAAGGGTTTCAAGTGATGATAAATTGCATGATACATATGATTATCATGCATGGAAGATGTCCTTGGATTTGGAATTAGAAGATCAATATGTCATGGACTATGTGAAGGGAAAGATTCAAGAGCCTCCATCAAATGCACCTGCTGCCACAAAGACAAAATATAGAAAAGGGGAAATAAAAGAAAATATGATTATCCAGGATCTATTCATAAGCATTTGGTTGCTTACATTTCTAAGTTGAGCACATCTAAAGAGATGTATGCTAATATGGTTACAATGTTCAGGGATAACAATGCTAATCATGTTATTTTCTTCAAGAATAAATTGACGAATATCAAGAACGGAAAGGATGAATATATTCAATCCTATTTTATGAGGGTCACTGAAACCAGGAACAATATTCTAGCTATTGGAGAAGAAATAGCTAATCGAGAGATGGTACTCATTGCACTGGGAGGTCTCCCCCGTGATTGGTATGTATTCAATACCACTATTCTTAATAATAACATGATTACTTATTTTGATGAAATATTGACGAGATGCACTCAAGAGGAGACAAGAATGATGGAGAGATATCATCCCTCTATTGGAAATGGAGGTGACCCTATTGCCTTTACCAATCATTGTAACAAATATAATTTGTATAAAATAGAATAAATATAATTACTAAATAATCAAGTAGTGATTATGTTAAGTAGTTGTTAGTTAGCTGAAAAGACATGTCTAAAAGACATGCCTATTCATGAAAAGGCACCTGCATGGGTATAAAAGCAGGGCCTCATTGTAACTTTCAATCATCTTATTATATCTTATCATATACATTTTTAATAAAATATTATTATTTAAATACCTCTTGCGTATTTTTGCTATTAAGTCAAAAAAGCATACTAGTTTTGTTGCTACAGTGGTATCAGAGCTATGTCGCACAATATAGTATTACGAGCCTACGAACGTAGTTTACAAGCCTATGAACATAGTTTACCATGCAATGTTCCATTACGTGTAGATCCTGAAGAAATTGATCGGATTATAGAAATTCAAGAAAAACTTCAGCAAATAGAAAATTCATGTGCAGAAGCTACAACATGTTTTAAGAAAATTTATGAAGAAATCCATAATAAGGAAGATAATAGCGATAGTAAAGAAATAGAAAAAGATAAAGCTGATTTAGATTCAGATAAAGATAATTTGGAAGAAGGCTGTGTTGAGAAAAAAAAAGGAAGCCACTCAAATTCCGAATCTGGTTGGGAATATGAAGAAAGAGAAGAAAAAAAGGAAGATAATTGTGAAGATAATTATGTAGATGACCTTAAAATTGGAGACGGTCTGGATGATGATAAAGGTAAAGATAACCCCAATAAATTTTCATCTCCAACACAACCCCCTCATGTTGTTGTTCTTGCAAATGATAATGAGAGTGATAATACAAGCTGCTCCTTTGAAGAAAGTGGAAAGAATCTTGTGAAATTTGTCAACAGATGTTACAGTAGTCATGGAAATGCTATTCCAGAAAGGCCAACAAATGTTAGCATAGAATGTACTTCAAGTAGCTACGGTAATGAGATAGTAGATAAACCCAGTTCAAGTGAGCAGACTGATTTTGATCGAAGATATCAACCAATTCAACAGCAGAAAACTGCTGTATCAAGGTCGACTCAAGTGTTATCTGGTGCCTTAAGGGAAGAAGAATTATTTGATACAATGGTGTTGCTCTATCATTTAGGTCTGGCTCCAAATTTTAAGCAGGCATCGTATTATATGTCTCCTCAGTCACAGTCAAATTCTCTCTTGGACGACACAGATAAGCAGATCAGAGCAGAGAAAACCTCCCAGGTTCATTTGAAGCATCTAAAAGAAGCTCAGAATGTGCAAAGATCTGACACGGTGATTGCAGATGCTTTGTGGGAAGGTCTTCATGTTTTAAAACAACACCATGTTTTTTCTCAGGTGTTTATGAAGATTTTTATGACATCTCAGTCCAACACTTTCAGTGCGATGCTCATAAGAAAGAAATATATGGTATAGTCGATGAAACGAGAAACTCCCCACCGACGGCGATGCATTGCGTTGAAACTGTCATTGCCATTGCCGCCGTTCAACCTGCTGCTACTGCTCCTCTGACAGCGATGCCTATTGGGTCTCCCAGTCAACGGTCAAGAGGGGCAGATCTGGGCACCCATTCATACGTGACTCTGCGAATTATTTGGTGGTTCGAAATAATAATGACATTGTATTTTATATTATCGTCGCGCCCAAACAGAAGGGAGCACGTCCACGCTATCGCACCAGAAATCAACGCTGGCTGCATCGCCCCCCTTCTCCGGTAGAATTCTATCCGCGGCCCAACTCTAACACGATATACAGAGGCGGGCCCACTGAACCGGATGAATTCATTTTCCGTGCCTTTCGAAGCCCTTACTCCGACAGGTCTGGTGAATGGAACCGAATCTTCCAGTGTTGGACTATGCAATGTTCCCGACAGTGATAAGGCAGAGTCATAGTAATCAAGAGCTGGGTTACATGCATTTTCATTATACAATCTCTCGCGAAACCAATGCCACAAAACAATGAAAAGCCATGGAGAAGGACACAACGTTAGGAATCTATTAGTTATAAATTTAATAAAACGAAGAAGTTTTAATGATTAAGTTCTTTATAAATTTATTAAAGTTACTTTATAAATTTATAAAGTTACTTAAAAATAAATAAATTTAATTAATTAAATTATTTATTTAATTAAATAAATTATTTAATTAAAAAAAAAGAAAAAAGAGAGAGAAGAAAGTAGTTCTATATTATTAAAAAGAAGAAGAAGAAGAAGAAGAAGAAGTAGTCCTATATTATTTAAAAAAAAAATTGAGGCAAAATCGAAACATGGACAATGTACAAGCGAATCATACAAAGAAGGTATCAGTGATGAATTACATAACTCAAGATGAAAAATGCCAGATAAAGGAAATTGTCAGAAATTAAGCTTTTAGGACAAAGCTTCTGAAGAAAGAGGCAATGTAACAAATATAATTTGTATAAAATAGAATAAATAGAATAAATATAATTACTTACTAATCAAGTAGTGATTATGTTAAGTAGTTGTTAGTTTGCTGAAAAGGCATGTCTAAAAGACATGCCCATTCGTGAAAAGGCACCTGCATAGGTATAAAAGCAGGGCCTCATTGTAACTTTCAATCATCTTATTATATCTTATCATATACATTTTTAATAAAATATTATTATTTAAATACCTCTTGCGTATTTTTGCTATTAAGTCAACAAAGCATACTAGTTTTATTGCTACACTCATGCAAAGAAAAGGAACAATGGTGGTCCAAAAAATCAAAACCATGGAAGAGCGGGACCCAAAGGAAGGAAGGGAAGATGTTAGACTTGTAACAAGTTTGGTCACTATGCAAGAGAGTGCCCTGATAGAAGGGAATCTCCCAGGGATGATGATAACAAAAACTCTAGGAGGAATGGAAATCAAAGGAAGAGCAGGTTCAAGGGAAGAAGGAAGGCTCCCTCTGATCATAGTGGAAATGGGAAACCTTTCAACAGGTCTAGAAATTACAGGTACGATGTGTCTAATGCTGTTGATAATAAGAGAAATGAATTTATTCTTGTATCTTCCCTCTCTACTGCATCTCCTACCGACACCCTGGATGTCTGGCTGATTGACAATGGTGCTTCAAGGCACCTCACTAGTTATAAAGAAGCCCTCTCTGATTTTATTGAGAATGATACAAATCTAGAAATTATCCTTGGAGATAATGCCACCTATCATGTGAAAGGGACAAGGACTGTGACCCTTCATTTGTCTCAAGGTCAAATCCTCCGTTTACAAGATGTGTTGTACATACTTGATTTGAAGAAAAACCTTATGTCTATTTTGGCAATGGAAGACAAAGGGTTCAAGGTAGCATTCATTGATGGAAAGGTACGCATCTGGAAGAAGAACTTCAAGGAAGCTCTTACTATTGGTTTTATAGTTGATACACTCTACCAGGTTGGAGGAAGTCCATTGGGGGCTATGTCTTGTAATACAAATTGTCAAACAGAGTTATGGCACCAGAGGTTTGCACACCTTCATTACAAAGCCCTTCCCAAAGCAAGGAAGGTGGTGACAGGGATGCCCGAATTTAGAGATGATCATGAATGTATATGTCAGGGTTGTGCCAAAGGGAAGCATACAAGGGGGCCATTCCCCTCAAGTGTCACAAATACAACTGATATCCTACAGTTGATACATTCTGATTTATCTGGTATGCTGCCCGTGACATCCTTGGGAGGATGTTCCTATTACATGACTTTTACAGATGACTTCTCTCGCAAGACTTGGATATATTTCTTGAAGAATAAGGACGAAGCATTCAAATGGTTTCGTACCTTCAAGGCCTTGGTGGAAAATAAAACCGAGAAGATGTAGTGCCCCACTCTATATTTCTGACCTTGATATGACATTAACAATGATTTAGCCTTAAGACTCACACATTATTATTTGAGGACCTCAGGTTGAGGATCCTGACACATGACTCTATTATTAGTGGATTTGATGGTTGTATTGACACTATGATGATTGTAGAATTAATGGATATGCATGTTCTCTATTGATATCATGATGATGATAGATTTTATGGATAGATATGTTCTCTATTGATGTTACAATGATGATGGCTTTAATGGATATGTTAATGATAACCATGATGGATGTGTCTCCTATGGTAGCTACTTGCATTAGTTATGATTCAAAATGAACAACGATGTGAATGACGATCATGTTGATGTTGCTATTATGATAATGACTAACAATGATAAACTTTGTTACTGATGATGATTGAGTATGACAGGAAACCACCAGAGGCACTCGCATATGATGAGCTGACAACATCTGGTTTGATAGGAATTAATATTTTGTCTTTGAAATTATAAGTTCAGTTTGGAACTTGATATATATATATATATATATATATATATATATATATATATATATATATATATATATATATATATATATATATATATATACACACTCTAATGATATGTCAGTGGTTGTAGGAACATGTTAGTTGCTTGGCCGAATGACTCACATATGGGTGATGGGGTTGTACAATTGGATGGAACAACATGGGAGGGGTGGAACAGTGTCCCTGATCTCACCCGCTAGCCTCCCACCGTGACTTAGGCTAGAAAGGTTGAAGTACCTTTGCCTTGAAGATCACGATGTCGTGAGGGCAGGTCCCAAATTTGGTTCGCTCATGAGGATTTTCTGGGGGGCGTGCATCAAGGCAGATTCCTTGATCCCCAACACCATTAGTCTCACTATTGCATGCAACATATGAGATGATAGGGGTCTCTGTCGTTGCACATATAATTTCCCCTCGTAACCACTGGATACTTGAAGGGCAAGTGGTGTGGCACCCTCGGAATTTCAAGAGAAATTCTTGAAGGGCACGACCGACTTGGCACCCTTGGTATCGGAAATAAATTAGTAGGCATGGCACCCTTGGAACTTCGAATGGAAGTTCTTGAAGGGCATGACCCACTTGACACCCTCAACATCATTAAAGAAACTAATAAATATAATCAATATATGAAAATCCAACTAATTCATATCAAGTGACATATGATGTTAGAACCAAAGGAATTAAATCAAGAATAAAACTTAGGGTAAGGGAGGAATAGGAAGAGATAAAATATTTACCATGGTAACTCTACCCTTTCCATGTTAAAACAAAATATTAAGTACATGAGACTTAATTAGGCAAAAGGGGAAAGAGGGACATAGAGTTAAGTAGAAATATTTATTAAAAACTTCATTAAGAGAAGAGGGTGGTGAATTAAAATAATATTAATAAACTAAAATTTGAGAAATTTAGAGAACTTCCATGTGGCAAGAGCCAACATAAGAATATTCATCAAAAGAACAAATTAAGGTAGTTAGGGGACCAAATCTGAGAACCATCAATTAACTTCAGTAATAAACACAAATTAAGGAGTAAAAAGGAGGAATCAAGAGACAACTAGGAGAAGAAATAAGAAACCTTTTTGGGGTGAGGGAAACATTATTTTTAAATGAATAATTAAGTAAATTATTTTTGGAGAGTCTTGATGAGAGGGTGACACATGGGTGGGTGAATAATCAAATTTTGGGGTAATAAAAAAATAATTATTTATACATGAAATTCCAAGTGTCACTTATAAAACCTTCTATAAAAGAAAGAGAAATGGAAGAGAAAAGGGCCCTTTTGGTTGTTGGATGGAGGATATTATGTCAGTTTGAGTGGTTACGAGCTATAGTTGAGTTTGGTGAGATAGAGTATTATAGAGAGGGGACTCTTGAGCCAAGAGGGGCTCACCTCTATCAGCGAGCACATTCCTTCGTTGTACAACCCCATTGCAGCTCGGGGGTCCGTGGGGAAGGATAGTACCCAAGGAGTAGGCTAGGAGGTCAACCGGTGGGTCATTACATTCAGATTAAGCATGAAAACCTTTAGGCTTGGAGGTAGACAACATCAAGGGAGCTCAAGCAGTGGCAAGTCAAGTTTGTTTCTCGTCTAATGGTGAACGGTACATGTGTTAGTTAGATTGTTTTTAATTATGATGATTTCATTGTGCCTAGATCAACGAGTTAAATAGATGTATTTGTTATGAAGTTAAATTTATGGACTTTGATATAAGGGAATTAATATTTACTGAGTTTCAAACTTGTATGATTATGGTTTAAATTCCTAGTTACTGTGTTTAAAAAATAAAATAAAAATTTAAGCCTAGCGCTCATTTAGTAAATTAAAGGATCAGTCTCTACACTTGGTATCAAATCAAGGTTCAACCTCTAGGACATATAGGCCCATAAAGTATTAAGGTTTTTATATCCCAAAGTACTTCATACCATATATTCCTGTCAACATTTCTCTATGTGCGTGCCATTTCATTGATGTATGCCATTGACATGTTAATATAGAATGGATCAACCATTTTTAAGTTTGATAATTCCAAGCACTTCAACTGTTAATGTGGAAAAACTTATTGAATATGGTCTACATTATGAGCATGTTCTGATATAAATCTTTCACCCAAATTCACTTCCATTTTCATATATGCAGTTCAGAATCTTCAGAAAACCCTCATGCTCATCAGAGTTATCTTAGAATTTTTATCTCTCATTCAGTTTTTCTCTATGTGCATGTCTAGAATCCTCTCTTTGTTCTTGGTGCTCGTTTTTTTTAATATATACATTTGAAGTTTTCACCCTCTTTTTAGATTAGGAAATTCTGGACATTCCATCATAAAGTAATAAAAATGTTGCAGAGTGTTTTAAATCTTGAACATCCATATCAAAGGCTTCTATATGCATGTATAACCTTGCCATGAGATGTATATTATGACGTTTAAAAGTAATTAGGATTTTATAAATTTTTTTTAATCATGGTCTCCCTTGAAAAAAAAAAATGTATACCGCTGCAAATTACATGATTTTAGCAACGACTCATTCATCTCCATCGTTGTTATAAATTGTGTGATAAAGAGAAATTAGTTTATAATTTTTTTTTTTGGGACAATTAAAATAATTATAACAGGCTGAAATTATACATACAAGTTCCAAAACCACTCACGAAAAGTATCTCTATTTTCGTTCCAAAGCCATATCTTCCATTGCATATATCTTGCATCTGTGAGAAAATAAGTTGTTTAGTGTTCATAGGCAATTCCCCTTTTAATAAGCATAGAAAAACTCACAAGAAAAACACTCCCCATCGTATCTGCTAGGAGTTTTCAAGTTATCAGAGAAAGCCAAATAATTTCCACACACATATGGAGACTGACCTCTTAATCCCACGAAAACAAATTAAAGGGTCCTGGAACTCCACAGTTCTACTGAAAAGTTTCCAAACCTTTTCACAGTTCTTCCAATCTGCTTCTTGTTTTTTTCAGCACAAGTTCTGTTTTGCCAATCATTTCTGCATCTTCATGATTTAAAGGTGGAGGTGGAACATACTTCGCAGGCTCCTCTTTCTCTTCTTCAAATTCATTGACATCCTCCATGTAGAAATTGATCTGAGCTACACTTTCCGCTGAGGAATCCGTGGACTCTTCTGAAACACAGTTTCTTGGAGTATACCTCAGGTGATAAAAATCTTGTTGCTGAAGAATAATTTCAGGTCTGGCATACGTCCATCGTTGACAGAGTGACCTATTCTGCATGCAATTTGTTTCCGATTTCGAATTGTTTGCCACCCAAGAACCGCCAGAGGAGTAGAAAACAACGCCAGAATGCCACTGGATTTTAAAGCCATTATAGTTTATTTTAACAGCCGAGAAGAACAAAAATGTCACATGTTAGCAGATCAGATTTTATTGGGTATCCAATTCCACTAAGTCTCGATCTCTCCCGCTCTGTAAGATCTTGTCTCCACGTCTCTACCATTAAAACGTTTCTGAGATCCTGTAGCGCAAATATTTCTGGGGGCAATTTTACGGTTTCAGCAATTTCAGGTTCCCTTATTTTGTAATCGTTGCTCACGCAATGCTCTGTTATACCAATCTCTAATTCCGACGATCTGCTCGTGTTGAGGTTGTTCTTTTTCTGGGTATACCATTGAATTTTTCAGAATGGCGTTGGCAGTAGCTTTTCCCTTCAAGCGGGGCTGAGAACAACGCCATCACTTCCCGTCGGATCGTTTGCACCATAAATCATTTGGAAAACTGCTTTCTACAGTTTCCCTTTACCTCTTGGGGCACATGACTAATTTCTGTGGCCGCTGGATATCCAGTATGGGCCTTCCCCAGATTCGAATAGCAACTATAAACATAGCCGCTCCAACGGATTCACCTGGAGTTATTAAAATCAGTTAGTAATTAATAAACCCACGAACAGATCAACGGAAATAACTGCAAGAAAGATCTTTACCTATTGCAGCGCCATTCTTAAGTTTCTTTCCTGGTTCAAGAATATAAACTCCGTGTTAAAAAAATAAAATAAAAAAATTCAATCTTCTAAGTGAAAAACAGATCCACAAAAATATTGGTTGATCAATAACAGAACATGAAACAGATCTAGTCAAGATCTAGTTAAATGTAGTTTTTAAATTACTATTTAATAACAGTTACTCGAGTTTACTGTAGTTTATTGAAATTGAAATTTTATGTTCCACTTATTTAAAAATGTCATCTGATCACTAGGTTTACTTACCAGGACCTTATTCTCTGGTTGGCTCGCTTAACCAGGACCTTGCCTTCCTGATCTCTTTCCTACCATTCTATAGAGAAAACCATCCCATCTCAAAGTGAGCTGGGTCTGGTTTAGATCTAATCTCCCTATGTAGTCCTGGTCTTACCTGAGGTAGAATGTCCTGAAAAGTCTTATTGAACTCAAGTAAGGTCCTGAAAGTTCTTACTGAGTTCATGTAAGACATTGATGCTTTTAACCGAAATATTCCAAGGTCAGAATTGAGTTTAATGAGGCTTTGTTCCTCTAGCTTATTCATCATCATAAAAAAGTTGATGGATAGTGGGTATTGTGTTCTTTGTGGCAATGGATTTTTAGCAAAATTCAAATATGACTGGGCAGGTTGACATAAAATTCCATCAGGTTGCTACCCATTTTGTATAATACATCCCGAAGAAAGATATTGTGCCCGGGCCATAAACCAAAATCCTAGGTTTTACTGAAAAGATAAAGCTTCAATATGTCAGTTATTAATAAGAATGCACATTCAGCTGTTGAGTTCTTTTTCTAGTTTTGTATCTGCTTGTATGCAGCTGAGATCAAGTCATAAAGGTATGTAGTGGTGATGCGGCAGTCTACAAAACATTGTCTCATTTAGTCTTACATTTATCCACAAAAAAATATGTTAAGCAATACATCAACAGTTGTTTTCAAAATTATGAATTTCAATTGATAATGGGAGGGTCATTTCTGTAGGATGTGGACGACAAGAATTACAATCACAACTGTGCTTCCTTCTTTTCTGGGACTTATTGCAGGGCTCATTAGGAATCCTCTGCATGGTTATTTTTTCAGTTGCTCCTATTATGCTTTTCTTCTAGCTAAACTCTTTTATTATCTGTAACATGGAGCAATATGTCTTGTAGCTTTTGAAGAGATGCAAGAATGCTAAAGAAAAGTAGCCAAAATCCATCTCCTTTATGTGCTATCATCCATGGTTGGTTGGATATTTTGGAAGCTTTTGGCCATGTTTGCGGAGTTATATTTTTGACCGGAGCAGTATTCCTTTTTCTGCCTAAGAAGTTACAAAATATTCTCGCATTTTCTGACATACTATGTTAGGCCCGTTATCCTTGCTACAACCACCCAGTTCTTGGTGTGAGGCCCGAAAATTAGCTGGCATAAAATTCGTTCTTCACTCTAATTTGTAAAGTATATTTGTTGCAAATACTTGAACTCTATATGCAGTCTTAAATATTTTAATAAAAAAATAGCAAACCCAATGAAAGTGATCACTCCCTGAGCACAACAATATCTGTTTGACATAAATGATTGCGCAACAAAATAAATGCATGGGATAATAGAGGAAGAAATTGTTGGAGAACAGTAATTTCAACCAACCTCCGCCGACAAAATTAAATGCAGGAGATATCTCGGAGTTTATGGAGAAATCACTTAGCTTCCTAAAGAAGCTATCTCCACCGACATTCCAGAATCCAGAAGCTTCCTTAGTCTGTATAAAAACCATTCTGTGTAAATGAAAAGCAACAAGTCAAGTTATTGTGTTCCGTTTCCTGTCTTGGTATCAGAGCTCCTTCATTGGAGTCATTCTGATCCTTTCTTGGTATCAGAGTCGATGGTTTCGGCTTGGTGTTTGCAGGGGTGAGTGCCTGCAGTTGTTTATGTTGTGAGGAGCTGCGTGCTTAGTGAGAGCTAAGTGCTCGGTGAGGGAGCAGTGTGCTTGTGCTCGATTGTGTGAGGAGCTGTGTGCTCAGTGTTTTTTAAAGAGCCGAGGGTTTGGCTTATGGGCTCTGTGGTGTGAAGCACAAGGCGAGATATTTGAGCGGTCAGTCTGAATGATCATTGTGTGAGATTTTGAGAGCCCGTTGTGTTGAGTTGAATCTGTGTTTAATTGCTGTTAGGAAAGGGGCAATTTTCAGTGGTTCTAAGATCGTGTTGTTGGAGAAGTGCGTGGTGTGAGTGATATGCCCTGCCGGTTGTTGCGTTGGTGTGCAACTCACAACATAGTGTGATCAGAGAATCATCTGTGTTGGTTGGTCAGTGTGAGATGTGGGTGAAACGCAAAGATCCATCTGTGTGCAGAGTTGTGGTTGCTGCTCAGCTGGGTGAATGGTTGCTATTGCAGACCAAAAGCCGAAAGGCTGTGGAGTAGCGTGGCCCCAAGCCACTGTTAAGATCTTTTGCAGCGTGGAAAGGAGCGTTGAAACTTGTTGAGGAGCCCTTTGATTAGAAAGGCATATGGGCTCATTGGTGTGAACGCTGAGGAATTTCTATGTGTGAGAAATGAGTGTTAGCTCCTATACGTGTTAAAGTATTTTTTGTTGTGTGTTGCGTTGGTGTGAGAAACTGTTGTGAGAGCTTGTGTGATACCTGCGTGGAGAGTCGTTATCGATCTGCCACAAGAGACAATCACTGTGAAGCCACACAATTTGTGTGTGGAGGCTTGTAAAGGATTTTTTAAGGCCTTTGAAAGTTTATGTTGTTTCTTAAGCTTTTCGCCGGTGCCTTTCTTGTGCGTTATTTGGAGGACTTTTCCAGTTTAGAGGAGAAGGGATTTGCGAGTGTGAGCCTCGTTTTCAGATGTGTTAGCGCTGCAATAGAGTGTTGTGCAGAGTCTTGTTCATCCTCTTGCGCATGGATCAGTGCAACATTATCTGAGGTCAAAGAAGTCGATGGGTTGTTGCAGTGCTTCGTGTGGAGGAGCATTGGTGTTTTAGAGCCTGAATTTTTTTGCTGCCCACAGATATTTTTTGTGGTGAATGGTATGTTATGGTGTGAGAAGCGGTGGCGCTTGAGCTGTGTGCCGACAAGGAGAAGCGTTAGTGGAGAGCCGATTTGATGAGCGTGGAGAGCTATTGCCCTCTGTGTGTGGGAGCTTGGGCGATATCATCTATGATATCGTGGAGGCGTAGTTGAAGTGTTGCAGAAGCCAACTGTTGTGCCCTTTGTGTCCGGTGATAAAAAAGAGGCCGAATAATGTCTTAGTGAGGCCGAATCTGAGTTGAAGGAGCGCTGTGCTTTGAAGTAATTGTGAAGGTTTTCGTTCGCTTAGTTGTTGTGACGATTGTGGAGGATGCCAAGATGGGCACAATTATGTGAATTTGTGTGGAGTAATAGCACTGTAACATGGTATAGATAGCAAAGTGGCATGGGTTAAACAACCCTCCGTTGTGTGAAGTAAAAGTTGTGCAAAGCCCCTAGAGCCGGCGTGGAAGGGTGAAACTGTGCTGAAGTGGTTGTTGAAATTTAATTGTTGGTGTGAAGATTGGCGTGTATTGGAGCAATGGGTCGGTAGAAAAGACTCAAAGAGTTCCGAAGAGAACTCAAAAATATCAGGAGAAAGGACCAAAAAGTAGAAGTTGCAGAGGAATATGCATTGTTTCCCGTCATAGAATCAATGCATAATGAAGACATAAATCCAAATACAGATTTGGATCATCAAAAAGAATTTGAATTTGAAGACACAAATGCGGTATTGAGGAGATTAATTCCAGTGCTACGATCATTCTCAGGTAGAAATTTTGAACTTTGGGCTATTAAAATGGAGGGATTGCTAGGTTCAGTAGATTTATGGAAATTTGTTCAAGAAACTTCTATGAATTCTGATGATAAAAGTAAACGTGCAATAGCGTTGTTTCTCATTATATCAGCTTTAGATGAAAACATCCTGTCAAGCATTTTAAATGAATTTGGTGAAGTATTTGATCCAAAAATGTTTTGGCATATTCTTGAAATGAAGTATAGCATGAAGTGGAGTCGAAAAGACGAAATTGATGAAATTGTTGTTAAAAATAGTGATTGTGTTGAAAGCATGATAACTGGGATCCAGTCTGAAAGTATGGCAGTGGATGACAATAAAGTAGCATGTGATAGTTAGGAAATTCCATGTGATGCAAAAACTTGTGAAGTCAAATATGATGAGAATTATGCATCTGATGAAGAATGGTTATGTTTGATGCATGAAAAGAAACTCATTGATGAGTTGTTGTTTGGAGAGAGGATGTGCCTATATTCATATGCAAATCAAATGAAGGATGACATGATTGCAACAATAGAGTTGATTAAAGAGGTTGGAATCATGAATCAACCAACCATGCAAGATGAAGATCTATAGAATGATGTAAAGATTGCAGAGAGAAAAATCGTGGAGGATTCAATAGCAGCTCATGAAGTTGTAAAGGACTCAATAGCAGCTGATGAAGACTCAATAATAGTTGATGAAATAAAGAAAGCTAATAGTGTTTTTGAAGAAGAGGTGGTACATCCAACAGCTATTGTTGTTGTTAAAGATGAAATTGCAAAGGACAAGTTCCAAAAACCTCCAGCAATGGTGAATGGAAAGAATATTAGCCTTCAATCAAGAAAGGAAAAACTTCACCACTATCTTATGGCAAGAAAGGTGAGGATGAAACAACGTTTGCAAATAAATAAGAATGGACCATTTCAAAAGAAGACAAAAATTAAAGTCTTGTTCTTTTGTATTGTTGTAAGCCTAGCTGAGACTTAGACCAGCAGGCATGTCAATTAAGGGTATGTTTGTATGTATTGTGATATACTGTATTTTGTGTGTCTATCATATGGTTGAAATTAAGGGGGAGTGTTGGAGAACAGTAATTTCAACCAACCTCCGCCGACAAAATTAAATGCAGGAGATATCTCGGAGTTTCTAGAGAAATCACTTAGCTTCCTAAAGAAGCTATCTCCACCGACATTCTAGAATCCAGAAGCTTCCCCAGTCTGTATAAAAACCATTCTGTGTAAATAAAAATCAATAAGTCAAGTTATTGTGTTCCGTTTCCTGTCTTGGTATCAGAGCTCCTTCATTGGAGTCATTCTGATTCTTTCAGAAATCTGTCCCTTTACTAGACTAAGTACTATGAAGAGGCTTAAATGAACAAAAAAAGCTTTGGTCTTTCGGCTTGTCTCTCCTATCCCTTTCAAGTTACAAATAGTTTGTTAGCTTACATGGAAAACCAATTTTTATCTAACTAAAAGTTGTGAGCCCCACAAATTGATAGAAAGCTTTTTGGAAACAAGTGGAACAAAGTTGCAAAGGACTATATCCTGAATCTTGAAGGTGAATCCAAGATTTAATTTTGCTTTCTCGACTTGTAGTTGCAAGTATTATTTTATTTTATAAAAATAAAATAACATATTAAACTGTAGTTCTAACCTTTAATCTCTGTTTCGGTAGTTGGAATTGATGATATTTCTACATAATACGAAATTGCGGTCAAGGAGAATACCCTTAATTAAAGGGATTTATTCTCTAATGTAAACTGGAAAATGAATCTTCTCAGAACGCAGGTGTTTGCAGATGGACAGAGTAGTTGGAATCCACTAGCTGTAAGACTCAACTCCTATAACATTCAGCTGACACCCATCAGCAAGAAGGCGACCACCTTCTCCAATCATTGTCTGCTAGTCTCATGTCATATTTTTTTTTTTAAACTACATATCATATTTTTTTTTTGCGTAATGTTTTGGGTGAACACAAATTTTCACCTGTTCACCTGAAACGTTTCGCACAAAATATGATGTGGCATACCAAAAAAAATATTTAGAATGTGGGCATGTTTGCATTGAATTTGTGCTCAGAAAACCCAAAGAAATGGGATTAAGAAATATTTATGCTTTTGAACCTGAATGAGATAGTGCTAATAAATAACTTTGAAAATATTATTTACTCATCAACACAACTAGCAAGAATGTTGACCCCTAATCCTATGGGTTGGGTGTGGATATGTAATATTGCATAATAATTAATATTAGGAAATAAGGAAGGCCAAGAGTCATTGGGAGATGAATCCCAATAGCCTCACCTCCATGTATAAATACATGTTCATTCTTCATTCAATAACAAATTCTGATTTGCGGAGTTACCTCCTGGTTTGACATGGTATCAGAGCCAGTCCCACTATTGGCATTTTTGCCTGTGGTGTAACTCCCTCATTCCTTTGCTCAGTCAATTTTTATATATAGTTTTTGCTGCTCCATTAAATTACTATACTGAAATTCTGCATTTTTTTTTTAATTATTTCTGCAAATTATGCATAGCTCTGACATTTGCAGCTCCTGAAGATTCTGCAATTTGCAGAGTCTACAATTTTGCAGTCCTGCAACTCTGCTATTCCAGATTTTTTGTAACGGCCTCTCGGCCTCCCTCTCTCCAACGCTCTCTTCCTCAACACCTCACACAACCTGCACCCCCTCATATATTCAATACTATCTCCATATACAATCCGCCCACCATATACTGCCCTACGCTGCTTTGAATACCACCATATTACCAACCATTATTCAACACTCTGTCACTGTCAACAATACAACGTTCTGTCAATAACACAGCGTGGCATGCATTGTTTTGTCGTGGTATACATTTTTTATTATTAAAAACCGCTCCCCTCCTTCCATTAATACATACGCTGTTTGTTTAGAATACATTGTTTATGATACAACCACTCCATTTCATCGACTTGCTCCATACAACTAACACGCTCTCGGCTCTCTCCGTGGCTTGTCGGCCTCTCTCCAACTGTTATACGCTGTCTCTGTTATATCGCTCCACCATACATATACACAGTCATATATATATCCACCCACGCTACTCCATACAACGCTTTTTCAAATAATACAGCGCTGGTATCAGAGCCCTGTATCACGCCCTCCACGCTGCAGCGCCACCACCCGTCGCCCATATGTTTATACAACGCTGTCTGGTGGTAATTTTTTAATAGTTTATACGCTGTCTGCTTTATATTACCAGTCCTCCCAATATATATCGCCCTCTATTCATATAATACAGCTTTGTCATACCGCCCTCTGTCCATGCGCTATCATATTTACAATACCGACAAAGTTGATTGTTCAAAGTTCTTTCCCCTCTCCGCGCTATCATATACCGCCCCTCTCACCATAATACCGCCTCTCCACCTGCGTTTAACACATATATAATACCGCTCCCCTTCACGCTGTCATACGCCCTCCACTGCATATATAATACCGTTCTCTGTTTGTAATACCACTATTTCAATACCGCCTCCCCCCAACCATTCAATACCGCCCCTCCTTCATAATATTCAATACCACCCTTAATAACTTCTGTCCATTATTCAAAACCATCCCCCCCCGCCCCACCATAATTTCAATACAATCCTTCTTCAAACACAACAAAATATATATATATATATATATATATATTTTGGTGCAGAATTAGTATTTGCAGCAAAGAGTTTTTGTCCTTTTAAATTCAGTATATTTTCCAGCAAAGATTTTTTTTTGTTTTCTCTCCTTCAAAATAAATTTTCTAGCAAAGTTTTTTTTCCTCCTTCAAAAGAAGATGACAGTCCCTTCATCTTCTAAAGAGGCTGCATACTTGGCACATAGAGAAAAGAGACATGCTTCAGATTCATCCAGAGAAAGAAATGGCAGAAAACGAAGAGGAAGAAGAAACTTCAAAGAAAAGGTGGGCAGACAATCTGACACACATTGGGAGAAAATTGAGTAGCAAAGAAATCAAGACAAAGGTAAAACTAATGACAAAGACAAAGGTAAAGCACCTGAATCCACTCATTATGTTCTAGCACATTGTAACAATGGAGTAACTGAAGACTTGTTTGATGTTTTATTTACTTCATGGAGAGATGATTGGTTGCTAGATTCAGGAGCAACATGTCACATGAAATTTAGAAAAGATTTTTTTGAAGAATTCACTGACAAAGTTGATGGAGTAGCATATTTCGCAGATAAATCCAAACTCAAGCCATCAGGGCTTGGCACAGTCAGGCTTAAACTGCCTGGTCTTCCTGATCATATCCTACATGAGGTTCTATGCCTCCCGGAGTTGAAGAGAAACTTGCTGTCCCTGATCGAAATCCGGCAGCAAGGACACTCAGTTCACTTGTTTGATGGCAAGGCAGAGGTCAGATCAGCATCAGATCACTCACTTTTCATGGAGGGAATAGAAGAAGGGAGACTCTTGAAGCTGAAAGGTTCATCTGCTCATGCTCAAAACTTTGCATTCAGTTCACATCATGATGAAAGTACATTCCCATCAAGTCTTTTATGGCATGCTAGATTTGGACACTTAAACTATGAAAGCCTTCGTTTGTTGAAGAAAAATGGTGTTAATGGACTGCCTACAATTCCTAGAAAACCTAAGGAATGTGATGCTTGTATTCTAGGAAAGCATAGAAAACAACCACATCATGATTCACACTCCAGAGCACATAGAAAACTTGAGCTTGTTCATTCAGATTTATGTGGCCCTATGCCTATTGCTTCTGCAAATGGAAACAAATACATGATGACATTTATTGATGACTACACCAGAATGTGTTGGATTTACTTATTGAAGAACAAGTCTGATGCTTTTCAAACATTCAAGATATTTCATGCATGGATATAAAATGATGCACAAACACATATTGGCTCTCTACGTACTGATAATGGAATCAAACATCAAACAACAGTGCCATATAATCCACAACAGAACGGTGTAGCTGAAAGAATGAACAGAACCATTTTAAATATGGTCCGCTCCATGTTATTTTTCAAGAATGTAAAATTGATGTTTTGAGCTGATGCAGTTCTATGTGCTGTTTACATAAAGAATAGGTGTCCTTCAAGTTCAATTAGAAACAAAACTCCTTTTGAAATGTGGCATGGCCACATTCCTTCGGTAAAGCATTTCAGGGTCTTTGGGTCCACCTGTTATGCCTTGATACCAAAGGGTCAAAGGAACAAACTTGGTGCTAGAAGCAGAAAATGTATCTTCTTGGGGTACTCCAATACCTCCAAAGGATATCGTCTCTATGATGAAACAAATAAGAAGTTTGTAATAGCAAGAGATGTCATATTTATTGAATCTTCCAAGAGTGACAAGGTTGTTGAGCGGCAACTTGATCGCCTGGATAGATTCACACATGCAAAGTCCTTCCAAGAATTTGATAATGTGATTCCACACCTTGAAGGGGGGATTCCGATATTGAATCAAACTGTGGAATCATATCCTGAAGCACTCTCTCCCCCACATGAAGAAACGACCATGGATGACACATTGGATGATGTGATTGACAGAATTGGGAGATTGAATCTTGAATCAATCCCAACTCAGTCAAGTGACCAGCCAGGGCCATCTCAGAAAGGTCCCCCCAAATGGCTGACAAAGACACTGGAGGATGTTCATCCTGATGAGGTTGGAAAAACAGGAACAAGAAGTTCCACTCAAGAAATCGAAGGTGATGTAGATAATTATGATTCCCCTGTTGATATGGATATTGCTTATAACTGTGAATTGAGTTTGTCTACAAATCATGAACCAACTTCCTTCAAAGAAGCCGCTTCTCATGATGAATGGAAAGAAGCGATGCAGAAGGAGTATGATGCCTTGATAAAGAATGGAACTTGGAAGCTGGTTGATCCGCCTTTGGGAACGAAACCAATTGGCTGTAAGTGGGTCTACAAGAACAAGTACAAAGCAGACGGCTCACTTGACAAGCACAAGGCCAGGCTTGTGGCAAAAGGTTTTGCACAAAAGGAAGGAATCGATTATGAAGAAACTTTTGCTCCCACAGCAAAATGGACCACCATCCAGACTCTCTTTGCCTTAGCAGCTCAGAATGGATGGAAAGTCCATCAGATGGATGTAAAAACAACCTTCTTGAATGGAGATCTAAAGGAGAAATTTTATATGTCCCAGCCAGAAGGATTTGTGGTAAAGGGTCAAGAACACAAAGTTTGCAAGCTTATAAAATCCTTGTATGGCCTCAAGCAAGCACCACGAGCCTGGTATGAGAAATTAACCGAGCATCTTCTGAAACTTGACTTCAAACATTTTGATCTTGATGATGCAACTTTGTTTGCTAAAAAAATTGGAAAAACAGTTGTATATCTTGTGATATATGTAGATGATCTTTTGATAGCAGGGAACAATGAGAGCTATATTGCATCCATGAAGAAAGAGTTGAAGAAAGGTTTTGAAATGACTGATTTGGGTCATGTTCATTACTATCTGGGTATTGAAGTAATTCAACATCCTAAATTTATATTTCTTTCTCAAAAGAAGTACATTGGAAATCTCTTGAACAAGTTTGGCATGGACGAATGTAATCCCTTAACCACTCCAATGGAACAAAACTTGAAGCTCACATCTATTGAAGGGAAGGAATTTGAGGATGCAACTAAGTATAGACAGCTTGTAGGAAGTCTTATCTATCTGACCACCACCAGACCTAACATTTCATTTGTTGTTGGAATCCTCTCAAGGTTCATACAAAAACCTTGTGAAGGACATTGGTCTGCTGCAAAAAGAGTGCTAAGGTACTTGAAGGGGACTCAAGACTTTGGACTCAAATATACACAGGTAGGCGACTTCAACTTGATCGGATACTCTGATTCAGACTTTGATGGCGACAAAGAAACATGGGTGTCTACTACAGGTTACACCATGAGTCTTGGATCAGGAGCTGTCTCATGGAGATCACGCAAACAGTCAGTTCCAGCAGATTCCACGACCGAGGCAGAATATGTGGCAGCAGCTGAAGTAACAAAGGAAATTGTGTGGCTCCGGAAAATCCTGGAAGATTTGCAGATGAAACAAATGTATTCCATAGCACTCATGATCGACAATACTTCTGCAATAAAGTTGGCCAAGAACCCAAAGTTCCATGATCGAACAAAGCACATCAATACAAAATACCATCTAATTCGACATCATGTTCGGGCCAAAACCATCCATCTACATCATTGTTCCACAAATGAGAAAACTGCTGATATCTTCACCAAAGCACTTGGAAGAGAAAAGTTTGAAAAGTTCAGATCGATGCTTGGGCTCACCAACATCCCTTCGGATTAAAGGGGGGAATGTTGACACCTAATCCTATGGGTTGGGTGTGGATATGTAATATTGCATAATAATTTATATTAGGAAATAAGGAAGGCCAAGAGTCATTGGGAGATGAATCCCAATAGCCTCACCTCCATGTATAAATACATGTTCATTCTTCATTCAATAACACATTCTGATTTGCGGAGTTACCTCCTGGTTTGACAAAGAAGATGTCGACTATCATGTAGCAAATTTGATCGATCCAATCAATTAATAAACGAAAACGAGTCCACTTATATGGCTGTGTCTGCCAATGTCTGCAATACATTTACAATAATCAGTAATTAAAATAAGATTTGTAATATTCATTGCAAAAAAAAAAAATGTAGTAATAATAATAATTGAATGACTTTTATCTACAAAATTACTGAAAAGTAAAAAGGTAATTACACATTTATAATAATCAATATTTGAAATAATATTTGCAAAATTCATTGCAAATATATATATATATATATATATATATATATATATTATAATAATAATAATAATTAAATGAATTTCATATACAAATTTACTGCAAAGAAAAAGAAGTAATTACAGACGTTATAAAATAAGTTTCAAAATTGACTGGGTCAAGCAATAAATTGGTGATATTTTTAAAAATGAATTAAACTCTATCAATTTTTATTTTATTTAAAAAATATTTACATTTAGATAAAGTTTTTGGTATTGACCCATTGGATTATTAAAACTTTCAAGGTGGTGTAGTATAATATTTTGTGAAAATTAGGTTAACATGCTAATAGTAAGTTATTGAAAGAGATTAGTTGAGATTAGAATATATATATATATATATATATATATATATATATATATATATATATATATATATATATATATATATATGCAATGTTCCATTTCATGTTTAACATAATGATAATCATGAGCAGCCATGTAAATTAAATTGTTAGTGAATCCAAGAGTTATTTAGCATATCTTTTAAATTTAGGTGAATAAAAGGTATTTATTAAGAGTTACTGCCCAACCACCACAAATTATGCAACTATTTGCATAAATTTAGAGAGAAGTAAAATGTAAATATGTAGATTTACCAAGGTTATAAGTAGATTCACCAAAAAAAAAAGATTAAATGTAAACGCTATTAATATTTAAATAACTACATACTACATGAAATATTAAACATATTGTCTACAATATGGGAATGTCTCATTGATTCTTACATATATGGGTAACAATTAGGGCATGTGTATTACATGTAGATTATTTTTCCAGATTTAAGAAGGTGCCACATAACTAATTCGGTTAGATAGAATATTGTGAAAAGCTTATATATATATATATATTACCCTTAAGCAAATAATTAAATTCCATATAATAGGTATATAATTAATATTTTGAAATTTTAAACATCATTAGCAATTGTGCATGCTATAGAATTGAATGATTTTGAATGATTTCAATTGAGCCAATACATTGATCCGGAAAAGCTTTCAAAAATCATAAGTTTCACTTTTAGATCTAAACCAATATCACAACAAAGAGTAACTTAGAAGGCTCTAGACACTTACTGAAGAAAATAAAAATAGAAAAAAAAAAAGAGAGAAGAAGAAGGTTAAGATGAATTTTGATAGTTTTGCAAATTTTATTTTCCATAATAGGCTTCAGTTGCCCATATTTCAACAATTCATTGAGATAGGTAGTTTTAACAATTCTAAAGGCAACAAGCACTAAATGTTTAACCCAAGGGACTTCAAAATTTTGAATTCTTCTGCTTTGATTCACTAAATAGTCAACTTCTTTTTATCAATTCTGTAAAATAGAATTTCATATCACAAGAATATTTTTAACAACTCACTTATTCTTCTATGACATAAAAAAATTGTTGCATTAATTGGGGAAGGCAAGTATTGTATAATGGGTTGCATATATGAAGAATAGGTTGAGGAATATTTATTTCATAGTCTAACCAATTGATTAGTTTATTCGTCATTAAATTATATTGCTAAAATTTTTAGTGGATTTAAAATAGTATAGTACATTTAAAATTATTATAGTTTACGGTAAGTGAAACTTTCTTCTTGTATTATTATATTGAATCTTAATGGGGTGTTTAGATGAGCATGTTGTAGTCTTCTTATTTTAATAATAATCTATGTTTATTTTATTCAAATATAATATAATATTCATGTAATGTATTACATACTATGGACATTAAGTCAGGACACTTTAGTAAAATATGATTCAACAAATAGATTAAGAGTCTTGTAATTTATATCTCCCTTATGAGACCTTTCTAAGTAAGAGACATAACTTTTAAAACCTCTCTCTCTTCCATAGTGATTATGGAATGAAATTCATGACTTACATAAAATTAAATAACTCTTTCTATAAATTAATATAGTTAGTCTAGAGATATACACACGTGTGTTAAGTATCATTATGGATAGCCCCCATCTAAATAAAATTTTACTACAACATTAGTATTAGGATGAATTGAATCATGGAAGAGTTGTGGTTAATAAATAACTTAGCGTGGTAATATATGTGTGCGTATGTGCGTGTCAATGTATATTGATATGGGTGTGCCAATAGCAAACATCATTGAGTCATTAATACATATTAACCAGTGACCTTGTGTATGCTGCAAACCAAATGCAAGTTAAATGCAATGAAATAAAGGTGGATGCATTATATAGATTGCGAGAAGGGTGAAAGATATAATTTGATCATTTTCATATACTTATTCAGACAAATTATATTAGACCCTTCTATTGGTACTAATTGAGTCATCATGAATTTTGATATGGGAAAATTTTCACAAGATGATTATATTTTATAATTGTAGGTTATAACTCATTGTCATTTAGTTATATGCTTAGAGTAGAGTAACATTCTCCCAATTCCATTTCTAGGGAGGATATAGTGGGATATGTCATCACTTCCATGGTTTGAAACTTCGGGACGAAGTTTAATTTAAGGGGGGTGTATGTAGTGCCCCACTCTAGATTTCTGACCTTGATATGACATTAACAATGATTTAGCCTTAAGGCTCACACATTATTATTTGAGGACCTCAGGTTGAGGATCCAGACACATGACTCTATTATTAGTGGATTTGATGGTTGTATTGACACTATGATGATTGTAGCATTAATGGATATGCATGTTCTCTATTGATATCATGATGATGATAGATTTTATGGATAGATATGTTCTCTATTGATGTTACAATGATGATGGCTTTGATGGATATGTTAATGATAACCATGATGGATGTGTCTCTTATGGTAGCTACTTGCATTAGTTATGATTCAAAATGAACAACGATGTGAATGACAATCATGTTGATGTTGCTATTATGATAATGACTAACAATGAGAAACTTTGTTACTTATGATGATTGAGTATGACAGGAAACCACCAGAGGCACTCGCATATGATGAGCTGACAACATCTGGTTTGATAGGAATTAATATTTTGTCTTTGAAATTATATGTTTAGTTTGGAACTTGATATATATATATATATATATATATATATATACACACTCTGATGATATGTCAGTGGTTGCAAGAACATGTTAGTTTCTTGGCCGAATGACTCACATATGGGTGATGGGGTTGTACAATTGGATGGAACAACATAGGAGGGGTGGAACAGTGTCCCTAATCTCACCCGCTAGCCTCCCGTAGTGACTTAGGCTGGAAAGGTCGAAGTACCTTCGCCTTGAAGATCACGATATCGTGAGGTCAGGTCCCAAAATTGGTTCGCTCACGAGGATTTTCTGGGGGGCGCCCATCAAGGCGGATTCCTTGATCCCCAACACCATTAGTCTCACTATAGCAGGCAACATATGAGATGATAGGGGTCTCTATCATTGCACATATAATTTCCCCTTGTAACCACTGGATACTTGAAGGGCAAGTGGTGTGGCACCCTTGGAATTTCAAGAGAAATTCTTGAAGGGCACGACCGACTTGGCACCCTTGGTATCAGAAATAAATTAGTAGGCATGACACCCTTGGAACTTCAAATGGAAGTTCTTGAAGGGAATGACCCACTTGACACCCTC
The DNA here is from genome assembly GCA_034641835.2 of Pinus albicaulis. Lineage (NCBI taxonomy): Eukaryota > Viridiplantae > Streptophyta > Pinopsida > Pinales > Pinaceae > Pinus > Pinus albicaulis. Next base: position 125,048,427 of record CM076575.1, read on the forward strand.
GACATCATTAAATAAACTAATAAATATAATCAATATATGAAAATCCAACTAATTCATATCAAGTGACATATGATGTTAGAACCAAAGGAATTAAATTAAGAATAAAACTTAGGGTAAGGGAGGAATAGGAAGAGATAAAATCTTTACCATGACAACTCTACCCTTTCCATGTTAAAAAAAAATATTAAGTACATAAGACTTAATTAGACAAAAAGGGGAAAGAGGGACATAGAGTTAAGTAGAAAGATTTATTAAAAACTTCATTAAGAGAAGAGGGTGGTGAATTAAAATAGGATTAATAAATTAAAATTTGAGAAATTTAGAGAACTTCATGTGGCAAGATCCAACATAAGAATATTCATCAAAAGAACAAATTAAGGTAGTTAGGGAACCAAATATAAGAATCATCAATTAACTTCAGTAATAAACATAAATTAAGGAGTAAAAAGGGGGAATCAAGAGACAACTAGGATAAGAAATAGGAAACCTTGTTGGGGTGAGGGAAACATTATTTTTGAATGAATAATTAAGTAAATTATTTTTGGAGAGTATTGATGAGAGGGTGACACATGGGTGGGTGAATAATCAAATTTTGGGGTAATAAAAAAATAATTATTTATGCATGAAATTCCAAGTGTAACCTATGAAACCTTCTATAAAAGAAAGAGAAATGGAAGAGAAAAGGGCCCTTTTGGTTTACCCTATTGTTGGATGGAGGAGATTATGTCAGTTTGAGTGGTTACGAGCTATAGTTGAGTTTGGTGAGATAGAGTATTATAGAGAGGGGACTCTTGAGCCATCACCTCTATCAGCTAGCACATTCCTTCGTTGTACAACCCCATTGCAGCTCGGGGGTCCGCGGGGAAGGAGAGTACCCAAGGAGTAGGCTGGGAGGTCAACCGGTGGGTCATTACATTCAGATTAAGCACGAAAACCTTCAGGCATGGAGGTAGATAACAACAAGGGAGCTCAAGCAGTGGCAAGCGAAGTTTGGTTCTCGTCTAATGGTGAACGATACATGTGTTAGTTAGATTGTTTTTAATTATGATGATTTCATTGTGCCTAGATCAACGAGTGAAATAGATGTATTTGTTATGAAGTTAAATTTATGGACTTTGATATAAGGGAATTAATCTTTACTGAGTTTCAAACTTGTATGATTATGGTTTGAATTCCTAGTTACTGTGTTTTAAAAAAAAAAATATTTAAGCTTAGCGCTCATTTAGTAAATTAAAGGGTCGGTTTCTACAGGAGAGAATCAAAGTTTTGAGGATCGAAAATGGGACCGAGTATGAGTCAAATGAATTCAATGAATTTTGCAGAGAAGCTGGCATTAAGAGGGAGGCCAAAACTGTGTATACTCCTTAGAAAAATGGTGTTGTTGAAAGAAAGAACAGGACCATTGTGGAAGCTGCCGCACCATGCTATGTGACCAAGGTATTTCGAAGTTTCTATGGGGAGAAGCTGTGAAAATTGTTGTGTCCATTAAAAATAGATTCCCTCATTGCACTCTAGACTCCAAAACTCCCGAAGAAGTCTTCTTTGGTAAGAAACCTGATGTTTCTCATTTTAGAGTTTTTTGTTGTCTTGTTTACTTTCATGTGCTGAAATAAAAGAGAAGCAAGTTGGATGCTTTTAGAAAGAAGGGAGTGTTTGTGGGCTACAATGATACTTTGAAGGAATATATAATCTATGTGCCTGGTCAAAGAGAAGTGGATATATGCCACGATGTCACCTTTGATGAAGATGATGCCCTCGAGAAAGTGAGAAATCTTCCTAGTTCCAAGGAAAACAAAGAAGATGAAGAAGTAGGGAAGCAGGAAGAGCCAAAGGATGAATTTATGCCTGATGTTGAAGGACCTATGGATCCTATTTATCCATCTCCTTCAAGTAAGATAATACCCTCATGGATTAGGTATACTCTCACAGATTTCGAGAGCCATATTTCCCTAAGGGGGACATTTCGTGAAAGCAAGAAGACGGATAGATACAAAGGGTATCTAGCAGCCATGAATACAATAGTACAATCTGAGCCTGGATCATTTGAAGAAGCCGTAAAGAATCAAGTTTGGAAGGATTCTATGCACGAAGAATATGATTCCATTATGAAAAATAATGTCTGGGAAGTGGTCCCGATATCGGAGGACAAATCTGTTGCCACCTCGAAATGGCTCTATAAGATCAAGCATGGATCTGATGGTAGTGCTGAAAATTACAAGGCAATATTTGTTGCCCGAGGCTTCTCTCAAAATGAAGGCATAGATTATGATGATATATTTGAACCTGTGGCTGCTATACCACCATCCGATCTATCATTTCCCTTGCTACAATGCAAGGATGGAGTCTCCATTAGATGGATGTGAAGACTACTTTTCTGCATGGTTTTATAAAGGAAGAGGTGTATGTGGAGAAAACTCTGGGGTTCAAAGTCTGAGATAGAGACACCTATGTATGCAAGTTGAAGAAATCTTTCTATGGGTTGAATCAAGCCCTAGGGACTTGGTATGAGAGGATACATAGCTACTTGATGAAGTTGGGCTTCACTCGAAGTAATGATAATCAAAACCTTTATTTTAAGGTTGATAGAGAAAGGCCTCTCATTCTAGTTCTCTATGTGGACGATCTCTTCCCGACAAGTGCTGACCCTCTCATTCATCAGTGTAAGAGGGAGCTAGATTACGAATTTGAGATGAAATACCTAGGACTAATGCATTACTTCCTAGGCTTGGAGGTCTGGTAGAGGCCAATCGAGATTTTCCTTTCTCAAGGAAAATATGTCGTGGAGCTATTGGAGAGATTTGGTATGGTGGAATGTAAGTCTGTGTCGACACTGATGGAACTCAACCTTAAGAAGTTGTGTGGAAACGCTGTTGGGCCCGTGCTGGAAAATCCTACCAAGTATTGACAACTCGTGGGGGCCCTGATGTTCCTAGTGAACTCCCGTCTGGATGTATTTTTTTCCATGAACAATTTGAGTCAACATATGGTTGATCCTCATCACATTCACTAAATTGGTGCTAAGAATATATTGAGATATCTTCGGGGCACAATCAACCATGGGCTGAGATACAGTGCGAGGAGTTTGAGACTCCAAGGATATACTGATGTCGATTGGGCTGGCAGTGTGGTGGATCGCAAGAGCACATCTGGATCCTGCTTCACCTTAGGTTTTGCTTCGATATCTTGGATAAGAAGGAAGCATAAGTCAGTGGCTTTGAGCACCGTTGAGGCCGAATACATTGCAACTAGTATGAATTTTTATGAAGCTGTTTGATTGCGAAAGCTCTCCAGTGAGTTGTTTGGGCATGTGCTAGATACCACTGTTATCCTTTGTGATTACTAGAGTGGGATTCGTCTTTCTAAGAATCCCGTGTTCCACGATTGATCCAAGCATATTGATATTAGGTACCACTTTATCTGGGATATGGTACAACGAGGCACTGTAAGGCTCGATCATATAGGAACTGATGAGAAGGTTGCAAATATTCTCACAAAGCCCCTGGGGAAGGTAAAGTTCGCAACCTTCCGTGAGAAGCTTGGAATTGTGGAAAGATCCTATTATGAGGGTCATATTTGAGTTGGACTATGAGCTGTGGGAGCTCCAGGGGGCTTGGGGGTAGCTTCTTGGAGCTATAAGCACACACGGGGCTAGGCTTGCCGAACCTTGTTGTGCTTTTGCCCCACCGTTATGATATTGAGTTGGTTCACCTCTCTTTGATCTATGCTCCACACACATCCTACCCATGGAGTTTCAAACTCATGGGAAGTACATCTCATTTGGCCAATGAGGTGGGAAATGTGGATAAATACCAATAGCAAGACCGATGGACGCATCGGAAATTGTCGTACTCTCTATGTCTAGGATGGCACGTGTCCAACACCTTGATATGGGATCAAGTATGATGAGGTTCTTACCTCTAAACTGACTTCGGGTCAATAAACTAACTTCGGGTTAGAATGTGACTCTTTATGAGTCTATTGAGGTTTTATAGTCTAAACTAACTTTGGGTCAGTAAACTAACTTTAGGTTAGTATGAGACTCTTTTTGAGTCCAAGAGAGATTTTAACTTCTAAGATGACTTCGGGCGAACTGTGTGTGATGTCTTTGTGACTTAAATTTTTTTCTATTTGCAAAGAAGAGCCAGCAAAGCAAGTTATGGTAGGATGATGCATGATGCTAGATGATAGTACACGATGCTACTGATGGATATCATAGGTGCACAGTTGGATTTCTACCTAGTTGAGAGGGAATGTAAATTTTGGGTAACTAGGTCCAAACTCCATGTTTCACTGCTCATATGATGATGATCATATTTTTGTTGGATTACTCTTTCGGAGAGGTGCAATATTGATCTAAATATCATCTTGTTTGGATGAGCAGAACATATATTTTGAATTTATTTTCCAAACATGTGCAAGGTCGACCATATTTGTAATGTAGGCTCACAAGCATAATATATGTGTCACACACCCTCATTGATGGATATAAATTGGAGAGACTTGTAGGTCATTTTCTCATCATCTCATCACACATTCTCTCATTGTGATCTGATTGGTTTGATAGCCTTTGGAGGCATATTTCCTTCACACATGTGGAGCTGAAGCTGCAGAAAATCTGTGAATCTGTTTAGGGTTATTTTGCTGAGCATTGACCGTGGTCAACCCTTAATATTTTGACCTCCAATATTGGCTGAAATTCCAATTTTTGAAGGTCGTACAGTTGGGAAAAAAAATCGAGGAAAAAAGAGCAGTTTGACTGAAGCCCTAATCTGCAGTGTTGAATTTCTGTTGACAGTACTGCATTGACTTTTATGCATTAACTTCTGGTTGACCAGCGTTGAATTTTGATGAGCTGTCTTTGAGCACTGTGGGTGTGACACTTGGAGGGCTGGCTGATCTAAGAAAGACTTTGATGGCTGAAGCATCCTCTTGACTGTTGTAACACACATTATCCTATATCTTTGCTGGACAAGAAGAATTGAAAAATATGATCTATATTATTGGCTTGTCTTCTATTGATCTATTATTGTTTTCTATCAGCATTTTAGTTTCATGTTTATGTGATTTCTAATTTGAATTAGGCCTAAGAAATATTGAAGTAAATTTGCATTAAGCATAGAACACTTCATGTCATTCTAAATTTAACAAGAGGCCTTGACCAAGCTGGAGCATAACCTGGAGAGGTTGAGTTTAGATATCCCAAAGACTAGGACTGATAATTTGCCTCTCCAATATGAGAGGCATGCAGTCGGGGTTCCAAGACTGATTAGGCGACTACTATGTCAAGTAGATCACTATATTATGCTATCATGATCATCATAATGGATAGTCGCTAGTCTTTTAGGGATACATTTTGATTTTTGTATCCACGTATTCGGATAATAAAGGCCACAGGGCCTCATGTCTTTGGATGAAATTTTTGTAACACACTTTTTACCGACTATATTACCTAATGGGAACTACTACTTTTGTTTTGGGTTTATGTTTTCAATATAGGGATGAATATTGTTTTCATTTACAAATGTTGCAAATGTATATTTAACATGTGATTGGCTAATTCATTAGTTAATGTGTTTAAATTTATTGGATTCTGTTGATATTCAATATAATTTAACTGTCTTTCCAAGAGATTGACCCGTAGAAAAATTCTTAACATTGATGAACTTATTACAGTATAGACACCATTTAAATGTAATACTATGAGTTGTGAATCTAAATTAATGATCAAACATCGAATTCCAAATGAAATGGCATCAAATAATAGTTCAATTACTTCACTATATTCTTCTATGTTGTTAATTGTTCGACCAAGGAATATCCCATGCATAGAATCTAATACATCAGTAGGTGAATAAATGAACAAAGCTATGGAAGAAAAATTCCGAGCACTGTGACTAGCGCTATCAGTAAAGGTAATGTAAGTTTGAGGGAGTGTCAACAACCACAAATCAAGTGTAACACAAGATAAGTAAGAAAATTAGTAGGAAATCGTAAAAAAGTCAAAACCTAATGCACACAATCATAAAAATATGATACAAGTAATTTACAAAAATATTCCTGAGATAAATCACGTATAATCTTTCTTAAGGTAGAGGCCATTCTTGGGCTCTCCCAAAGAAACACCATCATAGTCAACTAATTCATAGGATTTTGTCTAGTACACATTTTACAATGTAACGAACATGCCACATAGGTTCAAATTTACCAATGCCTAGCTTATCATTCGATTGATCGTAGACCAATACTATGTCACCTTCTGAATATACACGAGGATTCACATTTCGATCAAACTGAGCCTTAACATGCTTCTTATGAGCCTCACTAGATAGGGTAACATTACAACGAGTTTCATCTAGTTGTCCTAAGTACAAAAGCGTCCCTCCTCTGCAGAGGTAGTTGGTAACAACTCAATGGCTAGTTTTAATGATATAATTTCAAACTCAATCGAAAAAACTGCCTCCAAAATGTAAACAAGTTGGAAGGGAGTGAAGTCATTCAATGTTTTCGTAGAGGTACGATAAGCCCACAAGGCTGAAAAAACATAGTATTCCAGTTTCATTTATGAATTCCGACAATTCGATTGATCATATTGGTCGAAATATTATCCACAAATTATACTTGTCCATTTACTTGTAGGTAATAAGGAGTAGAGTTTTCATGGCGCAAGCCGAGCTGTTTAGAAAGTTCGGTAATCATAAAGTTTCGAAAGTGGATACCATGGTCCGTAACGATGGCTTGTGGTACCTTGAACCTAGCAATTACATGATTGAATATGAAAATAGTTGTGGTTTTTCCGTCATCCTTATATGTAGGCATCGCCTTAGCCCATTTCGTAAAAGAATTTACTGTGAGAATAATATACCCATCCCCCTCGGCCGAGTGAGGGTTACATGTAACAAAATCAATGCCCCATTTAGAAAATGGACCGACAACTATGATTGGGTGAAGAGGAGTTGGATGCAACACATCTTGAGTTCGTAAACTTGGAAATTATGGCATTTATAAACTGCAATTATGCAATCTTTAAACATTAACGACCAGGAATAGCCAACGCACAATATTTTTTGGGCAGTGGCAAACCCTGACATATGACCACCACAAGCTCCAAAATGACAGTCATTTAATGCCTTCTCAGCTTCTTCGTGTGTCAAACAACATCGAAAGATGTAACCAACACCACGACGATAAAGTGTATCACCAACAATAGTATATTTCAAGGATTGGTACTAGATTCGACGATGATCAGTTAGAGACAAATCAGGCCGAAAAGTCCGAGTTTGAAGATATATAATGGTATCTCCATACCAAGGATCTAAAGTACTGATAAGAAATATGGATTCATCTGGAAGAGAATATTTTTCCACGGTTTCAGTCTTTTTATAGGGAAAATCACACAATAACTCAACAAATACAAATGAATTCTTAGACTTATATAACAATCGAACTATAAATTTAACTCTTGCAAGATAAAAATCCATTTATAGTATTTTATACCTCGCAACTATTTGGTAAAAATGTACATCATAGGGTTGCAATCAAAGATCACATTTGTTTTGTGTAATATTATATAATGATGAAAACGTTGGAGAGCATGCACAACTGCCAAGGCCAATTGCTCCACATGTACATATTTTATTTCAGGTTTTGTGAGATCCCTACTCAAATAGTATATCACATGTTCAACGTTAGATCCATATTCCTGAACTATCACCATGCCAATGGTGGCATCAGATGCAGATAAGTACAAAAAATAATCTCCATTATAATTAGGAGGATGCAGTAACGGTGCATGGTTCAATGCATCAAAAGCTTTTGAGCAAGCTCGTCTCAGATAAATGGGATCCTCCTTTTCAACAGTCGAGTAAAACCTTTAGTTTTCTCAGAGTAGTTAGGTATGAATCTACGTAAAAGTTTTCTTTCCCTTGCAAAATTAGGAGTTGGTGAAGATTAGAAGGAGGAAAATTGACAATAGCCTCTACCTTGAGTGGATCGACACAAATACCTTCCTTTGAAATGAAAAATCCAAACAATCAACCATATTGTACACAAAAGACACATTTGCGAGGATTCAGGCGAATATTGTAGTGCCTACATTGAATGTAATTTGCTTTCAAATGCATTGGATGATCTTCCTGTCTCAGCAAATGAGCTGGTAAGTCATCTAGGTAGGGTTGCAAATTATGTTTAATATAGTGAAATGTGTAAGACATTACCCTTTAAAAAGTTGCACCAACATTCTTCAATCCAAACGGGAGTTTGCGATAGGAAAACGTTCCCCATGGAAAACTGAACATAGTTTTGGGCTGATCCACAAGGAGTATGTTTATTTGATTATATCCAGAAAATCCATCCATGAAAGAGAAAATCTCATTTCCCACACAATAATCAACAATTTGATTGATATAAGGATATGATAAATTTCTTTTGGACAAGTGTTACACTAAAATTTGTCACGATGAAATTTAGTTGTTCATATGGGTCTATCAACACCTATATCATGCTCCCTTAGAAGTAAAAAAACCCTAATTTTCCTAAACCAAGTCTTGGAATTGGAGAAAAGCTCATTAAAACCCTAAAAATTCTAACTCCGCACTTTTTGTAGCCCTTGCCTGTGGATCCGCAGATATTTGCTCTATAGGTTGCGGCACATCTCGCATGTTTTGCATATTAAAACTGCGGACCCCCGTAAACAGTCAAATAAAGGAAAAATTAAGTTCTAGAAGCCCAGCTGGTCGAATATTCTACCAATTGGAAGCTTCTATAAGCGCGTTCAGTTCGAGCTTTATCCTATACTCATGATCTCTATCCCTTTACTCATGGAGTTTATCCCTTGGTATATGGAGTTCAAATCTCTTCATGAAAGGAATCCACCCCCTCTTCATGGAACTGAAACTACCTCCATTTCCCTATAAATTGAGCTCATGTTTCAGTCTCAAGGGTAGACTATACCTTGTAGAGACACATATGTGGTAATTGCTGAAGAAATTATTAAGAGAGCATACTCTCTATACTAGCCATTTTTGATATGAGAATGATCGCACACTCATGTCCATAGCTTTATTCTAGTTCAGAGAGAAGAAGGCTTTTCAATCTGAGAGAGAATGATTGTTCAGGACCCCGGAAGAACCTGTATGACATCAAGGCGAAAGGTTGTAAGGTTACTTCTTATTATACAAGTTATACACATGGATTCCATTTTATCATTGAATTGTTCATGTATCTATTTGAGTAATTCAATTCTTAGATTCCTTGATCACTGAGATATATTAGTGTTTTCTCAATTATTATATCTTGTAGGTGCTTTTAATATTTTTATCTGTCTTTGATCACAGGCCTCACATGCTGAAGTGACCTCTTTTGGAGTGACTGGATCTAAAGATTACATCAAGCGTTGAACTTCAGGTAAGGGCATGTCCTCGTACTTTGTTATTTAATAATTCTGAATCACAAATGATCTAGAGAAAATGGTTTGCATTTGGTTGTTTGTTTCTATATATCCTTAGGATAATAGGGAGATCGTTCATGTCCGCAAGAAGGATTTATCCGCATAACAAAATGGCGACTCCACTGGGGAATATAAATTAGTTTTCCTTTTTATTTTCCAGTTTTAATTTTAAGAGTTTTCTGATTTTGATTTCTCTGAGATTGGGTTGGGTAGATAACTTTTAAGAATCCCTGAAAAGAAAAGTTGATTTTTTTTTGTACTTTTCCTTGCCTCCGCAGTTTTCATCTGAAAACAGTGCAGTAGCCTCCTCAGTTTGTAGTTTAGAACAGTGCGGTGCCGCTCTATTCTCCATTAGAACCTACGAACCTTTGGAAATTTTTTGAAAAAAATAAAGATTCTCTTTTTAGGAGCCAAATTACATGATTCTTTGTGTTTTCCCCAGTTTACCTTAGCTGTCAAAACTTATGTGTGAATTTATTTTCAACAACTTTTACAGTCTCATCAGTCTCCGTTAAGTTAATTGGGTGTTTTGAGTCTCTTTTTTGAGAAATTATTAATTTGATTTCCTTTGGTAATTACTTCGAGGTTTGTCTCAGTCTCTTAAAAAATTTGCATCTTTTTGCTTTTGTTTTTGCAAAAAAATTCCCCCCTCATTCGTCGGGGGGGGGGAGGGGGCTAAATTATGTTTGAGTGTTAATCACCTTTGAGTGTTTTTATTTTTTTACCTTTGGAAGTCTCACCCAATTTTCTTTACTTACACTTGATTGGTTCTTTAGATTACATTAGAATCATCTTGTGTTTGAGAATTCTCTTGCATAGATCACATTTGCATCATTAGTATTCTCATTTTCAGAATATGAATGAAAAATGTGCATAGATTACATTTGCATACTTTTCAAGTGAATTGTGCATAGATTACAACTGCATAGTTTACATTCTGGAAAAAGCATTAGTTTTTCTTGATAAAATTAGTGCATTAGAGAATTTTTTATCTTTTCTCTTATTTATCAATTCTTGCATTGCTGGAAGTGAATGGAAACTCTCTCCTTACTTTAGTTAGGATTCATCAAATTGAAAATATTACATTATCATATTCGATTGCATTCAGTTTTGGGTCAGGTCATAACACCATTGGTTTCATATCCATTTACCCTTTTGAGTAAAAACAACCCAAATAAAAAAACGCTTAATAAAATTCATCTAGAAAGTTTTACATTTTCTAGGGCTCTTTCCACCAATCTAGCTTAGGCTAGTGCTTTGGAATAGGTTGTAGTTAAATTTCCAAAGAAACTAAAAAAACAATAGTATCTTGCGGTTGGAAAAATTCCAATTGTTGCAATTATGCTCTGGGAAGCTCTTCTTAAAAGATTCAAGCATGAGATAAGGTCGGAACCAGTGAGGTAATCGTACCTATCTCATTGGGAAAGATAGCAGATGTGCACGTACTAAAAATGGTAAACCTCGGATAGACCATTGTCGAGGAGTCTAGGGTCACTTGTTGGTAAACTTTGGACTATATCAAGGAGCCTTCAAGGGGATTGAGCTAGTTACTCTGCCCTTGCATGTATTTCGGATCATAGACTATTCCCCTAGGTATAATTGTCTCAGTTGGTGACCTTAGTGGCCATAATATTTAGGATTTTCCCCAAGATGACAGTGGAGGGAAGGTCCCACTGTACCTGGGGCAGACGTTGACTAGACTCACTTGGAATTTCCGAAGGGTGCACTTCACTTCGAGATGGCATAGTGGAGGTACTTTCACCAGACTGTTTCATTAAGCAGGTTGTCAGGGTAACTGTTCTGACTGCCAGTTTTCCACATTAATTTCTACGACGTTGGATTTCATCACCAACTAGTGTTTTAATTATGGAAACATACTGTTTGTGTGTGGTTTGAATCCTAGATTTGATAGCACGTGTTCATTTGTTTGTTTTTACATTTTAGAGACCTTAGGTGTGGATTGTGAATTTGAATAGTTAATATTTTAAAATTGTTAATAAAATTCACTGAAGTTGAATCTAATGGAAATTGTTCCGGAATTTACCAACCAAGGAACCCCTATTAATGAGAATCCTAGTACTTTTCCTTGCTTTGGAAATGTTGGTCCTCCTTATATGGCTACATTGTCATTACCTGGATTTACCATAGGATTACCAGTATGGTTATTTTCAACTTCGTTGGCCTCGAATTCTCAAATTGTTCCACCCCAACCGGATGCTTCACCTCAACAGAGTTCACCATCTCAACATCACCAACCTCATGTTGACCCTTTACCTTCTTCCCCCAATATGTCTTCCTCCATTTATTCTTCTTCACTTGGTAAAAACCTTGATGCTAGTAACCGGGTGGCTAAGAAGAAGAAAGGGAAGAAGAAGAAGAAGCAAGTTAAGAAAGAAGTCAACCAACCAACCATGGCTGTAAGTGTTAGTAGTGTTGAGGAAACCTCCAACATGCATCGTAAACCCAAATACCCTTGAAATTTTTGTAGGGGTGACCACTTCCTTATCAGTTGTCTTGGTATTTCGAAGATTTTGGAAGTATGGTCTAAAAAATCTCATTAACTTACTATTGATCCATCAACCAGTGATAGTTAGGTTCCTGGGAAAAGGGGTAAAGTTAGGTTTCCTTGTAGGTTATACAAAGGGAGTCATCAAACTCACATTTTCCCTCACATGGATGAAGCCTCAAAATTGTTGGAAAACATTTTTAGTGAGATATTACTCCATCTTTGAGGCCTATATTTCCATAAAACCCAAAAATTTGGCAATTTTTGGCACAGTCACCATGCAAAAAGCGTAGCGTGGGCCACACTATGCATTTTCTATAGAGCTCCAAATGACACATACTCTACATGGTTGGATAAGTTTTGATGCCTACATCAAATTTGGACACCTGGCAGCCTAAGTCATCAGCTTTTGCAGGGAGAAAATAGTCAAAAACCACCTAAAAAACACATTTCTGCCTTGTTTTTTGAGGCCACGCTACGCTTTTTGAACAATCTTGGGAGAAAGAGTTTTTTAAGGCCTTCCTATGGGTCATTTTCAAAAATTCATTATGTTATGGAAACTAGACAGATAGTTCTAGTTCACCATTCTCTCAGATTTCAATTTTGACCTTAGGACGGTGCCAAAAAATGGCCTCCAACAGGGTGCTGTTATTTTTCCAGTTTTATGATATTTTAATTAAATTTTCAGTGTGTAAATTTTGACAATTCCTAGTTTGAATTTTGTAAAAGTCAAAATGTGAATGTGGATGAATGTAAAAGTCAAAATGTAAATATAAATGGTAAAAATAGAGTTGAATAGGTGTCTTATCCTACATTTATTTCTTTGAGGATATGTCTCTAGTGGTTAGGAAAAGGAGTAATTTATTGTGAAACCTCCCTAGGGTGTAGCCGACTTCAGATAGATGCATGTATTTTACTTTCTTGCTGGAAAATTTGACCTCCAAGGGAGGATTTCGACCTTAGTAGCTATATGAGGTCTTTTGTAATCATTTCCAAGGGTTGGAACATTAGACATTGAACTAATGTATTCTATTTTGATCAAGTAATACAGTGAATACTGAGAAAAGTTGAAGCTTAAATTTAGGGAATCATGTGGTTAGCTTGTATGGCTATGTTTCTCTTTTGTAAGTCACTCCATTTAATACTTTCTCTTTCAATTACATATCTATTTCTTTCACTCATTGTCTTTACAATTATTTAAGCAAGATTCATGAGTAATGCATGCCTTGTTTTGATGAGATGATGATGCTGTGTTTAATTTATTCTTAAGAAATGAATTCATATTTATATGCTTGTTCCTTATATTTCTTTTCATCTTACATTATAATCATACAGCCTGAAGGCTCATTCATGCATTCCTACCTTGCCCCTTTATTCTCTTGCAATTTTTGCTCTTGTAACCCTACTAAAGTTTTCATAGCCGAGCTCTAAAGGTCCATTTTCATCCAACACAAAAATCCAAATAAAACAAACCCTAATTTTCATATCTAGCCTAAAATCTCCATGATACAGTAAAATTGGTTGTGATATCATTGCGATATCCCTCTAAGCCTAGTAGAGCTAGCTACTAGGTCAGTGGTTACCTTTTTTGGTCTCCTTCTCAGCCTTCGGAGATCCGGTGTAGTGATAACATATCACATTCACTTGATCAATTTTAGATGATGATGGGTTGGAAAGTGATTGAACTTCCTGATAAGACAATTCAAATGGACTCAAAGGCATATCACTTCCATATAAAGGAATTTTATACTCTAAAGGAACAATGCAAGGATCAGGCGATGATATTGTGCTTGATGTAATCATATTAATCTGGGAAATATTATGAGGAAAATTGGTGGAGGGATTGAAAAATTTCCCATAAGAGATGAATCCTTAAGCAAACCCACCCGAACATCTTCATATGGAGTAATCAATTTTCCAACAAAGGGTATACTACCTGTAGAATTAGGGTCCTAAGTGTAGACTTAAGATAGTTGGACTACTTTTACGATTTTTACTTTATGGGGAAACATTATCATACGAAAGAATGAAGAGACTATTTAAAACATAGAATAAGACCAACTTCGTCCCAATAAAAGGTTATATTCAAGCTTAGCATCAATAACTTCAACTTCAACTACAACTATTTTACCCTCTATCCCTATAGGTAGATCATTGAGAATTCCATATGGACGAAAACCTCATCCATCAAAGGCTTTCAAAGTCGTGGGAGACTAATTTATAGATAGAGAACCCAAGGCTTTCCAACAAGGAATAGACATAATACATGTAGGTTCTCCTTCATCAATTACTGTGCGAAAGACTCATTTAGTTTTGACGAAAATTGGTATTTGGAATACTAGTTGATACAGAAGTCTAGGTACATAATTGTCTATATTAAAGACAATGATATTAAAACCTTGAGGATAAATAGATCCTATTGATGACAAAAGAAATTTCCTTTGTGTTGAAAAATTCTACAGCACTTCAAGGGCTGACATTGTTGAAGGTGACATAGCCATATATTCAACAATGTTGTAGGTCCGAGCAGCTTGCGCATGTGGGTTCAAAGTTGACTTTCAAAGAACACCTTTAGGAGGAGTTTGAATCACCCTATCAGAATTACGTTTTTCAATCTATAATGGTTTAGAAGGAGGAGGAATTTATGTGTAAGCTTGAATGGGTGAACAAGAATCGTTTCCATTTACAATAGGACCTTTATATTCGTAATCCTTAGATCTCATGGCTACGATAACTTGAGAATACATGAGCATCATATTCGTCGATGTGATGGAATATGAAGGATTGTGTCAAACCATAGTATTGTCTTGAGAAGGGAATGGATCCTTCAAAACAACATGGGTGGGTGAACCTTTAATGAATTTAGTTACTGTTTAGTCAATTTAGTGTCCTAAATTGTTACATAAATTATCGACCAGGGCTAGTAAACTGATGAAGTGTAATACACTATATGTGCCTAAGTATCCCTTTTAGTACTTCGTTATTTTAGTGTTTTGTTGATGTTTTTGGGGTTTTTATGTTTTGGTTCTTAGCATTCTGTTCTATACTATAAATATGAAGTTAAATCTATGTAAAGAGGAAAAACAGGAAAGTGTTAATGAATAAATGAAAACAAAGTTTATTTGCAAGTTCTGTTCTTAACTAGAAAATGATGAAAACAAAAAGTCCTAATCCATGGATATTACAACTTCTAAATGAACATTCATGAAATGAAAATTAACTCAAAACACTACAACTTAATCTGATTCATTCAATTAAAGGTTTATTGGAAGAGCTTGTGAAAAAGATTAATTCTAGTACAATGAGGATCTCCTAAAACATAAAAGAGAAATGCTGAAACAATTAGTAACTTAGAACATTACAGAGAAATCTCATTCATTTGATAAAGGTTTATCGGAAGAGCTTGAGAAAAAGATTATCTATAATGTAGTAAGGATCTCTTATGAAATGCTGAAAAGACTTATAACATTACAACTAAATCTCATTCATTTGATAAAGGTTTATTGGAAGAGCTTGAGAAAGAGATTAACTATAATGTGATAATGATCTTCTATGAAACGAAACAATCAATAACTCATAATATTACAACTAAATCTCATTCGTGAATTAAAGATTTATTGGAAAAGATTTTGAAGGAGACTAATTGCAGTATGATGAGGATCTTCTATTTAACTAAATAACATAAAATGAAATGCTAATAACTCAGAATATTACAAATGAATCTCATTCATTTAATAAAGATTTATTGGAAGAGTTTGTGAAAGGGACTAATTGCAGTATACTGAGGATCCTTTAACTAAGCAGATGACATGAAACGAAATGCTAAAACACTATGATTTAAGAAAGCAATCTAAGTAAGGAAAGACAGTAAAACTGAATTGAAAATAACTTAGCTAGAAAACATGTAAAACCTCCTTGAATAGCAGGGGCCCTCTGCTACCAATTCGGTATTAATCCTTTAGCTCCTTAAGATTGTATTCAAAACAGCATCAAGGCTAAACTCCTTTTATTAACACAGTGCTTGAAAACAGAGTATCACTGTAATGATAAAATATGTATCAACCATCCTCTCTCGGTATTGCAAAGCTTAATTTATATGCAAATTCATAACTAACATCGAACAAAAATAGGTACAGGTGTAATCTTTAAGTTAAAATTGAATTGAAACTCTTTTGGGACTCGTGATTTGCTGTAAAGCAAATCAAGAGTCATAATTCCTGTAGAAAATAGTTTCTTTGACCTTTGCTTTGACCATGGGCTTAGACACCTCCAACTATCGATTCAATCCTCGTGGATAAGAAGGAACCATGTAGGGAAGATTTGGAATCCACCCATGTGTGCCTTTTCTTCAGTTGACACCTGTAACATACTTAAACACAAAAACAACTGTGGAACGCTTGACTGGCTATAGAATGCCTATATTCTGTAGCTAAACTATTAAAAAATTATTAAGACAACAAAAATCATGAAAGTACAATAAGTTAATCATTTGTATGCAACCTTTAAGCAATCTTAATCATTCTCATTGATCTTTAGGTTTATGAAATGATAAGGAAATGATGAAATGAGGTGAAAGTTGGCAAAAGAGAAGACAATTTCAGGGCTCAACATACCCCCACTGCAAAACTCTTGCATGTCCTCATGCAACTTCATCAAAACTTTATTCCATGTGCTCTGAAACTTCTGCAAGAACATCCAGCCTCCTTTTTCTGCTTCTTTTGGTAGTCAATACCATTCTGGGTTTCCTCATGAATAATTTGAACCTAAGATCTATGAGTGCCCTCTTCAGTTTCTTATTTTTCTTCTTTAGCTTCCTGTTTTCTTTATACAGTGTTCTCATTTGCATAGAGAGAGTTTTGTTCATGCCATTCTTCTATTTTACCTGCTCTCTTAAGATTTCATTTTCATTTTTGATACGTCTATTCAATATCTCCAATTCATAATTGTCTTTTCTCAAGATTTCTATTGGAGGTTCTTGTGGACTGAGAGATCTTTCTTGATTTTCTGAGGCCCTTCTTTCTAGTGATTCCACATAGTCATAAATTTGTTGTTGGGTTGGATCTACATCTTGGGTTCCTCTATTACGGTCTTCTTCATACTGATGTAAAAGAGATCTATCAACTGGTGTTTGGATTGGAGTTTCTTCTTCTTCAATATTTATAACTCCTATTTTTTTAATCCATGTCTTTTTCACCATGCCTTTAAGTCTAGAGCTTCTCCTTAATTTGGGCGGATTTTCATCTTTTTCTTCAGCACATTCACTTGTTAATTTCTCTTCTCTTTTAACCTTGATCTGTTTCTTGATCTTTGTCAATTTTTCAGAGATTACTTCTTCACTATCTTCCTGTTTGATGTATCATTTTTGATTTCAACAGCTTTATCAATTTTTCCTCTCCTACTTCTTCTTACAGGTTCTTCTTTAGATAGTGTTTCCTCTAGTTCTTGAAAATGGTTTATTAGAATAAACTCTTCCCAATTATCTCCTACTTTCTTCAAATGGAACTCAATCAATATTTTAATTAGGCCATGGTGGTGCAGAGTAATTTCTAGGAATTGGTGTCTTTTCTGAACATTAGAGGCCATTCTTTTCAAACTATTAAGTAGGAAGAAAGGTAGATTTATTTCATCATCTAATAAATTCATCATCAGTCTAATATGGTAGACATACATGGTACCGAATCTACCCTCACATGTTATGAATTTTTGTAAAATTAATAACATATTCCTCCATTTATTTTTCAAGGCTGTATTTGGAATACCCTTTCTAAATACTGAAATCTCCATACTTGGATTCTTCAGCATTTGTTTCCAGGTTGCATTATGAAACTCCTTATTCTTGAACCAGTGCTCTCTCTGTCTTGGAAATTCTGTGATTTCAGATATAAATGACTCTGTTATAGTGAACTTAATATCCCCAATTTCTACCTCTGATCCATCAAATGACCTAGCAAATGATTTCGTGATTTCTTTGTAGAATCCATTGAATTTTTCTACAAAGCTCAGCCACCCAACTTGCTGTAATATCCCTTTAACTTATGGGTATCCTTCTAAGTATTTGATCCCAATTGGCTCTGTTATCACAATTATCCCCATTTCTCCTTGGTACAGATTGCTTCCTTTCCTTGGCTTAGGTCTACTGCTTTGTCTCTGATCCTGTGTCTGAAGAAAGAGTAGCTGAGGAAGGATGTTTCTACCTTAAAATACTTCTCTGTTTCTACAGATGAATTGGCTACAGAATGTAATGGCAGTAAGTGAATGCGGTGGTGATTGAACAAGGTAATGGAAAATGATGAAAATGATAGGGTTGAGGGTTTGATATGGAATGTAATACCGTGAAGAGATTTATGATGATTTTCAAAATCATCAATAAATGATACGATCTAAGGACGTGACCTAATAGTCACATCTAAGTTTTGATCGTTAATCATTTAATTAATGATGAATCGTTATGGAGCGGAAGGTAAGGGATATGGTCAAGGTGTTTTTATGATAAGGAAGGATCAATTCGAATGATAGATTAACTTAGGAAACATATGATTTAAGCATATTGTATTTTTTCATGTTTTGCTATCAAAATAACTTTGCACATTTTACCTCAGACCTTTTGATTTTGCTGCTTGTTGTGTTTGTCCTTCATTTTGAAAAATGTTGATCTTTTAAGCTCCATAATCTCCTTTGACTATCATCCTTTGTTTATTGAAGTAGGCTTGTGGAGTCAATTAGCTACAGAATAGGATTGGCTACAGAACAGACAGCTACATAATGTACCTTAAATTTTTTTTATGAAATATGGATATGGAATGGAATGAGGTGGATTATGAGTGTGGAATGGAATGAGATGGATGTAGTGAAATATGGGATGGAATGAAATATGAATGAAGTGAAGTATGGAGTGAAAAATGAATCTGCAACTTGTGATTTTATTATATTTAGTTGCAGAAAAAGAACAATTGAAAGTATAGGGTGTCAGAAAAATTCTGATTTTCACCCTGCACTTTCTGTATAAATATGCCAATCACTGATTCGTTTTCATATTTATACTTTAATTTTTTATTATTTTTATTATTTTTTATTATATATATATATATATATTTTAAGAAAAATACAATTAAGTTAGTGAAGAAGAAGAATTCTTCTTCACTAACTTCATATCAATGTTATCTTGGAATTTCTTGACAAATTATTCTCTTGAAAGTGGCTTATGATACAATTTCAGTCTCTGTCCATTTACAAGAAATGCTACCTTCCCTTCATCTATTGTCCTGATTTTTATTGCTCCATTTTCAAAGATTTTCACAATTTCATATGGCCCAAGCCAATGAGTTTGAAATTTACCTTGAAAATCCTTGAATTTTGAATCAAACAAGAGTGCCCAGTCACCTTCTTTAAATTTCTTTTCTTTGATGTAATTGTCATGCCATCTAGTCCTTTACTGTTGGACTACGCTTGTTCTTTGAACTGCATCTTGTCTGATCTCATCCAATTCATTAATCTGCTCCAGTCTGTGCTTTTGTGCTTCTGTCAAATCAAGTCCTAATTGGACTGCCATCTTGAAAGTTTGGATTTGAAACTCTATGGGAAACATGACTTTTTTTCCATAAACAAGTTCATAAGGGTGTGTCCTGTTGTGTTTCTCCATGTAGTTCTGTAGGCCCATAAGGCTTCAGGAAGCCTTTCTTCCCAATCTCTTCTATGTAAATGAACAACCTTTGTAAGGATCCCTTCAATCACCTTATTGGTAGATTCCACTTGGCCATTTTCTTGTGGATGGTAGGGAGTGGATTTCCTGTGTCTAATTTTATACTTCTCTACCAATTGCTCCACCATTTTTGATGTGAATTGAGCTCCTTGATCTGCAACAATTTCTCTTGGGACACCAAAATGAGTAAAAATATCCTCAAAAATAAAATTAACTACCGATGCTTCATTAACATAAATTAATGCCTTGGATTCTACCCATTTGGTAACATAATCAGTGCAAACTAAGATATACTTCTTCTTTTTTTACGGAGGATTAATAGGTCCTACAAAATCCAAAGCCCATTTCTCAAAAGGTTTAATATGTACTTGA
Source organism: Pinus albicaulis (assembly GCA_034641835.2). Classification (NCBI taxonomy): domain Eukaryota; kingdom Viridiplantae; phylum Streptophyta; class Pinopsida; order Pinales; family Pinaceae; genus Pinus; species Pinus albicaulis. The sequence continues at coordinate 125,068,449 of CM076575.1, forward strand.
GGTTGTAATGGCATTTCACCTGAAGGGGAAGGTTTCCCTACCCTTTGGCAACTTTCACACCTTTTGACATACTCTTTAGCATCTTTAAAGAGGGATGGCCAATAATATCCTAGATGAAGGATCTTATAAGTTGTCCTCTTATCAGCAAAGTGTCCACCACAAGGTTCATCGTGACATGCCTTGAGAATCTCAGACATCTCATCTTCTCGAACACATCTTCTGATAATAAGGTCTGGACCTGTCTTGTATAATTCATTAGCAATCCATGAATAATTTGCACTGTCGTAAATTATTTTTCTTTTATCTCTTGCATTCATATTTGAAGGAAATTTTCTTGAAACTAGAAAATTAGCAATGTCAGCAAACCAGGGAGTTGGAGTAGTGATTGCAAAGAGATATTCATCAAGGAATTTTTCTTCAACTGGAGTATTGTCTTTAATGTTTTGGAGTCTAGATAGGAAATAAACCACTGTATTTTGTTTTCCAGGCCTATCTAGAATGGTGATGTTAAATTCTTGTAAAAGAAATAACCATCTTATGACTCTGCCATTAGTAACTGATTTATTCATTAAATACCTAATTGCATAGTGATTTGTGTGAACAAAAGTTTCATAGCTTTTTATATAATGTCTGAATTTATTTATAGCATGAACAAAAACTAAGAAATATTTTTCAGTTACAGTATAATTCAACTCTGAAGGAGTCAAAGTTTTACTTGTATAGTATATGGCATAAGGAATTAGGTCTTTTTGTCCCAACACAACTCCTAGAGTTGTATCTGAGGCATCTATTGAGATATGAAAAGGTAATTTCCAGTTAGGTCCCCTTAAGATAGGTGCTTTCGATATTTTTGTTTTCAGGGTTTCAAATGCTAATTGGCAGTCAGAATTCCATTTGAATTCACAGTCCTTGGTGAGTAATTTGAAAAGTGGAGATGCTATCTTGGTGAAGTTTTCTATAAATCTTCTATAGTATCCAGTAAATCTTAGAAAACTCCTAACATATTTTTGACAACTTGGAACTAATAGTCTAGAGATGACTTCAAATTTTGACTCATCAACTCTAATCCCATCTCCTGAAATATGATGTACTAAGACAATCCCTTCAGTAAACATCATGAAACATTTTTCATGACTTAATGAAAGGTTTGCTTCTTTACGTATTTTTAGAACTTTTTCCAAGTTTGCTAAGGCTTCTTCAAATGTGTCTCCATAGACTGTGAAGTCATCCATGTATACTTCTACACAATTGTGTGTTAGATCTGAAAATATTCCCAATACTTCCCTTTGGAATGTTGCAGATGCATTGCACAATCCAAAAGGAAATACTTGGTAGGCATAGGTACCCCAAGGACAAGTAAATGTGGTTTTATCTTGATCCTCAAGTGCAACTTGAATTTGATTATAACCACTGAAACCATCGAAAAATGAAAAGTAATTTTTGCCTGCTAATGTATCTAACACTTTATCTATGAAAGGTAAAGGAAAATGATCTTTAAGAGTAGCATTATTTAATTCTTGGTAGTCAATGCATACCCTCCATTTACCATTTTTCTTGGGTACAATAACCAAAGGAGAAACCCACTGAATATCTGAAATGGGATAAATAAAGTTGATATTTAACAATTTCTGCGACTCTTCTTTAACAATCTCCCTAAGATTTGGATTCATCCTTCTCTGAGGCTGTCTGATTGGTTTACAATTTTCCTCTATGTAGATATGATGAGTGCAAGTCTTAGGGTTAATCCCTTTCATATCAGTGTACTCCCATGCATATGTGGAAGAATGTCTCTGTGATACTTTGACTAGCTTTTCCTGTTGAAATTTTTCTAGGTTTTTGTTTATGTTTAAAGTTTTTCCTGGAAATATCTCAATTGTAGAGCTGCCAAATTCTTCCATGGAGTAAAGAGACATTTTTCTTGATGACAAAAACTCAGTATTGCATTCTTCTTGAAATTTTTCACGTTTGTATTATGAAGAAGATTCATGATTTTATAAGGCATTCAGAATCTGACTATCTTCACTAATTTCTGAAATAGTGAAGAGATGTTTTATATCTTCTTCATCATCAGCCCATTGAGTATCATCTATTTCTGTGATTGTTCTTGCTGGAGGATACAAATTAAATTTCTTGGTTGAAATACCATCATAGATGTACATATCACCGGATCTACAGCTAATGAAGGCATCAACTGTAGCTAACCAAGGTCTTCCTAGTATAATAAGATGTCCTCCTAGATCATTTTTAGGAGTTAGGATCATGAAATCCATAGGATACTCCTAAGAATCTAAGGACACTAAAATATCTTCTAATACCCCATCTGGTTTGATTACAGATCTATCTGCTTACTGTAGTAGTGTGGGTGTATAAAGAATATTAGGAAGCTTTAGTTTTTCCATGGTCTGCCTACTCATGATATTTATTGCTGCTCCAAGATCAATTAATGTGTTTGGTATTTAAATTCCATTGATATGTATTTTGACATCTGGATTTCCGGGATCTAAATATTTGGGAATAGCAATCTTTCCCATCATTATGTCTACTATTTTTCCTACCAATTGTATTCTTTTTATCTCTTTTATTTTTCTTCCTGGTTTTTTCATACTCAACTCCTTTATTGTTTTTTCTTAGATTGGGATCTCCTTGATAGCTTGTAATAATGGAATCTTAATACAAACATTTCTCAGTTCATCTAGGAAATCATAGTTAGGAATTACAATTTGTTTCTCTACACCTTTATCAATTTGTAATCTTTCAGGAAAAGGAGGTGTAGTAGTAGATGTTGATGGTTTCTCTAACATAGGAGTTGAAATCACTGGTTCTTTTTGTTTTTCTTTTTCAATATTTTGGTTTTGAAGAGATGTGATTTCTTCAAAAAATTTATTCACTCGTAGAGAATCTTCCTCAGAATTATTTTGTTCTTGTATAATTATAGAAGGCTTCTTTTTTTCAAGTATTCTTCCAGACCTAAGTTGAACATCATTAAGGTCTAAAGGAGTAATCAAATAAGTTGGAAATTGCTGTCCTTCTATCATATATGTATTTTGAGGATTTTTGTTGTTGGGTTTGGTATTGGCTGGGCAGGTAACTGGTTTGGTTTCTAAGGAAATGGTAATGAAAGCAGTGGATTTTGATTCTGATTTTGAGGTTGTGGATTCTGCTGAGGATTTTGTTGAGGAGGAAAATTTGGATATGATGGATAAGATGGATAAGATGGTGGATATTGATAATGCTGAGAGAACCTACCATAAGGATTTTGTGCTCCTTGAGCCCAAGATTGAGATTGATTTTTAAATTAGGGCCAAGGATGCTGCCAAGAATTCCAATTTGGTGGGGGTTGATTATACATTTGATTATTAAACCCTTGTGTTTGAGGTCCCTGCCAAGGTATTCTAGAGACAAAATTAAGAGATTCTGTGGAATTTGTGGTTGTTTCTTCTTGAAAGACAACTTTAAGGCCAGGGATTGAGGGACAATTCTTGGTCTCATGCTTTTCTGAACAAATTTCACAAGTCTCTATTACTTTTGCATCCAAAGGGCACTCTCTTAAGGCATTCTTCTTTCTACATTTGGGACAAAAGATTGCTAAGGCATCAGTTTCAACTTTCTGCTTGTTTTGTAGCTTAAGGGTATCTATTTGTTCACTAAGACTCCCTAGAATATCAGTTTTGAATTCATCAAGCATATTTCCTATTTCTGCCCTACTTACTGTTCCAGTTGCAGATTTGCTTGCCCTTGCAAGAGCAGGGTCTCTTGGTCCTTTCAAGATTTTAGATTTTCCTCTTGAGAGATTAATACATAGTTGCTATATCAGGTAATGAAAGTTGAGATACATCTCCTTTCCCCATCATGTTAAGGATATCTATCCATTCATCCCTAATTTTTTTCAACAAAAGAGCTTTCAAAGTGTCTTGATCTAAGTTTTGCATTTTTTCTCTTTTAATGTTATAGTTAAATCTTTCAAGTAAATATTCCAGATTTTCATCCTCTTTTTGCATCATCTTGAATACTTCCTCCTTATGGTTGACTGGTATAGCCATATATCTGTCTAGAAATTCTTTCCTCATATCATTCCATGTCCCTATAGACCCAGTGATTAGACTCATAAACCATTTTAATGTTGCTCCTTTCAATGTTGAAGGGAACAATTTAAGTTTTTGAGCATCCTGAAGATAGTCATAGGTTCTACATAGAACTTCAAATTCAAATAAGAATGTATTAGGGTCTTCACTTTTTAGTCCATGAAAATTTGGAAGAACGGAGGGTGAGATATTTTTCATGGTAGCATTTGTTTCTTCATCTATTATAGGGAATCCAAAGGAGCTTTCAATTCCCCTTCTACCTCTATTTCCTTCTGCGTTTCCTCTACCTCTACCTCCTTCTACATTTGCTCTTCCCCTTACTCTGTCTCCTCCTCTATCTCTACCTCCTCCAAATAACAAGTTTTCTCCATTAAAGATTTCTCCTTCCCCTTCTCCTCCTTCTGCCATGATAGATTCCTCTGAACTAATATAAGGTTCAGTATGGAGAACCAATTGTTCTTCTCGTTCTTCTATCAAGGGTATATTGAAGAATAATTCCTCCCCTTCCTCTTCACTAGGGATTTGTAATTCTTCTGCTGGAATATATTCTCCTGTGGAAGTGAAAAAGGTTATCCCTTCTGTAGGAGTCCTTGGATATTCTTCCTCTAGAATTGCTTCAGTGGATGAAGTGGGAGATCTTCCTGATTGGATATCTGATCTTGAAACTTCTGGAAGCCTATGACCAGTATAGTATGGAATATGGGTTTGAGTTGGAGGTGTGCTACTTCTTGGTCTTGGTCGAGTGAGTGGTGTTGTGGGAATTAAGCTTCTGCCTCTTATAAATCTACCCCTAGAATATCTTTCTCTACGCATGTCATCATTTTTGGGATGCAAGAAATAAGGCTACCTAGTTACACTTCCCCGACAACGGCACCAAAATTTTTAGTCAATTTAGTGTCCTAAATTGTTAACATAAATTATCGACTAGGGCTAGTAAACTGATGAAGTGTAATACACTATATGTGCCTAAATATCCCTTTTCTTACTTCGTTATTTTAGTGTTTTGTTGATGTTTTTGGGGTTTTTATGTTTTGGTTCTTAGTAATCTGTTCTATACTAGAAATATGAAGTTAAATCTATGTAAAGAGGAAAAAAAGGACAATGTTAATGAATAAATGAAAACAAAGTTTATTTGCAAGTTCTATTCTTAACTAGAAAATGATGAAAACAAGAAGTCCTAATCCATGGATATTACAACTTCTAAATGAACATTCATGAAATAAAAAGTAGCAAAAACACTACAACTTAATTTGATTCATTCAATTAAAGGTTTATTGGAAGAGCTTGTGAAAAATATTAATTCTAGTGCAATGAGGATCTCCTAAAACATAAAAGAGAAATGTTGAAACAATTAGTAACTTAGAACATTACAGAGAAATCTCATTCATTTGATAAAGGTTTATTGGAAGAGCTTGAGAAAAATATTATCTATAATGTAGTAAGAATCTCTTATGAAATGTTGAAACAACTTATAACATTACAACTAAATCTCATTCATTTGATAAAGGTTTATTGGAAGAGATTGAGAAAGAGATTAACTATAATGTGATAAGGATATTCTATGAAACAAAACAATCAATAACTCATAATATTACAGCTAAATCTCATTCGCGAATTAAAGATTTATTGGAAGAGATTTTGAAAGAGACTAATTGCAGTATGATGAGGATCTTCTATTTAACTAAATAGCAGAAAATGAAATGCTAATAACTCAGAATATTACAACTGAATCTCATTCATTTAATAAAGATTTATTGGAAGAGTTTGTGAAAGAGACTAATTGCAGTATACTGAGGATCCTTTAACTAAGCAGATGACATGAAACGAAATGCTAAAACACTATGATTTAAGAAAGCAATCTAAGTAAGGAAAGACAGTAAAACATAATTGAAAATAACTTAGCTAGAAAACATGTAAAACCTCCTCGAATAGCAGGGGCCCTTTGCTACCAATTCGGTATTAATCCTTTAGCTCCTTATGATTGTATTCAAAACAGCATCAAGGCTAAACTCCTTTTATTAACACTGTGCTTGAAAACAAAGTATCACTGTAATGATAAAATATGTATCAACCGTCCTCTCTCGGTATTACAGAGCTTAATTTATATGCAAATTTATAACTAACATCGAACAAAAATAGGTACAGGTGTAATCTTTAAGTTAAAATTGAATTGAAACTCTTTTGGGACTCGTAATTTTCTATAAAGGAAATCAAGAGTCCTAATTCCTGTAGAAAATAGTTTCTTTGACATTTTCTTTGACCATGGGCTTAGACACGTCCAGCTATCGATTCAATCCTCGTGGATAAGAAGGAACCATGTAGGGAAGATTTGGAATCCACCCATGTGTGCCTTTTCTCCAGTTGACACCTGTAACATACTTAAACACAAAAACAGCTGCAGAACACTTGACTGGCTACATAATGCCTGTATTTTGTAGATAAATTGTTCAAAAACTATTAAGACAGAAAAAATCACGAAAGTACAATAAGTTAATCATTTGTATGCAACCTTTAAGCAATCTTAATCATTCTCATTGATCTTTAGGTTTATGAAATGATAAAGAAATGATGAAATGAGGTGAAAGTTGGCAAAAGAGAAGAGAATTTCAGGGCTCAATAGTTACCTCAAGGTGATGAGGGAACCCTTTGGTGCAATGATATTCATCACAAATTAGACATGGATAGCGAGACTTCTTTTTTTCGTGAGATGGTTCGGTTTTATCTGATTTCTCTTTCGAGGAAGTGTTTTTTTTGCTTTACCATTCCCTTTATTTTTACCTCTGGTCGATTTATTCTTACTAGTATATGAATCTACAACATTAATCTCATAATTATTTTCAAGAGAAGGATTTCCTTTAGGTGAATCTAGTGAAGTTATAATCAGATTATATTTGAAATATTTCTTCTTACTCTTAGACAAGCTAACAAAACCGATCACACCATCAACAACGTGAGAGCTTGTAGGAGTTGATACTATTTGATCAGGGAGAGGCAAATCCACAATTTTGTCCTACAAAGTGCCAGATTGTGTGTAAACAAGGTCTACATGTTGGGCATGAGCAATAACTTTCTCTTGAGTTACAATTCCTCCCTTGGTCACATCTTCAGTAATGAATGGAAGTAAATATTTTGTAAAACAATCATCCAAAATATGATCTGGAATAAAAACCTTGACTAATGATGTCAACATATCCATTTGTGTATATGATCAGAAGCTCACGTTAATTCAATGTACCATTTTACTGCTAAACCGGTTAAATTTCATTGGAAAAGTTGTAATGTAATGGAATCATCGATTAATGAATTTGATGTGCACAAAAGATGATACGTCATGACATGGTTTGACGGGTCCCCTCCTGATTTACCCTCAAATTTTAGAATATCACTGGGTAAATTAGTAGGAATTATTGGCCAAAATGGGAAATAGTAAATAGGATCATTCGTTAGCTGAGACAAATCTTGTAAATCCAAAGTTTCAACGAACAATAACTGCCGGTTGGGATATTATTGTGAAAACTAATTACACTACGAGGTAAGTCCAGTACCTAGAGGAGGATATCTAGGATATCCTAGGATAGCCTGAGTGGTTTGGATTTTCATTCCTACAGGACAACCAGAGTGAGAGATAACAAACTGCAGTCGAGACGAAATTTGATAAGTATGACTAGGGTATGGTTGAATCTAGAAAGGAATATTTTGGCCTATCTGCCCCATTTAATATTTCCCCTGAAAGGGTTGGCTTTGTAAAGGATGTCCTTGAAAGAACTGAATCATATAAGGTTGACCTTGAAAAATTTGACTTCGAAAGAACTGACCCTAAAAATGTTGGCCTTGAAAAGCTTGGCCTTGATACGATGTTTGTAGAGTTCCCATACTAGGTTTTCCAAAAGGTATTTTGAGGTATAGACTGGATTACAGGACCAACTTGATAAATTTTTTTTTGAGGGAAAGCTTGAGTAATGGCATGCACTGATACTTGAGGGGTGATTGGAACAAAATTTTGAGGTACACCTGGGATGGGTGTTTGAGGTGTACATAGTTGTTGAACACATGTTTGCGTAGTGGTACACATTGCTCGGACCAGGCTGCTAACTTGGTTGTTGAATAGATATTTATGGTTTAACTTGAGGAATCCTCTGAGCAGGTTTCTGGAATTGAGTTGGAATACCTTGAACAAACAAAGGGTTCAAAATTGTATTGACACATTGGGTTGACCTAAACCAACTTGGGGAATATGACCATAGTTTTGATAGTTCCCAATTAAAGATTGTCCTGCAACTATAGGATATGAACCAAAAAAATGTTGCCCTCCAGGTGGAGGTGGTTGCCCCCTAGGTGGATTATAACCACTTTTTGGGTTAACTTGAGGATTACCTACACTGTCGGAAACCATATGAATGTATTGATATGACGTCAAACCTTGGGCAGTAGAAGTTGATAAACTAATTGACATAGTAGAAATATGAGATGAAGGAGAAGATCATGAAAAAGTACCAAAAAGTGACTGATATACAAGAGGAACTGACACATCGCCATATAACAATGATTCTGGAGAGGTTGAAAACATGGATTTATCAGTAGGCATACTTCTGGAAATCATTCCCGACATATTATATTTGGGAAGAGAGTAAAAAAAAATGCAGTAACATGGATGACCTTGATTTAAAAAGTAAAAAGTTGTGAGATACCAAGGATTTGGTCGAAAAGGAGAAATAGGAAGGTCTAGAGGAATGGTCTGTTCATCGGTAAAAAATGGACTATCTGGAGTTTCTTGTTCATCGTCTATAGTAATATCTTCGATACTAATTATACTAGGAGGTAGATTCTCGGTAATAATAAGTTTTACTTTGGGTGAGTGAGGAGCAGGAGTAGGGCCTATAGCCTCTGATGGAGAATCGGGTTATGAAAAATCAGACTCAGGTTCAGAAATTTCTAGCTCAGTTAGTTGTTGATATGAAACTTCATGAGTATCATATTTTGGTCTAAGGGATTAATTAACTAATGGTTCATATTTCACTAAATTTGTTTCAAATCCTTGAGGTTGATTCACTTCAGTTTCAAATTATACAATGGTAGATGTTTCGGGTTGATCTGAAGACCCAAATCCTGTTGATTTTGACCTTTTAGCCTTAATTTTTTCTAATTGACTTGGTGTATATTCAGGGGGTTTACCTTGCATTCTCTGCGAATGTCTTGGTAAATCAACCACGATGAATTTTAATTAATAATTCACGAAATATCAAGAAATCAGAGCTAAGGCCTCTAAAAATTAAAATAAAAAAAATAACATGTGCTAACAAATCTAGGAGTCAAACAACATAAATAGCGTTTTCACAACGAAATATCTAGTTGGTGATGAAATCCAACCTCGCAGAAATCAATGTGAAAATATAGATAAAGCAGATGGAACTAATAACTTGACAACCTACTTAATGAAACAATCTGGTGCAAGTAGCTCCACTTTTTCCATCTCGAGTGAATATTACCCTCAAAAAGGTCTAAGTGAGTCTAGTCAATGTCTCTTCCAGACACAGTAGAGACCTTCTCTCTACCATCACCTCAGGAAATAGCCCTAATATTATGGTCACTAAGGTTACCACCTATAACAATTCAACCTGGGGGGACAGTCGCAGATCCGACATACACACAAGGGCAGAGTAACAAAGCTCAATCCCCTTGACAACTCCTCAATATGGTAAATCTAAGGTTTACTTCCAAGTGACCCCAAGTACCTTTCGACACCGTTTTTAATGTGTGCAAATCTTCTATTATAATCAATGAAGCAAGTACGATTACTTCATCAGGTCCGATATAATCTCGTGATTGACTCCTGTGTAAAAGGATATGCCCAGAGAAAAAATGTAATAAATGGATTTACTCCCTACCACAAGATTCTAGTGTTTGTTTGTAGCTTTGGAAAGTTAACTCACTTCCCTATTCCAAAGGCCTATCTTGATCTATGTTGGTGGTAAGAGCCCAAAAAATGTAAAATTTTGTAGATTAATTTTATTGACGCTATGTTATTAAGTTTTTATTTACTCAGAGGGTTATGGACGTGCAACTAATGAAATTTTGACTAGAATCAAAATCTCTAATGCATACAAATTTGAAATGGTAATATTTTCATTCAATGAATTCCTAGTTATGGGAGAGTAAGGGTGTTTTTCTATTTTCAAACGAAATGTAAAAAATCAGATTCCAATAACATTATTTTCCACAAAATGCCAATTTCACTTTGAAACAATTCAATTGCATAAATTAAATAAAAAGTCCAGTTCACTTAATAAGTGAAATAATAAAATTTGTCTCTTTCACAAGCAATCATTGACAATTCTTCAAATTTCGTGGAGAAACCAATAAACCTCTAAAATGATTTTTTTGTAATGAATGCTTCAACTTAATGATGTATATAAGTGAAATTATGAAAACTTCAAAAATTAATTTAAATTATTTCCTTTTAACATTCAGCAAATAGAAGCAATCTTTAATCTTTCACAAAAACACTAATTTTTGAGAAAACCCTAACTTCACTAATCTAGAATATCTTTCACAAATAAGCAAAGTATTTCTCTTACATAAGTTAGATAAATAATGAATCTAGTATATTTGACAGAAAAATACAGGGACACAGTGATCTAAGCAACAACCTATCTCTTTTTTATCAATCAAAAAATAATCTAGATTAAACCCTACTCAAATTTGTGAAAATGATTGATTCTAAAAAATACTTCAACAAGGCATTCAAACAAGCTCATAGAAGGTCTCTGAAGGTAAAAAGAAACATAATGACCACTCATAAATCAAAATCCAGACTCTAATAAAGAGAAAATCTATTTTTTCAAAAATTTATAAGGCTTGCGCAGGTTAACAATTAAGTCCAGTGCACATGCGCACTATTGCTAAAGCAAAACTATGCAGATCTGCGCTCTGTTGCTGAAGCAAAACCACGCAGATAAAGGAAGGTTGAAGAAAAATAAAATCAAGGAAATCAAACTAGAGGATATGAAAAGTCACTACTTTTCTAATACTCAGATAAAGTAAATAAAAAAAGATCTAAAATAAAAACCAAGGAAAATATAGAGAACCAAGACGTTCCCCAGTATGGTCGCCAATTTGTTATGCAAACAAATCCCTCTTGAGGACAAGATCGATCTCCCTAGATTCCTAAGGAAAAATAGAAACAAAAAAGCAATTGAATAACTCTTTCCCTAAGCCTACTTAGTTTGAATCATAAATACAAGAGGAGAATGGTGCCCTTACGTATTTGTGAAATGCTTGATGGAGATCCCCGCTCTGTCCCGATGCAAATCCTCAATGCTTGAGAAGACCTGCAATCACAGACATAAAAGAGATCAAAGGCATATGCAATATAATGATTCAAACAAGCTTAACCTAATGATCAAGGAGATCAGAAATTGACATCATCATAATGAATAAACAAGAGGAACATAAATCATTCATCATTTCAGTAAGAAAATACAATGGAAAAAATGATTCATTTGTATTATTTCATAAATAAAGAAGAGCCTTACAACCTTTTCCTTGATGTCATGAGGTTTCTTCGAAATGACTCCAACCCTCTCCTTGGATAATAAGCTTCCCAAACTAAATTCAATAGAATAAGACTACCTTTTGTGAACTCCCCTAACCCTCTAGCCTCTACTCAATTTATAGGCCAAGTAGAGGAATTTTCAGATCCATAAGAGAAGGATGAGATCCACTAATAGTGGGATTAGGGTTCCTTGATGAAAGGGAATTAACTCCATAATGTGAGGGGTATGGCTTGAATAGATATGACCTCAAAGCTTTCAGTTGGGATACATTCACCCAACAAGGCTTATATAATTCACTTTTCATTAAGTCATTTGCGCGATCTACAGTGGAAGACAGAGTGTAGTTCTGCACATGTTTCAATTGAAGAAACTGCGAATGCATGGAAATTGACTAGGAAAAACACGCAAGTCATACTAAACAGGTTAAAAGGGCTTGGTTTTCAAGCTTCCATGGTTATCGTTTATTGAAGAAATCTTCGGATTATCCATAGTGTTAAAAAACAATGGTCGACGTTTTGAATCCCAACGGGGATCCATCTTCAGGACAAGATTTTGAATGAAGACTGAAAGTAGGACAGAAGGTCAGGGTTTATATAATGATAAAGAGAGAAGAAGAGCCGACAAGAACAAACTAATTAATAATCTATTAATTTATTTAATAAATTTTAATAAATAAATAATTTATAAATTTTAATAAATTATGATAAAATTTTATATGGTATCATTTATTTATTATTTTAATAATATTAACAATTAATTTTATTTGAATAAATAATTGCTCTATTTTAATAATTTTTATAATTTTTTTTTTTTAAATATTGTATTATAATAAATAAATAATTTATCATAATAAATTTATTTTTAATAAAATGTTTTATAATAAATTTAAAAAGATTAAGTAATAATTATATAATTAGTTATAATGATAAAACCTAAATTTTACTAAACAAATTTTAAATTATTATTATTTTAAATATTTTTAATAAAATTTTATATAGTAAATTTAAAAATTTTGTTTATTTTTAATAAAATATTTTATAATAAATTAAAAAAGATAAAATAATATATCAAATCTTTCGGTGAAAATCACATTGGAGAAATTTGTGTCGACGCGTTTCGAACTAGCCAGTGTGGTTCATCATCAGGACAAGATGAGAAATCTGATCTAGGACTCAGCTTAAATAGATAATGAAGCTCCAATTAGCCGTTGTATAATAACGACTAGTTTGACTAAAAAAATAAAATAAAAATAAATAAATAAAATAAAATAAATAAATAAAAATAAAATGAATAAATAAATAAATAAATAAATAAATAAAATAAAATAAAATAAAATAAAACAAAAATAAAAATAAAAATAAAAATAAAACTATAAAATAAAAATAAAATATAATATAAAATAAAAATAAAAAATATGAATATAGATATAAATATATATATATATATATATATATATATATATATATATATATATATATATATATTACTTGAATGCAATTCAATATATTATTAGAAACTACACTAATTAATTATTATTATTATTATTATTTTAACAAATAAATAATAAGTAATAACATAATAAAAATAAAGAGAAAAGTAAAACAGGACGAGAGGAGAGGAAAAGACGAACCTAGAACAAACAGAAGGGAAGAAACCCAAAAACTAAGAATGAAGGGCAGGGATCCAGCACCTGCTCACACTCCACCCCTCATCTCTGTTAAGGTTGACCGGCCTCTTTTCAATCTCAAGGGCCTCCCTAAACTTTCGGTGGTGGAAATGGTCCACCCTCACAATGACCTCAACATCTTCAATGCAAATGTGATGCTTAGTCTTTTCAGCATGCTCTGCTAAGGCAGAGGAGCGAGATCTATTATGCTTTAGGTCAGCCGCATGTCCTTATTACTAGAAATGAAGAAGACTCTTTCTTTCATCAAGTCTTTAGAAAGAAGACGCACACTGAGCAGTATTTACATGCGGGCTCTCATCATTTCCCTGCTCAGAAGTTAGGGGTTCTCAGCACCTTAGCCACTCGTGCCTTAAGAATTGCTGATGAGCACCACATTGAAGGTGAGAAATCTCATCTTATTAATGTTTTCCTTAAAAATGGTTATAGCAAGGTTCAATGTCGTAGAGCTTTCCAAAAAGCAGAAAAAGGTCCTAGGGTTAAAAGTGATGATTGTGACAGGTCTGTTGGTGTTTACCTTCCTTTTATCCAGGGAACGATTGATAAGATCGCTAGGATACTAAGGAGACATAGTGTTCCTTCAACCTTCAAGCCCCTCTGCACGATTCGGAGTTCGCTTAGATCGGTTAAGGACCCGATATGCCCGAAGGAGGGTAAGGGTGTTTACTTGATTCCATGATCTTGTGGGACACCTTATATTGGTGAAACTGGTCGATCCATCAGTCAAAGAATTCATGAACATGCAGCTCACCTAAAGCATAATAGATTTTTCTCCTCTGCCTTAGCAGAGCATGCTGAAAAGACTAAGCATCACATTTGCATTGAAGATGCTGAGGTCATTGCGAGGGTGGACCATTTCCACCACCGAAAGTTTAGGGAGGCCCTTGACATTGAAAAGAGGCCAATCAACCTTAACAGAGATGATGGGTGGAATGTGAGCAGGTGCTGGATCCCTGCCCTTCATTCTTAGTTTTTGGGTTTCTTCCCTTCTGTTTGTCCTAGGTTCGTCTTTTCCTCTCCTCTTGTCCTGTTTTACTTTTCTCTTTATTGTTTATTATGTTATTACTTATTATTTATTTGGTAAAAAAGAAGAAGAATTAATTAGTGTAGTTTCTAATAATATATTTAATTGCATTAAAGTAATTTATATTTATATTATTTTATTTTTATTTGTTTAATTTTTAATTTTAATTTTAATTTATTTTAATTTTTGATATTTTTATTTTATTATTATTATTTTTATTTTATTTTTATATTTATATCTATATTCATATTTTTTATTTTTATTTTATATTATATTATATTTTTATTTTTTATTTTTTTTAGTCAAACTAGCCGTTATTATACAACGACCAATTGGAGCTTCATTATCTATTTAAGCTGAGTCCTAGATCAGATTTTTCATCTTGTCCTGATGATGAACCACACTGGCTGGTTCGAAATGCGTCGACACAAATTTCTCCAATGTGATTTTCACCGAAAGATTTGATACATAATTTATGGATCATAGAAGTCAAATTTCTAATAGATAAAATAATAATTATATTACTTGATAAAACCTAAATGTTACTAGGCAAATTTTTAATTTTTTTTTATTGAAATTATAATTATTACTAATTTAAATTATCTAATTAAATAAAATAAGGGTTAATTCTTAATCTTAATTTAGTGAGAAATATATAATATAATCTCCTAAATGGTAGTAATAATAATAATAAAATTATTCACAATTAAAAAAAAAAATATTAATAAACATAATAATAAATAATAGCCCACTTAATTAATATTAACATATATTTATTCAAAAGAGTAAATAAATGTTAATAAAAATAAGTTTTATTAAAAATTTGTTGAGTAACATTTAGGTTTTATCAAGTAATATAATTATTACTTTATCTTTTTAAATTTTAATATTTATTTATTTATTTTTTTTATTATTATTTTTTTCTCTAAATTGGTCTACTTCTATTATATCATACAATACATCCATCATCCTCTGGATTAGGCAAGCCAATTCCGGCGGAAAATTCCATTTCCAAAATAACAAAAAAGAGGCTGCCCCAGACGGGGAAACCAACCCAAGAGATAAGTTGAAGAAGTTTAGAATATGCTACCCATATTGGGAAACCAGCCTCGTACATAACATATTTAAACCAAAACCAGAAAACAAGAAGCAACGAAGTAACATGAAATTGACTGGAATTATAAAGAAGAACCCAAAAGTTAGGTTGTTGGATTCTTATCATCCTGAACTGGTGGTTGGAATGGCTCCTCCACAATTTTGCACACGTACTCAGACTCATCGTCCTCTAGCTTGGACACCTAGGCATTCGAAGGAGGAAGGAGAGCCACGTGGGCATTAGGCTGAGGGAAGGAAGCCGCATGAGCCTCTGTATCCGCGTTGGTGCCATCCTCGTCCGAGCCCGAGCTGCAACTGTGTTCACTGTTCGAGGCCTGCTGAACTAGCAAGGCCACCATATTGCGTGGGGAAAAGGGGGAGGCAGGAGAGATGGTGGACTTGCGTAAGCATTTCTTGGAGTGAAAGCCGAAGCCAGAGGCTTCAAAGGGAGGCTCGGGAAGGTGAAATGACAGACAAGCGGTGAGGTTAATGGGGTCTAGGACTTCTGACTCTACCCAGTTGACCGAGAGGTTCACTGTTCTGCCAGTAGTGGCCGAAATGGGTGACCTGGAGGGGAGACCATGACCACCACCTCTGCGGCACCTCATGCAGTAGCGATGGGTCATTGCGGAGGAACAAGAATGAGTCTGAGACGACGGAGGGGGCACTGTGTTGCAACAGGGAGTCGAGGGAGTCGACCAGTGGAGCAAGGGCATGGCGGAGGCTCAAGGAGTGATAGAATGAAGCTAAAGGGAGAGCCGAATGCTGAAATGAGTAGCAGGGTGAGCAGATTTATGGGCCATGAAGGGTAGCAAAGGCGTGACAGACGAAGTTAATGATTGCAGGACAATGTTAATGGTGGAGTGGAGTGAGGACGTCGATGGGGGACGTTCGAGGGTGGCGAATAAACTCTCGACGCTCTAGGCTTTAAGCAGGATGGGGTGGCCATGTGTGCACGCGTGAGGAGGACGAGTGTCCCTCAACCGTGCGGCCATGTGGCTCCCAACTTTATTACGAGCTAACACCTGCATTCAGGGATCTTTGTAAATTTATTATAAAACATTTTCTTAAAAATAAAAATTTTAAAAAATTGTTTAGTAAGATTTAGGTTTTATCATTATAACTAATTAATTAATATAATTTTTTTTTGGTAGTCTAGACTAAATCCTAATCACCCACGGGTTTCGAACCGGTGACCTTGCAGATGGAGAGCCTTAACAGTGCACCCCATCACCGAATTCTATACACCATGTGGGCTAATTAATTAATATAACTATTACTTAATCTTTTTAAATTTATTATAAAACATTTTATTAAAAATAAATTTATTATATTAAATTATTTATTTATTATAATATAGTCTTTAAATTTTTTTTATAAAAAATTATTAAAATGGAGTAGTTATTTATTAGAATAAAATTAATTGTTAATATTATTAAATTAATAAATATATGATATCATACAATAATTTATTAAAATTTATAAATTATTTATTTATTAAAATTTATTAAATAAATTAATAGATTATTAATTAGTTTGTTCTTGTCGGCTCTTCTTCTCTCTTTATCACTATATAAACCCTCACCTTTTGTCCTTATTTTAGTATTCATTCAAAATCTTGTCTTGAAGATGGATCCCCGTTGGGACTCGAAACATTGAACATTGTTTTTTAACACTGTGGATAATCTAGAGATTTCTTCAATAAACGATAACCACAGAATCTTGAAAGCCATGATTATATCCTTGCACAAAGGGGATTCCTGGGAAAATATTTGTTATCTAGAAAAATATCGAATTAAGATTGAAAGACGGGCAACTGACCTCCATTTTCTCAAAGAATGTCATGACTGCAATCTTATCCCAGCCTTTGCTTGCATTAAACCTATTTTCCACCTTCACAGATACAATAGATATTTTTTAAAGCCTAGTTTTAATCTAATTCGTGGAGAAATCAGACGGACTCGTGCTGCCTTGGACAAGCTTGAGCGCTTTGATATTTATTTGCATTTAAAACTTTCTAATTCAATTAATCTTGTTCTTTGGAGAACCAACGATGCAAAAGCTGCTCTTAGAGCTTAGAAGGAGGGTCAAATGGCTCGTGATAGACATTCTAGAAAGCTGGTTAAATTCAAGAAGATGGCTCTCAAAGAGAGTTGTGTGTATGGTACTGATGATCCACGGTCATCCAGAAGATTCTCAAGGCTTTCTGGCTTTGTTAATAATGCAGGTGTATTTTCACATCGTGTTGATGAGTTTAGCGCTATGGAGAACCATGAATCTGTTAGGAATTCACTTTTAGCGGGAAGGGATTTGCTGCTGTCTGGCAATGTCCAAAATTCCGATGGGTATTTGCAGTCAGAAGAGACGCATTCACAGAAATATTCTGACCACGTGAAGGATTTGGTGCCGTCTGGAAATGTCCAAATTGGTGGGTATGTGCAGTCAGCAGAGACGCATTCGCAGAAAGAAACTAACCATGAGAATAAGGCTCCTAGAAGTGTGGACCATATTTCTGGAAATTCCTCTGTCAGGTCTTCGATGATGGAGGTTCTTGGTGATTTAACGGTGAGGGAGTTGGTTTATTCATTAATCGGGTCAGCGAGTCTTTTGATGTTGGAGCAATGATTAGCTTAGTTAATATAGGTGTTTTTCCCTCAGGTAGGGCTGCATTTTCTTACAACCCTAATGAGCTTCTCAGACTTAGAGACTGTGATGCCTCTGCAAGGTTACCTATTCCAATTTATTTGTCATTGTGCCTGCGTGATTACAGAGGCATTCCGTCTGCGTCCGTGAATCCGTCTTCAACGTTGGATGGTGCAGGATCAGGGATGGCTTTGAACTGTCTTTACGAGGGAACCAGCTGCACGTCCCTCGGCTCTCGAGTTAGCTCACCAAATGGGCCGAATGCGTAGTTAACCCTAATCTTCCGGTTGAGATAGGGTCAGAGAGTCTTCATGATGCTAGTTTCCATGATACTATTGGAGGGAGTTTGTGTGGTGCTCACCCTCCCTCTAACCACGTAGGAAACATTCCTCAGGAACACAGTTTTTTGGGTAACCACTGTGATGATCGTGATAGTCTTGGTAGCCGGTTGAGTTCACACTCAAAGGAAGATAAATACAGTGATGTGGGCCACGATCCTTTATTTGGTTACGATAGTAGTAGTGATAAGAGGCTTGATAAAAAGGCACAATAATGTGCGCATAAAGGAAAAGGAAAGTGCCTCATTAACTCTCTTAGTAATAATTTATCGAGCATTGTGGGCAGCAGGTTAGGGAGCGTGGACGAGGGGACTCTTATAAGGAGTCACTTAAATGATGATTCTAGTGGAACCATTAACAAGAAGGTTGTGAACTTATCCTCAGTGGGGTAAAGTCAAGAAACTCTTAGGATTCTCAACAAAGGTTTAGGATTTGTTGTTGCTCCTAAAAGCATTCCAAAAGAGAGCATTCTTTGTAGCATTGAGGAGGGCATTCAAAGTTTACCTTTGAATGATAAGGAAGCGCTTAGACAATAATGTTCCCTTATTCTAAGGAAATCACGAGCCCCTAAGAGTAACCTCAGCAAGGATGAGATGAATGCTCTTAAAGCCCTTGGCGATAATGACAAAATTGTTGTCCTTATGGTAGACAAGGGAGGAGCAGTAGTCGTTTTAGATAAGGTTGATTATATTATAAAAATGAATGAGCATCTTAATTGTAGCTGCTACAAGAATCTCAAGTCCAACCCTTTGCCAAAGGTTTTAAGAGAAGTCAAGAAGGCAATCTAGAACTCTCAGCTCGATGACACATTAAAAAAGAAGTTTACCCCCTCCTGTGAAGTCATTCCAAGAATTTATGGGCTACACAAGATTCATAAAGAATGTGTTACCCTTAGACCGATTGTTAATACCATTGGATCCCCCACCTATGAATTGGCGAAATACGTTGCCAAAATTCTTAAGCCTCTCGTTGGAAACATTGATTCCTTCATTAAGGACTCCAATGATTTCATAAGACTTATTAAGGAGGAACGGGTGGAGGAGAGAGAAATCCTGGTAATCTTTGATGTAGTTTCATTGTTTACCAAGATTCCATTAGATGAAGCCGTACATGTTATTAATGAGGTTACGGATCCAGAAACAGCTAATCTTGCAGAGATTTGTTTACGATCCACCTTCTTTAGCTTCAAGGAGAATTCTATGAGTAGGTATTGAGTGTCGCAATGGGATCGTCACTCTCACCTATTGTCACAAACTTATTTATGGAGCATTTTGAGAAGAAATCCCTCACCTCTTTCCCCTTAAATCCAACTTGGTGGAAAAGATTTGTAGACAACACCAACATAAAATGAACGCATGGTAGGGAGAATCTCGAGAAATTATTTAATCACCTCAACTCAATTTCCTCTTAGATTAAGTTTACTATGGAGATTGAAGAAAACAAGAGCATTCCCTTCTTGGATGTCCTTGTTACCAGAAAGGAGGATGGAACATTGGGGCATCAGGTGTTTAGGAAGAAAACCCATGCTGAAAGCTATCTTCATGCTGAGTCTTACCATCATCCTGCTCAGAAATTTGGTGGTCTTAACACGCTTGCTGTAAGAGCCCTGAGGATATATGATGAGGAGCACCTGAAGGATGAAATCACTCACTTGACATCTGTTTTCATGGGTATAGGTTATAAAGAGATAGATATCAAAAGAGCCATAAGAAGAGCTAAGGGTTCGGTCATATCCAAGAAGCGCCAAGGACCTCAAGAAAGTTGTGGTAGGGTTTTTCTACCATACAGTAAGGGTGTTACAGATAAGATCGCCAAGGTTCTGGGAAGGAATGACATTTTCGCACAATTTTCAGCAGCAGGAACAATAAGACAAAAAATGCGGTCAATTAAAGATAGTATTTGTCCTGAGCAACTTAAAGGTGTTTGCAAGATTGACTGTTCATGTAGGAAAAGCTATATTGGTGAAAGCAAGCACTCTCTTCAAAAACGTCTTAAAGAGTATGGTGTCGATATTAAACATGAGCGATCTCGCACCTCGGCCCTTGTTGATCACTCCTTGAAAACTAAGCATCGTTTGTGTCTTGAGGATACAAAAATCATTGCCAGGGAGGAACACTATCGAAGAAGAAAAATTAGAGAAGCACTCGAGATTATAAAACACCCAAATAACATTAACAAAGATGGAGGATATAAGATCACTGACAGTTGACGACCTCTAATTCGACATATGTGCTCCTAGGGTTCTTCCTCCTCTACGGTATAGTATCACAGGTTTGCTTCTCTTCCTTATATAATTTATTTTTAAGGTTTGATCGATGCTAACAACTAATTGAATTAGTTACTTTTAATAATTGTCCTTATTAATTAATTTTTATCTTTATTAATAAAAATTAATTAAATAAAATTTATTATTAATATCTATAGTTTTTAAAAAATTAAAAAAATTAAATATTAAAAATAAAAATTATAATTAATCTTTCAATTTTATTACATTATCAGATTAATTAAGATTGAAATAAAATTTTTGATTATAAAATTAATAATTAATAATTATAAATAATAAAACTTATTTTTATTAACATTTATTTACTCTTTTGAATAAATATATGTTAATATTAATTAAGTGAGCTATTATTTATTATTAATTTTTTTTAAAATAATTCTAATTATTATTATTACTATTATCTAGGAGATTATATTATATATTTCTCACTAAATTAAAGATTAAGAATGAACCCTTATTTTATTTAATTAGATAATTTAAATTAGTAATAATTATAATTTCAATAATTTTTTTAAAAATTTGTTCACTAACATTTAGGTTTTATCAAGTAATATAATTATTACTTTATCTTTTTAAATTTATTATAAAACATTTGATTAAAAATAAAATTTTTAAAAATTTGTTTACTAACATTTAGGTTTTATCGTTATAACTAATTAATTAATATAATTATTACTTAATATTTTTAAATTTATTATAAAACATTTTATAAAAATAAATTTATTATAATATAATCTTTTAAAATTTTTTATAATTTTTTTATAAAATTTTATTAAAATAGAGTAGTTATTTATTAGAATAAAATTAATTGTTAATATTATTAAATTAATAAATATATGATATCATATAAAATTTTATCATAATTTATTAAAATTTATAAATTATTTATTTATTAAAATTTATTAAATAAATTAATAGATTATTAATTAGTTTGTTTTTGTTGGGTCTTCTTTTCTCTTTATCACTATATAAACCCTAACCTTTTGTCCTTCTTTTAGTCTTCATTAAAAGGCCTTGTTACCAAAAATTCATAATTTTTTCAAGGGTTTTAGATGTTTGACTTGCAAGGGAGTGCTTTGAAACATGTTTATGGATGACGAGAGATCCATTTTAATGGTCAAGTGTCATGGTGATAAAATGACGTGTAACAACAAGTGCAGCAAGATCAAACACTCAATATTTGATGGCCGAGAATAATTAATTGGCACAAAACTTACGAGCCGTCAGGCAAGAGGTAGAACAACTCTGCACAACATCTCAGGACGTAACTTCCACAAAGGTTTATCTGGAGGAAATGAGAGTAGCGATACTTGGTTAAGTATCGACACTTGGTTAAGTATCGACACTTGGAGAGACCATGCATAACCTCTATGAGGAGCTTGTTACTGTACATAAGGAAGTTTTCCACTTGCATGGCTTACAACAACAATGTAAAGAGTTTTTTAAGACTCTCAGGAATGTATAAGTTTCCATCAATGTTGTGCATGAATGGTCGATGTAATACAAAGGGGCACATCTTGAATTGGGAAAGAAAATGAAGCAACATGCAAGTGTCCGAATGTTGATCCAAAACAACAAGAAACTCACCTCGTTGATTGGTAGCGTTCAAGCCTCGTATTTGGTGAGCCTTGGTATTGCACCAAGAGTGATGCAACTCCCAGAGGCTCATCAACTCTATTTATCAACCCGAGGTTCATGCAAACTTCAAAGTGGCAGTGCTGTATGCACAGTAGATGGACTCTACTCATGCCACCCTCCACTAGGTCTTCTGATCAATAGTGCTTCTAGGCCATTCCTCCTACTGATTTAGAATGAAAAATAGCTAATGCAATAATAATGTAGATACTACTTAAAACCGAGGTCAAGAGAGTGCTATCAACTTTAACTTGTAAATGCTATTAAAACTAAATCATGAACATGAAAACACTAATATATTTTGCAGAAAAAAAGCTACATTGTCTTGCAATTTATCTTTCTAGCTATCATATATTCTTGCAGTAAATAAAGTACTTGATAGTACATACTCTACCAAACCATACTTCTATTTATTGTCTTAACTAGCTCACACTCGCATGTAATTCATTGTCCTAACTGTGCCAAATATGTATGTAAGAATCGCTAATTCCTACTCTGTTTTTGTAGCAAGGAAAGAGGAGGGTTTGGAGTGGCCTAGGGGTCTATACTAGTCATGAATCCATAGCTAGGGTCAGATACATCCTAACCTAAGTTCAAATTGCAACATATATCAAAATTGATTGGAAAATGAGGTCCTAAAAGTATGTTATACGAGCCTTGTATTGCTACAGGAAGCCCTGTAATGCTACAAGAAGGCTTTTGAGAAGGTTCAAGAGGTAAAGATGATAGGAGAAAGGTATGGGAAGGTGGTTGGAAGTGGAGGAAATTTAGTGAAAGGTGACCAAAATCTCCGGCCAAGCTCATGGTCCCTTGAGGGCCTATTTTTCAATAGAAGAGATGCTCATGGTGGTCATGCGAAATTTCCTCTTAAAACATAATTTTGATGGCAAAATTTAAAGCTTGGAAGAATGAGTGACAGAGTCAAAAACGTGGTGACGGAGGGGTCCTTGTCTACATATTAAAAACAACCCTACAATCATTGCATGCATCCTTTCGTTTATCCTTACTAAAACAACTAGTAGTGGAAAATATGAGTTGAATAGAAATGCTATTTAATATATGCCAGAATTATAATCTAAGCAAAAAAACAACTTCTAAGCTACAAAAAAATCACAAACAAATTGCTTTGGGGTTATGGTTGGAAGTCCTTCCACTCATGCTCCCAGAAGAGAGATGAGGTAGATGCTACAATCATAGTTTAATAGATTACTCTTCTACTAGTATGCAAGAGACTAAAAAAAGTTATGAAACTAAAGAGAAGATACAAGTACATAAGAAGGACCTAGCCAATGGGTTGGGCTCTAAATCAAGAGCCTCAACCCTCTGAAACTAACTCAGTAATTAATCAAATAAAAAGATCCCATTATCATTCAATCAAGGTCTAATACATCACATGACAACCAAAAAATAATAATCCTGAGCTCCATAGCTACCTAGATGAAAAAATAACTAGAATCCTAATGAGATCTTCTACATGTTTATTTATACAAGAGGGTAGCTACCAACAATTCCCTAGAAAATGGGAATATTGTCTCTTGAACCTCGAGAAGAGTGGATCTTGTCTCCTCGTGACTTTCACGTGCTTGGCTGCCAATAACCTCAAGCTCATGAGAGAGATATTGATGTGATCTTGGTATGATTGAGGGAGTTAAGGAGGTGGACAACCCCCCAACTATTAGAGAACTTTGAGGTCTAAAATAGGCCTCCTAAGAAAAAATGTACTATGAAAATAAACTTTATAATAACTAATAGGATTCAAGATGATGATGTCAAACATGGGGGATGATTAACCATTTATGGGGTAAAAAAGTAGAAAGATAAAAATAAAATAAAATAATAATAATAAAACTACTTTTTCAACTTTTATATTCAAGTTATCTCCCTAAGGTTTTACTCACATTTCGATCATGACAACCCGTTGGATGCAAAATTTAATTCCTCATGCAAGAGTACCCATGTTGCATACTTTCGATGGACCCTACTACACGAAAAATGAGAAATACATGGAAAAATGCGATTGCAATCATGTTTTTCATGTATTTCTATTTTTTCGTGTAGAAGAGTCCATCAAAATTATGCAACATGGATACTCCTTAGCTAAGGAATCATATTCTGCATCCAATTAGCATTCCCACTCTAAATTTGAGTAAACCCATAGGGAGATAAGTTGAAAATACGAGTTGAAAAGTAGTTTTTTCTTTTTCTACTCTAAAATTTGATGATGTAATGTAATATTATTTTATTATTTCCACTATTATTTTATAATTTCCTTAGGAGGCTCATTTTAGACCTCAAAATTCCCCTAGTGAATCTCTCCTTAGATAGAAATGCTTTCGGATTAATCAAATTGTTAGGATTAGGTCGACGTTTTGAACCAGCTAATGTGGTTCATCCTCAGGACAAGGTGGAGAGATTAATCGAACTCAAAGAATAAATAGAGGGGTTGCATCATTACCCGGAAATAGCCGATGAGAACTAGCCGTTAGGACTAGCTGTTAAGAACTAAGCGTTTGTCTACTCTGAGCCCCTACATGGAAATTGTCTAAAATATGGCTCCATTTCCTGAAATAAAACCATATTAGGCTACATGATATGACAAACACCTTTTCGCCCTTTTCCTGAGCATAATATAAAAAAATGTAAAAAATGTGAGAAAGAGATAGTTAATAAGCTAGAGATGGCATTATGATCCTTTATAATGTACCTATTGATGAGCCTCATCATCACCCCCCTAATGAAATGGTTGCTCATCCTCTGAGCAACTTAGTCATCCATGTTCATCTCTCTCATGGCCTTAATGGCCTCCCTAACATCCTAGGGTACCTCAGATGGAGTACCCTCTGGTAGGTAGAATCCTGCATTGTTTTCTACTTCAATCTGCTCCTTTTGTTCTTATGATGGGTCTCTTCCTTCATGCAATACCAATAGCAAAGGTGGACTGAGTTTCAAACCTATCCAATGTATTTTCATTCTTTGCATAGATCTTTTATATAAGGATGTATTCTCCAAGGAAGTTTTCAGTTTGTTAGTAGTGTGGTATTATCTGTTTTTCAAGCTGAGTGGTAAAGCATGCCATCTCCTTTGGGAAGCTTACAAACTGTTCTCTCCTAGAAACCTAACGGTATATTCAAAATGTGAAATTTATTTTTCTTGAGTTTCAATGTATATATGTGCCAACACAACATCATTAGAGACGAGTTGATGGTTGCCAATGATTTCTATTGGGCTCAATAACTTTGCCCTGATTTGCAAGGGTTCCTTCTCTTCTCTTTCCATTATTCCATTCACCTCTTTTGTTCTTGCTTCCTCATGTGCTAGCCAGGATGCCAAGGCCATCAACTTCATGTCATCTAGTATGGAATTAGGATGCCAATGGTTCATATTAGTCAGTATGAGGCTATGCATATAACAAGAATCCATCTTTGCCCTCTTTGTAGTCCTGAAATGGTAGGGAACCATATTGAGCTAAGGTTTTGATTTGGAATTGTAACCATTGTTCCTTCAGATAAAATTTATAGGACTTTGAAGGCCTCTTGTATTTCATAGCCTCCATACATAGAATTTGCATGGTGACACGTTGGGTTTCTTTTTCTTGTAGCTACTCTTTCAACCTCGTTTTCTCTGCTTGCAACTGCTCCTTCATGACATATTCTCTGAGCCTTACATTAACCAAATATTTTCCCATTTCAATAACCCTTTCTTCCATAAACCCCACATCTCCAAAATTCTTTGATTTGGTGAGTTGCATCCATCTATGGGTGTTTTATCTCTCTATTTATAGCTCATATAGAAGTGGGATTGTGAATTTTTCAGGGACTAGTCTCCCTCCTTCAATGCAATTTTAATAAGACCCCATGCTAGGTTGTGGGCTAGGTTCTAGAAGATATGGGAAGTATTTTTCAAAGGTCCTTGGGGAGGCTTATACCTCTTGTACTTTTTTTTTTTTTTCATTTTGTACCTCCATTTGTACATCTTTCCCCTCTATTTGAAATTTTTTCCCCTCTATTTTCACATTCTACCCCTCCTTTAGAATGCTATGTCCCTCATGTAGCATGATCTATTTCTCCTATAACATGATATTTTCTTATTTTTGGAGGTCTGTTGGTGTCTTGGGTTGCTTATAGGAGGTTGATGTAGTGGTAGGTATCCTCACATAGGCTATAGGAGTCTTTGGTTTGGGATTTGGAGAGGTGACCTCTTCAATTTTTCCCTCAGATGGCCCCACCTCCTCTTTCTTGCTTGAGGACTCTTCAATTGTAATGGGGACTTTTGTGGGAGTTTGTGGTCTCCCCTGCTTGATTCTAGTGCTCTTCTTGGTCTTGAAGTAGAGAGGGGCTTGATTTGGTATGTTGTTTTTGGGTTTTATATGAGTGCATAAGGTAGCTAAAGTGGCAACTACCTCATGATCAATGTTCCCTGGGGAAAACTGCTTTGTTGAGGGGATATTTTTGTTTCCTTTGGTTCAATATTCCTCTCTTCTTGTTTTTATCCCCCTTATTTCCCTTCTTCTCCTCCTTCTACCTATGCCTCAGTTTCTTCTTCTTCCTATGTTTTCATTTCTCCTTCTTCTGTTGTCTTTTCTATTTCCTCCTCCTCTGTTCTTATGTCTCTACCATCAAGGCTAGATGCAAGTGTTTCCCCAAGAGTAATGTTCTAGGTTCCAATAAAGGTTTCTTTGTCCATGTCTATGAATTTGGAACACAATACAGGGATTTTCAACTTGTTCAAGGAATCCACCACTATTAGTTTGATAAGGCCATGGTGGGTTAGGTGCTGGTGTTTTCCATCTCTTACTTTCTAGCTCATTTACCTCATGGAATGAAGGAGGAAGTATGGCACATTTAGTCTCTGAGCAAGAGGAACATCTACCTTAAATCTAGGTACACGAAACAACCTAAAGTGGGAGGAATATACCACACTAATTCTGCCCTCAGAAGGCATGTATTTTAGAATATGATATTCCACCTCATCCCATGGATAAGGTAGGATTTCTCTCCTAAATCCATTGTTTTCCTCCACATGTTTCTCTTTTGCCAATGAAGAAATTATTTTTTGCAGTGACACTGGTGGCCTTGTCTTCTCTAGTCCATTTTATTCGTAAAGGCACGATGGTTACTCTACTAATTACTTCAAGGCTTGGATATATATCCAACCCCCTCACAATTGTGGTGGCTTTGTCCTCTATTTGTGAATTTAAATCCATGGAAAACTCAAAGGCATTGTCATCATCATACCCCTGCAATAATTTGAAGAATCCTAGCCACTCGTGTCTTCTAAAAATATCTACCATAGGAGGGTGAAAATGGATTATCTTGGTATCTGAGGGCTCCCTTCTATTAAATACACCCACATATTTTCTTTAGGCCTTTGACTAAGTGAGGGAGAGGTGTTTCCATTATGGATTTAGAATCTAATTCAGTGATAACAGTAGATCACAAATCCATTATCATCCCAATTTTTATGATTTAAGCACTATCCTTTTCAAACAAACCTTTTTTATTTCACAATTATATTACTAATGTCTGTAGAATTTTCAAGAGAATTTGAATGCAATTTTGATGGATGTATGATGGTGATGGTGAAATAAATTCTTTGACGAGCGCTCTGAGATGAAGATGGAAAATTTGGAATCAATTGGACCCTTTGTTGCTCATTTTTACCCTCTCGGTGTTCCTGTAGCAATTACAGTGCTTCCTGTAGCACCTTCTTGTGGCAACAACAGGTCAAGGTTCGAAGCTCCTCGGTGGCTCAACAAACACTCCCTATCTCTAATTGTTCTTGAAATGAGAAGATACACAAAGGAAATTGTGCCCAAGTACATAATATGCGATTTTTGAGTTGGGCTTGGAGCATTGTGATGACCTGTCATTCACATAAGGTTTCCTCACTTGGACCGCTGGCCCCACTATGAGTGATTATTCTTCTCTCCTCGTAATCACCACTCACTACTGGTGATCCCAATTTGGTTGATGTGACACCTCCATGTTTCATGAGTGTTTACCAATCACTTTTAGTTTATTTGGTAAGGGTGGCCAAGCTAAATAGCCACCTTTTCTTATTAAAACTTCTCCTCTCTAGGAATGCTAGACATATGCAATGTAACTTTTTGTTAATATCTAATAAAAAGTTCGATTTTTTCTCGGGAAAAAAAAACTTCTCCTCTTTATATTCATTCATTTTAGTCAATTACACATAGGGAGAGAGTGAGAGTCTGCCATACCTGAGCCTACCTCATGGTGGATTCGGTTGCAGGGACTTGCATGGTGGAGATGGACCATAAAATTGACATCAAGGGAGTTTGACTTGTTGTCTTATTTTCCTGTGTATGTCCTCATTTTCTCCGTGATACTTGACTGTGGTGTTTGTTGTGTGTGTGTAGGTACTTTGCTGATATCCAAGTTGTTGCTGTTGGCGGAGAATCTTCCTGGGAGTGCCATAGATTCTTCAAGGTAATTTCACAAGTTCCCACTATCTCTTTTGATGATAAATAAAAAAATACATTTCTTCCCTAGTGATTACATAGGTTTGCTATAGGAGAAGGTTCTCTTCATGTAGAAACCCATTCCTTACACCTTTGGATCTTCAATCTGCATGGGGTGATGATGGTAAGTGTGGTAAGGATTAAATCCATAACCCACTTGTAAAATGAGTCTAAGTCCACTTAAAGTTGTAGACGAATTTCATCCTTGGGTGTGGGCTTCCCAATCCTCTGGCAATGATCACATATGCTGGTATACCTTCCTGCATCTTGATGGAGAGTGGACCAATAGTAGCCAACTTGTAAGGCTTTGAAACCTATCCTCTTGGCAACAAAATTACCCCCACAAGGCCCATCATGGCATGCTGAGAGGATGTAAAAGACCTCCTCTTCCTTGACACATGTCCTTATAATCTAATCTAGCCCCGTATTGAAAGGATTGCCACTAATACAAGTGAAAGGGCGCTCTTTCTCACAATTTTTCTCTTCTCCTTGGATGAAAAATTTGGAGGAAATCTCCCAGAAACCAGGAAGCTAGATATGTCAAAAAACTAGGGCGGGAGCAATGAGATAGTAAATAGTTGCTCATATGGAAGTTAATCATCGACCATCCCTTCATCATCTCTATGAAAGTGAGTCTAGAAAAAAATACACAGCTATATTTTCTTTTCTTGGCTTATCAATATTAGTCAAATCAAAATATTGTAACAACAATAACCATCTAATAATTCTAGCATCCACATCAGGTTTGGTCATCAAATATTTAATAACTTCAATATCAGTATGCACAAAAGTATGGCACCTAGTGATATAGTTCCCAAAATTGTTCAAGGAGTGTACAACAACCAAGAGATCTTACTCAGTGACAATGTAATTCAAATTAGCCTTTGAAAGATTTACTGATGAAGTAAATGACATAGGGTAACTTGTCATATATTTTTCCCAAGACTGCCCCCACAACTTTTTCTAATGCATTAGTATGGACATGGAAAGGAAGAGCCCAATTGGGACCTCGAAGTATGGGAGCAGTGGTCAATTTCTCTTTTAAGATTTCAAGGGCCTCTTGACAACAACTTGACCAATGGAATTCTAAGTCCTTGGCCAACAATCCAAACAAAGGTGAAGCCACTTTACTAAAATACTTGATAAATATTCTATAATAACCAGCTAATCCCAATAAACTCCTAACATATCTCTGCTTTTTAGGGGTAGGGACCCTTTCGATGATGGAAATCTTGTTTGGGTCCACCTAAATCCCTTATTGAGATATGGAAAGGCCAAGGATAGTTCCCGCATTCATTAAAAATTCACACTTCTTTGGAATCAATGCGAAGTTCATTTCAATGAATTTCCTTAGGAATTTACCTATATTGGAGAGAGCTTCCAGAAATTCACATCCATATGGAGTGAAGTCATCCATGTATATCTCAACAGAGTCATGTACAAGCTCAACAAAGATGCTCAAAACTTCCCTTCGGAAATTGGCAGGGGCATTGCATAGACCGAATGGGAGGACTTTATAAGAAAAGGTACCCCAAGGACATGTGAATGCAGTCTTGTCTTGGTCTTCAGGACCAATCTGGATCTGATTGTAACCACTGAATCCATCCAAGAAAGAGAAGAATTTATTTCCTACAAGACCATCTAATACTTAGTCAATGAAAGGCAAAGGGAAAGGGTCTTTCTTTTTGGCTTTGTTCAATTCTCTATAGTCAACACATATTCTACACTTCCCATTCTTCTTTGGGACTAAGACTAAAGGGGACACCCATTCACTATCTGAGACGGGGTATATGAACCCTGCATCTAGCAAATTTTACAGCTCTTCCTTCATTATGTCCTTAAGGGATGGGTTCATTGTCCCTTGAGCTTGATGGACAGGTTTGCATCCCTATTTGATATAGATGTGATGCATACAGACTAAGGGATGCACCCCTTTAATTTCTTTATAGTCCTAAGAAAAAGAATATAAGTGCTCTCTCAACATTTTTCATGATTTTCCTCTTGGTTTTCTGAGAGAGGGTTAATCTTCAAGGTTATAGATGGGGAAAATTCTATAATTTTTACATGGTCAGCACTTGGTTTGACTGAACACAACTCAGTCCAAGGAAAAGCCTCAGATTATTTCACTAGCTCATCAAGAGAGTTGGTATTGGGGGGTTGGTTCTGTAGGATATGATTAGTGAGGTCATCTTCATCAGGTTGCCCCCCTCCTATAACACAATCTAGAGTATATATCAGGTAGGGCGTTGCATGATACAATTAATGTTCTTATTCCTCCTCCTCAAGCAAAAAAGGTAGATCATGTCTCAAACTGAGTCAGAGGATACAACATGTGTTGTTTTCATATGTGCCCATTGTTGATGGTCATGTTCCCAGCTCTACAACTGATATAGGCATCATTAGTGGCCAACCAAGGTATTCCTAAGATAAGAGGATAACCATTGAACTTGGTTTTTGTTAGGTCCCTATATTACTATGGTAGTCCCTTATTGTTCTTAGTGTATCCCCCTTATTGTTATTGTTGTACCCCTGTAATTGTTACATTAAAATTTGTCACCATGACATTTTACTGTTCATATGGGTCTATCACCATCTATATCATGTTGCCTTAGAGGTCAAAAACAATAATTTTCATGAATCAAGTCTTGGAATTGGAGCAAAAATCTTTAAAGCCTTTAAAATTATACCTGCGTAGTTTTTCTAGACTTTCCTTGCGCATGCGCCACTGTTCTGTCCATAAAATGCGACAAGTCCTGCACTTTTTTCCACTATTACCTGTGCACCCCCGTGAAAAGCAAATAAAATAAAGGAGTAAATTCTAGAAGCCTAGCTAGTTGAATATTCTCCCAACTAGAAGCTTCTAGAGTCGCGATCAGTTCGAGCTTTATCCCTCCACACATGGAGCTTATCCCTTGGTCCATGGAGCTAAAATCCCTTCATGAGAGGAATCCATCCCCCTCCTCATGGAACTGAAGCTACCTCCATTTCCCTATAAATTTAGCTCAATTTTCAGGTTGAAGGATAGATACTGAAGTAGACTGTAGACACACATAGATTGTGAATGACAAAAGCTGACTTATACAGTTTCTAAGTTGAAGAGAGTTCATAAGAGTGCATACTTTCTACACTAGTGAGTTGTTGTTGGCATGAGAATGATCACACCCTTGTGTCTATAACTCCATGCTGGTATTTAGAGAGGACGGCTTATCAGACTGAAGGAGAAACGATTTTTCAAGACCCTGGGAGAAATCTGTACGACATAAAGGCATCAGGTTGTGAGATTACTCTTTTTATTCAAGATAATACATATGGATCTCTGTTTATCATTGACTTGTTTCTATTCTTATTGAAATAACATCAGTACTTCGAATCCTTGATCACTAAGTTGGATTAGCATTTCATGATTATTATATGTTGCAGATGCTTTGATCCTTTGTCTTTTCTTTGATTGCAGGTTCTACTTATTGGAGAAACCACTTTGGAATGACAGGACAAAAGACTACATCAAACATTGGATTTCAAGGTAGGGGCATGTCCTCTCTACTTTATTATAATAATTTTTAAATGTAATTAATATAGAGGAAAATGTTTCCAAATGGATCTTTGTTTCTAGTTACTCGATGGAGTACTAGGGATATCGCTCTTGTCTGCAAGAGGGATTAATCCACTTAACAAAATGGAGACCATACTGGGGAACTAGAACTTAGTTTTCTTTGTTTATTTTCAGTTTGAATTTTAATTTTTCTGATTTTGACTTCTCTGAGTTTGGTTGGCTAGATAAATTTTAAGAATCCTTGAAAAAGAAATCTTATTATTTATTTTTTCCAAGTTTTTCCTTGACTGTGTGGTTTTCGGCAGAAAACAGTGCGACAACCTGCACAACTTTTAGTTCAATTGAGTGTGCATGTGCACTGTATTCCATTGTAAACTGCACACCCCCGGAAATTTTTGAAAAAATTAAATTTCTCCTTTTTAGAGCCAGATAACCGGATTCTTCAAGTTTGCCCTGATCCATTTACAATCTCGTCACTCTTTGTTAAGTTAATAGGGTGTTTTGAATATTCATTTTTGAGAAATTCTTAATTTTATTTCCTTTGGTCATTACTTCGAGGTTTGTCTCAGTTTTTTTTAACAATTTTTGCATCTTTTTGCTTTTGTTTTTTGCAAAAAAATTTCCAGTGTCTGAGTGTTAATCACCTTTGAGTGTTTTTACTTTTGACCTTTGGAATTCTCACCCAATTTTCTTTACTTACACTTGATTGGTTCCTTAGATTACATTAGTGAAGGAAAATAGTCTTGTTGTTCTTTTTCTGATTTGGAATCATCTTGTGTTTGAGAATTCTCTTACATAGATTACATTTGCATAGTTAGAATTCTCCTTTTTCAGAATATGAACGAAAAATGTGCATAGATTACATTTGCATATTTTTCATGTGAATTGTGCATAGAGTACAACTACATAGTTTACATTTTGGAAAGTCAATGATAGATTTAGATCCGTTACTAAATTTACATGTTGTTATGCTTGTTTTCAAACATGAAAATAATAAAAAAATATTTTGAATTGATTAGTATTATTTTTTCTTACTGAAATTAGTGCATTAGAGAATTTGTTATATTTTCTCTTATTTATCAGTCTTTGCATTGTTGGAAGAGAATGAAACCTCTCTCCTTACTTTAGTTAGGATTCATCGAAGTGAAAGATTACATTATCATATTCGATTGCATTCAGTTTTGGGTCAGGTCATAACACCACTGGTTTCATATCCATTTACCCTTTGAGTAAAAAACAACCAAAATAACACAACACTAAATAAAATCAATCTAGACATTTTTTACATTTTCTAGGGCTCTTTCCACCAATCTAGTTCAAGATTAGTACTTTGGAATAGGGATTAGGTAACTTTCTAAAGAAACTAAACAACAATAGTATCTTGCGGTAAGAAAAAAATCCAATTGTTGCATTTGTGCTCTGGGAAGCTCTTCTTAAAAGAGTCAAGCACAAAATCATGTTAGACCCAATGAGGTAATCGTACCTATCTCATTGGCAAAGATAGAATTTGTGCACGTAATACAAATGGTAAAACTCAGATTAACCGTTGTCGAGGAGCCTAAGGTCACTTGTTGGCAAACCTCAGATTTACCATGTCAAGGAGCCTTCAAGGGAATTGAGCTTGATACTCTGCCCTTACGTGTATATTGGATCATAGACTGTTCCCCGAGGTGCAATTGTCTCAGTTGGTGACCTTAGTGGCCATAATATTTAGGATTTTTCCCAAGGTGATGGTGGAGGGAAGGTCTCACTATACTTGGAGCAGACGTTGACTAGACTCACTTGGACTTTCCGGAGGGTACTATTCACTTCGAGATGGCATAGGGAAGTTACTTGCACCAGAATGTTTCATTAAGAAGGTTTTCAGGGTAACTGTTTTTACCGCTAATTTTTCACATTGATCTCTGCGACATTGGATTTCATCACGAACTAGTGATTTCGCTGTGAAAACAAACTATTTGTGTGTGGTTTGACTCCTAGATTTGATAGCACATTTTAATTTATTTGTTTTTACTTTTTAGAGACCTTAGGTGTGGATTATGAATTTGAATTGTTAATATTTTTAAATTGTTAATAAAATTCATTGAAGTTGAATCTAATGGAAACTGTTTAGGAATTTACCAACCAACGAACCCCTCTTAACGAGAATCCTAGTACTTTTCCTTGCTTTGGAAATGTTGGTCCTCCTTATATGGCTACATTGTAATTACCTGTATTTACCATAGGTTTACTGGTATGGTTATTTTCAACTTTGTTGGCCTCAAACAATCAAAATTTTCCACCTCAACCGGATGCTTCACCTCAACATATTTCAGCATCTCAACATCACCAACCTCATGTTGACCCTTTACCTTCTTCGCCCAACAGAGTCTTCCTCCCTTTCTTCTTCTTCGCTTGGTAAAAGCCTTGATGCTAGTAACTAGGTGGCTAAGAAGAAGAAGAAAGGGAAGAAGAAGAAGAAGCAAGATAAGAAATAAGTCAACCAACCAACCATGGTTGTAAGTTTTGGTAGTGTTGAGGAAACCTCCAACATACATCGTAAACCAAATACCCTTGCAAGGTTTGTAAGGGTGACCACTTCCTTATCAATTTTCCTGGTACTCCTAAGGCCTTGGAAGTATGGTCTAAACATTTTCATCAACTTACTGTTAACCATCAACCAATGATTGTCAGGTTCCTGGGAAAAAGGGTAAAGTTAGGTTTCCTTGTAGGTTATACAAAGGGAGTCATCAAACTCACATTTGCCCTCACATGGATGAAGCCTCAAAATTGTTGGAAAACCTTACTGTTCCACAACAACAACTTCCAACTGGTTACCGTAAAATTTCTCCCAACCTACTATCAATTGACAAAGTGATTGATCTAATTCCAAGTACATTCAATCCCACTCTTCCATTGGAGAGTGAAACTCATGTCACTCAGGTTGATGATCCATTAGTTGATCAAGTGGTCGACTTGATTTCACATTCGGTTGATCCCTCTCTTCCTGTAGAGAGTGAAATTGGTGAAATTCCCTCCGGCGTAGAAGAATCTCGATGTAACAAGAATAACCCGAGGGGTAGGCGTAACTCGTCTTCCTTCCTCCATCCCTTTTCAAACCATTGTGAAGGCTTGTGGTAAGAATGTGCACCGCACAAATGTAGATGAAGGTGATTTTGTTAGTATTTTATCCTCAACTGCTTGGAAAGATTTGGGTTCCCCTCAACTTGTGCCTGTTACACATAATCTGTTAGCTTTTAACATAACCATTAGTGAAACTTTAGGGATCCTTCCTAAGTTTCCTATTACGTTGGAAGGTAAAACTGTAAGTATTGATCTTATGGTAGTCCGAGGCCCCTTGGATTTCAATTTGCTCCTTGGGCGAGACTATGTCTATGCAATGAAAGCTGTCGTATCGACACTATTTTGCGTGATGTCTTTCCCTCACAATGGAAACATTGTGACTTCTGACCAAATTTCATTCGATAATCTTGATTCGACTAACAAAAATGCAACACCCTTGAATTTTCCTTATATGGAAGTGGTATCTACCCCGCCACGGGTTAACTATATGGCAACCAGTCCCATGTTTTTAGTTACCGATGCAAGCTAGCCTCTCACTGTTTGCTCAACTTCCTTTGACTTAGATCGGGTAATTGAGATGGTGAACCCTAAGGGGTATTTGAACACAATGTTCTTATCCATATTGAGTCCCTTGACATAGGTTCCTTCCAGAGAACTGTTCTTCCATCTGATGAAGACCTCTTGAAGGCCATGATTGAGGTGTGTCCCTTGACATGTGTTTCTTCCAGTTGGAAGCCATGATCAAGGTTCTCTAAGAGGAGAGCTCCTTTTACCGTGTCAACCACGTTAAAAAATGAACCAGTTGGTCATGAGGATGGTTCTTTTACTGTGTCAACCTCGTTAAAAAAATAAACATACACTTTTGAGGATTTTTCTTTTCCTGTGTCAACCTCGTTAAAAAATGAAACATGTATTCTTGAGCATAGTTCCTTTTCTTGTGTCAAGATCGTTAAAAAATGAAACAAGGATCCATGAGGAGAGTTCTTCCTGTGTCAACCTCATTAAAAAATGAAACAGGTTCCCAAGAGGATAGTTCTTTTCCTGTGTCAACTTCATTAAAAAATGAAACAAGTTTCCATGAGGATAGTTCCATTTATTGTGTCAACCTAATTAAAAAATGAATCATTTCAGCATGAGGATTGTTCTTTTACTATGTCGGCCTCGTTCAAAAATGAAATAGGTTTCCACGAGTATAGTTTCTTTTACTGTGTCAACCTCGTTAAAAAATGAATCAGGAAATGAGAATAATTCTTTTCCTGTGTCAAGATCATTAAAAAATGAAACAAATCCTCTCCTAATTGAGTCAAGTATTTGATTAGATCTCGTATGTGTCAAGTCTAGTCTTTCATCTGATCTCGTAAATGAACCTTCATTCCATCCAACTATTAGTAACTAGTAGTCTACTTAGTTGAATGAAATGAAGCTTGGGGGGCATGTGCTCTTGTAGGTTACGCTTGGGGGGCATTGAAACTTATCTCAAGCATGTTTTTCCCTTTGTTTCAAGCTTGTTTAAAAATGAAACAAACCTATCTCAAGCATAATTTTCACTGTTTCAAGCTTGTGTAAAAATGAAACTACTTTCAAGCATAGTTTTCCTCTGGTTCAAGCTTGTATAAAAATGAAACCTATCTCGAGTCCATTTCGGTTATTATTTTCAAGACTCATTAAACTCATGAAAATCCTGAGATTATTTTGCTATCTTTCATTCTCATAAAACATATGCAAATGCCGATTTCTTTCCTTCTTTTCTGACTCGTAAATTAAATTGAAAATTGACCATTTGAGTATACTTTTATCACTTTTTCGGGCTCTGTAAAAATACGAAAAACTGAAACTCTAGAGTCCTCTTTTAAGCCCTTTTCAGACTCTTGAAATATGAAAATATTGCTGAGTACTTGTCTATTCGAATTTGTTAAATTAAATGAACAGTCGTCCTTTTAGTATAAGTTTACCCCTTTTCTGGACTGAACTAGACTAATTACGAAAAAGGTACACGTTGATAAGCATGGTCAATAGAGTTCTCTCTTGCATTATTTTGTCCTTTTTTGGGCCTGAGAGACTAAATTTATGAAAAAGAAGAACCGTAGAGTTTACTTATGTTTTTATTCTGACTCCCTAAAACTGAAAAATGCCGAGTCTCTCCCATACCGGACTCGTTAAAATTTAACAGTAAAGGACCTGTCGATTACAACAGGACCGAACCACTCCTTCTTGGTGGTTTCTCTCACACTTGTTAATGGTTCACATCACTGACTGATAATCAAGTGGTTTCTAACATGTTCAACTTCAACACCATCAATTGCATGGATAGATTCGTACTAGTTCGGGAAGCGAAAATCAAGACCCTAGATCTAGTTTCCATCATCCAGGCAGCGAGGAGTTTTATTATTCATGATACAATAGACTACTTATAACAGATGGCTACATCCATACTATGTCTACTTTTGATGTAATATTGAAATCATATATGTACTAGAAAATTTAGTTAGTTTTGATCTAAGTATGGGAATGCCTACCTCAGCGATGATATATATATATGTTTGCATTGATTTTTTTTACAGGTTTTCAACCGGTGTCTCCAATCCAATCCTTAGAATGATAAAGCACTTCACTCTTCAGAATAACCTCAGACTTCACACTTTAGGAGACAATTTGTTACACTAAAATTTGTCACCATGACATTTGACTGTTCATATGGGTCTATCACCATCCATATCATGTTCCCTTAGAGGTCTAAACACTAATGTTCTTGAATCAAGTCTTGGAATTGGAGAAAATCTCTTTAAAACCTTTAAAAGTATACCTGCACGATTTTTCTAGCCTTTCCTTGCGCATGTGCCACATTTTTGTCCATAAACAACGACAAATCTCGCACTTTTTGTCACTATTACCTGTGCACCCCCGTGAAAATAAAATAAAAGAAAAAAATAAATTCTATAAGCCTAGCTAGTCAAATATTCTCCCAACTAGAAGCTTCTAGAGTCGCGATCAGTTCGAGCTTTATCCCTCCACTCATGGAGCTTATCCCTTGGTCCATAGAGCTAAAATTCCTTTATGAGAGGAATCCACCCCCCTCTTCTTGGAAATGAAACTACCTCCATTTCCCTATAAATTGAGGTCAATTTTCAGGTTGAAGGGTAGATACTGAAGTAGACTGTAGACACACATAGATTGTGAATGATAGAAGCTAACTTATACAATTTCTAAGCTAAAGAGAGTTCATAAGAGTGCATACTTTCTACAATAGTGAGTTGTTGTTGGCATGAGAATGATCACACCCTTGTGTCTATAAATCCATGCTGGTATTTAGAGAGGAAGGCTTATCAGACTAAAGGAGAAACAATTGTTCAGGACCCTGAGAGAAATCTGTACGACATCAGGGCATCAGGTTGTAAGATTACTCTTTTTATTCAAGATAACACATATGTATCTCTTTTTCTCATTGACTTGTTTCTATGCTTATTGAAATAACATCAATACTTAGACTCCTTAATCACTAAGTTGGATTAGCATTTCCTGATTATTATATGTTGTAGATTCTTTGATCCTTTGCCTTGTCTTTGATTGCAGGTTCTACTTATTGGAGAAACCACTTTGGAACAACAGGGCAAAAGACTACATCAAACATTGGATTTCAAGGTAGGGGCATGCCCTCTCTACTTTATTATAATAATTTTGAAGTGCAACTAATCTAGAGGAAAAGTTTTCCAAATGGATCTTTGTTTCTAGTTACTCGTTGGAGTATTAGGGAGACCACTCTTGTCTGAAAGTGGGAATAATACACATAACAGTAACCCCCATATTTTTGTTATTGCGCCCTTACATTATTATTTTTAGGTCGGATAGGATTATATTACGACCCCATGGAATCCTATATATAGAAGGACATTTTTTCATTTGTATCATCCAATAATTGTTCATTTATGTAATGTAAAGGAGGTTTCCCCTCGAAGTGGCTTATTTATAAGGTGTTGATCTCTCTTTTCTTCCATTTTTTGAGCTGGTTTCATAACATTTGGTATCAAAGCTTTGGATTCTAGGGTTTCACTGCTCCAAACAGGCCATAGTGGCATTTTATCTATAATTTTTTTTTTCTACGAAGGTTCAGAAGCTGAAATTTTTACCACATGAAGCCGAAATCTTGAGGAAATTCATGTAAAAATTTCAGATCTTGGTTCACAATATTTTCGGAGATATGATTTGTGGAAGTTAGGGTTTTTGCAGGCTCCCAAATTTCATCTAAAAGAGATGACCTTGGGAAAATTTTCATAACTCTCACTCTGAGCATCCGATTGAAATTATGTAAAAATTAGCCGAAATTACATGGACCTTATTTTCCTGTGTATCAATTTCAAAGCCGAAGGAGGAAACGGTGACAAGTGGCAGGTCATACAAGTGCACTCTACTGAACTAGTCCATAATTAGGTCATTGTGGGACATTGGGCATAACTTTGTCTTGAATCATCCAAATCAGGGTAGACCTATGACACTCGAAAGAAGTTTCAGAGAGCTACTATATGACCTAATTTTAGATATTGAAGATCCGAAATCACAAAGATAATTCAGTTTCAATATCGAGCTCCTAAAAATCAAGAAAAAGGTGCGTATTTGTTTCTGAAATTGCATAAGTCTTGTTTGAAAAATCAGTTTGAAGTGATTCCAAGGGCATATTGAAGCATATATATCAGTATTGGGTTCTAAAATGCCCCCTAAAAAGAATTCAGCACCCATTAAGCCCTCATAATAATCTACTATGAGTCATGAAGATGAAGAAGTGCAACATGATATATCAAAATTACATGAGCAAGTGCACCAAATTTCGTTCTCGCAAAGAGAAACAAAAAATGAAATGTAAGTTTTGAAGAAAGGCGTGGAAGCTAAGATGGATGGTTTGAAGAAGGGCATGGAAGCTAATATGGATGGTTTGAAGGAAGGCATGGAAGATAATATGGATGGTTTGAAGAAAGGCATGGAAGCTAAGATATATGGTTTGAATAATGGCATGGAAGACATGGAAGGTTTGAAGGAAGGTTTGACAAAGTTGATACAAGAAATGATTCCTAATGGCGAAAATATAGTAGAGGAAACTAATGATGAGAAAAAAAAAAATGTCAATCGTGATTTCATAAA
Organism: Pinus albicaulis; assembly: GCA_034641835.2. Taxonomy (NCBI): domain Eukaryota; kingdom Viridiplantae; phylum Streptophyta; class Pinopsida; order Pinales; family Pinaceae; genus Pinus; species Pinus albicaulis. Next base: position 125,109,014 of record CM076575.1, read on the forward strand.
ATCGATTTTTGGATGGAAGACCCACCATATTCTAAAGATCGATATGAGTAAGTTTTATGGCAAGGATCCCGTAACATGGATACTACAGATGGAGCAATATTTTGATTTCAGTAACGTGAAAATCACACAAAAGGTACGCATTGCAACTTTATATTTAGAACAAAATACATTTGTATGGTATCGATGGATTTGCTTCCATAAAAAAATGTCACTTGGTCAAATTTTACGGAGGAAATGATAACACATTATGAGGATACAAAGAGAAACACCTTCTGCAGCCAATTGATAAATCTCAAACAAAATGGTTCAGTGGTGGAGCACATTGAAGACTTCCAAAAATCGAATATAAGGGTAACTTATATTCCAGAGGAACACAAGATTGATGTCTTCATAGGGACTTTAAAGGATAAAATGAAACACGAGGTTCACCTTTGGGAACTTGATTCATTGGAGAAGGCATTCAGGTTGGCAATAAAAATTGAATGTAAAATTATGGAGACAAGGAATCCTACCACTCACATCTATAAATATGGAAGTGTTGCTACTCCTAAAATTCCACAACCTACAAGGTTGACACCACAACAATTGGAAGAAAAAAAAGCAAAAGGGCTTTGCTACAGTTGTGATAGAAAATGCACTAAAGGTCATAAGTGTGCTGAGAAGAAATTATTTTACATAGATTATGAATAGGAGGAATAAAATGAACAAGAAAATTCAAAAGAAGAGGATATACACTAGGAACCAACCATAGAGAAAGAAGAAATGAGTCTGACGATATCATGTAATGCATTGGAAGGAATTACCACTCCTAAAAATCTCAAGATAGAAGGATATATCAAGAAGAAAAAGGTAATATTGTTGATTGATTCAGGTAGTACCCATAATGTTATTCATTGTACGATAGCCAAGGAATTGAATTGCTTCCTATACCCAACACCAGAATGTCAAGTGATGGTTGCAAATGGAGGAACTATAAATTTCTTTGGAAAGTGCCATAATATCAAGCTAACCATGGGGGAATATGTATTGAATAGTCCAATGCTTTCCATTCTAATGGTAGGTGCTTATGTTGTACTGGGAGTACAATGGTTACAATCTTTTGGGACGGTAGCTTTTAATTTTCAAGAAATTTTCTGGAATTTTTTTTCGGAAGAAAAGGAAGTCAAATTATGGGGTATCGCAGGGAAGCCGAAAAAGATAATAAGCTCTATTTTCATGACAAAGCTTCTGAAGAAAGAGCAACGAGGTGTAATTTCATAATTATGATCACTAGAAGTTCCAACATCAAAATCATATATTTCTCCAGATCTTCAGAAAGTCTTGGACAATCATTCCAAGGTGTTTGAAACTCCCAAAGGACTCCCACCTATTCGTGATCATGATCATGCTATTCATTTGATTCAGGAAGTGTTCCTCCAAACATCAGGCCTTAAATATATCCTTATGTCCAAAAGCGTGAAATTGAACGTATGATTTCAGAAATGTTAGAGGTTGGTATAATCCATTCTAGTCAAAGTTCTTTCTCTGCTCCAATAGTATTGGTTCACAAGAAGGATGGATCATGGCGCATGTGTCCATATTATAGGGAGCTCAATAAGCTCACTATTAAAGATAAATTTCCCATTCCTGTGATTGATGAATTATTGGATGAATTGCATGGAGAAATTTATTTTACCAAGTTGGATCTTCATTCAGGATATCATCAAATTAGAATGAAGACAGGGCATATTTCGAAAACAACATTTCGAACTCATGAGGGTCATTATGAATTTTTGGTCATGCCTTTTGGCCTTACTAATTCACCTTATACATTTCAAGGGTTGATGAATTCCATTTTCAAACCCTTCCTTAGAAATTTTGTGTTAGTATTTTTTGATGATATACTAATCTACAATAGGTCTTGGAAGGATGATGTTCAACATGTTGATAGGGTGCTGAAACTATTGGAGGAGAAACATTATATGCAAACAACTCCAAATTTTTCTTTGGAGTACAAGAGGTGGAATATATGAGTCATATTGTATCTCACAAAGGTGTTAAGGTAGACCCTAACAAAATTAAAGACATCAAGGAATGGAAAGTCCCCACAACCATAAAGCAGTTGCGAGGATTTCTCGGGTTAACAGGGTATTATCGCAAGTTTGTTAAGAATTATGGGAGAATAGTAGCATCTCTAACAACATTATTGAAGAAAGATGCATTTTCGTGGACTCCTGAAGCAACTAAGTCCTTTGAACATCTTAAAGAGGCAATGTTCCTAGCACCGGTCTTAGCTACGCCACAATTCACAAAAACCTTTATTGTGGAATGTAATGCCTAGGAAATGGAATTGGTGTTGTTTTAATGTAAGAAGGAAGACCCATTGCTTTTGAAAGTCATCCAATCAAAGGAAAGTATTTACAGAAAGCTATTTATGAGAAGGAAATGTTGGCAATACTACATGCACTAAAGAAATGGCGACCTTACCTAATGGGAAGACACTTCAAGGTAAAAAACGATCATGATAGTCTTAAACACTTTTTGGAACAAAGACTATCTTCAGAAGAGTAGCAAAAATGGGTCACAAAGATGTTGGGTTATGACTTTAATATCATATACAAAAAAGGGAAGCTAAATGTTGTTGCAGATGCACTCTCAAGAAAGAATGAAGAGGTGGAAGCATTGCTTTGTGCCATTTCTATTATCCAACCAGATTGGATAATTGAAGCAAGGGATGAATGGAAGAAGGACAAAGAAGTGTGGATACTCATTCAAAAGTTGCAGCAAGATCCTAGTACATTTGATACATTTAGTTGGAAAAATGGTTCCTTATGGTACAAATATCACTTATATCTTTGTAAGAATTCCCAAATAAAACGAAATATTCTTTTGTAATTGCACACTTCTCCTTTAGGAGGACACTTAGGATTTTTAAAAACTTACCACAGGGTGAAGAAATAATTTTTCTGGGATGGCCTTAAATCTGATATTCAAAATTTTGTGGTAGAATGTTTGGTTTTCCAGCAAAATAAAGTTGAGACAATTAAGATGTCGGGTCTTCTACAACCTTTATCCATTCCAATTCAACGTTGGGAGGATATTTCAATTTATTTTATCACAGGTTTACCTAAGTCTGAAGGAAAGAGTGTCATCATGGTGGTAGTTGATAAACTTACCAAGTAAACACACTTTTGTGCATTATCTCATCCATTTAAAGCAAGTACAGTTGGTACTACATTTATGGAAACAATTCAAAAGCTACATGGAAACCCAAAGATTATTGTAAGCGACAAAGATCCCATTTTTACTGGAAATTTTTGGAGGAGATTATTTTATTGTTTGGGCACTCAACTAGCTCATAGCTCATCTTATCATCCTCAATCCGATGGTCAAACTGAGATAGTGAACAAATGTTTGGAAGGATATATTCGTTGTTTTGTATCTGATAAATAAACACAATGGGTCAAGTGGTTACCTATGGATGAATGGTGGTATAACACTTCCTTCCATATTATAGCAAAAATGACCCCATTTATGGCACTTTATGGATATCATCCACCATCCATCACATTATATTTAAGAGAAAATTCTAAGGTTCATGCAGTGGAAGATCACATTGAGCATCAACAAGAAGTTCTCCAACTCTTAAAGGATAACCTAAATTTGGCACAAAATCGAATGAAACAACAGGCAGATCAACATCGTAGCGAGATAAGTTTTGATCTAGGAGACTGGGTATTTTTATGGCTACAACCATAGAAAAAAATGTCCCTCAAGCAAGCTAAGAAGGATAATAAATTATCACGAAAGTACTATGGTCCTTACAAGGTGTTGCAAAAGAGTGGTACTATGTCATACAAATTGGATCTTCCTGCTTCTTCGTGAGTGCATCCAATTTTCCATGTTTAATGCATAAAGAAGGTTATAGGTGATAAAATTCCAGTTCAAACAATATTTCCAGAACTTGATGAGGAATGAAAAATTATATTGGAACCTGAAGCAGCCACGGAAACGAGAACTCGACAACTACAAAATCGATCAATTTCAGAGTATCTCATCAAGTGGAAGAACCTACCCATTGAAGATTCTACATGGGAGGATGAGAATTTTATACAGAAGCATCCAGAGCTACTCAAGCGTTTAGGACAACACATTTTTGAAGGATAGGGGCATGCTAGGTCCCTATATTACTAGTTTAGTCCCTTATTGTTGTTAGTGTAGCCCCCTTATTGTTATTGTTGTACCCATGTAACCCCCATATTGTTGTTATTGTGACCTTACATTATTATTGTTAGGTCAGATAGGATTATATTATGACCCCATGGAATCCTACTTATGGAAGGAAGGTTGTGTCATTTGTATCATCCAAGAATTGTTCATTTATGTAATGTAAAGGAGGCTTCCCCCTTGAAGTGGCTTATTTCTATGGAGTTGACCTCTCTTTTCTTCTATTTTTGGAGTTGGTTTCATAACATTTTTGGGTTGGAGTTACAGGAAGTGATCCAAATTTAATCAGGAATGAAACAAAATACAAAGATAATCACAAATACAGAGATGCAAGCGAAATAATACTTCATTTAATTAATATATTAAAAAACGTTGTTTAGGGGGTCAAAATTGCTCTAGAAGTTCAGGACCCGAAAATTGCTAAAAATAGTAAATAAAAAAACTGATGAAACTATATAGGTGGAATAGGTGGGTGGCCATCAATATCCACTTGTATCATTCCTCCCCTCTTAGGAAGAAATGATCCCCATTGCATGCAGAGCCTCCATGAGGTGTGGAAATTTCTGCTAAACCTGGTCCTTGGTGAGCCACTTGCCCTGGTGAAGGAGTTGGCCCGCTTTGACAACTCAATATAACTGGATCCACTGTTGGCGAGTGATCTTAAGCTGTGTCCATGATTCGATCAGTTTCAACCTATTCCATGCAGTATGGATTTAACTCTATCGACGTGAGTTGTTCTGCAATGTCGGATGTGTCAAGTAATGGTGGAAAGTATGGGCGAAGGGGATCCACATTGAACATTGGATCCAGGCCAAGGAATGGGGGAATTTTGAGATCAAAAGCATTATCTCCCACTGCCTTGATGATGGTGTAAGGCCCATTACGGAGTGGTATGAGTTTCCTATGGGCTCCGATTAGGCGTTCTTTCAGCAAATGCAGCCAAAATTTGCCACCCACCTGAAAATTGTGTGGCACCCGATGTTGATCATATCGCTGCTTGTACTTGGCATTGGATTTCTCCAAGATGTCTTGGAGCTCTTGGCAGACATGATGGATGTGTTTAATAAATATGGTTGCTTTATCAGCCTCATATAATACATGTGTGGATTTTGTTTGTGTGGTTTCATGAGGTATGGCAAGATTAATCAGACACAACGGTTGAAATCCTAGGCCCACTTGAAGGGGAATGAAACCAGTCGAGCTATGGAGAGCTCTGTTATAGATGTGTTGCACATATGGAAGGCTCTCATCCAAATGGATGCTTGGAGTTGTACATGCAGAGTATATGCATTATCATCCTGTTGACAACCTTTGTCTGGCCATCTGTCTAGGGATGTAATGCAGTTGAATTGGTGAGCTTGGTGTCCAAGAATTCCCATAGGCTTGAAAAAAATGTGCTCAAGAACCTACTATCCCGATCTCATATAATAGTCCGCGAGATCCCAAAATGTACCCACACTCATTCAAAGAAGAGTTTGTTTGTGTCCTCTACTGTGATACTCTTCTTCCAGGCCACCAATATAGCCATTTTTTAGAATATGTCCACGACCAAAAATACATAGTCATTACCATGCTTGGTAGAAGGGAGGTCAACCATCTAGTCCATGGAGATGGATTCCCAAGGCTGACTGGGAGTGGGTAGAGGAGCGTACATGCCTTGCTTCTTGATTTTTGGCTTGGAGATGGTGTAGAAAGTGCAGGATATGATATATTTCCCAACATATTATCGGATTTTTGGCCAATAGAAATACTGTTGCAATACAACCACTGTATTTTCTACACTGAAGTGTTGAGCAATGCGACTGTAGTGTGCCTCCCAAATCATCTTGGCCTGCTCGCTTGAAGGAATACAAAGGTGTCCTAGGTTTCATAACAGTGCATCCTGGAGGTGATAATTTGGCTTTTATTTGCCTCCCAGGAGCGTTTGGTATGTGTTGTTGAAGTCTCGATCGCTCTTGTAAAGTTTCGGCCAACTTGAAGTCTCGTGCCCACAAGATTCTAACACAGGTGGTCGGCTGAGGAAGTCTGCAACATTGTTGGTGCTTCCCTTCTTATACTTAATATTCAAATGGAACTGTTGCAGGTATGTGGACCATTTATGATGGCGATAATTCTGCAACTTCCCTTGTGTTTGTATGAATTGCAGGGGTCGGTGGTTTGTGTGGATGACTATTTCCTTCCACAGAGTGTAGTGCTTACACTACCGGCAGGCCTGCATAATGGAATACATTTCTTTGTCATAGGTGGGATACTTTTGGACTATGTCTGCAAGTGTCTCACTGTGATATGCTACTCAATGACCCTGTTGAGTAAGAATTTCACCAATCACATAGTCAAAGGTATCTCTCTCAATATCAAATGGTTGTTGCAGGTTTGGTAATGTGAGCACAAGTGTAGAGAAAAGACGATGCTTTAATTCAGAAAATTCCTTTTGTTGGGATTCAAACCAGAATCATTTTTCTTTTTCTCCTCCTTTGGTGACTTGAATAAGGGGCCAAGTGATATGGGATAATCCCAACATGAACATGTGGTAGAAATTGGCAAGTCCCAGAAAGTTGTGGAGTTCTATTAGAGTGGTTGGGGCTGGCCAATCCCGAATGATTTCTATCTTAGCTGGGTCCACATGCACACCTTTTTCATCAATGATATACCCTAGGTATTTAACCTGGGTCATACCAAAAGTGAATTTTTCCAAATTGGCACACAACTTGTGTTGTCACTATGTTTTGAGGACCTGTCGAATGTGGTGGAGGTGTTCCTCCCAACTATGACTGAATATCAGGATGTCATCCAAACACACCACCAAGAATGAGTTGGTAAAAGGTCACTAGATCAGATCGTCCATCAACCTCATGAATATTGCGAGGGAAGTCGTCAACCCAAAAGGCATGACCAACTTTTCAAAGAGGCCCTCCTTAGACTTGAAGGAAGTCTTCCATACATTAGAGGGTTTGATTGGTACCTTGTGATAGCTGGACTTCAAGTCAATTTTGCTAAAATATTTGGCCCCCCTGAGTTGGTCTAGGAGGTCATCAATTCATGGGATTGGATACCTATTCCGAATAGTGATATTTTTCAACGCCCTATAGTTAATACAAAGTATCTAGGTGTCGTCCTTATTCTATACCAACATGATCGGGATACCACATGGTGAGGAGCTTGGTCTGATGTGCCCTTTATGCAACAACTGTTGGATCTGCCTCTTCATTTCATCATTCTCCAGAACATAACATCGATAGATCAACCCATTAGGCAGCGATGTGACTCGGGTCAATCCAATGGAGTGCTTGACCTAATACTGTAGAGGAACCCTTATGGGTGAGGAGAAAATATCCTTGTATTCCTCCACGAATTTGTCCATCTGCTGTTTCTAGGCAGGGGAGCCCTGTTTGGAGGCTGCAACGATAATATTCTTCTTTCCCTGTGCGCGAATCATAATAAAAACAAATTTTCTGTTTTGGGAAATAATATTACTTCATTTATTTGCAGTAATTAAAGAGACGGGGGAAGGTGATACTACCTCTGGTATCATATACGCTTATTTCTCAAAGTAATAATAACAAAACAAGGCTTAGAATCATACACAACATGTCACTTCCACAAGTATGGTTGGCCTAATAATACATCAGAAAATTCAAGAGGAGAAACATCACACAATACATCATCCGAGAAGGGTTTGATGCTGTAGGGAAGGTGACAGTGCTGGCTGACGCAAAGATCTCTTCCTTGGTGAAGCCACTTGATGGTATACGACTGCGGGTGTGTTGTGGTCGGTAGGCCGAGCGGCTTCACAACCTCTACTGAAATGAGGTTCTTTTGGCTTCCTTTATCGACAATGAATTGAAGTGGAGAACCCTTCACCCATATCTGGGAATGGAAGAGGCTCTCCCCCTCCTCTGAATCCTTGGGATCCTCCCTCTGGATCTTGGTGGTGGAAATGGTGGCACTTTTTTCTGCATCAATGATCTACTTCCCTTCGTCATTTCCCTTGTCCAGTGCTGACTTAGAATCATAACATGCATCTAACTCGAATGCCTTCAGCTCGGCCACCAATGATTATTTGGCCTGAAACTCACTTGTGTTGTGAGTGAGGATTTTTTGAAATTCACACCACTTCCCCGTGTCCTTCTTTGGATTTGTGGGTTTTTTATTCGCTTTCTGCTTCAGTGGGTTGTGCTGAGTCGCCTCGCTTTAGATTTTCCCCTTGTTCTGCAATTTAGGGGTGCCTTTCCCTGGCTTCAGATTCTATCCAAAGTCTCGCTTCTTCTGCTTAAATTTATGCTCTATCTTGGTGGCATATCAATATGCCACACCAAGTGAGGTAATGTCGAGGAAATCCATTTACTCCTGAATGCATATGTGCAAACAACTGTGGTACTTGAGTACCAAATGTTTCTTCGAATCTTTAATATCCAACTTTGTGCACAGGGTATGGAACATATTCGTCAGCTCGTGTGCATCTTGATCCCTTTGCTACTGAAACATGGTCCATTAGACGTAATTGTCGTCATAGCTCCCCATAGGGTAATATTGTTCCTTGATGCCATCAAAGAATGAATTCAAAGTGGGTGTGGCTAAAAAAAGTGAGGGTTCCTCCTCATCCATTTGTTCAAAATAGGTTTCCCAACAATATTTGACATGGGGGGCAGAATTGAGGAGCGCAAAGGTAATATTTTCTCGATTGGAGAAATCATGGACCAAAAAATACCATTCCAGCAAATTCAACCATCTATCTACGACACCTGCATCTATTTTGCCTTCAAATACATGAATGTCAAAGTTGACTTGTACCTTGAAGGGAGTGGTTCCTCCAGAGTGACTGCCGGATGAAGATGCGTCCTCCGTTGGCATCCGTCGTAGGATCTGAGCAAAGTTTTCTATTATTTTGTTCCTCTTTCGCTTGAGGTATTCTTCGATCAATATTTTGATAGGATCTCCTGCTCCCTCATATTTATTTTCGCCAGCAATGGGAGGCCGTCAGGGTTTTTGATGCTGATATTGTAAGGGTTCAACCAGATCAAGCCCAAACTCCTTATAACCTGACCTCGTTAGGGACATGCAAAGAAAAAAAATAGAGAAAGAGCAGACCGCTTTGATACTAATGATCCGAATTTAATAAGGAATGAAATAGAATATGAATATAATAAAAAATACAAAGATGCAACAGAAATAATATTTCATTTCATTAATATCAAATACTGAAAATGATTATAGACATAATTGAAAGAAACTAGCTCTGGAAATGGTAACTTATCTCTAAGAAGAGATGTGGCAGCTATGTGCCTCTGAATTGTATTACAATGAGGCTCAAGTGCCTTTTTATTATTGAAAATTAAGAGAAAACCCTAAACAACCAAAACCCTCACCCAAGGAGATGTAACACCAAGAGTTTATGGGCGCCGTTGAGGTTAATTAGGAAGCAAACTTCCTAGGGTCGTAACTTGGTCATATTATCTCCATTTGGCGCGTATGATACCTCGTTGGAAATATCTCTCTGAGGACTACATGTGTTTCCATAGTCCCATGCCTCTTGTTGAAATTTGCAACAAGAAACAATGAAATTGGCATCTAGAAACAACATGACAGCACACACACTAGTGTGGGACCACAAATCATGAGGTGATGGGTCCTAGCGATACATTAGTGTGCAAGCCAATTTATTTAATAAATTGGAATTGTGTCTAATTTATTTTTCCCTTAATTAAATTGGAAAATAAATTGTAATCTTATCTCATAAACACTTGTAATAGTTAACTGAGTGTGATAGACTCAGTTAGCTCATGAATTTCGAGTTGAGGGTGGTTGGTGATGCAAGAAAAGTGATTCTATTAGCTCATTTTACTCAATTAAGTGAGTTAAAATCAGTTTAACTAGTTGTAATTAATTGTTGCACTAGTGAGAGGTCAAGTGAATTAAATCAGATTTAATTCACATGTAGTGATCTATCAAGTGACTGATGATTTACTATTAATAGCTGCATGCATGTCAGTTCTGATGAAGACCCAGTTGAGACAAAGGTTAAAGGGAAGTTGCCTATCAGTTGTATTATTAGAAAACTGCCCGGATGTAGTTAAAAAGCATAGTATTTCCCATGATACTTGTGCGGTTGAGAAAGGCTGAAATTCCTAAGGAATAGGGATTTCATTCCTCATGAATTGTGTGAGCAAGGCAGGTTGAATACAAGCTAAGAATTGGCTAAGCGTTGGCCCGTTTTTTTTCTGAAGCAGTGTGAGACAGTTGTGAGAGTGTAGGAGACTCTTGTGAGAAGAATGCATTGTAAGTGTTTCATGATTCCATGGTGAATATACAATATAAGATAGAGGGGTTTTGAGCAGCAAGCTTTCCACAAGAAAATATCTGTGTTGTGGTTTGATTTTCTTATTTCTTTACTTGTGATTGGCGATCATGTTTATTTTCTGCAATTGATTTGCAGAAAGATTCAATATCTTGCTTTAGTAGATCGCATGATCGGATTGAATCCATTGATATACATATTATTTGTATAATTTCTACATTGTATCAAAGAAAAATAAATCACTATAGTGGAGAAGATATTGATTTTGTGACTGAATAAAATTCGAATTTGTAGAAGTATCCTTTGGTGCGAAAATGGATCAAGATGGATTTCAATGGCTTGAGATTGGAGTATGCATCCGAGAGAAGCTCTAATTATATTTCATGGAAAGAAAGAATGGAGGCAATGCTGGAGGACAACATGTTGAAATAACTTATTGAGAATGATATTCCCAATCCTGCAACAGCAGACACAACTCTTCATGATGCTTGGAAAAAGAATATAGCAAGGGCAAGGAGGATATTATTGGAGGGAGTACGAGACCACATTGTCTCAAGTATCCATGGAAAAGCGACTCCATATGAAATGTGGAAGGTTTTGACAGATCTGTTTCAGAGCATAAGTGATCATAGAAAATTGGTATTGAAGGACAAGCTCAGGAAAATCAAATTGGAGAAAGGAAACACTATTTCAAAATATTTAACCAAGTTTTTCCAATGTTGAGATGAGCTTGGGAGTGTTAGAATTACTGTCACGGATGATGACTTGGTGAGTCTAGCTCTTCTAGGCCTTCCCAAGAGTTGGCATAGTTATCAGGACTATGTCAATGGGAGGGAGAAGCTGCCAAATTGGGAAAGAATTTGGTCGGATCTGGTGCAAGAAGAATTCAGGTGGAATACTAGGGATGGATCTTCATCTAAGACATATGATGAAGAAAATTGCGCTTTGGCCTCTAAGGCAAATAAAGGGAAAGGAAAGAGATCCTATTCCAAATCTGAGATAGACGAAGAATGCAAGGAGCACGACATGTCTAGAGTGAAGTGTTTCATTGTCACGAGCATGGAAATTATGCTACTAATTGTCCACAAAAGAAGAAGAAAAAGAAGACTTCAGGATCTACACTTGGTGAGGCTTTGGCCTCACAATTTGAGTGGGACTTCTCGCTCATCGCATGCATGGTGTCAAGTGCGATGATATCAGTGTGGTACTTGGATAGTGGTGCATCTTTCCACATGACGGGAGACAAAGAACTTTTCAGTAGCTTGGAGGAGAAGGACCTCCAGATGTATATCGAAATGGGTGACAACAGAAGATATAACGCTACCGGTATTGGTAAAGTTACTTTCCAGAGACAATCAGGTAAACCATTCTTATTAAAATATGTAATGCATGTACCAGGCTTGAAAAAGAATTTAGTTTCAGTCGCAATGTTGGAGGATAGAGGTTATGATGTGGTTTTCATTGAAGGGAAATATTTCCTTCAATACAAAGCCATAGGATAAGCCAAGAAGATTGGGATTCGTGTGAAGAATATCTATGAAATTGATGTAGATGGTTCCGTAGCACTGATGGGTAATTCAGACGAAGTGGTGAGCCAGGATGAGGGTGAGTTATGGCAGAGGAGATTGGGCCATCTAGACCATAGAGCTTTGAAGTTCATGCAACAGATTTCTACGGGGCTTCCAAAGGGTACTCTTGTGCAGATAGACACATGCAAGGTAAGTACCATGGGGAAGTGTGAGAAAGCCATGCGATTGTCCCTTGAGAGGGAGCTTGATTTGCATGCAGATGAGGAACTCTTGGTTCCTACGGATGAACCTTAAGATGTGGAGCAACCACAAGATGAGAATCATGGAGTGGCAGAAACCACTCATGCAGAGGCTTCTAGGAGGGGGAAATTTCGAGCCATATGGGCAGAGGGAGTACATGCAGCTATACCTCCAGGTGTGAGGTTGGGCGACGTGCAAATTAATCCCAAGAAGAAATAGGGTAGGGTCCATTGAGATGGTGTGTCTCATGAATCAAACCTGGCTACGAGGATCCCACATTACAACAGTAGCGGGAAGGATCGGTTAGATTGATGCAGTCATATGTCAAGAATATAGAAATCAAAGTGACAGGTGTCGGATATTGGAGCACAGATTAGAGTTGGCAGCAGTGCAGAGTGCATGGATGTAGATGTCAAAAATGCAGAGAGTCCAGTAGACATGTGCAGTAGCTAGCAGCAGTCAGAAGACTCTGATGATAGATGCATTATACTAATTCAATTGTTTAAAGGCTAGTGTTGCATGTGCAAGAAACACTAGAGAAGTGTTGCATGCAAGAGTTGCATGTGCGAGAAACACTAGATTTTGAGATCGCAACAAGATGATGAGCTTAGTGAAAAAGAGTCGCCTCAATAAGTGGGCCCGCAGTTATTTTTGTGGCGCAAGTCTATTTTTAGACTATGTTTATTTTTAGACATGTTGATCATATTTTATGAGTTGCAGGATGCTATTTCTGGATGGTTGGTCAAGTTGGAAAAATATATGGACTTCTATTTTTAGACATATTTGGCGGAATCTATTTTTAGATTGCTAGTCTAAAAATAGATATGTCGAATATTATTAGCTCTTAATAATATTTGGACTCTAAACATTATCTTATTCTCTTGGAGCACTTCAGTTAAGTGCACAGATGTGGCACAACAACTGACAGAAGGAATTACACTATTCCTAAGGGTTTTTTGGAGCTATTGCATGGAGACTTCAGTTAGAACTCATGTGATAGAGTTTGGTGGAGTTAGAGAAGTAGTTGGTGGAGTTGTGTTCAGTTTAACTCAGTTAGACACAATTGAGCTAGTTGTATCTAGTCTAACTGATTGATACACTAGTGAGAGTGGTGTGAATTAATTATTAATTAATTCACTAAATATTAAATCATTAATCAACTGAAGAATACATCAGTTAACTACAGTGGATGGACAGTTTCAATGGATACCAGTGGAGAGATAGGTGAAAGAGGAGGTTGACTATCAGTTGTGACTATAGTGTTGCATGATTTTCAACACACAGTGATTGGAGATGCCAATGAGGATTGGGTGAGCAAGGCTGGACCAATTCAAGTTCATTCAGAGCCATTCTTCAACAAGGATTGCACAGTAGAGGCAGGCTAGCAGGTGGCAAAGATCGGTGCATGGATTTGCTGTATCGGGCCTGATTAGTGTGTAACGATTGTATTGTACTGAGAGCTTGAAATGTTCAGCTTTGTATTAGGATTGTTACATGATCTCTATGACATATATTATACATAGATTGTTGGGGTTTTCAACTTTAAGCTTTCCTGTTAAAACACTGTGTTCATATGTGTGAATTTTTATGGTTTCAATGTGTGCATGCAATTTATTTAATTTACACATGTGATGATCAATAGTAGAAGAGATTCTGTATTGTGCATGAAATTAAAATAGTGTGTGATCAGGAGAATCTTGGATGTATAATGCATTAGTTATATAATTTCTACACTAGAGAATTGTTACATGCAAGAGTTGCATGTCGCATGCAAGAGGTACATGTGCGCATGCAAAGACATTCCAAGGTACCAAATCGGGACAGATTGATTCCTTTCTTGTTGAGAGGGAGTGTTAAAATTTTCAACAAGAAATAGTTAAATTGGCATCCAGAAACAAAATGACAGCAAACACACTAGTGTGGGACCACATGTGATGCAACACGAAACTACATTTTAAACAATACCGTGGACCTGTGGGTTATGGACCACATTATCTCCCTTGCATCGGATTACAATATTGGAGTTTATTAAACATACATACGGAAGCAATAAAATAGAGGTTACTTTAAAACACATCGCACATAAGCTTAAACCACTTACATACACACGAAACTGTGGTTCTAGGCTCCCACAAACTGGTGACCAATCATAACGCATCACATATCGACAAACTTAACAAATAACCTTAACAACAAACATATAATTCTGCCAATGTGAAGTTGCAATGACGATGTTTCATCGCAACATCACAACTTTCTCGTCTTATCACAAATCTCCCCCTGCAAGTTTAACTCTTTACAATAACGGTTAAATCATAAATCATGCAATGTGCGCTAATGCGTAAAGTCGACACATGGCCCTTCTCCTCATTGCATCGCAAGTTATTTTGTTTAGCTTGCGATGTCATCTTGACCGTGAATGTCTTCCCCTTTAGATCTGCGATCTAATCATGACCGTCCACTCATCCTTCACGCGACTTTCTTTCGTCTCTTCCGCCTGCACTGATCTCTACTAATGGAATCACGTTTCAATAATACATGTTCTGCCATAATTCATCTATGCGAAGTTGATAGGAAATTCGTTAACCACTCATACTCACACAAGATATCAATTAACAGAAAGAACACACATATATATTGAGAATTTGAAATCAAATAACACACACAACTTTCATTAATACACTAAACTCGAGTTACAAGCTAAGGCCACTCTGGCCTTAATTACAAATTTTCCCTGCGACTACATTGTGCTCTAGTACCCTATATTTTATGTACAATGCAAACTCATATTTATAAAGAAATTACAAGCAAGTGGATCATCTAAGATCCACGATTTCTTCTCCCACAATCACTCAACTAATCCCCTGAATCTCTCTGTTTGATTACATGGTAGATAATTACAATTTATCAAGTCTTCTAGAGACTTATCGCTTCCATCATTTCAGCTATGTTTCACGGAAATTTTCCCGCATTTACAAATGGTTGTCCACGTTTTCTCCTTTCACAGTGTTAGCGCTGGAATCAACACTTAGACTGCATCAAGTGCCTAACTAGACACATCTTAAGCTTGAGGGCTATTTCTTATGATTTGATTGGGTTTTTTGGAAAGTGGTTGGATCTCAAGCACTTTGAAATGAATGTCGAACAAAGAAAAAAGCTTTGACACATATGAGGGCACTAGTGTATGATGTGGTAGCAAAATTGAGTTTGTAGCTTGATGGTTAGCAGAATGGAAGAAAGATAGTGGGTCTGTAGGACATAAATTCACTGTTGGGAGGAAAAATGACACAAATTTCAGATTTGAAATGTAGAGTGAAAGAATGCTTTTAAAAGACTTACAATAATCTCACTTTACATTTCAAGAATCCCATTACAAGGAATGCTTCTGACTAACATGACCTCATGAATCAGGAATGCTTGGTGAATCAAGACCGACAAAAACATATTAAAATGCATGCTAGATAAAAAGACTTACAAAAACATGAAACAAGGTTTAATTCCACCTCAAGGAACGCTTATGAACACTCTTCAATTTATACTGAATCAAGAAATCTTGGAACAAAGACTTACAAAAACAAATCCATATGACTTGGAGGTTCACAAGACTGATAAAAACATAAGATAGAACTTTTATGATAAACCTGGAAAGACATATAAAGTAGGTAAAAAAATAAGGGAAAACAATACACACACCATAAGATTTTGTGAATCCTCAAGAGTGTAACTGGAATATATTATGAGTTCAACAATACACAGCTTCAGGAATAACATGACGATCAACAATAGGGCCAGGGCACTAGGCCCTGTGCCACCAATCATCTCCACTTTTTTCATAACAGTTTGTCACATATATACAAAAATATAAAATTGTCATCCCTACAAAAGGAGTAAACCTGTTCCCAAAAGTTATTATGATCTCATGCAAGAGATGAGGCTTATCCTAAAAATTTAATACAAAGTGCTATGACATAATCAAAATAAAAAACATCAAGACTAACAATTTGAAGTGGTTGTTTGATGTGGAAGTATATAGGAAGACTCCTAATCTGTTCTGGTGCAACCAACTCCACAAAAAGTGTAAACATCAGTGAAAGTGACTTGTGGTTGTTCCTTGAATGCTGCTTGATGCCTCACAGAAACGTGCTGATGCTGAGAGTACTGGAAGAAATCAGTTTCAGAGAAACTCTGCCATTGTTCCTTTCCTTTTGGGATCACGAAGAGGCTATGATAGAATACATCTGACATCTGGCCCTGCTTCTTCAGAAAACCGTTGTTGGATAATTAAATATGGTGTTGCGCTGGTTGATTTAATAGATTTGATTGTTGTGCTAACCGCGTTTACTACTCTTTTCCGTTCTTGCTGTTATATCGTCATAGTTCTGCATGAACGCCCTTTTCCTGACTTGACCCATGGTGTCTATCTCCTTATTACCGCAGTGTTCAACATTACTATGCCCTTTTCTCTTTGTCGGGTCTTATTCTACCTGATTCATTCTGCCGTGTTTAGCCCTTTTTTCATAAAACAACATAAAAACCTCATACATCCGTACTTGAAATCCTTTAGGCTTTCAGCTTTGAACTTCATCGCATCCACGTCAATATCGCACATCACAAGTTTTAAGGTTTATGTTATGAGGAACGAGATTTAAAGGCTAAAACTTGCGAAGTGCGATGTGCGACGAGAACAACGGTGATGTGGTGGGAAGGGTCCCACTATATCGCAATCGGGGTAAAATAAAGAATTAAAGCATAAGACATAAGCGGGAGGGGGTGCGAAGCAAAGCCGCGAGAAGGTGAATGGACGGTTGCGATTAAATTGTAGATCTGAAGACAAGAGATGAAAGGTTAAGGTAGTTGAGGAAGTGCGAAATGGACGCGTGTCTGAAGGGCGCAATTTCACATCGACGATTGAAGTATTTAAGAGTTAAGAGATTTCGCAAGTTAAGTTGGATAGTTTGCGATAAAAAATGGTATGGAGGAGTTGCACAGACCGTCAGATCCTGTAGACGCCAACTGTGGAGATTAAAAGCGATTTCACTCATCGCAAAGTTTAGGGGTTAGCATTAAGGACTTTCGCAAGGAAAAAACACATTTTATGATGCGAAGTGGGAAGAAGGATGCGATGCGACAAGGAGAAGCCACGTGCCAGCACTGCGCCACAACGCATTTCACAAGATTTTGTGGTTTAGCGTATTTGGTAAAGAAATAAAAAATTCCTTTTGCGAAGCACGCTAAAAGGAAAGAGTTTGATTTGCGAAAAGTGATATGGGTGTGCGGTAATGATATTACATATATCATAATATAATATATGGAAAGGTTTGTAGGATAAGACAATTGTTTTGTAAATGAAGTTTGGATCTGCGATAAGCGAATTGCTATGAAAAGGTAAGGGTTTCAATGAGGTTAAGTGAAGAAAATATATGATATCATATTTTTAATATATGATATATATTAAAGGTTTTCTGTGGGGTGCAGGGCTGCTTTTGCGTTGGAATTTAACATTTGGAAAAATGAAGCATAAGGAGCTAGAGGCCAAATAAAATGACGGAGAGGGAAATTTTCAAAGAAATCAAAACCAGTGCTAATAGTGGCTCTAATTGGGGATGATATGCCCCTTGCGGGCTATCAAGAACCGTAGTTATAGTGCCCTATCCAACTCTTATCTCTCCAACCAGCGATCCTGCTCATTAACTCAAAAAACCAGCATGCCTAACCATTGGGCAATGGATTCAAAAGAAGCATTTCAATTCCGCATCTTATTTCTCCAAACTGAAGCTAGATTCAAACTCAAAACTGAAATCTATCTTTCTAAAAAAAGGATCAAAACAACGAGCTTATTCATTCTTCTAATTCTAATCTGATTTGAATGGAAATATTCATGCAATATGGAATTTTCCTATAACCATTCATATAACTTTAAAAACCTCATATGGATTCTGAATCTTAAGAGTAAAATGAAAGAATCCATATCATAACATAGTGCAGCTCATGATGAGAATAATCACAACGTGGGATACTCATAAAGCATTGAATATCTGCACTATAAGAAGACTCTAGATCATCAGCTACTGAATGAGGAAAAACATTAAATTCTACCTCTGCAATGATGTCCCTTTCAGACTTCCGAAAAGGTGTAGCTATTTATCCAAGACTTACACTGAAAATATGATCTCTGCATCCCCGTGAAGTCGCCACTAGATCTGGAACAATGGAGTCGCCAGGTGAAAAAATGCAGTCCTCTTCAAGTTATCAATTCCTGTTCACCTTCAAGAATCAATATTCAACAATTAAAACAAGAGACTCAGGAGAATACTTCATTTCAAGGCCTTTGTCTCCCAACAGATGCTGCAAAAGATGTTAGTGCTAGAATCAACACTTGGACTGAATCAAGTTCCTGACCAGACACATCCTAAGCTCGAGGGCCATTTCTTATGATTTGATTGGGTTTTTTGGAAAGTGGTTGGATCTCAAGCACTCTGAAAGGAATGTTGAACAGATAAAAAAGCTCTGACACATATGATGGCACTAGTGTATGATGTGGTAGAAAAATTGAGTTTGTAGCCTGATGGTTAGAAGAATGAAAGAAAGACAGTGGGTCTGTAGGACAAAAATCCACTGCTGGGAGGAAAAATGACACAAATTCCAGATCTAAAATGTAGAGTGAAAGAGTGCTTTTAAAAGACTTACAAGAATCTCACTCTACATTTAAAGAATCCCATTACAAGGAATGCTTCTGACTAACATGACCTCATGAATCAGGAATGATTGGTGAATCAAGATTTAAAAAAACATATTAACAAGCATGCTAGATCAAAATACTTAAAAAAACATGAAATAGGGTTTAATTCCACGTCAAGGAATGCTTATGAACAATCTTCAATTTATACTGAATCAGGAAAGCTTGGAACAAGACTTAAAAAAACAGATCCATATACCTTGGAGGTTGACAAGACTAATAAAAACAAAAGATAGAAATTTTATGATAAACTTGGAAAGACAGATAAAGTATGTAAAAACAGAAGGGAAAAAAACACACACACCATAAGATTTTGTGAATCTTCAAGAGTGTAACTGGAATATATTATGAGTTCAACAATACACAACTTCAGGAATAGCATGAGGATCAGCAACAGGGCCAGGGCAGTAGGCACTGTGCCACCAACCATCTCCACTTTTTTCATAGCAGTTTGTCACATATATACAAAAATATAAAACTGTCATCCCTACAAAAGGAGTAAACCTGCTCCCAAAAGTTATTATGATCTCGTGCAAGAGATGAGGCTTATCCTAAAAAAATAATACAAAGTGATATGTCATAATCAAAATAAACAACATCAAGACTAACAATTCAAAGTGGTTGTTTGATTTGGAAGTCTATAGGAAGAGTCCTCCTCTATTCTGGTGCAACCAACTCCACAAAAAGTGTAAACAACAGTGAAAGTGATGTGTGTTTGTTCCTTGAATGCTGCCTGATGCCTCGCGAAAACATGTTGATGCTGAGAGTACTGGTAGAAATTTGTTTTAGAGAAACTCTCCCGCTGTTCCTTTCCTTTTGGGATCACCAAGAGGCTATGATAGAATAAATCTGACATATGGCCCTGCTTCTTCAGAAATCTGCTGCTGGATAATTAAATATGGTGCTGCGCTAGCTGATTTAACAGATCTGATTGTTGTGCTGGACAAATTTACTACTCTTTTTCGTTCTTGTTGTTACATCATCATAGTTATGCATGAACGCCCTTTTCCTGACTTGACCCGTGGTGGCTATCTCCTTATTACTACAACGTTCAACATTACCATGCCCTTTTCTCTTTGTCGGGTCTTATCCTACCCGAGTCATTATGCCGTGTTTAGCCCTTTTTTCATAAAACAACGTAAAAACCTCATACATCCGGACTTGAAATCCTTTAGGCTTTTAGCTTTGAACTTCATCGCATCCATGTTAGTATTTCACATCGCAAGTTTTAAGGTTTATGTTATGAGGAATGGGAGTTAAAGGCTAAAACTCATGAAGTGAAATGTGCGACGAGAACAGAGGTGACGTGGCAGGAAGGGTCCCACTATATCGCAATCAGGGGAAAAGAAAGTGTTGAAGCATAAGACATAAGAGGGAGGGGATGTGAAGCAGAGCCGCGAGAAGGTGAATGGACGACTGCGATTAAATCGTAGATCCGAAGACAAGAGATGAACACTTAAGGTGAGTTGAGGAAGTGTGAAACGGATGCGTGTCGATAGGGCACAATTTTGCATCGGCGATTGAAGTATTTAAGAGTTAAGAGATTTTGAAAGTTAAGTTAGATAGTTTTCGATGTGAAATGGTATGGAGGAGGACTTGTGCGGACCTTCAGATCCTGCAAACGCCAACGGTGGAGATAAAAAGCGATTTCACACATCGCAAAGTTTAGGGGTTAGCATTAAGGACCGTTGCAAGGAAAAAAAAACATTTTGTGATGCGAAGTGGGAATAAGGATGCAATGCAACAAGGAGCAGCCACGTGCCAGCACCGCGCCACAACGCATTTCACAAGATTTTTTGGTTTAGCGTATTCGGTAAAGAGTTAAAAGATTCCTTTTGTGAAGCGCGTTGAAGTGCTAAAAGGAAAGAGTTTGGTTTGTGAAAAGTGATATGGGTGTGCGGTAATGATATTACATATATCATAATATAATATATGGAAAGGTTTGTAGGATATGACAATTGTTTTGTAAATGATGTTTGGATCTGCGATAAGCGAATTGCTATGAAAAGGTGAGGGTTTCAATGTGGTTAAGTGTGGAAAATATATGATATCATATTTTTAATATATGATATATTAAAGGTTTGCTGTGGGGGGAAAGGCTACTTTTGCGTTGGAATTTAGCATTTGGAAAAATGATGCATAAGGAGCTAGAGGCCAAATAAAATGACGGAGAGGGAAATTTTCAAAGAAATCAAAACCAGTGCCAACAGTGGCTCTAATTGTGGATGATATTCCCCCTGCGGGCTATCAAGAATCGTAGTTCCAGTGCCTTATCTAGTTATTATCTCTCCAACCAGTGATCTTGCTCATTAACTCAAAAAACCAACATGATTAGCCATTGGGTAATGGATTCAAAAGCAACATTTTAATTCTGCAACTTATTTCTTCAAACTGAAGCTAGATTCAAAATGAAAACTAAAATCTATCTTTCTAAAAAACATGCTCTAAACAACGAGCTTATTCATTCTTCTAATTCTAATCTTATTTGAATGGAAATATTCATGCAATATGGAATTTGTCGTACAACCATTCAAATAGCTGAAAAAACCTCATATGGATTGTTAATCTTAAGAGAAAAATTGAAAGAATCCATATCATAACATAGTGCAACTCATGATGAGAATAATCACAACGCGGGATACTCATAAAGCATTGAATGTCTGCACTATAAGAAGACTCCAAATCATCATCTACTGAATGAGGAAAAACATTAAATTCTACCTCTGCAATGATGTCCCTTTCAGAATTTAGAAAAGGTGTAGCTATTTATCAAAAACTCCCACTGAAAATTTGATCTCTGCATCCTCGTGAATTTGCCATTGGATCTGGAAAAATGGAGTCGCCGGGTGAAAAGCTGCAGTCCTCTTCAAGCTATTAATTCCTTTTCACCTTCAAGAATCGATCTTTAGCAATTAAAACATGAGACTCGAGAGAATACTTTGTTTCAAGGCCTTCGTTTCCCGACAACCGCACCAAAAGATGTTAGCGATGGAATCAACACTTGGAATGCATCAAGTGCTTGACCAGACACATCCTAAGATCAAGGGCTATTTCTTATGATTTGATTGGGTTTTTTGGAAAGTGGTTGGATCTCAAGCACTTTGAAAGGAATGTTGAACAAAAAAAAAAAAAGCTCTGGGACATATGATGGACCTAGTGTATGATGTGGTGGAAAAATTGAGTTTGTAGCTTGATGGTTAGAAGAATGGAAGAAAGATAGTGGGTCTGTAGGACATAAATACATTGCTGGGAGGAAAAATGACACAAATTCCAGATCTGAAATGTAGAGTGAAAGAATTCTTTTAAAATACTTACAAGAATCTCACTTTACATTTAAAGAATCCCATTACAAGGAATGCTTCTGACTAACATGACCTCATGAATCAGGAATGCTAGGTGAATCAAGACTGAAAAAAACATATTAACATGCATGCTAGATCAAAAGACTTACAAAAACATGAAACAGGGTTTAATTCCACCTCAAGGAACTCTTATGAACAATCTTCAATTTATACTGAATCAAGAAAGCTTGGAGCAAGACGTACAAAAACAGATCTATATGACTTGGAGGTTCATAAGACTGATAAAAACATAAGATAGAAATTTTATGATAAACCTGGAAACACAGATAAAGTATGTAAAAACAGAAGGGAAAAAAATACACACACCATATGATTTTGTGAATCCTCAAGAGTGTAACTGGAATATATTATGAGTTTAAAAATATACAACTTCAGGAATATCATGAGGATCAATAACAGGGCCAGGGCACTAGGCCATGTGCCACCAGACATCTCCACTTTTTTCATAGCAGTTTTTCACATATATACAAAAATATAAAACTGTCATCCCTATAAAAGGAGTAAACCTGTTCCCAAAATTTATTACGATCTCGTGCAAGAGATGAGGCTTACCCTAAAACTTTAATACAAAGTGCTATGACATAATCAAAATAAACAACATCAAGACTAACAATTTGAAGTGGTTTTTTGATGTGGCAGTATATAGGAAGAATTATCCTTTGTTATGGTGCAACCAACTCCACAAAAAGTGTAAACAACAGTGAAAGTGACGTGTGGCTCTTCCTTGAATGCTGCTTGATGCCTCGCGAAAACGTACTGATGCTGAGAGTACTGGTAGAAATCTGTTTTAGAGAAATTCTGCCACTGTTCCTTTCCTTTTAGGATCATGAAGAGGCTATGATAGAATAAATCTAACATCTGACCCTGCTTTTTCAGAAACCGCTGCTGGATAACTAAATTTGGTGCTACACTAGCTGAGTTAATAGATCTGATTGTTGTGCTGGTCGCGTTTACTGCTCTTTTCCATTCTTTTTGTTATATCATCATAGTTCTGCATGAACTCCCTTTTCCTGACTTGACCCGTGATGTCTATCTCCTTATTACTGCGACGTTCAACATTACTATGCCCTTTTCTCATTATCGAGTCTTATCCTACCCGAGTCATTCTGCTGTGTTTAGCCCTTTTTTTATAAAACAACTTAAATACCTCATACATCCGGACTTGAAATCCTTTAGGCTTTCAGCTTTGAACTTCATCGCATCCACGTTAATATCGCACATCGGAAGTTTTAAGGTTTATGTTATGAGGAACGAGAGTTAAAGGCTAAAAATCACAAAGTACGATGTGCGACGAGAATGAAGGTGACGTGGCGGGAAGGGTCCCACTATATTGTAATTGGGGGAAAAGAAAGCATTGAATCATAAGACATAAGTGAGAGGGGATGCGAAGCGGATCCGCGAGAAGGTGAATGGATGACTGCGATTAAATCACATATCCAAAGACAAGAGATGAATGGTTAAGGTGAGATGGGGAAGTGCGAAACGGACGCGTGTCGGTAGGGAGCAATTTCACATTGACGATTGAAGTATTTAAGAGTTAAGAGATTTTTCAAGTTAAGTTGGATAGTTTGCGATGCGAAATGGTACGAAGGAGGAGTTGTGCAGACCGTCGAATCCTGCAGACGCCAACGATGGAGATTAAAAGCGATTTCGCAAATCGCAAAGTTTAGGGGTTAGCATTAAGGATTGTCGCAAGAAAAACAAAACATTTTGCGATGTGAAGTGGGAAGAAGGATGTGATGCGACAAGGAGAAACCATGTGCCAACACTTTTTCACAGCGCATTTTGCAAGATTTTGTGGTTTAGCGTATTCAGGAAAGAGTTAAAAGATTCCTTTTGAGAAGCGCACTGAAGCGGTAAAAGGAAAGAGTTTGATTTGCGAAAAGTGATATGGGTGTGCAGTAATGATATTACATATATCATAATATAATATATGGAAATTTTTGTAGGATACGACAATTGTTTTGTATATGAAGTTTGGATCTGCGATAAGCGAATTGCTATGAAAAGGTAAGGGTTTCAATGCGATTAAGTGCGGAAAATATATGATATCATATTTTTAATATATGATATATATTAAAGGTTTGTCATGGGGGGCAGGGCTAATTTTGTGTTGGAATTTAGCATTTGGAAAAATGAAGCATAAGGAGCTAGAGGCGAAATAAAATGACAGAGAGGGAAATTTTCATAGAAATCAAAACCAGTGCTAACACGCGTCATTGAATTTTAATTTTAATTAAGGTGCTCCGATGTTCCTGCATCATCATGTAGTGAAGGGTCGTAGTGATACATTAGTGTGCAAGACAATTTATTTAATAAAATGGAAATGTGTCTAATTTAATTTCCCCTTAATTAAATTGGACAATAAATTGTAATCGTATCTCATAAACACTTGTCATATTTAACTGAGTGTGATAGAATCAATTAGCTCATGAATTTCAAGTTGAGGGTGGTTGGTGAGGCATGCAGAGTGATTCTATTAGTTTTTGAGTCCAAGTTGCAGTTAGTGTATTAGGTTAATGCATGAGAAATCAGTTAACTCAATTAAGTGAGTTAAAATCAGTTTAACTAGTTGTAACTGATTGTTGCACCAGTGAGAGGTCAAGTGAATTAAATCATATTTAATTCACATGAAATGATCTATCAAGTGACTGATGATTTACATTTTATAGCTACATGCATGTCAGTTCTGATGAAGACCCAGTTGAGACAGAGGTTAAAGGGAAGTTGACTATCAGTTGTATTATTAGCACATTGCCAGGATGCAGTTAAAACACCACAAGATTTCCTGTGATACTTGTGTAGTTGAGAAAGGATAAAATTCCTAAGGAATAGGGATTTAATTCCTGATGAATTGCATGAGCAAGGCAGCCTGAAGATAGGCTGATAATTGGCTAAGTGTTGGCCCGATTTTGTCTGAATCAGTATGAGACAATTGTGAGAGTGCAAGAGACTCTTGTGAGAAGAGTGAATTGTAATTGTTTCATGATTCCATGGTGAATAGACAATAGAAGACAGAGGGGTTTTGAGCAGCAAGCTTTCCCGCGGAAAATATATGTGTTGTCGTTTGATTTGCTTCTTTCTTTACTTGTTGTGATTGTCAATCGTGTTTATTTTCCGCAATTGATTTGTAGAACGTTTCAATACATTGCTTTAGTAGATCGCATGATCGGATTGAATCCATTGATATGCATATTGTTTGTATAATTTCTACACCTCTAGCTATGGGACTGCAACGGACCTCAAAAAAATCACCATTTAGGGGGTCAAAATTTCTCCCGAAGTTCAAGTCCCGAAAATTGCTAAAAATAGTAAATAAGAAAATTGATGAAACTGTCTATGTTGAATAGGTGGGTGGCCACCAATATCCACTTGGATCAGGAAGTAAGTAGGATACTCCGAAGAGTCAACATAGACCATTACATCCTCAACAACTACCTTAGGAGCTACTATGGATCTATATGCAAGTTGCACCATTGTAGTGGTCTTTCTCAAGGCTCCTTAGAGGTTTAGATTTAACATGGTTTCTTTAGTAATTACATTGATGGCAGCCCCAAGATAAATCAATGTATGGGGTAAAATGATACCATCAATGTGCACATATACTACTGGACTTCTAGGATCTAGGTATTTTTTGAAAATCACTCTCCCCAACATCAAATCAAATAATTGACCAACAACATTGATGGTGGGGGTGTCTCTCTTCTTCCTCACAGTATTTTTGAAACATTTCTCCTTGATCAAATTATTATATATAGGAACATACTTAATAGCCTGGAGAAGGGGTATCCTAACAAATAATTTCTTCAACTCTCCCATATGTTCAATCTCTTCTGGGGTGTGTTGGCTAGGGTGGATCAATCTCTCAGGAAAATGAGGTAGATTTACTTGAGGTGTACTCTCTTCCTTTTCCTCTTCAAAATTTTCAGGTGGAGATGGTGAATGGTTACTTGGGAGCACCCTCCTAGACCTAAGGTTAATTTATTGGATCTCCACAACCTAGGAAGGCTAATATGTCTATCCACTGTAAAGCTATTGTGCCTTCTTGTTATTCAAGTTAGGATTTGGTTGGCAAGGCATCTCAGGTTGTTTGGGTGGAGACGGGTGAGTGAGTCGTGGTTGAGGTTGAGGTGGAGGCAGTAAAACATGAGGTTGGTTGAATTGAGGCCTCCACACTTGTGACAGGTTTTTATATTGAGGAGGTTGGGGAGCATATGGTTGGAATGGTTGATTAAGAGGTTGAGGATGATAAGGAAACGAAGGAGCTGTGGACCATGATGGATGAGTGGAAGAGTACTAAGGTGGCTGAGGTGCATTCTGTTTTGGATTGTAATAAGAGGAAGGTACACCTTGCATGCCCTATTGGCATGGCCGAGGTCCTTGAGGCCTCCTTTGGTTTATAAATTAAAGTTGCTCAGCCCCACCTTCTACTCCTTGGTATACATATTTTAAACCAGGCAAAGAGGGGAATTTATCTGTGGCATGGTTATCCTCACAGACTGAGAAAACCTCTATGATATTTAGTGGACACTCATTCCTGGAGTGCCTTCTTATGAATTTAGGGCAAAAAATAGCTAGGTATCTCTTTACTTCTTCTTGATATGCATGGTATCCATTTGAAAATAAAAGGCATGAAACATTTCAATTTTAAAGTCCTCCAACATGTTTCCAATCTCATTATTGATGGATGTTGAGGAGGAAGAGGTACTGGTCAAGCCTTGACTAGCCCTACCCTTCTTTCTGGGTGCCCTAGAGTGGTTCTTGAACACAATTTTATTGTTATCATAGGATAGTTGATAGATGTGTCCTCCAGACAAGATATTGAGGGTTTCTAGAACTTCTTCCCTGATTCCCCTTTGAAGGACAAGCTTAAGGGATTCAGGGTCAAGGGCGAAATTATCCCTCCTATAGTTAAGTTGTAATATTTCCTCATAATCTTCCAAGGATTCATCTGGTTCTAAGGTCATCCTAAAGATTTCTTCTTTTGTTTCTTTGGACCTGCAGTAATCCCTATATTTTATATTGAAGTATTGTTGCATTTGAGCCCATGTAGTGATATTGTCCACAGGCAGACCTATGAACCAGCGTAAGGCTGCACCCTTGAGAGTAGAGGGGAAAAACTTCAAATTTTGTTCATCTGAGGCATAATAATAAGTCCTACAAACAACAAAAAATTCAAACATGAAAGTGTCAGGGTCCTCAGAAGTTAGGCCATGGAAGTGTGGAAGGGAAAAAGGGTTGATTTTCTTCATCCTAGTCTTCCCATTGGTTTCTCTGATGTGAAATCCCTCATGGTTTCTATTCTCAGCCATAACTTGGACAGACGATGTAGGTTATTCTTCTTTTTCCCCAATAGGATCTTCAAAAATATATGGTGGTTCTCCTATATGGTTTTCTAGCTCCCCTATGGTTAGAGAAGGAAGCTCACAGTCACCGAAGAAGAATGGAGGTTGACTGCTTGAAGGTGTGGGGTTTTTTGGCAAAAATTTTACCAGAGTGTCCCTAACCCTACGAGGCATGAAAAAAATGTTGTTTTTTTGTGTTTCAAAACTGAATACAAAACAAAAATCATAAAATAATGCTTAAGCAGAATCAATCTACTTAGACACCTCCCCGACAATGACAATAAAAAGTGGTGAGCCCTCGTACTGCACCAAGAGTGTTGCAACTCCTAGAGGCTCCTCAACTATATTTATCAACCTGGGGTTCGTGCAAACTTAGAGGTGACAATGTTGTATGCATAGTAGATGGACTCTACTCATGCCACCCTCAACTAGGTCTTCTGATCAATAATGCTTCTAGGCCATTCCTCCTACTAATTTAGAATGAAAACTAGCTAATGCAATAATAATGTAGAAACTACTTCAAACTGAGGATAGGAGAGTTCTATCAACTTTAACTTGTAAATGCTATTGAAACCAAATCATGAAAAAGCAAAAACTAATCTATTTTGCAGAAAAGAAACTACATTGTCTTGCAATTTATCTTTCTAGCTATCAAAAATTTTTGCAGCAAAGAGACTACTTGATCTTAAATACTCTACCAAACAATAAATAAAACTTATATTTATTGTCTTAACTAGCTCACACTTGCATGTAATTCATTGTCCTATTTGTGCCAAATATGTGATGAAATAAACACAAATGCCTACTCTGTTTTTGTAGCAAGTAAAGAGGAGGGTTTGGAGTGGCCTAGGGGTCTCTACTAGTCATGAATCCATAGCTGGGGGTCAGATACATCCCAACCTAAGTTCAAGTTGCAACAATGATACAAAATGAATGGAAAATGATGAACTACAAGTATGCTATAGGAGGCTGCTATAGGAGCCCTGTATTTCTACAGGAAGCCTTGTAATGATACAGGAAGGATGTCGATAAGGTTCAAGAGGTAATATGATTGTAGAAAGGTATGGGAAGGTAGGTGGAAGTGGAAGAAAGTGAGTGAAAAGTGACTAACACCTCCATCCAAGCTCAGGGTCCCTTTAAGGCCTATTTTTCACTAGAAGAGATACTCACGGTGGTCATAACACTGTTACCGATGAAATAGGTAACTGCACTGGTACCTACTTTTTGACATAGCAAGAAAAACACCCGATTTTGAAAAGTGGTGATGCAGAATCATTTGTTTTTTAGCATGTTTTTGGCACTTTAATTTAATTTTTTTAATTTAATTTAATTTAATTTAATTTAATTTATTTATTTATTTTTTTCTCTAATGCTTTTTATGTCGATTTTGAATAGTGGAGGCGTATCATCACCAACATTTTTTTAGAGGATTGATTTTGACACTATACATTTTCTAATGTCTTCTTCTTCCGTGAGATGTTTATTTTTAAGTGCATTTATGTACTTGTGTTTTAAAAAGAAAAAAATAATTTTTTAAAAACAAAAATTTGTAATGATATCTTCACTTTTTCACGTAGATAAAAAATGAAAAAAGGGTCAATATTATAGAGTTTATATTTTCTACAAGTTTATGTATTGCTAATTAATTTTTCAATGCACATCAAATAATTGTCGCTAAAAAACCAATATTTTGAACGATATGACAAAAAAATAAAAGTTTTCAATACAAATAGAATGCAAAAAATACACTTTTAGAGACTTTTTGTTAAAAAAAATATGTTAAATAAACTAATTTTTGGAAAAATCTTAACAAAAAAACTTAAGAAAATAGCATCTTTATTGAATTTTATGTCAAAAAATAAGGATTCTTCTCATAAAATATCAAAGTCTAAACAATACAAGTAAAACTGATTAATAGATCTAAAAAATGAGCTTTGTTTGCAAGCATAACTTAAAGACCGTCAACAATATCAACTAATACATGTTCAACATCATCTAGAACATCATTGATGGCTTCTTCTGCAACATTTTCTACTTCATTTTGGTCATTGTCATCTTCTAATGGATCTTTCATGTCTGCAAATATTCCAAAGTGTCCCTTTCCAATCATTCCATATAATGGTGGTTGAGGTTCCTTTGCTTTTTTTGCCACACGTGATTCATTAAAATCCCCTTTCCTCAAACCAACTTCTTGCTTCGCATCTGGAAGGAATTCAAGAGCGTTAATTCTTTGTTGAATAAATTTGCATTGCACTGGGTCTTTCTCAATGGAAATGCAATTTCTTCCTTTTGGTAGGCAACATGCTAGTGTTGTACCTAATTATCAAGTACAAAAGAAATAAGTAAGAAAATTAGTATAAAGACATAAAAAGTAAAAAATAAAATATTTAAATTTAAATTTGTATAATAAAACTTACCTAAAACTGAAATTAGATCCAAAACCCAATCTCCTTCATTTGACGGCGTCACTCGGCCTACCTCCGGGCCTCGACTGGGCGGAGGGAAATTCCGAGAATCGCCCTCCACCCAGCCGGGGGGCGGAGGCAGGCTAGGCAGCCCTCGACAACGCCACCCAGCCGGCCTCTGCATAACCGGGGGCGATTCGGAATCACCCTTCGCCTAGCCGAGGGTGATTCTCGGAATCACCCCAGCCGGGAGCGATTCTCGGAATCGCCCTCCGCCCAGTCGAGGGTGATTCTCAAAATCACCCTCCACTCAGCCGGGGGCCGGAGGCAGGCCAGGCAGCACCATCGAGGGCTGCCCAGCTTGCCTCTGGCCCCTGGCTAGGCAGAGGCAGGCTAGGCATCCCTCGATGATGCCATCCAGCTGGCCTCTAGCCCTCAGCTAGGCGGAGGGAGATTCTCGGAATCAACCTATGTCGGGCCGGGGGCCGGAGGCCGGCTGGGTGACACCGTCGAGGGCTACCCAGCCTGCCTCCGGCCCCCGGCTGCGCAGAGGGTGATTCTGAGAATCACCGTCTGCCTAGCCGCAGGTCGGAGGCAGGTTGGGCATCCCTCGACGTCACCGCCCGGCCTGCCTCTGGCCCCCTGCTGGGCGGAGAGAGATTCCGAGAATCACCCTCTGTTGGGCGAAGGGTGATTCCGAGAATCACCCCTGGTTGGACGAAGGGTGATTTTGAGAATCCACCCCCGGGTGGGTGGAGGGAAATTTCGAGAATCACCCCCGGCTGGGCAGAGGGCGATTCTGAGATTCACCCTCCGCCCAGCCAGGGGTGATTCTTGAAATCACCCTTCACCCAGCCGGGGGCCAGAGGCAGGCCGGGCAACTTCGTCGAGGACTACCCAACCTAGCTCCGACCCACGTCTAGGTGGAGGGCGATTCTTGTAATTTCCTTCCGCCCAGCTGGAGGCCAGAGGTAGGCCAGGAATCTCTCGACGGTGTCGCTCAGCCGGCCTCTGGCCCCCGGCCAGGCAGAGGGTGATTCCGAGAATATCTCTCCACCAAGCCAGGGGTTGGAGGGCAGCCGGGTGGTGCCATCGATGGCTGCCCAGCCTACCTCCACCCAGCCGGGGGCCGAAGGTAGGTAGGGCAACCCTCAACAGCGCTGCCCAGCCTACCTCCAACCCCCGGCTAGGCGGAGGGTGATTCCGAGAATCACCCCTGGCTGGGCGAAGGGCGATAAAGAGAATCTCCCCCGGTTGGGCAAAGGGCGATTCCGAGAATCGCTCCCAGCTGGGCGGAGGGCGATTCCGAGAATCACCCCTGGATGGGCGAAGGGTGATAAATAGAATCTCCCCCGGTTGGGCAAAGGGTGATTCCAAGAATCGCCCCCGGTTGGGCGGAGGGCAATTCCGAGAATCACCCCCGATTGAGCAGAGGGCGATTCCGAGAATCACCCTCGGTTGGGTAGAGGGTGATTCTGAGAATCACCCCTGGTTGCGCAGACGGCTATTCTGAGAATCACCCCCAGCTCGGCGGATGACGATTCTGAGAATTACCCCTGGCTGGGTGAAGGGTGATTCCGAGAATCACCCCCAACTGGGCAGAGGCCAATTCCGAGAATCACCCCCAGTTGGGTGAAGGGTGATTCCGAGAATCACCCCCGGCTAGGCAGAGGGCGATTCCGAGAATCACCCTTCGCCCAACCAGGGGTGGTTCTCGAAATCACCCTCCGCCTAGTCGAGGGTTAGAGGCCGGCCGGGCGGCGTCGTCGAGGGCTACCCAGCCTGCCTCCGGCCCCCGGCGGGTGGCAAATTAATTTTTTATTTTATTTTATTTTTTTCAAACACAAACTATTTAAAAATTTTAATTTTTTTTTTTAAACAAAAACTATTATAATAAAAAAAATGTATTGTTTAAAAAAAAAAAAAAACAAACAAACAAACTATTAAATTAAAATATAAAAATATAAAAAAACAATAAAAACAAATTAAAAAATATGTTTTAAAAAATAAACAAACAAATATAATAAAAAACATTATTTTTTAATTTTAATTTTTTTTTAAATTAAAACAATTATTATTTAAAATATAAAAAAAAAAACAATTAAAAAAAAATTAATATGTTTTAAAATATAAACAAACATATACAAGAATATTTTAATTTTAAATTTTTATTTTCTTAAAACTAAAACAATTATAATTTAAAATATAGAAAAATGATAAAAAAAAATTAAAAAACATGTTTTTATATATAAACAAACAAATATATGAATAATAAATTTTTCATTTACTTGTTCATTTTTAAAAATTGTTGAAGTCATATAATTTCTCCATAATTTCATGGTTCAAGTATCTTGAAAACTTAAGATTTAAAAACTTGAGATTTACAACTTGTCATTAAGGTTTTTATGCGCTACAAAATTTTATCTTTAATGTTATGGTTGAAAATAATTACAATTTTAGGGTTGTTTAGAGTCAAAATATTTTATGTTTAACAACATGGATAAAAATTGTTCGAAATGATAAGCCCTTC
This sequence comes from Pinus albicaulis, assembly GCA_034641835.2. Lineage (NCBI taxonomy): Eukaryota > Viridiplantae > Streptophyta > Pinopsida > Pinales > Pinaceae > Pinus > Pinus albicaulis. Next base: position 125,141,662 of record CM076575.1, read on the forward strand.
AGACATGATTTTGTTTATATTTAACATCATCTATCAAAAAATTTATAATTTTACGATTTTTCAATGTCCTAATATGTTGTCTTTAATTCCATTGTTACAATGTGTCAAAAGTGTGACACAATGTTTTTTTTGTTATTCCAGCATCAACTTGTTTTGTTTTGAGGGTGTTTTTTCAATCATTTTTTCAAGAAACAATTTCAGTTTTAGCATAATTTTATAAAAAGGTGAAATTTTACCTTGAGAAAAAAACAAATGCGTTCTGGAATACACACTTTTTGCTTTTAGGGCGTTTTTTTCATGTTTTTTGAGTCTTTTTGGGCTATAGTTCCCGTTTTGAGGTAATAGTTCCCGTTTCATCAGTAACATTGTTTCATGGGAAATGTCCTCTTAAAACATAATTTTGATGGTATAATTTGAAGCTTGGAAGAAATAGTGATGTAGTCCAACAAATGGTGATGGATGGGTCCTTTCCTGCAGATTCAAAACAACCCTGCAATCATTGCATGCATCCTTTTATTTATCATTGACAAACTAAAACAACTAGTAGTGGAAAAGATGAGTTGGATAGAAATGCTATTTAATCTATGCCATAATTTTAATCTAAGAAACAAACCAACTTCTAAGCTACAGTAAGCATATGATAAAAAATATAATCACACTATTTTTCTTCCAGGAAATCATAAACAGAGTGTTTTTGGGCTGTGGTTGGAAGTATCTCTACTCATGCTCCCATAAGAGAGATGAGGTAGAGGCTACAATTATAGTTTAACGGATTAATATTCTACTGAAATGCAAGAGACTTAACAAAGTTATGAAACTAAAGAGAAGATACAAGTACACAAGAGGGACCTAGCCAATGGTTTGGGCCCTAACCCAATTGACCTAGCCCTCTCAAACTAACTCAATGTTGAATCAAATAGAAACTTATCATTATCATTGAATCAAGGTCTAATACATCACATGACAGTAAAAAAATAATAATCTTGAGCTCAATAAATACCTAGCTGAAAATAAAACTCGAATCCTACTGAGCTCTTTTACATGTTTATTTATACAAGAGGGTAGCTACGAAAAACTCCCTATAAAATATGAATATTGTCTCTTGAATCTCAAGAAGAGTGGAGCTTGGATCCTCATGAATTTCACTTGCTTGGCTGCCAATAAACTTGAGTTGATGAGAGAGATATTGATGTGATTTTAGGTTGATTACGGGATTTAAGGAGGTGGAAAACACCCCTACAATCTCTCCTTACTATCTACTCCGAGCCCCTACATGGAAATTGTCTAAAAAGTGGCTGGAATTTCTTGAAATCAAACCATATTAGGCTACATGATATGACTAACATCTTTTCACCCTTCTCATAAGCATAATATAACAAAAATGTAAATAAATGTGATAAAGAGACAATTAATAAGATGAATGATGTAATTATGATACTTTATAATGTACCTATTGATGGGACTCATTAGTATGTACGGTTATACAATAGTCTGGATTTCTTGGTGAACACACAAAGGATCCCATAAGTAATATTGTCACCAAGGAATATTTGGAGCTGAATAGATAGAAAATGCAGAACTACATCGGTGGCCCTATCCAAGTTAGAAAAATGTTGCTCTTGCTCCAGAAGTAAGTTCAAATTTGGTTCCAACTTATTGTACTCAGATGCCATGGAGGCTAGAATCCATTTCCAGCCAGACACCATCGCACAATATAGGGATGCCATAGCACAATACAAAGCTTGGAACCGATACGCGACTGAAAGACATCAAGTGGAAGTTGCTGAGCTAGAGTTTCCCCAAACTCAAGCATCATAGTGTTTTTTCTTGTTAGGCTGTCAGGTTTTCTCTACTGTATTTTGTCTTATATAGGTATGAGTGTAAAATGTTGCTAACACCAGAAAATCGTACACTGCAAGAGACATTAGAAACTATCCAACAAAAGGTAGAAATCAATATTTTTTAGTAGAGAACATCATGGAAGCATAAAAATTCAACTTTTCCTAAGGTTTTGTGAGAAATATTTGACCGCGCACTAGAAACAAAGGAAGTTTGCGCAGACCGTGCATCTTTTCCTTCGAAAGCCGAGCGGAAGGGAGAAAAATCATTTTCCAGGACCACTTCTCACACTTTGGGAGTTTATTCTCTATCATGGCCATTCAAGGACAACCAACTTAAGGTTGTCCTGAAGATATGCATCCCTCAATGGAATCCTCTTGTCCTAATCTTGGGTCACTATCACTTTTGGGAAAAGGGAGGGAAGATGAATTCAAAAAATTTCTATATAAACAAGCCTTGGGAAGAGAAAAAGATGAGAAATTATTGTGTTGACCAAATTTCTACCTGAGCAACACTACATTTCACTATTGAAGCAAGGGAAGTGAGAGCACTAGTATGTTGGCCATATTGCTTCTAAGCAATCCAACATCTTAGTGAGAGAAGAGGAGTCCACCATTGGAGAGTCTTCACACTTATTTTTAGAGTGAGGAGAAGATTGAAAAGAGACCAAGGAAAGGGAACTCCTTGCTAATGATATTTGAGATCCATAGCTCAAAGGATTCTCTTCAAGTGTTTTAGAATTTGATTGTATTCTTCTACCACCAGCGGTCAATAAAGCGATTCTTTATCCATTGATATATTGACACGTTTGCTCCATTGAGTATTTTATCTATTTGTCTCTTTTGTTTAGTATTACATTTCTACATGCATTATGTCCAATACTAATCATGCTTTTCTTTGTTAAAGTCCGTCAGTAACAACACCAACTATCTCTGTGATCCTTTGCAGGGAACAACCAACTATTAGGGAGGCGTTATTTGGTACTCCATTTCCAAAAAAAAACTAACACAAAATTGGCAACTCCACTGGTTTTTTTTCTTTGTTTTAATGGTTTTTTTGTAGGACCTCTTCTCTGCATATCCAGCTACAAGGCGCTCAAGACCTCTTTGGGATTTTTTTTTCAAGACCTTTTGGACCTCTTCTAAGCTTTAGAAAGCAAAAATTTACTCTTTGTTCTCGACCACAGGTTTTTCACTTTGACAAACGCGTCACTCTACGTCTCTGTTGGAAAAAATACGCGCAGTGATCTAGAAAGGAAGAAAAGCCTTGTATTCCCCATTTTTTCAGCTTATTGGAAACCTTTAGTGAATTTCCTTCACCATTGCATCGTGTTATTCTATTTTTTCAGTTTTATTAGTTACTATACTAATCATAATTAGTAAAGAAATTAGAGTTTTCTTTATTTTTTATATTTTCAAAAAACACACATATCTTAATTAAGGAGAAGAGTAGTGGCCAAATTCCACACACATTTTTCAAACTACTTTGCTAAAGTTTATGCACATCACATAGTTTAATTAGTAAAATCTTGCTACTAAACAAGATATTTTTATTTTTCATTAGCTTTGGGACTAGGGCCAAATGTTAATATAGAAAGCAAGTAATCTATGCTTCCCTTGCTTCTTTAGGCGAACCTGGGCTTGCATATGAACCCTTTTTCAAAGAATTTTTATTCCCCATATCCCTTTAGTTACACATAGTATAATTAGGAGAATTGTAAGCGACCCATTATTTGCACATCATTTTTATTTCATGGAAGGAAGAATCAAACACTTAGTGTAATTAGAGGGATATATTAAAGGATCATCGCATATCTGCATCTTATCACACTTTGTATGTTAAATTCACCACACACTAAGAATTTGTAATCTTTGCATAAGAAGGAATCCCGTATTTAGATATTTTTGTGCTTATCTTACCTTTTCTTAACCATTCACATCCTAAGAAAATTCAAGACAATTAAAAACAACCATAACTTGAACCGATTAGTTCTCCCCACACGGATCATAAAATAAGTAATAGTTCAAGTTAATACCATTGGGGGTAGGCATCCCATAAGCCACCATGGTAATTTTACATCTATGAAACATACAATTTGTCTTCTAGGGTGCTTAAAATCCTTCAATCATCTCATGGAAAATATTACCTGAGTAAAGCAAAGACCTGATTTAGAGGGGGTTCGGCTTAGGTCTAGCACGTGCAATACTCTTTTGGGGCTACCTGACCTATCTAGTGCTCGGTACTGGTAATTGAATACAAAGAAGCTAAAGACTAGAATGCTCACATGGGACGAAGGTGCTTTAGTGACCAAAATCTAGGGCATACTTTCCCTATAGGTGACGGTGCGGGCATCACTCGATCCTCATTTCCATTACCTTGGTTGATTCTTCAGCTGCTGGAAGACATCACTAGTTATTTTGGGACGTTGTCCCCAGTACCCATCAGAAGATATATCCACAAGGACTAGTTATTTTGAGAGTGGTAAGGACAATCAGGTCTACATGATTTTTATCATACGCAATCAAACAAAAACCCATTTTTTTCTTGATTTATCACATAGATTAATATAAAGGAAAATTACCTTTCCATTTTCATTTTGTTTGATGTATGTGATTATATTTCATTGATAGCGACCTTATTTCCTACAAAGTTATAAATTAATTCACACTAAGGGACACCAAAGGGGACCCTAAGGCACCCCATAGATCTAGGAATTTTTTAGACCTCCCCCCATTAGCGGGAGTGTGCCATGCCTCCCACCATTTAGGTTAAGAGGATGACACACAACCACCACTGTAGGGTCTTCCTTCATCGATTAAACTTTTCTCGGGACCCCTCCTTGAAAAAATGGACCTCTCACGACCCCACAAGGGTCACCAATCGCTACCCCTTTGGGGAGCCCACATACTGCTCCTTAAGATAGCCCTAGGAGCACCGACCAGGGTATTCTTTCTCCGGCCTCCCCACATAGGACCCCTTTGCACATAGCTTTCCAAAATAATTTCGCAATGGAAGATAACTCGCAAATACTTTTCTTAGCATATTTGAATCTACCAGATCTAAGTAAGCTAACAAATGATCGAATTGCACATGGACTTAATTGGCCAACCATGCCGACTAAGATTTCTTCAGACATTCCAAAATTTGAAGGAAAGCAAGGTGAACACTCGGCGAACCATGTCATGAATTTTCACCTGTAGTGTTCTTCGAATAGTATTATAGAAGATACCATTCGACTGCGACTATTTCAACGCACCCTTACAGGGTTTGCAATGAAATGGTATGTTCACCAACCTTCTGCGTCACATGGAACCTTCAACGCCTTAGCTACAAAATTCTTCACATTCTTCCAGCTTTCAATTCAAAACAACTCAGGAATGGAACTCCTCACCCACTTCAAACAAACACCCACCATCCACATATTAGACCATATCCATTAATGAGGGAAACGTCTCAACTTTTGCAAAGCCCATTTCAATGATGGAGTTCTCTTGGACTTGTTTTTGAGATCCCTCACATCGGAAATTTGAAAAGATTTAGAAAATTCATCCCCACGCAATGAGGAAGAAGCCATTAGTAAAGATAAAAAATTAGAGCTCATATACACCTAGCCTGGATATATCTATCATGTCCTTCTGAACTCCCCCCACCTACAAACTTGTAAAGAGATACCAGGCACATCAAATACTGCTGACGGTTTGATAGGGTCCTTAATTCAAACTCAACCTAGAAACAATTACCAATATCTTGGATATTCATTTTCTAGTGAAACATTCGATACTACTCAAGATGTATCACAACCTGGATACTACCCCAGTCAGCCTGCACCATTGGAAAATGCGACTAACAAAGTTAAAAAATATCATTCCCCACAAGGAGGATAATACCCTCCCCCTGAAGGAAATAAATACTCATCTAGGAATATCAACGTAAGAGAGTCGTCCCAGAATGCTTATGCTAATCAGGGACAAGGAAACCAATACTCTCCTTTCCCCTCACAACAAAAAAATATACCACCAACGCAAAATAAAGTAGGGGTTAATTTAGTGCAACCCTCCCAAGCTCAACAAAAACCATCATTTGACTAGGATAATACTAACAATCCTCTGAATGTGCTAAGAAAAAACTAAATAGAAAATCAGAGGGAGAAAACCAGAGGGAGATCCTAGATAGGAGGGCAACAATCAACACCACCCCGCATGAACACAGGTTAGAGGAAACCACAACCGAAATCAGAACCAGGAACCAACAAACGACAACTCTAAAAGGAAAAAAAAGACAACTAGTTTAAGGAAAAATAATTATTGTGCCATATGTTGGGAGTATGATGATTACACGCACCACTATCCTGAGCTCCCTGAATTAAAAATACTCCAGGGAAATAGGAGACAAGGGGGCATAACCAGCAACCTGCGGTAATGTAGGAACTTTTCCCCCATCATGTCTGTGGTTAATACTCAACAACATCAACCACCCCAGCAAAAAAATTATGGAGGGAAAGCTAATAAAAATTCTCATCGCAATAAATACATGGTAGGAGAAGAAATTCTCCTGCAAATGTGAAATAAAAATTATGAAGCTCCCCTAGACACCAAACCATATTCCTCAAGCACAATTATAGCCATAAAACCATTGACTATTTCTAGGGTACCTATCGAACCTATGCCAAAAATGGTAAAAGGTCCCATGAGGCGCATAAGACATAAATCAAAAGCTTCTCATAGCTACAACATAGTGGATGACTTGGCTTAGTCCCCCTCATCCATGTCAGCATTAAAAGTCATGCAATATTTCCCAGCTCAACGGAAAGCCTTAATTTCCACATCAGGTGCAATTGAACCTTCAGATTCCTGCTTAATGGTTTTTGAACTAGATAAAGCGAGCCCACAACTCCCTTCTCTAGTCACATTTCAAATCCGAGTTTCAATCCAGAAGATCACCATTCATCGTTGCATTGTGGATGAAGGAGCATCCACATGTATCATGTCAAAAATGGTTTAGCAGAAGTTAGGATCACCGAAACTAAAACCATTTGAAATCATGCTTAGAGAATATGATGGACGCCCTTCCACCCCTGTAGGTATTTTTCAAGACGTACTAGTACATATCACCAACAATACTGTGCTCATTGAAATTTAAGTCTTGGATGCACAACTGGATTATAACATCCTTCTTGGACAAAGTTATATGTACGCAATTACTGTAGTAGCATCCTTCATATTGAGAGTGATGATGTTCCCCCATGAAGGGAAAGTCATTAAAATAGACCAACTCAGATATTACGAGAAGAAACCTGTAACCGCCCTTGATGACGTAATACCATATGTAGATTATTTTTTGGAGTTGGTCACAACATACACAGAGTTTGATCCTGGTTAATTCAAACCATCCAATATCCTTGGAAAATACTGTAGAGAACCTCCCGTATTACCAAGATAAGTTACGGAAAATATGGGAGTTGCGATGTACATGATGAGTTCATCAAACACCGAGTCGATTTAGGAACCAGAGCTCGAAACCACAAGTGTCGCTGCCAACGTCTCAACATTTCTTCCATATGCCATTACCAAAACCCCATTCTTATATCCCCTGCCTCATTTTGTCTCACACCAAGTCATGGCAACCCATACATTGCCAAAAATGGCTCTTGCGATGTTGGTATGGTATTTTAGCCCCACCAGCCATGTCTAGGAACTCAGGTATCACTTCTACATGTGTCATTTTTGTCACCTCAAGGAGGCCACCATCAATTAGGAAAAACCTGTAGCGACACTAGCTGGTGCCACTAAAAAGGAGAAGAAAAAATGGAATAAGGTGGACGCTCATAAAATTCCTACAACGTCTCCACCTTGTGCATTGTGCAATGTAGTTGGCCATCTTACCAACACTTGCCCAAAGTTACAGGATTTGAAATATATTCTACATGTCGAAAAAATGACTGTGACCCCATCTCCACATAAAAGAGAAAAGGTCACAAACATCCAATGTAAGGCATTACGTACCAACCATGCATGCACCATATGTGCAGAGTACGAGCATTATACCTATAATTTCCCTGAAATCCCTTGATATAGAGATGAATTACATGCTCAGGTGCAATCCAATTCCATGGATCCATCCGTAACATCCATGCAGATAGGGGAAGATGGGCCAAAAATAATCTTATACATATGAGAAGAACCAACATCATGATTGTACCTAACACGCCCAACCGTGCAGGCACCAAGAAGGCAAGAAAAGGCTACACCTCATGTCCCAGTCTATGCTTTGTGCGACGAACCTGATCATTTGATCACTCAATGCCCCGAATTAAGGGAATTTAATTGCCGGTACCCAATCACCCATCATTCCCAAAGTAACTTATCCAGACACAAATGACATACTTTTCAAATATGTAGAAGTAAACATCATGTGCGTCATTTTCCCCACCTACCCCGATTCCGCTCTATGTTAGATTTCATGCGTTGGTTCATCGATGAAAACTTTGATCAGTTAGCTCAGACTTGGAACTTTCAAAAAATACCACAAATCAAGGGAATGAATCATCTAGTTCCATCTTGTGCATGTTCGAAGAGAGAAAACTAGAATAAATTCCACCGCCCTCTTTTAACCATCATTGGTCTAGATATGGGAGGAAGACCAAAGGCCTCAAGAAGGCATGGTATAAAACAAACCTCCCATGTGCCCTATGAAATAAAACCAACCACTTGGTTAACCAATGTTGGGAGTTGACCAGGTTCATTGATATTTTCTGAATAGTCACCCTATCCCCCAAATACATATCTCCAATCAAGATAAAATTACCCTCTGTTATTGTTGCATATGCTCCTAATTTCACCATACAAAGAGCTTATAATATCTTCCATGATTGCGAGCAGCCAAAGCAGTGCTAAACCAAAAACACCAAAGGAAGCCACATCACGCTAAAACTAAGACTCGAAGATGGAAAGCACGTAGAAATTCCCCATCTCACGACCCCAACCAACTATCGTCGTCTTATGTCGTGACTAGTACTAGCTCACATACCATTTAATCAGTAAGTACCTGCCCCGTGTGCGACATTCACATGAGTCACTCTCACGGTACAAAAGCATGCCTATGTTGCAAACATTTCAACATCTTAGGATACAACTCCATTTTTACATAGAAGAGGATACATTTTCCCTTTGTACACTAATAAGGTCATACGAATCCCCCCTCAATTAGTAAAAACTAATAATTAAGGAAATTATTTCGCCACCTAATACTGACAACACGCAACATCACATACGACTCATCTCATCATTCACGGGAACCACAATTCATGTTTTATACTCATCATTTTTGGGTGTCGAGACTGCTACAACTACTAGACCAACAATAGTATCGTCGATGGTGCACACCCACCCTATTTGCGCTTTATCAACCTCGCTTGGTTCTACAACATCAACCACCGAATCATATTATTGTTTTTTGACCAACACTGCTAGGCCCAAATTTCCTCCTCCGAACCTTGCATAAACTAATCCCCCTTAGATAATATTTTTCACTATAAAGAAGACATTTTGGAGGCCATGGAAGAACCTGAATGTCCATGGGAAGCCATGCATCATCATTCATTTTTTCTACTGGAAAAATCATTCATACCTAGAATCACACCAACCCATGATATATACGCCATCGAAACTAAATATTTCCTACCATATGGAAAAGTATATGGGTTCAAAAATCTTATCCCAGCGCCCGACGCATTTGAGGAAGGAAACATGTCAAATATTTCACCTACCGTGAAGGTAAATATTTCGAAAAAAACTAGCAAGGTCAAATAAATCTCAATGGGGGTAGCATGTTCCCTAGACGAAGTAGCCTAATACACCTCCCTATTACAAGAATACATGGATATTTTTGCGTGGGATTATTCGGAGATGCTAGGAATCTGTACCACCATTATGTAACAACATATTGACACATGGCCTGACGCCCTTCCCATACGAGAGAAACAATGTCAGTTACACCCTTCTAAGGCAGAAGAAACCAGACAAGAGATAGATAAACTCCACAACGCTGGGTTTATCTACCCGATTGCTTACACGTCTTAGGTTTCTAACCTTGTACCCATCATGAAAAAATAGGGCACCATCTGCGTGTGTACCAATTCCGAGATCTAAACAAAGCCTGTCCCAAGGACAATTACCCCACACCATTTATTGACCAAGTCATAGATGCTTGTACCTGTCACAAGGCATTATCTTTTATGGACGGGTTCTCAAGGTATAATTAGATCCATATTCGACATACAAATCGATAAAAAACCACATTCACCACCCCTTGGAGTACCTTCGCATACCAAGTCATGCCATTCGGATTTAAAAACATTGGCACCATGGTCCTTCCTGCAGGCCATGAACTACATCTTTCATGAATTATATAATCTCTCCTCGCCTATTTGGATGACCTCACTATAAGATCCAAGGTGTGTGCTAACCATTTGGAATATCTCTGCCTGGTTTTTCAACGATGCCGAAAATATAAACTACGCTTGAACCCTCTCAAGTGTGTCTTCTGCGTTAACGTTGGAAGATTGCTAGGATTCATTATTTCCCATCAAGGTATTATATCAGTTGACCCTCTCAAAGAACAAACAATCAAAGAAGTACCACCTACAAAAACATTGAAGTGGTTACAAATACTGTAGGGTAAGGCCAACTTCTTATGATGCTTTGTCCCCAACTATGCCATTTGTGTGCAGGGCTTCCTACGTCTCCTTCATTAAGACATTCCTTTCCAATGGGATGAATAGGCCAAAAAATAATTTGAAGCATTAAAAGAAAACTTGACTTCTGCTCCTTTGATCAACCCACCTTCCCACAATAAATATTACACCCTATATCTATCAGTGCCAAATGTAGCCATTGGTGGAATGCTACTCCCGGATGGACCAGATAACAAGGAACACATAATTTATTATGTAAGAAAAAACTTATCCAAGCCCGCATTGAAGTATGTTCCAGAAGAGGAAACAACCGTAGCCCTATTACGTGCAATACAAAAGCTTCAACACTATATCATCCTTTGAACCACCACTGTCATAGAAGCTATCAACCCCATGCGATATTTTATCACTCACCGTATGATGAATCATAAATAAGCTTGATGGGTAGTTATACTGTAGGAATTTTATTTGCAAGTTAGGTCCCCTAAAAGTAAAAAGGCGCTCATCCTCTCCGAATTCATCACCGACCTCCCAACAGGGACCCAAGAATCCCTCGTTAATGATACACTACCTGATAAACATATGCTCTTAGTGACAAGCGAGGACCCTTGGTACGAGGATATCCTAATTTTCTTATGAACTCAAAATTTGTAACCTCAGCTCACTCATGACGACCGAAGGTGCATATGCCATCAGGCCCCCCGATACCTTCTTTTAAGGGACATCCTTTATCGTCGAGATGTCAACACCATCTTGCGTCAATGCCTCACTCACGACCCGAGCTAGTCCTGAATGATTGTCATAGTGGGGATTGTGGCAACCACCCCTTAGGGATGACCACCGGTCAAAAGGTCCTACATGTCAGGTACTTCTCAACCACCATTTTCCATAACTGCATCCAAGTAGTCAAAATATGCGAGTGATGCCAATGCTGCACTCACAAGGCACGATCCCCTCCAGCTCCTCTACACCCCGTCATCATAGCAGGTCCCTTTTGTACATGTGGCATAGAATTCATGACATGCTACCCCACATCATCAAGAAAGCACAAATACATAGTTGTGGTCGTCGATTATTTCATCAAATTAGAAAAATCCATGCCCACATACAACAACACCAGGGAAACCGCTGCACGATTTTTCTTCAATCATGTCATCGCATGGTTTAGTGTCCCCAAGGAATTGGTGTCAGATCATAGGAAACACTTCGAAAATGAAATATTCCGGGAATTATCCCAACACCTTAGTTTTTTGCACGAGTTTGCATCACCATACTACCCCTAGTCTAATGGTCAGGTGGAAGCTTTCAACAAAGTCCTTAAAACAATGTTGCAACGTATTGTGAACAACCACAAAACTAATTGGAATCACACGATGTTCTAAACCCGGTGGTAATACCACATAATAGTTAAAGAGTCAACAAGATTCACACCCTTCCAGTTAGTTTATGGGGTGGAGGTGGTGCTTCCCATCGAACGCAAGATCCCCAGCCTGCATTCAACCATTGAACTGCTCACTGATACTAAGACCTTAGAGAAACGGTTGGTATAGTTAGAACCCATCGATGAAATTCAATGAGAGTCTCTCTGATCTGAAATAGATATGAAATAATACTGAAGTAGAAATGAATATTTTACAACAGTGAATTGATTGTTAACTTGATTTCTTAGTGTGGAAGACTGAAGGAAAGAAAATGATTTTACGACTTAATCCAGAACTTAAGAAGCACAATTAAACATGAATTCATAGCAAAGAACAAAGATAGAAGTTAGAAAACATTGATTACAGAGTTCGTCCCTGGTGGACTACCTCTTTGGGTCCCTGGTGGATGGGTGTTCGTTTGATTAAGGATTGATCCAAGGAAGTATTTACACAGAAATACACCAGAATGAACGTGCTTGAAAACACCTCTGGTCTCTGTGAACATAAAGCTCTCTCTCCTAGCTTTCCAACACCTGTCTCGGTTCCTAATTCTACCTCCGAACGACCAAGTTACACCTGAAAGAAAAAAAAATTGTCTCTCTCTTCAGAATTCTAATTACAAGTCTTCAAAAACACTCCTCTCCTCATTATGAGCAATAGGTAAGAATTTTATTGTTAGAGGTTAGGTTCAGGTCGAACCCCTTGGGCCAAACATAGAATATGGTTGAGTGAATTAAATGTGATTAGGTGGAAACACACCTCTCAGCCTTATGAAAGTGTAACACCTTTAGAGATTAGGTTCATGGTGATAAATTTAACAACTGCGCATAACCATTTCAAAACCCACAATTAGACTATAGTATAAAAATAGGCGCTGAAGGTTTGTAAACAACGCAAGGCTCGTATGGTCTGCATGTGATTGGGCTGAAGTATAACCACTTGCTGCCACTTGGTGGTTAAGTCCGACGGCTTCGGGTTGACTGGCGGTTGACCGTCCATGTGATAACACATCCGACGGTTGCAGTCTTCCAAGTGTGCGGTCAGGTTGTATGCGATGTTCAAACCAGTTCCTATCATTGTTATCTTGCCCTCCACTCGACGGTTAATATTACCACGCGGTTATCTGCGATATGTTTTATATTTGGTATTACATATTTTTTAACCATAGTCTAAAGGTTTTAAAAACATTGCGCCATATGTTTCTAGACTTAGGTTTATGACTTAGGACCGTAGAATTTGTGCTAGGATTAATGACTTAGGTATTGGCTTGGCCACTTAGCATGGTCTAGCACACCTCTTGGGTTACACATCACCATGTACATACAATTTTCCACCCTTTAAAACATACACCATAAATCATTGAAGGCTCTCTTCATCCAGAACACTGGAGAACTGAAGGCTTTCTGGATTTCTCGACTTTGACTTGTTGGCCTTAGAACTTCCTGTTGATCCTCAACTATACAAGATCCTCCTAGATCAATCCTCTCCACTTGAAAGCTTTTGGACCACCAAAATTTTGATTTAAGCAGACATGAGGTGAGGGCACATCTCCTTCACTCTTCTGACCTCCATCCACCTCGCCTTGCTAGGATTCATGCCTTTGAGTCCCACTCGAAGATATTCAACATCTCCATGTCTTGAAGTGTGAACCTTCCTATCCAAGATGGTATGTTGAAATCTTGAGAGGGGGTGAATCAATATTCCTTTCTATTAGTATTATTATTAATCTTTGAGCATTAGTTCATATTCAATTATTATCGGTGTTTTCTGAACATAATAGTAAACAAAAGGAACACAAATGCATATAGATTTTAATGTGGAAACCCCTTCTGAGAAAAAAACCAACTAAATTGTTTTCTAATAATTTTTTAATCCTAAACTCCAATTGAAAAGAAAGCTCCAACTTCTTAGAATATAGAAAATAATTCTTCTCCAGCTCCCACTGGATGTATGCTCCAACACCCGAGATTTTTCAGTAGTCAACTAAACGGATGCCCCAACACCCAATGAGCTACAACTCACCCTAGCACCACCCTACCACCCTGGATTTTTCACAGGCTTGAACAGGTTGGTGACTTCATGCACCAACCTAGCACCACCCTACCACCCTATAGAATAATAAAATAAGAATGGACTCTCATACCAGGGAAAATGGTCCAATTTACAATGATACAGAATGATGTAGAAGAAGAAGACACACTAGATCATAATCCCAACTATGACACAACCACCTAATGATGATCCTAGACCTCCCGACACTACCTCTTCAACTCTTGGCAGATAGACACTTGTAAAACTTTTACAATGACTCAGTACAATGATACCTTTACAATGAATGTATGCAATGTTGCCCAATTGAAGAATTCACGTGGTGAACTTCTTGCTACTATTATGCACCTTGATTGCCGTTGCTCTGTAAAATACATTCATCCAACCCTTCTTTCTTTCCATTACACCATATTTATACAAAATAGGAGTTCTGTATAGAAGCCTCCAATAAAAGTGGAAATATGTTTTTAGGAATTTATTACAACTCTATACATATAGTAGAGTTAATCTAAAGCATTAAAGAGGAAACTAACAATAGAAATAAGATAAAGCATGGCATCATGGAGTTGAAGCTGGCTGAGTAAATGTGGCTGAGTGCCCTCGTAGCTTTGTCAAAAACTGTCTCCAAAAAAGGTGGAATCCAACAACTGAAAGGAACACCTGTGAACACCTGTATGCATATCTGCTAAAATATAGGAGTGGCTAACCAACTGGAAGTTATATCACACCTGGAAAAAACTCATCATGACAGAGATCACATTCACTTCATCAACTTTAGTGTCATCCTTGTGGGAATAAAACCAAAAATTAGCGACAACCACATTCTCACCGGAAACTTTCTTTAAGAACTGGTACCAACCTGTTGCCTTGAACTTAGCCTGAACATGACTATCCACAAAGCGAGTGTTAACTGGTTCAGAACGATTTAAATTACCTCCTTTGCACATACTGCTTGCTGTTAACCTAACCTCCAACACAGTTGTAAAATGAGGACTAGCCTCCATGAAAGGCTACTTTATGGCTCCTGTTAACAAATGCTTTTAAAATGGAGAATAAAACTATTAATTGTAGCTATCACAGGAGTGGATGGAAGCAGGTTATGCATGCCCTAAGACTCGGTGAATAAGGACGACACGAACACATAAATGATTTAAAAAACATTGCCAACTCATTTCACCAACTCCATCACATATTTTCATAATTGCTACTCATACTGCACTTTGACACCTATACCCTTTAGTGAGTAGCAATACATTTGCATAACCTTAGCATAAAAATTATCACCCTTTTAATGCATCTTCCAATGAAAAACCAACATTCTTTAGATACACAACACCTCTTACTTCAACATCTCCTCAATCTTCGAATAGCAATACTGATTTCCTTTGAATAATATTTCCTCTGCTCCCTTACACTAATTTTCATATAATTACTACCTTTCTGAGAAAGATAACTTTTCCTATACAAACCATAGCTTTTGAAAAAGATAGTTGCTTCTCATGAAAAGAACAACTAATTCTTGTGTTAATATTAATAGAACTCATGATTCTAACATTCTATCATTGAACTTGGATAGGAAATGAGATAAAAATCACACTGAATTGAAAAAGAAGGAGTTGCAGCTCATAGGTGAGTACTGCACCTGGAGACTGCACACAAACGAAGAGATCACTCTACATCCATTAATCAGAAAAATACATCTTTAAGTACATAGAAAATAAGTAGGAGGTTGTAACTAGACTCCTATATTCTAGGAACAAATCCTAAGCTAAGGAGGTACGTTACAACAATGTAACCATTTCTCCATTAATATAAAAATAATACTAATTATTTTCAACTCTCCCCCTTAATGGAGAAAGGATTACCCTGAACTCCTAACATCCCTCTAAACATTTCAAACCAATATTTCTTAGTAAAAATATCAACCATATTGTCACAAGTTTTACAATATTCAACCAATATTTCTTTTGACTGAAGTTTCTCTCGAACAAAATGGAATTGAGTATCGATGTGTTTGGTATTTTTATGAAATACTGGATTGTATGCAAGCTTAATGGTACTCTGGTTATCATTTTTAATGATAGTTTATTCTTTCTGTTCTTCTCCTGCATCGTTGAGAAGTCTTCTCAACCAGATAGCTTCACATGTGGCTGCACACAACGCTTTGTACTCAGCTTCACATGAATATAGAGCTACAGTACTTTGATTTTTACTGCTCCATGCTATGACCCTGGATCCAATGCTGAAAGCGTAACCTGTGATAGATCTTCAATCATCCAAGTTACCTACCCAATCTGAATCTGAAAATCCTGCTAGAATAACATCAAATGTGTCAGTGTATAAAATACCATAATTACTAGTACCACTAAGATACGTCAACACGCTTTTTCCTGTGACCCAGTGACTTTCGAGTGGTTTAGACATAAACTGGCTCAACAGACTAACAGAGTATGCCAAGTCTGGTCTAGTTGTAGTAAGATATATCAAACTTCTAACTAGTTGTCTATACATAGTGGCATCCACCTCTTTAGTACTATCGTCACTGCTCAATTTTAGATTCTGCTGCAATGGTGTTGTTGTTGATCTACATTGCTCCATTCTGAATTTTTCTAGCAAACTTCTGGAATACTTCCCTTGAGTAAGAAAATTCTATCCAGAATCTCTCCATACTTCCAATCCCAAACAATAATGGAGATTTCCAAGATCTTTCATCTCAAACACTTGTGACATCTGCCGTTTGATTTCCTTGATCAGATTATTAGCATTTCCTGTTATAATCATATCATCCACATATAAAGAAATCAAAATAATTTGCCTCTGTTTATTAAACTTGGTATATAGATTTGGATCATTCATGCTCCTACGAAAGCCATGTTGTACAAAGAATGAATCGATCTTCTCATACCATGACCTGGGTGCTTGTTTTAAACCATAAAGTGCCTTTTTCAATCTACAAACAAGATGTTCCTACCCCTTTTTAACAATCCCTTCAGGATGAACTAAATAAATTTCTTCTTTCAATTCACCATTCAGAAATGAAAACTTAACATCTAGCTGGTGTAGCTCCCACTTATGTTTTTTTGCTAAGGAAATTAGCATTCTAATAGTGTTTAAATTTTCTACAGGAGCAAAGGTTTCATCGAAATCTATTCCCTCTTGCTGTGAGTAACCCTTTGCTACCAGTCTAGCTTTAAGCTTTTCTATACTCCCATCTACATTTATTTTGGGTTTATACAGCCATTTGCATCCTATGGGTGTTTCACCTTTAGGCAGTTCAACTAAATCCCAAGTATGGTTTCTAATAATTGATTCAATTTCCTCATGCATTGTAGCCCTCCATGCATCAGATTGGCTTGCTTCTTTATAATTTGCAGGTTCTACAATGTTTAAAATGTTTGTCATTAAAGCATAGTCTTTCAATCTGGATGGCAATCTAGTCTTCCTACCTGATCTCCTTGGTAGAGGACTTACCTCAAATCTGTCTGATTCAGACTTATACGGGCTCACATCATTGATTACATTACCTGTTTCTTCTTCTTCTTTCTGCTCTTGCTCTTGATCATCCTCGTTGTTTTCTTCCATTAGTAATGGAATGTGCCAATCATTGTTACTATCATCCTTTCCTTCTTCAACCTGTTCATGAAATATGACATCTCGGCTTTCAAAAACCTTATGAGTCACAGGATTAAATAACTTATATGCTTTAAACTCAGTGCCATATCCAACAAAGATACATTTCATGGCTTTAGGATCTAACTTCTTCCTATCCGCCTTGGGTATATGGGCATAAGATTTTGACCCAAATACTCTTAAATGACTCATTGCTGGTTTGAATCCAAATAATGCTTCAAAAGGGGTTTTTAAGCCAAGACATTTAGTAGGACTCCTATTCTTTAAATAGACAACAGTGTTAATGGCTTCCACTCAAAAACCATTTGATAGACCCTTACCTTGAAGCATGCTCCTTGCGCATTCCACAAGAGTTCTATTATTTCGTTTTGCCATTCCATTCTGCTGTGGTGTGTGAGACACTGTAAACTATTGAACAATCCCATGATGCTTGCAGAAATTCATGAACTCTCCCAACCTGTATTCTCCGCCTTGATCTGAGCGGATAATTTTTATGCTTTTTCCTGTCTGCTTTTCTACCATAGATTTAAACTCTTTAAAATATTGGACGATCAGACTCTTTTTACTCAAAAAATATATCCAAGAGAATCTAGTGCAATCATCAGTAAACAAAAGGAAGTAATATGAACCACCTAGTGACCTGGTCTGCATAGGTCCGCATATGTCTGTATGCACCAGCTCTAGAATATCTCTTTTCTTTCTATTAACATGCAAAGGAAATTATTCTCTATGCATTTTCCCTAATGCACATCCATCACAATCCAACTGAACATTATGGAAAACAGGGAGTCCATCGACCATACCTTTTCTCTGAAGTAGAATGAGGTCTTGCAGATTAAGATGACCGAATCTCTGGTGCCAGAGGTTTTCAGCTATCGATCCTGTTGCAACCATGGCTTGCTGTGGCATACTTTTCACATCTAGTCTGTATAGGCTCCCCACACGCACTCCTGTTGCAATAGTTTCCATCTTGCTATCCTTTATGACACAGTGAGTCTTGAAGAATTGAACTTGCATGTCCTGATCGGTTATCATAGATACAAAGATCAAGTTTTTCTTAATTCTGGGCACATACAATACATTCTTAAGATGTCTAATGTCACCGCTAGGTAACTTTACTAGAATATCACCATACCATTTGATCTCATATCTGCTATCATCTCCTAGATCAATTTTTGACCCACATGAATTTTCTTCAAGAAATTCAAACCATTCCTTCTTACCTGTCATATGTGAGGATGCGCTAGAATCGACATACCATATGTCGTCCTCATCTCCCTTAGAGGCTGAAACAGCACAATTGGCTGTAAATAGTCGAAGTTCATGGCTATGGTCTTCATCTTCCTCAACAAAGTAACCTTTGTGCTTTCTCTGTTTATTCCTTGCTTCATCTGCCTGCCTCTTATAACAATCTTTAATCTGATGACCATTTTTTCCACAGTAAAAACATCTCTTGCTGGGAAAATTATTAGCAAACATACCTTTAAATGGTTTCTTTTGAAATGTGTTGGCTCCTCTCTGCTCCTTCTGTTGTTTCTGTGGTTGTTGTTTCTGTTATGGTTGCTTCCCTATATATTGTCGCCTTTTCGCCATCAGAGCAAGATCATTGCTCTGAGATTTCAAATTTTGCCGCCGCTCTTCTTCTTGTAGCAAAATCCCTGTCAATTCTTCAAATGCAGGGGCTTTCTCCCTTGCTTCCAATCCTGTGATGAACATCTGATATTCATCTTTCATTCCATTCAACATGATCATGACCAGATCGGAATCAGACACTTTTTCTCTGATATCTCCCAATCTGTCCTTCAGGTCTTTAACTCTAGCGATGAATCCAGCAGCGGACTCATTATCCTCCATCTTCATCGCAAACAGCTTGCCTTTGAGTGACAAGACACAATTTGTATTATGTGTCTGGTATAGATTCTTGATCATTGTCCAAATCTCAGTGGACGATTTGCCATCTCTAATATGTGGGATAATATTGTCCTTGACGGACATCTTCAGTATAACTTTTGCTTTGTTCTCCCTTTTATCCCAGTCCTGTTCTTGTGCAGATGTCCCTATTACCAAATTTGGTCTCAGCTCATTTCCTATGACAATCGACCAGGCATTTGCGCTTTCAAGTAATGTCTATATCTTGAATTTCTAGTTGGTAAAATTAGATCCATCGAGTTTGCCCTACTCGTGGAGATACGATTCTATACTGTTATTCATACTGGACTGATAGAATTTCTAATCTTCTGATGAATAATTCTACCCAACTGAATAATTGCAGGATACAAAAAAAAAAATCAATACATACCAGATCCTGAACACTGATCTGCTGGAAACTCCGTACCTTTAATGTGCCACCACCGGGCAAGTCCCATCTGTTACCACCGAGAAAATCTGGAACTACAATGCGCCACCACCGGGCAAGTCTGATCTGCCACCACTGGGCGAATCAGGAACTTTAATGCGCCACCACCGGGCAAGTCCGATCTGCCACCACTTGGCGAATCTGGAACTTCAATGTGCCACCACCGGGAAAGTCTGATCTGCTACCATCGAGAAAATTCGGAACTTCAATGTGCCACCACTGGGCAGGTCCGATCTACCACCACCAGGCAAATCCAGAACCTCAGTATGCCACCACCAGGCAGGTCCGATCTACAAAAAATTTTAGATCTTCCCAAAGAGAAAGAGGTTGGTGCTTTACCGAGGTTAAAAATCCGCGCCCAAATCAAAATGCACGCAAGTCCCAAAATTGGCGCGATTATGGCTTGCACCTCCGCGCCAATGGCGTATTTTGGCGCATTGGCGCGGGTATTTCCCTCAAACTTGCACCAAATGGCGCGACTGATCGCGATAAAAATGCGCCAACCCTTTCTTCCACTCAGAGATGATCAGTCATCTGAGCCCTATGCTTCAGGTGTTGCTGCAGTCCACCTGCTCCTACGAAAGCTTCTGTGTACACCTCCACCACTAAGGCTCTATAGTCAATGATGTTGAAAAAAAATAAGGCTCCCCCTACTCTGTGCTCTAATAACAAGAAAAAAATCACACTGAATTGAAAAATAAGGAGTTGCAGCTCACAGTTGAGTACTGCACCTGGAGACTGCACACAAACGAAGAGATCACTCTACATCCATTAATCAGAAAAATACATCTTTAAGTACATAGAAAATAAGTAGGAGGTTGTAACTAGACTCCTGTATTCTAGGAACTAATCCTAAGCTAAGGAGGTACGTTACAACAATGTAACCATTTCTCCATTAATATAAAAATAATATTAATTATTTTCAACTAAACGATGGTGAAAGAATAAGACCCTTTTTCAAATGGAAACTTATGACTTTAACCACTAAAAGTAGTTAAAAGACCCATTTAAAAGAGACTTTACCTTATCGACCTTGTAACAGAAACAAAGTATTGGACTCAATATTCCTTTTGAATTTTATTAAAAAGTGACAAAGACTCATACAATTTAATCCTCCGAGGCTATTCACCATAAGTTAGGAGACATGAGAGGATCAAAGACACAACTTACAATGACGACCATACTTCAATTTTTTGTTGTTGTTGAAAAATTGCAATGCTAACCATGGCTCCTATTGGGGATGAAGTCCTCCCTATGAGGCTTCAAGGATTGTAGATTCAGTGCCTTTAACTTCCAGGACTTTTCAAATTTTAGAAGCTGATGAGAGAAACTAAATTTTATTGAATACAATGAAACTAACTCTACTTACAAACATTAACACCATTAGGCATGGAGTCTAATTGAAAACAACACTCTGGATATTTACAATGGAGGGACTGACTGACTCAACAGACAAAGCAAATTTTGAGATAATGACCATTGACTGGATCTCCATCTAATTTATCATCATCTAAATGTTTCAGAAGAAATGTATTATTTTTCAGAACTTGAGCAACCTTGAATGGCCCAAACCACAAATGATCAAACTTACCTACTTCCCATGGTCTTCTCTTCTTGCATCCCAGCGCAATACCAAATCATCTTCCTTGAATGTTTGTTGTTTTTCCCTTTTATTAAAGACAACTTTTACTTTGGCCTCATATTTCTCTATTTTGTCTACCATGGATTCCCGACTTTGATGAATTTATATCAACTGAAACATCCTTCTTTGCATGGGGTTTGAATGATTAGTTTCATCCTGTAAGAACTTCATGACAGGCAAGGCCAAATGTAATGGCATAACAACATCAACACCATAAACAAGATGAAAGGGAAAAGCTTCAATTGATCTTTTAACACTTATCCTATCTGCCCAAAGAGCATGAATTAGTTGAGTATCCCAATTTATTTTGTTTTCTGTCATCATATTTTTTATAATTCTCACCAGAATTTTATTTGATGACTTAGCTAGCCCATTACCTTGGGGGAAATAAGGTGTAGAATGAGTCAAATAAATATTATACTTCTGACAAAAATTGTTCATCTTGGCAGATTTGAAAGCAATTGCATTATCATCCACCAACTTCTGAGGGCAGCCAAATCTGGACATAATATTTTCCAACAAAAAATTAATGATTATCATGTTAGTAGCATTTCTGGTTGGAATGGCCTCAATCCACTGGGTGAAATAATTTGTGGCTGTTAGAATCCACTTGTGTTGTCCCGATGATGGTGGATGAATCTCACCAATGAAATATAGCCCCCATTGCTGGAAAGGAGCATATGTTGAAATGGGAATCAGAGGCAATGGGAGTAGCTTTTTCTTACCAACGAACTTTTGACATTCAGTGCAAGCTCTATCTTTAGAAAAAACATCAGAAAAAAGAGTTGGCCAATAATAACCAGCTCTTAAAATGTTGTTTGTAGTAGCATTCCAATACAAATGTGCACTACATACCCCTGCATGTATTTCTGCTATAACTTCTTGGGAATCAACGTCATCTAGGCATCTCAAAAAAACTCCTACATGGTCTTTCCAATAAAATTGATTCTCCATTATGCAATATTTGATAGCCTTCAATTTAAAAGCTCTCCTCTTTGAATTTTCCATTTCTGGATGAAAACTAAAATTTAGCAAAAAGTACACTATATCCTTGTACCAATTGGAATAAAAGATGCCAGGATAATCAGTTGTATCTTATTTACCAGTTTCTTCATCTATCTCCACATTCAGATTTAGAGATTCGCAATTTGATTCTGCCATCAAGCGAGCTAAACCCTGTCCTTTTATCAACTTAGTAGGTCTGATTTCAGTGTCAAATTCTAGAATTTTTGTCAACCATCTTCCCCTCCTACCATCTATGTCGAGCTGCAACAATACATTCTTGACAACAATACTTGGTACAAAAGCAACAATCTTAGAATTCAACACAAAAATTCGAAAAGACTTAAGAGCCTTCACTAGTGCATATGCTTGTTTTTCAACCAAGTTGTATTTCAATTCATCATCCCTCTTTGCATGGTTGAAAAAAGAAATTGGCTGCTCCAAGCCTTCCTTGTTCTTTTGAAGTAAAATTGTTGCAATAGTTTCTTCAGAGGCATATGAAAAAGTCAAAAAATCTTTCTCAAAATCAGCGCTGATTAATACTGGGGCTCCAGTCAAAGCAGATTTGATTGCCAAGAAAGAGTTTTTTGCTTCATCCTACCACATAAACTCTGCATCTTTCTTCAACAAGATATTTACATGATTAATTAATTCTGCAAAATTTGGAACAAAACGTCTCAGAAAATTAATCTTACCCAAGAATGACTGTAACTCTTTCTTATTTCTGGGTAAACCAATTTTTTGAATGGCTTCAACTCTCCTTGGGTCAATGCAAATACCATTTTCTATTACTACATGCCCGAAAAATTTTCCTTCTTGGACAAGAAAACATGAGTTCTTTGGGTTTAAAGATAAACCAAATTTTCTGCACTTATCAAATACTTGTTGCAAGTGTTTTAAATGGTCATGATCAGATTTTGAAAAGACTGTTACATCATCTAAATAAATGACGACAAATCTGTCCCTTTCTCCTGCAAAGGCAATGTCCATTTCCTGCTGAAATGTTGCACCTGCATTCATTAAAATGAAAGGCATCTTATTGTACATGAAAGTTCCCCAGGGTGTAGTAAAATTTATTTTCTCCCTATCTTGCTTGTCAGCTGAAATCTAGTTGTATCCTGAAAATCCATCTATCATTGACGTTCTCTTTGAACCTACAACTTTATGCAAAATATGATCCATTTTGGGTAAAGGATAATTATCATTTAGTGAACACCGGTTCAAATTGCGAAAATCAACACAAATTCCGATTTCACCATTCTTCTTTCGAACTGGGACTATATTAGCTACCCAATTGGAAAATCTTAAAGGCATAATTATGTTGGCTTCCCACATTTTTCTGATTTCTTTCTCAATAATAGGGAGCAGTATAGGATTTCTATGCCTTATCTTCTGTGCCACAGGTTTAGCTTCTGATTTGAGAGGGATTTTATGCTCCATTATGCTTCTGTCATATGTATTTAAATCACTGCAAGACCAAGAAAAAATATCTGCATACTGCTTCAACAACTCGACATATTTAGTTCTAGTTTCTTCAGGAAGATATTTAGAAACTTTAAAATATCTAGGCTGGTTTTCAGTACCAATGTTGCAGTCAAATGTACTTTCTCCATCCTTCTTGCTGTCAAACTTAAAAAAGACATCATTATTGTCAAATAACCTTTCTAAAGGAACCAAAACTTTAGGAATGAAGTTTTTTTTCAGCTAAATAATGTCTTTTCCAGCCAAAGTCTTTTTGAAAGACTTGTTGTTTTGACTTTCACCTGTGCCTTGTTCACTGTCAATTTGAATATATGAAAACTCCTCCATACATTCCAAAATTTTCTGAATTTATTTATCATATTCAAACACTTGCCATTGTTTTATATTATCAGGAATGTAAGGTCTATTTTTAATCTGAATATCATAAGCAACTTTGACATCAAGAGGGACTTTAAAATTACTAGCAGTAATGGCCAATGAATCTGCCATTTCATTTTCTTCTCTGGAAACAAAATTCAAATTGAATCGTGAAAAACAATGTTCAATCAAATCCTAGACTTCATTTCTATAATTCTCCAGTTTTGAATTTTTAACTTGATATTTATCTCTCACCTGCCGTACCACCAACTTTGAATCACAAAAAACAATCAACTTCTCTGCTCCCAAATCTTTTGTTGCCTTCATTCCCATAATTAGTGCTTCATATTCAACAGTGTTATTAGTAGTGACAAACTATAATTTATATGATAAATTCACTACCTGCTGAGTAGGAGAAATAAGAACTATTCCAGCCCCTGATCCTTCTCTTGATGAGGCTCCATCAGAATACAATTTCCATATTTGTCCAACTTCTGAATTCTGCTTTTTTGAGGTGAGTAGCTGCTGTTTTTTTATTAATTTCAGGCTGAAAATGACTGTCATCAGCAACAAGATGTAAAATAGATGATCCTAACTCTTTCTCTTCTGCATATATAGGATGATTTGATGGATTTTGTTGATCACTTATGATATAATCCATCTGTGTTTCTCTATACAACCTCCTAAATTCTCCTCCAAAAATTGGGATAATGGCGTATATCATATCCATTTGAAGAGTGCCTCCCATCTTCTTAGACCAAGATTTGGAAAGGAGCATTCCAAATCTTGATGGTATATTAGCAAATACTATTTCCATCACCAGAATCTTCATAGGAAGCTGGGTAAGAAAAATAACCAAGTCTTTGATCACCCCTAAACACTTGACCCTTTTGGAGTCAAAAGTGTAGAGGTCATGATATTGTTTAATAATTTCCAATCCTAATTCATCCATCACTTTCTTAGGCATCAGATTGTGAGAGGCCCCAGAATATAATAGGTAGTTATGCAACATTTTTTTATGAATGTTGAGTGAAAGATAAAAAGGTGGAGAATTATCATCATTTTGATCTTGGATATGGCTACCTAAGAATATAGTAGGATGTTCATCTTCAAGATTGACAGAGTCAGGAGAAAGGTATGGATGAAGTAGACTTTTGAATGATTCTCTGTAAGCTATATTTTTCAGTAATTCTAGGAGTGGGACTGGAATCTTGATTTTATTCAATTCAAACTTGAAACTGATTGAGTGGAGTCAAATATTTAATTTCAGCAGTTGCTTTGATGATTGGAGCAAGGTTAGGTGATGAAGAAACATCATTAACCTTTGCTTTTTTCTCGACAACAATTTTTTCAGCATCTTGTTTTTGTTGAGGTTGTTGGGCAACCCCTTTTGACCTCAAATGATAATTTATTGTATGATTTTTAGGCTACTTTTTCTCATTCTGAGCATGAATATGAGCTTCCTGATGATCTGAAAACATATTTATCCTAGACTGATCTTCATATTCCTGTAAAGTCAAACAAGTTTGCTGTGATTTCTCTCCAACAAGATTTATTTCTTCATCCTCCACTTCTTCTTCTTGTTGATTTTCTTCAGCAAAATTATTCAGTGGAGGCTAAAGATTTTGATCATCATGATTTCTCCTTGGACGTTGTAAAATTTGTTGGCGCTGAAAAGGTCTCCTAAAAGGAGCCTGATTTTTGTTTCCTTCATTTTGAATGGGCCTAGCAGCATGCATGTTTTCTAACTCCATTTTTTTCATTTTAGAAGCAAGATCTTTAATCAAATTAGACATCTGATCTAGCTTTTCTTCAGGCCTGGAAGTTTTAGAGGAGGAAGATAGTTTCTCCTCTTTTATTTTATTTTTATGTTTTGCCCCCTTCCCTTCTTCAAATTTCAACTTTTTTGCGGCCATAAGATTTGACTGCACTCCAATAGCAGCCTCCCTCATACCCACCAATGTTTGTGGCTTCTCAGCTGTCAACCATAGTGAAAAATTGGAGTCTAAGGCATTGGAAAAGGTAATCATGGATGTGGTTTCAGGGGGTTTAACCTATACAGGGATATTTTGATAAACTTGATTAAACCTCTTTGTGAAATCTGGAAATGACTCATCCGCCTTCTTCTTTAAACCCCCAAATTCTATGAGATAATACAAGTAATATTTCTGGTCACCCCATTGTTTTATAAAAAATTGTTCCAAATCATCTATTCTTGTTATTGAGTTTGGTGGCAAATTTCTGGACCACTTCCTAGCTTCTCCATCTAAGCTTTGAACAAAAAGTCTAGACCAAACATCTTCATGTTCAATGTTTTGGTTATCAGCATAACGGTAGAAGGAAAATAGGTGTTCTTCAATAAATACTCCTTCTCCCTCTCCTGTGTATTTAGGAAAATATTTCAAATAATCCCCTTGAGGAAGAGGATGAAAAGGTTGAGGAAGGACGAGTGGCACATATCCTGTAGCAACAATCTGTTATGTTATCACTCAATAATTTCTCAAGGTTAAAGAAAGAAATAGTCCGAGGTAACCAAAAAACTACTTTTAAACTCTAGGATCTAGCCTTCCTAGGGTTCAGAGAGGGCTCTCTCTATAAGATTTAACTTTGTTTTAATGTTCTATTTTAGGCTAGTTATAAGGACAATTTGGCTTTAAGATTTGGTTTGGTTGGTGGGAAAAATCACTTAAAGAGATGGATAGTAATAGATCTGGTTTTCCATTGGGAAAAAGGAGTCAATATGTCAAGCAGACAACTCAAGGTCAAGATCAAAAGACAAATATTTTCAGGGCAAGATAGACAAGACACTAAAGATATTTGAAGGCTATTGGTGAAGTGGATTAATTAAGACAAAGAACAGTTAAGAATTCTTTGATCTGGATAAGGAAAGAGAAGAGAGAGGTCATTCGAAAGAGGGAGTAATTAAGGGTTCCCTACTCTGGAAATCAATAGAAAACATAAAAATGATAAATAGTTCAAGACAAAGTGCTTTAACAAATTCTGTAATAATATTCCTGATTTTTCATTCAAATTTAGAACACATTTATGAAAGTATGTAAAGCATAAGAAGATAAACAATGATAGAAGAAAGTACTTCACTTCAATGGCTCTGTTGGGCCCGATCTGATACCGAAACCGAAAAGATTGGTACGAAAGAAGGGAAGCAAATAGTGGCTTTAGGGAACTGGAAATTCAGTGAAAGGAGTTCTACCCATAGCAGGGGGTTTTTCGCAATTTTTCAGAGGTATGGGCATAAGGGTAGAGATGGGTTCTGAACCTCAAATAGCTTAACACATGGGTGCGAGGCTATAATAGTTTACTACAGATTAGAGTGAGTATGTTTTCCGCAAATGGAGCAGATATTACCACAATGGTTTGGGATTTTTATTGCGTTGCTTTATTTCCTTTAGCGCAGAGTGGAACAGTGGCTTATCGCAGTAGAGAATGATTTAACGCATTTTTTAAGGGGCGATCAAGTGGTTTTCGCATCGCGGGGAAAATGGTTAATGGTTTTGGGATGGAGGATATTACTGCCAATGGTTTATCGCATCGATAAAAGGTGGTAAACGGTTTTTTTCAAACGGATGTGATTTAGTAGGTTTATGATGCATGGAGGAGAGAGGGAAGGTTAAAACCACCCATATCGCAAATTTTATTTTGTTTAATGAGCGCAATATTAAATTTGCGATATGAGTTATGGGCCTTTAGATATGTCGGGTGGAATGCGAACGGTCGAGATCAATTGATGGAGTTATGGGGTAGATGGGCCTGGGGCCCGGGATATTTTATGCGGCGGGGTTGATATAATATGTTTAAACATAGTTTAAACATAAATTATAATGTATTAACAGGATAGGCGGGATACGGTAAATTACATAGAAAATAGGTGATATGTAGGTGTAAAGCAACCGTAGAGTGGTTAATTATATATAACATATGTTTTTTAAACTATGGGGTAGCAGAAAATGTCACGTGGGTTTTACAACCATAGTTAAAACATTATTAAAGTGGGTATTGGGGTATTTAATAAAATGGATTAATATAACTACGAGGGGAAGGTTCGTAATGGAATTAATATATAAGTTAAGTGTTAATATGAAATGAATAAGCAGAAATACACAAAATGCACTAAGTAAAGTGTAAGTTAAGTGTTTGGGCGCGAATAGTGGTGGCCCCATTTTAAACATTTCACATTTAAGACTTAGGATAATGCATTTTTGTGGGTTTTTGGGTATTTTTGTATGAAAGGGGAATTAGTAAAGGGGGTTTTACTTTTCCTAGATAAAAATTGTTTTAAACTTAGGAAAAGGTATTTTATTAGGGTAAAATAAATGATGAAGGGGAAGGGTTTTTAATGAAGTGAAATCCAATACCTTGGTGCCAGTTAGTCATTAAGCCGTGGTTCTGGTTCCAACAAAAGTCAGAGAAATGCTTTGAGCCTTTATGACTGAAGGACTTAGTACTGGAACACATTGCAGGGAGGGAAATTAGTAATATGCCAAATGTTGTTTATCCATGCCTTGTGAAACTGTTTTATTCCTACCCTTCTACTACCCTAACATTTTTTCTTCATTTACATGGGTGCATTTGAGCTTGCAAACCCTTATTCATTTTTCTTTTAAAACAACAAGCTAACTAATTCTACCCTTATTTCTTCCAAGGGCTCAGATTAAGCTGTTGAGCTCCTTAATATTCTCTATTTTAACTATTGATCTACCAAGTTTAGACTATTTAGCTAGATCTTCATTCTCTATCTAACAAAATGAAATTTAAAGCATGAGAGGTCAATTTTAAGTTGTTTGACCCTCATGGATTGTGGCATTTAGGACAAGCTGCACACAATCTCATTTGCAGAAATTAAACTAAAGTAGTGGCATTTAAACTTGCAACACTTTCATGATCTATTTTTGATGGGGTTCATATTTAATATTCTTTGGATCTTTGTTTCTTTTTGTCCTTTGATTGTTCTTTTAGGACATACCCTCTTTTCATTTTTAATTTGGGAATACATTTGCAGAAAGCAAAGGTATGTACAATATTTCAAGATTTTAACATAGTCAAATCAAAATTATGAATCCTATATTTATAGGAACCTAACATGTTTCATCCTTGTAGGAGCAGGATGAGCCATGACTCGCTGAGGTAAAAATGGTAAAATTGCTGATACAAATGTTTGAATGCTGGAAATTTTAGTTTGTGGAGTGGAAAATAATGGATTTTCAAAGAGTTGGACAATAAAAGGTTTTATTTCAAGTTCTCCAAGAGAATCAGTTTCAGATGTTGATTCTTGAAGGATTGGGGTAGCTTCAAGTCTGTTTTGTTGGGCTAAGAAGTCAGAGAGACTAAAAGTCAAATTTTCAGGAGATTTATCTCCTCGTTGCTGAGAAGAAGATGAGCCAACAGTTGGGTTTTGAGACAAAGGAAAATACTCCTGTTGTGGATGTTGAGATTTTGTGTATTTGGGGTAACATCAGTTGTGCTCTAGCTCCCAAATTTTGTGGAGGGACTAGAGTACACTTGATATACAAGACCCAGAAATTGATTTGGGAAATTTCATCTAGTTTAGGAGATATTAAATTAATTAATTATTTTAAGTGTATTCCCTAACTTAAAACTTAGGGAACTTAAATAATTAAAGTGAATTTAATTAAACATGTGATGAAATTGTCTTAAGTCACACAGTTCAAGCTTTATTTTAATCTTAGCCATTGATTCAATATCTGATCATGGGTGTTGATTTGTTAACGAGAAAAGTATAAAGGAAAGGCTTGGGGTCATTTGTAAAGACACACAGAGGCATAACACTGAAGCTAAGTTGAGATTATAGGGCAAGGTGTGCTAAGAATACTCAGAAGTGTTTCAGCTGCAGAGAGGAGAATTTAGGCCAAGGGGATGATCTGATCCTGGGGTCTAAAATACACAAGAGGTAGAGATCATCTTAAGGATAGCGCAGAAGAGGAGAGCAGAAGCAACAACAAAGACAACGCAATCCCTCCAAGGATAATGTGATTTCAACAGGAAACCCTCAGAGGGTTACGCAAAGACCCTTAGGGGCAGCATAGTGACTACGTCACCCAGTCTGGGGTAACGTAGTCTCTTCCAGAGAAACGCTGAGGGTTTGAGGGGCTTCAGAGGCTGACGCAGAGGCTTTCAGGGACAACGTTGGGGTTACTAGGCCCCAATCTTGGCCGAGTTCTGTAAATCCTGTTTGAGGGTGTGGATCAGTCATTATTTTAGCCCTAGATCAGCCAGTGAGCTGTAGATCTAGTATTTTCTATGTCATAATTTCCATATCTGGAACCCATATTTGTGTGTTTAGAAAATTTCTTAATAATAAGACCCTCCAGCAGCTAGAGACTGGTTTTCCCGCATTGGGTCTTTCCGGGGACTATTTGTCGAAAAATAACTGTGTCACTTTGTCTATGTGTGCATGAACCTATTCTAGATTTGGATTGGTAGATATCTAATGTGTTTTGCTTCAATTTTAACTTGAATTAATCCAGTTAATAACTTGACTAAGTAGGAGGAGCATAACTAGATTAACATTAATAATATCTGCATAAAGTGTAAAGATTCAGAAATTTCTACATGGTATCAGAGAAATTGTAGATCTAGGAGGGTCACCATCATGAAAGACTGAAGGTTATAGCTAAGAAAGAAGCTAGAAAAGCAGCAGAAACACATATTTGAAGGGACAACGCAGTTTTCAGAGGCAAATCCACGCAGGGGGAAGGGTGACCCTGTCTAGCACTGTCTCCTAGCAAGCCCACGCAATTACTGTGCAGAGGCAACTCAAAAACAGTGTTGGATTGGTCTGAATCCATCTAGTGTGATTCAGATCTGAATCTGTCAGATCCAGAAAAGATTGCAGAAAAGATGCATAAATTTAGAAGAGCTGCTGGGATTAAAATTATGAAGTTTTCATATTTTTAGCCTTAGCACAAGTGAAAAAGAGTGGGAGGAGATTAGTTTCTCAGAGTGTTTCTATCCAAAGGAAACTTGCAGTTGATCAGAGGATCAAAGAAGAAGCTGAATCATAGTTGATTTGGTAGATTTACAAGGAGGTAAATCAATTGTTAGAGGGAGAAAAAGGTGCATGTTTCACCAAGGGCCTTAGATCCATTTCTCTAGCAAAGAGAAAAGGAAGTTCCGACACATTCTAAGTGGATGGCTCCTCATGGACTGCGTGATCAGGATAGGTTGGATGGCCTCTCAAAATTTTTAGTTTGGAAGGCAAGGATCCTGATTGTCCTTGAGGCATACAATCTAAGAGACCATGCAAAGCAAACTCTGGCCACACCGACAGATCTGGATCTCCTTCAGAAGCATAAGGAGGTTGCTAGGCATGCAAAGTGGTTGATTATGGATGGTATCAAGGACCATATTGTACCACACGTAGCTGAGAAGAATATAGCTAATGAGATGTGCAAGGCCTTGACTTCCCTATATGAGGGAAAGTCTGTCCAAAGAAAGATGTTATTGGAGACTCAGATGAGGTTATTCATGATGACCAAGGGATAAGACATGGAGCATTTTCTCTTCAAATTGCAGTCAATAAGAGATCAACTGACTACAATGGGTGCAACGATGGATGATGTTGTGATAGTCAGGACTACCCTCAATGCAGTCATGGATGAGTGGGAAACCTTTTTCAAAAGTATCTTGGGCAGAACAGACCTCCCAGATTGGGACAACTTATGGTCAATTCTGCGTCAAGAAGAACTCCTCAAGTTCACCAAGAGGCAGCACAACCCTACATTGAGAAAAGTGAAGAAGGAAGATGAGGAAGATGCAAACTTTGCATTAAATAAGAAGAAGGATCTTTCTAAGATCAAGTGCTTCCAGTGTGGTGAAATGGGACATTTTTTTTGCAATTGTCCTGAGAATAAAAGGGATAAGGAAGCATCTTCTTCCAAAGCAGTTGTGGCAGATGATGGGTCAGGAGATGATGCAGCCATGAGTGCTCATGAACCACGAAGGTGGGGTTACATGGGGCAATATTGCGTCGAGTGTTGTCCTTGATGGCAACCCACTTGATGAAGATGATGGCAACCTACTCGATGAAGTTGTCCCCGATGAAATATGTCTTGATGAACTTGTTAAAATGATGTAAATATGATGTATATACAATGAGTACAGAAGGTAATGATGGAAGGAATGTCAGTATGTGCTAGAACATGATGAAAAGAGTATGTCTCAAGGCATACGCGGATTTGTCTAGACAAAGTAGCGTATGCACGCGGGAAATAACGTGCCAAGTCGCGTATGGGCAAAAGCGCTCTAAATATGTAAAACCAGGGGTAACCACCATGGTATTGACCCATTGTATTAAGTAATGATTCGTCTATGTGACCCCGTCCAGGAATACCATCGAAAGTAATGTGGTTTTGGCTCATGGTATTGATAAAGGGTAAACCTATATAAGGAGAAGAAATTCATTGTGAAAAGGTGGGCAAGAAGTCTGAGCTTAAATGAATAATTCTCTCTGAAGCATATCTAAATGGAAAGGGTTACAATTGAATGAAAGATCCGAATGTATGATGCACCAATGAAGAAATGATGAAGAAGGGAATCTAGATCTTGAATGTATTTGTATCTGCTAGATCTGTTTATGGAATGATTAGATCTGAGATGAGGCGAACATCTGTCTGAAGTAAAGGGTAAAATCTGAGTGATGTATATGTTCTGAAGAATTGCAATGACCTAAATGTCTGAAGAACTATACGCTAGTTCGCCACAGAGTAAGCGCGTATATACGCGGGTTTGCTGAAGAGAAAGCGCGTATGGGCAGTGAAATTAGCTCTATAATATGTACAGAAGTATATGCGGGTTTGTATGGTCGAAGGCGCGTATATACGCAGGATCAGTGAAAGGAAAGCGCGTATGAAGATTATGGTTTGTTGAAGTATGAAGTATCAAATGTCTGATCTGTTCTGTTGTGTTACTGCTATTTGTTGATGATGTATGATTGAGCTCAAATGTATGGAGTGGGTCCAGTCTGAAAATATGATGAAACGTGGCCTGCAAGTTGTGTTCTAAAGGAAGCTTTGGATCCAGTGTGAAAATTGATGAAACGTGGTCCATAGAGTTGCTGAGGGTTGTAGCCTTCAGTCAGGGGGTTGTAGCTCCCTTCCAGGTGAGGCTGGTAAACGAGAGCAGGGGGTCGTAGCTCCCTTCCAGGAGAGGCTGGTAAACGAGATCAGGGGGTCGTAGCTCCCTTCCAGGAGAGGCTGGTAAACGAGCGTAGGTGGGTGCTTGCGTACTAGTATGAGTCTGCGCCAGTACATATTTGTAAGATGTTTTCTCTATAATAAAATATTGAAGGTTGAGACAATGGCAGCAGTGGTTTTCTCCCGACTTGGGTTTCCACCTAAAATCCTGGTGTTCATGTGTGATGCTTATGTGTGATGATTTACTCTGTTATTACTGCACATGTATGTTGCTATATAAACATCTGATGAATGAATAAATGCAAGGATCTAAGTAATGAATTAATTGCATATTAAGATCTCTGCATATACGCGAGTTTTGTGAAGGGTATTCGCGTATATACGCGAGTCTGATCAAGTAAAGTAGCGTATGGGTTTTAGAGCATGAAAACGTAAAAAGATTTGAGTATGCCCTAAATACTGATTCACCCCCCCCCCCTCTCAGTATTTTTCCCAACAATTGGTATCAGAGCAGGTCCTTCTGCAGAAGCTTGATCGCTTGAAGGAGATTCGTCACAATGGGAAAGACGCAAAAGAAGAAGGCTACTCAAGGAAAGGAGATATCTCAGAAAACATGTGCAGCAGAAAATGAAGAAGATGAAACAGGTATTGATTGTTGTTCTAATGATTTTCTTCTTTGTGCAAGCAATGGTGAAGATAGTGAAAGTAATGCTATGAACCTAGAAGAAGTTATCAAAGATCAACAAAGAATATTTAATGAAAAGGAATCTGCCTACAAAGATTTGGTCTCTAGACTGAAAAGGATGTACGATAATGTATCCAATCGAAGTAAAGGATTTGAAGCAAAAAAAATATCTCTGAAAGTAGATCTGGAAAACTCAAACAAGAAGAATGAAGAACTTGAAGCAAAAAACATCTCTCTGAAAGCAGATCTGGAAAAATCAAATAAGAAAAATGAAGAACTTGAAGCGAAAATCATCTCTCTCAAAGAAGAATCACATAAGGAGAGTGAAGAACTTCTACAAGCATTTGAAGAACAATAAAATGGGTTGAAAGAAGAGATCTCAAAATTGAATGATCAAGTAGAAGACGGAAGAAGGAAAGAAGAAAGCATGAAGAAGCAATGCCAAGGCTTGGAGGTTGAGGTAAACATTCTCAAAGGTAAATTAGAAGAAAAAGATAAAATTTTGAGGTTTCAAGATAGTACTAAGATTCTGGACAATATTCTTAGTAGTCAAAGGTCTCCTTCTATTAAACTTGGTCTGGGTTTTCATGAAACGGTCAAAGGAGAATCTAGTTCGCAAGGAAGTGCTAAAGATTCAAAGGATGACAAAGCAACACCAGAAGTGGTGAAAGAGACAAAAGGTCAACCAAAAAACATGAACACTCAAAGGAAATCATTCACTAATATTGAATGCTTTAAATGTCATAATTATGGGCATGTTGCAGCAAATTGCAGAAGCAGATCATTTCAGTCACAATCAAACAGATTCTATTCAGAAAGGTACTCTGGTTGCTTCAAAGGATATTGTTTTTCATGCAACAAGTATGGTCATAAAGCAGCTGATTGCAATAGAAGGAAGAACAGAGAAACACACTATGATCCTTATGCTTACTTCTCTGGTCATATAAGATGTTATGCTTGTAACAAGTATGGGCATGTGGAAAAAGAATGCAGGATGAACAGATCTGAGAATTTGAACAAATTCCAGCACACAATAAGAAACTTCAAGCAAAGCTGGAAAAGGAAGGAAGACCGGTCAGAAACGTAGGGAATATTGACCCTAATGCAGTCATCAACTTCTGAAGCTTACTTCTCTTAATGACTGCAGAAGTGATGTGAGATACATTATGGAGCTTAGTAATGTATCGTCACAGGGGGAGCGATGTATGATGATTCTCATGGTTGATTTGGAAAATCTGGTTATGATTATCGCTGACAGAGCATCTGACATGAAGAAGACAGGTACAGGAAGGACAAATTCAGGGGGAGATGGAGGAATGTGAAATTTTCTATAATTCACTTTCCATACGCGGGTTCAATGAACTAAAGCCGCGTATACACGCGAGTTCCAGCAGACACAGTCGCGTATGCATTGATGATAAGAGAATTGGGATGACAACTGAAGATCAGGAGCAGAGGTTCAGGGGGAGCATCAGTCTGACTGCTAATGATTGTACTGTTAGCATTATTCTAGTTATACTCATGCTAATGAAATGATACATGGTTTCTTATGTTGAAGATTATGGATGAGCCCGGATTGCTTATTTGATGAAGAATATCTTTTGGATATGATGGAAGTCTTATGATTCAGAGATCCGGACAGATCATGCAGAGATTGTTGCTGATGACTTGTTGTTAAAAGTATTCAGATTGCACAAGCTAAGGAGGAGCCTTGGACATATGGAAATGATGTTTGGATGCACATTTTCAGGGGGAGCACTAGTCTTGCTGAGTATAATGCATTGTTGGCATTATGATGATTCTGAAATATGATCTCTCTCTTGAGGTCTTTCTGGTATTGGTCATAAAAAGTCATACGTGTAATTTGATAAAAAGGTCTTGTTGAGACCCATGATGTAAAATTGTAATATTCAGTCATGTAAGGACTTGTAAAAATTTGTAAACCCACTTGGTTGGGTAGCTGAGTCAAATTTGTAAACCCACTTGGTTGGGTAGTTGAGTTGAGATGTGTAAACCCACTTGGTTGGGTATTTTAGTCTCATATGTAAATCCACTTGGATGGATCTTTGATGTAAGTATGAGTCATTGGTGATAGGAAGGTCATAGAGTCATGTACTTCATTGAAAAATATGTTTGTAGGTTCAGCATGAACTTAGGGGGAGCATGGTCACTTCAGTGTACATCAGATCTGCAGAACGCTTCCTTCTACAAGAGGAGAAAAAAACCTTGTGTTGGTTTTGGTCCGCCCTTTGCCCTTGATGTCAAAGGGGGAGAGTGACATGGTGTTTGAATAAAGAGAAAGAATGGTGTCAAGAGTGACATGGTGTCATTATATTCTTAATGTATCTATCTGTTGTGGTGATCAAACACCATCATGGTTGCCATCAAGTCCAAAGGGGGAGATTGTTGGCAATATGATGCCGAGTGTTGTCCTTGATGGCAACCCACTTGATGAAGATGATGGCAACCTACTTGATGAAGTTGTCCCTGATGGAATATGTCTTGATGAACTTGTTAAATGATGTAAATCTGATGTATATACAATGAGTACAGAAGTTAATGATGGAAGGAATGTCAGTATGTGCTAGAACATGATGAAAAGAGTATGTCTCAAGGCATACGCGGATTTGTCTAGACAAAGTAGCGTATGCACGTGGGAAATAACGTGCCAAGTCGCGTATGGGAAAAAGCGCTCTAAATATGTAAAACCAGGGGTAACCACCATGGTATTGACCCATTGTATTGATTAATGATTCGTCTATGTGACCCCGTCCAGGAATACCATCGAAAGTAATGTGGTTTTGGCTCATGGTATTGATAAAGGGTAAACCTATATAAGGAGAAGAAATTCATTGTGCAAATGTGTGCAAGAATTCTGAGCTTGAATGAATACTTCTCTTTGAAGCATATCTGAATGGAAAGGGTTACAGTTGAATGAAAGATCTGAATGTATGATGCACCAATGAAGAAATGATGAAGAAGGGAATCTAGATCCGGAATGTATTTGTATCTTCTAGATCTGTTTATGGAATGATTAGATCTGAGATGAGGCGAACATCTGTCTGAAGTAAAGGGTAAAATTTGAGTGATGTATCTGTTCTGAAGAATTGCAATGACCTAAATGTCTAAAGAACTATACGCTAGTTCGCCGCAGAGTAAGCGCGTATATACGCGGGCTTGCTGAAGAGAAAGTGCGTATGGGCAGTAAAATTAGCTCTGTAATATGTACAGAAGTATACGCGGGTTTGTATGGTCGAAGGCGCATATATACGCAGGATCAGTGAAAGGAAAGCACGTATGAAGATTAGGGTTTGCTGAAGTATGAAGTATCAAATGTCTGATCTGTTCTGCTGTGTTACTGCTATCTGTTGATGATGTATGATTGAGCTCAAATGTATGGAGTGGGTCCAGTCTGAAAATATGATGAAACGTGGCCTGCAAGTTGTGTTCTAAAGGAAGCTTTGGATCCAGTGTGAAAATTGATGAAACGTGGTCCATGGTGGTGCTAAGGGTTGTAGCCTTCAGTCAGGGGGTTGTAGCTCCCTTCCAGGTGAGGCTGGTAAACGAGATCAAGGGGTCGTAGCTCCCTTCCAGGAGAGGCTGGTAAACGAGTCAGGGGGTTGGAGCTCCCTTCCAGGAGAGGCTGGTAAACGAGCGCAGGTGGGTGCCTGCGTGCTGGTAGGATTCTGCGCCAGCACATATGTTGTAAGATGTTTTCTCTATAATAAAATATTGAAGGCTGAGCAACTGCAGCGGTGGTTTTCCCCCGACTTGGGTTTCCACCTAAAATCCTGGTGTTCATGTGTGATGCTTATGTGTGATGGTTTATTCTGTTCTTACTGCACATGTTTACTGTTTATTGAACATCTAATGAATGAATGATGGAATGATGGAAGTGAAGAATTAATTGCATATTAAGATCTCTGCATATACGCGAGTTTTGTGAAGGGTATCCGCGTATATATGTGAGTCTGATAAAGTAAAGTAGCGTATGTGTTTTAGAGTATGAAAAAGTAAAAAGATTTGAGTATGCCCTAAATATTGATTCACCCCCCCTCTCAGCATTTTTTCCCAACAGTTACATGGAGATGTAGAGGATCTACATGAAAGGAAGGCGGGATCCTTGAGCATCTCATCTCTTGGATCACATGCGAGCTACGACAGCCTTAAGATAGTAGCGGGATAAGTGGAGTAGTGGGTGCATAAATCACAGATGAAGCATGCAGAGGCAGATCTGAAGACTGGAAGGAGCAGCGCAGAGCAAGGAAGCAGCAGCGTAGAAACAGTAGTAGCGCAGAGGCTGATGTGACTTCAGCAGCGCAGAGCAGTGCTGCTTACGCAGTGCAGAGCTGCAGCAACGCATAAAGCTTCAGAGGGACATCACAATGCAGTAGCAGCATGATAGATTTCAGCACAAGGGGCTGATGTGACTTCAGTAGTGTAGAGGGAGTCTAATTACGCAGGAAAATTTGTAGCTGTCCATTGTTCTTTAGATGCCAGCACAGATCTGTAGCCTATGGAGCTTCAGTGATGAGGATGCATCTCATCAGACTTGTTTGTCAAAGATTGGGTAGGAGATTTAGTTGTTTCTCTCAACAACTGAAGTTGAAGTGCAACAGATCAACAGTGGCAGTGCTATGAGCAGCACAGATGCATCATATTAAGAGTAGGGATAATTTTAAGGATGGAAGCTTATCTTAAATTTTAGAAACCTTGACAAATCTTACTAGTCCCTAATATGCAAATTGTAAAATTTTTGGCGATATTTTTGTAGAAATTTTTATATTTCCAATGATTTTATATTAGTCAATATAATATTTTGGCGATTTTTAAGATAAAATAATGGTGTAATATAACATTTGGGCGAATCATCTTACAAAAAAAATGAAATTGGCTAATCCTTTTTTTTTTTTGAAAAAGCGTGAAAAATTAGCCCACCTCCAAATATTAGCCCCTAAAATTTTCCTTGATTGAGAGGGAGATGTAATACAGAGGTTGTAGTGGCAATGGCAGAGTCATGGGCAACAGTACAAAATGGCAACAATAGTGTAGAGTTGAGTGGCAGCAGGCCAAGCTTCATCAACATAGAACCAATGCCCAAAATCATGTAATGCATAAGTGTGATGTATTGCTAGAGCACACCCTTGATGCTAAGAGGGAGTGTTCAGATTTTATGTATTTTGGGTAGCATCAGTTGTGCTCTAGCTCCCAAATTTTGTGGAGGGACTAGAGTACACTTGATCTACAAGACCCAGAAATTGATTTGGGAAATTTCATCCAGTTTAGGAGATATTAAATTAATTAATTATTTTAAGTGTATTTCCTAAGTTAAAACTTAGGGAACTTAAATAATTAAAGTGTATTTAATTAAACATGTGATGAAATTGTCTTAAGTCACACGGATCAAGATTTCTTTTAACCTTAGCCATTGATTCAAGATTTTATCATGGCCGTTGATTTTTCAATGAGAAAAGTATAAAGGAAAGGCTTGGGGTCATTTGTAAAGACACACAGAGGCATAGCACTAAAGCTAAGTTGAGATTCTAGGGCAGGGTGTGCTAAGAATACTCAGAAGTGTTTCAGCTATAGAGAGGGGAATTTAGGCCAAGGGGATGATCTGATCCTGGGGTCTAGAATACACAAGAGGCAAAGATCAACTCAAGGATAATGCATAAGAGGAGAGCAACAACAACAATAGGGATAACACAGTCCCTCCAAGGACAGTGTGATTTTCAGCAGGAAACCCTCAGAGGGTTATGCAGAGACCCTTAGGGGCAGTATAGTGACTGCGTCACCCAGTTTGGGGTAACACAGTCTGTAGAAATTATATAACTTATGTGTTATATGTCCAAGATTCTCCTGATCACACACTATTTTAACTTCATGCACAATACATAATCTATTCCACCATTGATCATCACATGCGAAAATTAAATCAATTGCAATGCACACATGAAACCATAAAAATTCACACACATTAACACAATGATTTAACGGGAAAGCCTGAAGCTGAAAACCCCAACTATCTGTATATAATATATTTCATAGAGATCATGTAACAATCCTCATACAAAGCTGATCATATCAAGCTCTCAATACAATAGAATCGCTACACACTAATCAAGCCCGATCTTGCAAATCCATGCACCGATCTTTGCCACATGCTAGCCTGCCTCTACTGCGCAATCCCTGCTAAAGAATGGCTCTGAATGAACTTGAATTCACCTGGCTTTCAATGCACAATCCTCATTGGCATCTCCACTAAGTGTTGGATGCAATCAATGAATCACTATAGTCACAATTGATAGTCACACTTGCTCTTTCACCTACCTCCCCACCGGTCTCCACTGAACTGTCCATGCACTGTAGTTAAGTGATGTATTCTTTAGTTGATTAATGAGTTCATATTTAGTGAATTAATTATTAATTAATTCACACCACTCTCACTAGTGTATCAATCAGTTAGACTAGATACAACTAGCTCAACTAAGTTAAACTGAACACAACTCCATTAACTGTCTCATCAACTCCACCAAACTCTGTCACATGAGTTCTAACTGAATTCAACCATGCAATAGCTCCACTAAACCCTATGAATAGCGTAATTCCTTCTGTCAGCTGTTGTGCCACATCTGTGCACTGAACTGAAGTGCTCCAAGAGAATAAGTTGTTGTTTAGAGTCTGATTATTATTAAGAGCTAATAATAATCGACATGCATCTATTTTTAGATTGACGATCTATAAATAGACTTCGCCCAATATTCTAAAAAAAAGAATTTGATCTATTTTTCAACTTGACCAACCATCCACAAATAGCATCCTGCAACTTCTGAAATATGATCATCATGTCTAAAAATAGACATAGTCTAAAAATAGACTTGCGCCAAAAATATCCTGCGGGCCCACTTAGTGAAGGCGACTCTTTTCACTAAGCTCATCATCTTGTTGCAATCTCAACACTCCCTCTCAACAAGATAGGGATTATCTCCCACCCCGATCCTGCCTCTATGGTATTCGAATTTTCTCCTGGTGAGCGCCTTCGTCAGAATATCTGCATCCTGATCCTCCGTGGGAATGTAACAAAGCAACATG
The DNA here is from genome assembly GCA_034641835.2 of Pinus albicaulis. Taxonomy (NCBI): domain Eukaryota; kingdom Viridiplantae; phylum Streptophyta; class Pinopsida; order Pinales; family Pinaceae; genus Pinus; species Pinus albicaulis. The sequence continues at coordinate 125,183,079 of CM076575.1, forward strand.
ATCTTCCGCTACACACAATCTATGATATGATGGTACCGGATGTCAATATGTTTAGATCTATCATGAAATACCGGATTAACCGAGAGTTTAATGCAACTCTGATTATCACAATATATCACAGTAGGATCTAAGTGAGAATCGAACAACCCGACCAGGATCTTCCTCATCCATATAGCCTCGCATGCGAGCCCAAACTTGTCGCCATGTAGTTGGCCTCCGCTGAATCGAGTGCCACGGATCTCTCGTTCCTGCGTTGTACCAAGAAAAACCGTTGTAGACCCGATACCGAATATCCCTTCCGTATGTGCTCTTCGTCCGTTGGGCTCCCCGGCCTACTCCGAGATCCGTGAAGCCATGCGGCTTCAACTCATCCGACCGTCTGATACTCATAACCATATCCCGAGGTGCCCCTGAGATACCTCAGACATGCTTGTCCGCCTTCCAAAAGATCTTGGTAGGCTTAACCATAGCTTGTGAAAGCTGGTTAACAGCATAGCATATGTCCGATTGTGTATTGACCAAATACATGAGCGAACCAACCAACTGTCGATAAATAGTGGCATCCACTACCTCTGTCGATGTAGCATCCTCTTTCCTCCAACCACCAGGAAGAGGAGTGTCGATAAGCTTGCAGCCTTGCATGTTTAACTTCTCCAGTATCTCTCGGGCATACTTGCCATGAGACGCAAACAGTCCATCCTTCCACTACCAAATTTCCAATCCCAGGAAATAATGAAGGAGGCCCAAGTCCTTCATCTCAAACTCCTTTGCAAGATCTGCCTTGCATGAGTGTATCAACAGTTCATCACCTGTCAATATCAAATCATCTAAATAAAGTACAATGATCAACAACTTACCCTCCACCACAATCTGGTATAGGTTTGGATCCGCCTCACTCTTGGCGAAACCAAGTCCGGTGAAATAACTATCTATCCGTGTGTACCAAGCACGAGGTGCTTGTTTCAGCCCATACAACACTCTTTTGAGCCTGCACACATGCGAATCGCTGCTGAAGATTTCGAATCCTTCAGGCTGCTCTATGTACACCTCCTCCTCAATGAATTCGTTGAGGAACGCAGTCTTCACATCCATCTGATGAATGTGCCAACCCATCTGCGCTGAGAGAGTAAGGATGGTCCGTATGGAAGAATACCTTGCGACAGGTGCAAAGGTTTCTTCATAGTCGACCCCCTCGATCTGTGAGAAGCCCCGGGCAAAAAATCTTGCCTTGTACTTCTCGACGCTCCCGTCAGCAGCTTGCTTCACTTTGTAGATCCCATGCACTATTTCTGACAATCGAATCATACTCTTCCAAAATGGCATCTACCCATGCGGGATCCTCCACAGCTTCCTCGAAAGAGGATGGTTCTGTCATGATACACTTTCTCATCAGAGCCATGTATCCAGTAAATCGGTCAGGTGATTGTCTCTGTCTGCGCTGTGATGTAGGGGCTCCTACATTCTGCGCTTTATCAAGATTCAGTCGCTTAGCTTCTGTAGTGTGCTTCCGCCCTCTGATGTTTGGCGCTGCATGAGTGGTTTCTTCCACTCCATGAACTTCCTCCTGTGGCTGATCCACATCCTGAGGCTCATGTTTAGGAACAAGTAGCTCCTCATCTGCATGCAAGTGTAGCTCCCTCTCAAGCGACAACTTCATGGTTTTCTCCTCATGAAATTTGATATCCCGTTGCACAACAGTCTTCCGACTGTCTGGAAAATACACACGATAATTGTGGGGTGTTTCTGTGTACCCCACAAATATCCCAACCTCTGCGGTCGGCTCCAGATTCTTCCTGGCATCCTTCGTCACATGAATGCAAACAGGTGAGCCAAAAATATTCAAATGAGAAATATCAGGTTTCTTACTAGAAAACGCCTCTTTGGGTGTACTCATGCCAAGTACTCTATGAGGACAACGGTTTTGCACATAAACCACAGTGTTGCATGCTTCAGCCCACAAGTGTATGGGAAGGCCCTGATCATGCAACATCGCCCGGGCAACACCCACAATCGTTCTGTTCTTTCTCTCCGCGACCCCATTCTGGTGTGGTTTATGAGGCAATATGAGCTCTCTTCGAATTCCTTCTGCGCTGCAAAAGTCTTTGAATTCTCTAGAGATGAATTCACCACCATTATCATTCCTAAGAGCTTTCACTTGCTTCCCTGACTCTTTCTCAACCAGTGCCTTGAACTCACAGAAATTTGAGTATGTCTCGCTCTTCTTCTACATGAAGAAGATCCAACACTTACGAGAAAAGTCATCAACAAATATCACATAATACCTGGGCTTTTCTGTCGAAGCTACTGAGAAAGGTCCACACATGTCTGTGTGAATTCTATCAAGGATCATCGTGGCACGACTATCCTTCTCATGAAAATTGGTCTTCACAAATTTTCCCAAAGTACATCCCTTGCACTGATCTGACTGCGCAAGTGTACCCTTGAGAAGCCCAGTAGAAATCTGCTGCAAAATTTTCAAAGCGCCATGGTGAAGATGGCCCAATCTCCTGTGCCACAATTTGCCCTTATCTCGGCTCACCACTCCTTCTGCTTTGCCTGCCATTGTTGCGCCACCATCTACCTGCAATTGATAAAGGTTCTTAACTCGAACCCCTATCCTCCGAGTTTCACCAGTTGCTTTACTGCGCAGGAAAGTCTTTCCCTTGCTAAAAACAACATCATATCCCTTGTCTTCCAACGTCGCCATAGAGATCAGATTCTTTTTCAATCCTGGAACATGCATGACATCCTTCAATATGAAAGTTTTACCAGACTCCCTCTCAAAGGAAATGGTCCCAATACCAGTCGCACTGTATCTACCATCATTTCCCATATCGATGTGCACTCCAAGATCCTTCTCATCCAGATCAGTAAACAAATCTTTGTCTCCGGTCATATGGAAAGACGCACCACTATCAAGAAACCACACTGATCCCATCACACTTGAAACCAAGCATGAAATTAGTGAAAAATCCAGCTCAAACTGCAAGGCTAAGGCCTCTCCAACAAGAGATTCAAAGATGTCGCTATTTTTCTTCTTCTATGGACAATTAGTGGCATAATGTTCTGCTGGTGACAAAGGAAAGCACTTCACCTTGGACAAGTCCCGCTTCTTGCCTTTCGCACCCAATTGGAGAAGGATTTTTCTTTGCCTTCCCTTTCCTTGCTTTGGGTGTACTAAAAGCAAGAATTTTCTTCATCTTCATTCTTCAATGAAGATCCATCCCTAGTACCCCACCTTATCTCTTCCTACACAAGATCCGACCAAAGTCGCTCCCATCCTGGCAGTTTCTCCCGACCATTAACAGAGTCCTCGTAGGAATTCCAACTCTTCAGAAGCCCAAGGAGAGCCAAGCTCACCAAGTCCTCTTCATCTACAATAACCCCCACACTTCCCACCTCATCCCTACACTGAAAAAACTTCGTGAGGTACTTGGGTATACTGTTGCCTTTCTCCATTTTTATTTTCCTAAGTTTGTCTTTAAGCGCCAACTTCCTCCGGTCGCTCCGTTTGGAAAAGTCCGTCAAAGCTTTCCACATCAAGAATGGAGAAGCTTTACCGTGAAGGCTAGACACTATGTGATCCTTCACACCTTCCAATAGAATCCTTCGACATTTTGTTGTCTTATTTTGCCATGCGTCAAGTGCAGTTGCATCGCTAGAAGCAGGTTTTGGAATTTCTACATCTATGAACTCCTTCAACCCATTATCATCCAGCATTGCCTCCATCCTTTCCTTCCATGCAATATAATTTGAGCTGCCCTCAATGGCATACTCCAATCGCAATTCGTTGAAAGACATTTCAATGAATTCTCAACTTCAACACCAAGAAAACACTGCAACAAATTCGAATTCCACCAGCACAAAACTCAACCGGTTCAATAATTGCAATATGTTGTGATCAATATCACTTTGATACCATGTAGAAATTATATAGCTAATGCATTATATATCCAAGATTCTCCTGACCACACACTATTTTAATTTCATGCACAATACATAATCTATTCCACCATTGATCATCACATGTGGAAATTAAATCAATTGCAATGCACACATGAAACCATAAAAATTCACACACATTAACACAATGATTTAATGGGGAAAGCCCGAATAAAACCCCAACTATCCGTATGTATATATTTCATAGAGATCATGTAACAATCCTCATACAAAGATGATCATATCAAGCTCTCGCATACGTTATCGCTACACGCTAATCGCACCCGATCTAGCAAATCCATGCACCGATCTTTGCCACCTACTAGCCTCGCCTCTGTCGCGCAATCCCCGCCGAAAATGGCTCGAATGAACTCAAATCCAATTGGCTACAGACCGCGCAATCCTCATTGGCATCTCCACTGAGTTTTGGATGCAATCAATGCATCACTATAGTCACAATTGATAGTCACACTTGCTCTTTCACCTACCTCTCCACTGGTCTCCACCGAACCGTCCATGCACTGTAGTTAACTCGATGTACTCTTTAGTTGATTAATGAGTTAATAATTAGTGAATTAATTAATAATTAATTCACGCCACTCTCACTAGTGTATCAATCAGTTAGACTAGATACAACTAGCTCAACTATGTTTAACTCAGTTAAACTGAACATAACTCCACCAACTACTTCAATAACTCCACCAAACTCTGTCACATGAGTTCTAACTAAAGTCTCCATGCAATAGCTCCACTTAACCCTCAGGAATAGCGTAATTCCTTCTGTTAGCTCCTGTGCCACATCCGTGCACTTAACTGAAGTGCTCCAAGAGAATAAGATAATGTTTAGAGTCCAAATATTATTAAGAGCTAATAATATTCGACATATCTATTTTTAGACTGGCAATATAAAAATAGATTCCGCCCAATATGTCTAAAAATAGAAGCCCATCTATTTTTCCAACTTGACCAACCATCCACAAATAGCATCCTGCCACTCATAGAATATGATCAACATGTCTAAAAATAGACATAGTCTAAAAATAGACTTTGCACCAAAAATAGCTTGCGGGCTCACTTAGTGAAGGCGACTCTTTTCACTAAGCTCATCATCTTGTTGAATCTCAACATAGTCTCTTATGGAGCAGCGCTGAAGAGTTGAGTGGCTTCAAAGGTTGAAACATAGGTTTTCAGGGGCATCGTTGGGGTTTCTAGGCCCTAATCTTGGCTGAGTTCTGTAAATCCCGTTTGAGGGTGTGGATTAGTCATTATTTTGGCCATAGATCAGCCAACGAGTTGTCTAGTATTTTCTCTATCGGGATTTCCATATCTGGAACCCAGATTTGTGTATTCAAAAAATTCTTAATAATAAGACCCTCTAGTAGTCAGAGACCGATTTTCCCGCATTGGGTTTTTCCGGGGACTATTTTTTTAGAAATAACTGTGTCACTTTGTCTATGTGTGCATGAACCTGTTCTAGATCTGGATTGGTAGAGATCTATTATGTGTTTTGCTTCGATTTTAACTTGAATAATATAGTTAATAACTTGACTAAGCAAGAGGAGCATAACCAGATTAATAGTAATAATTTCTACATAAAGTGTAAAGATTCAGAAATTTCTACAGTGGACTAAAAGAAGACTGATATTCAGGATGAGTTTGGAGAAAACTCAAAATTATTTTTATGTCTTCTTTAGTTAAAATAGCTCTATCTAGGAAGGGTGAAATTTCCAACACTTGTTCTAATTCCCTTTCTGTCAGTACAAAGGTTTCCGATTTCTGGTTTTCTTCACTGATACCTAAAAACTCTTCTTTCACTGCAATGATATTTGTTTCTGATTTACTAAGTGATGGCTGAGATATATTTTCAACTAAACCTAAGCTAACATCATCAAATTTCCCTTTAATGGAAGCAATTTCATCTTGAAATTTTTTAGGAGATTGCTTTGACACTGAAATTTATTTAGGTTGTAAAGTATACGATGGTACCTTTTATTTTGGAATGTATTTTGCACACAACTTTTTCACTAAATGTGGTGCAACTTCAGCTGATTTATGTTTCCCTCTAATGTCCTTTATTATCTTCTTTGGGTCAGAAACTGGAATCACAGGAGGTGATCTCTGATTTATTCTTCTGGTAGGTGGCCTTGAAACCCCTCGTCCTCTTTGTGGAATCGCCAGGTGAACTAATTACAATTAGAAATAGTGACTAGTTTTTATTCACCTTTAAAAACCAGTACTAGGCATTCATTCAAAAACTTCAGGAAAATACAAAGTTCAGAATCTTCGTCTCCCGACATACGCACCAAAATATGTTAGTGTTGGAATCAATACTTGGACTGTGACAAGTGCCTGATCAGACACATCTTAAGCTTAAGAGATATTTTATGATTTGGATTGGATTGTGGAAAGTGATTGAAACTTACATCTGCTGAAAAGCTTTCAAATAGATAATTCTCTTTCACACATATGAGGGTACTAAGGCTTGATGTGGTAGCAAAGGGAAATTGGTAATCTGTTGGTTAGGAGAATATGCAAAAGGACAGTGACCTATAGGATAGAATTCCACCGTTTGGATGGAAAAATAACACAAGATACATATTGATAGTGCGTCAATGAAAGAAAGCTTATACAAGTCTTACAATAATTTCATTGTACACCTAAAGATATCTGTTACAAGGAATGCTCATAAATAAATTGCCACACAACTTATCAAGAAATCTTGCTAAGAAAGACTGACAAAATTAGATAATCGTGCATTGATATATCATGAGACTAACAAAAACATGGAACAAAGTTAACATCACAAACTGTAACTGAATAATTCAGGTATGAAAACACATGAGATAAGTAGGAAATGCACACAAAAATCTTTCATAAGTCCTCAACAGTGCTTCTGATAAATTATATATTCAAAATGTGTAACATAGTATGCTCTATAAAATACAATCATCTAACCCTTATGTCTTTGCATTACACCTTATTTATAAAAAAATGGAGTTTTGTACATAAGCCTCCAATAAAAGTGGAAATATGTTTTTAGGAATTTATTACAACTCTCTACGTATAGTAGAATTCATGTAAGGCATTAAAGATGAAACTGAAAATAGAAATAAGATAAAGCATGGCATCATGGAGCTTAAGCTGGCTAAGTAAATTTGGTTGAGTGCCCTCGTAGCTTTGTCAAAAACTGTCTTCAAAAAAGGTGGAATCCAACAACTGAAAGGAACACCTGTGAACACCTGGATGCATATCTGCTAAAATATAGGAGTGGCTAACCAACCGAAAGTTATCTAACACATGGCAAAAGCTCATCATGAAAAATATCACATTCACTTCATCAAATTTAGTGTCATCCTTGTGGGAATACAACTAAACAGTAGCTTTTCTTATGCATATAATAAATCCAAAAATAATAGCTACCTCTTCTAAAAAGAGTAGCTCTATTCGAAAATATTGAAAATAAACAAGAAATGAAAAGCTTCTTCAAATTCTCAAGGCTCTATATCTTCATTCTTTAGAGCTCTAATATGGAGGCAAATATTTTGATGGCATCAGCTTTAGTTACCCTTTTTTTTTACCTCCTTTTCTGTGTTTGGTTTTTCTGCCGAGTCTTTTTCTTCTTGGCTTTATTCTCTAGGCTATCATCAACATTTATGATTTCATACCTAAGAGCAGGGTTAACAATAAACTTGCTTGTTAATATGAGTTTGTTTTTAGGCATGGTGCGAGGTATTTGGATGTAGGGGTCTGGAATAAACATAGGCCTTTTCCCACCATGTATGAATATGCTTGATTCTCCCTCTTCAAACTATGACTCAGTGTATTCTGTATCACGATTGTCTTCCTCATAAGATGAATATGAATTTATTATAGTTTTCTTCCTCTTATTGGCTGAAGAGCCAATAGATGAGAAGAGCTGAGTTAGTCAGGTTCTTCCATTGTGATAGTCTCTGACACTTTGATTTTCCCCTTATTGAGTGAGGAAAAGACATAGGCTCTCTAAATGAAATGTCACTGTTTTTTTGAGTCTCCTGAGTAGCTTCTAAAATAGGGTTTGATCTCATGGCTTCAGGGTTGACTTCATCTGAAGGTAGAACAAGGCTGGCTTTTAGGGCTTCAGGGCTAACTTCCTTTGTAAGTCCCTTTGTCATGATGAGCCTTCTCTCCTGTGTTTACCCCTTGAGGAGGAAGCTACCTCCTCTTTGCTTTTAGACACAACTTTTTTATGAAACAGGGTATCTCTTTGTTTAAAATTCTTTCTACACTCCTCCATGAATGACCTCAAGGTCTATGGTTCCTTGGATGAACTGCTAGTATGGACCTCATTTGTTGGTTGTGTTGTTGGTGTAGATGTAGGGTTTCTAGCCTTCTTGGCTAAGCTCCTAGTCTGCCTTCTAGATGACATGGAGGATGGGCCAGCTTGTGAGGGAGTTGATGCATGAATAGGGTTTGACTTATGTTCTTCTATATCTCTCAGTTTTTTGGGCCTCCCTACTCTTCTTCTAGAATAAACACTATTAAATCCCTCATTTGTTATAAATTTCTCCCATGTTGTCCTTCTCCTTCTCAAGTGATAAACTATCAATATCTTAATCAAGCCTCTATGATATAGATTATGTAGTGAATAGCCAGGGGTATTATGTATATTTAGAGACATTGATAGAAGGGATCTATGGAGAAAAAGGGGTAGGTTCATGGGTTTGGCACCAGAAATATGGACTAAAAACCTCATTTGGTATTTGTGAACAGTTGAAAACCTTCCTTCACAAGTTATGTAGCACTGTACATTAGCAATGACATGCTGCCACTCAGGTTTAAAGTATGAAATATGTATGGTGGGAGTCCAACCGATGTGTTCATGCTCAGGATTTAAATGAACATTTGCATCAGATTTAAGGAGAGCTTTATTATTCTTATGCCAAGACTCACCTGTTGCAGAATTCTGAGTTTCCCTTGCAATGATGGTCTCTATAATGTTGAAGGTTTGAGACCCAATCCTAACCTTCTCTCCATTAAAGGTCTCAACAAACACTTGAGTGACGACCACATTCTCACCGGAGAATTTCTTTAAGAACTCGTACCAACCTGCTGCATTGAACTCGGCCTTAGCACAACTATCCACAAAGTGAGTGTTACTTGGCTCAGAACGGTTTACATTACATCCTTTGCCCATAATTCTTGTTGTTAACCTAACCTCCAACACAGCTGTAAAACGAGGACTAGCCTCCACGAAACCCTACTTGCTGGCACCTATTAACAAATGATTTTAAAATGGAGAACAAAACTATTAACTGCAACTATCACAGGAGCAGATGGAAGCAGGTTATGCATGCCTTAAGACTCGGTGAATAAGGATGACAAGAACATAGAAATGATTTAAAAAACATTTCCAACTCATTTCACCAACTCCATCACATATTTTCATAATTTCTATTCATACTGCACTTTGATACCTATACCCTTTAGCGAGTAGAAATACATTTGCATAACCTTAACATAAAAATGATCACCCTTTTAATGCATCTTCCAATGAAAAACCAACAATATTTATATACACAACACCTCTTACTTCAACATCTCCTCAATCTTCGAATAGAAATACTGGTTTCCTTTGAATAATATTTCCTCTGCTTCCCTACACTAATTTGAAAATAATTACTACCTTTCTAAGAAAGACAACTTTTCCTGTGAAAACCATAGATTTTGAAAAAGATAGTTGCTTCTCATGGAAAGAAAAACTAATTCTTGTGTTAATATTAATAGAACTCATGATTATAACATCCTGTCATTGACCTTGGATAGGAAATGATGGTGAAAGAATAAGATCCTTTTCCAAATGGAAACTTATGACTTTAACCACTGAAAGTAGTTAAAAGGCCTATTTAAAAGAGACTTTACCCTATCGGCCTTGTAACAGAAACATAGTATTGGAATTAAAAGTCCTTTTGAATTTTATTAAAAAGTGACAAAAGACTCATACAATTTAATCCTCCAGGTCTCTTCACCATAATTTAGGAAACAAGAGACGATCAAAGACATGACTTACAATGACAACAAGACTTCGATTTTTTTTTGAAAAACTGCAGTGCTAACAGTGTCCATGAGTCCCCACAAAGTGGACCAAAAATCTCCTACAAAGCGAGTGTCTCGGCCAGAAATAATGGAAGTAGGTAACCCAAAATGAACCCATACCTATTTAAAGAACATCTGCGCAGTCTGTTCAACAGTCACTTGCTTTTTTCCTGGAACGAATGCACATCTTGCTGAAACAATCAACCACGACACACATGTAATCATGCCCTCTCCTGGACATAGGAAGTCCTCCAACAAAGTCCATGGATATGCTGTCCCATGGTCGTGAAGGAATTGGAAGTGGAATATACAAACCGATATTTCGATTGCTTGGCTTGCTTGTCGAACACATAACACACCCTTTAATGTACTTAACAATTTTTTCATACATGTGAGGCCAGTTACAACACCTTTGAATTTGCACCACTGCCTTGCTTATGCCAAAACTTCCTGAAATGCGAGAAGAATGTGCTTCCCAAATAACATGCACCCTTTCTGTCTCTGGTATGAACAAGTTACCCAGATGATATAACAAACTGTCATGAACATGAAAATTGACTTATTCCACCTGAGTACCATGGGTGAGTGATTCATAAATATCTTTGAAATCTATACTATATTGTTCTAAATAACTTTCGTGTTTTAAAGAACTATTATGTAGCACTACTGAAGCATTCAAATATGGTTTAGACAACATATTATCTACTTTGTTTGTTGCACCTTTCTTGTACTTAATTACTATGTGAAATTGTTGAACAAATCCCATCCACCTATTATGGCGAGATTGTTGCAACTTAGTCTGAGACTGAAGATACTGATGCGACTGATGATCTGTGTGAATCATTGTTTCCTTACCCATTAAGTAGTGTTTCCATTTCTAAACACTTTCAACCAAAGAAAATAGTTCTTTATCATATGTCAAATAATTTGCAACTGCCTTAGAAAAATTTTCTGAATGAAAACAAATAGGTTTTCCTTTTTGAAGTAAGACTGCACCCATTGCATAACCACTAGCATATGTCTCAATTTAAAATGGATGTTGAACATCTGGTAAAGCTAAGATTGGTGTATCAAAAAAAATTTGTTGTTTCCCTCCCCATTGAAAGGAAAATTTAGAACCTGTTAAAGCATGTAACGATGATGAAATCAAAGAAAACTATGAAATGAATTTCCTCCAATATTGAACTGCACCTAGAAAACTCCTAACTTCAGTCACATTCTGTGGTCTTGGCCACTTAACAATCACATCGATTTTCGCTGGATCTATTTTCAAATGGCCACCTCCAACTATGTAACCAACATACATCAATGGAGTTTTTCCAAACTCACATTTGGATAATTTAAGGTACAATTTTTCCCTTTGCAACACTTCAAAGTCTTGTTTAACATGCCTAACATGCTCTTCCATATTGGAACTGAAAATCAGGATATCATCTAAGTAGATTATGACAAATTTATCAATGTATGGACGGAATACATCATTCATAACCTGCATGAAAGTTGTTGGAGCATTACACAAACCAAAAGGCATCACTAACCATTCAAATAGCACCATGCCTAGTTTTAAATGCAGTTTTCCAGATATCATTTTTTGCAATGAAAATTTGATGATACCCATTACGCAAATCCAACTTAGTGAAATAGAGAACATTTTTCAACTGGTCAAGTAAATCATCTATCCTAGGAAGATGATACATGTTCTTGATTGTGATTTTGTTTAAGGCCCCAAAGTCGACACACATTCTCCGTGTCCTATCTTTCTTAGGAACCAAAATTATGGGTGAACCACATAGAGATGAATTGGGTCTAATGATGCCTTTTTCAATTAGCTCTTGAATTTGTTTCTTTATTTCTTCGTTCTCTATGACTGACATGCAATACATTCCGACATTAGGAAGAGGGGCACCAGACATCAATTTTATCTCATGTTGTATTTCCCGTTTAGGAGGAAAATGTTTTGGTTATTTAAATAGACTTTGAAAAGAATCTACCACTTTAACCAAACTATCTTTAAACTAAGATTCATAACCTGAAAAAGCATCATATTGATCCTTATTTTGTTCTTTTACAACCATGAGTACATATATTTTACTTGAAATTATTAGCCTCTTCATCTGATTAGCAGTAACTAAATCCAAGTGTGTTTTGATTTTATGTGCCCTGACAATGTATTTAATCCCATATTTCTTAAGGTGATATTTATGTTCTTTCCTATGAAACACAACATCGAGATCATAGAGATAGGACTTCCTAGCACTACTCCACATATGTCTAATGGAATCACATCTAAATCCACTTCATCAATGTAATTAGTTGTGATGGAAAATTTTAAACGAAACTGCTTTGTGACATTAATCTGAGTCTTTTATTTTAGCCAACCTAATGGGTATGGTCTTGGATGATTTTGTGTCTCCAAACCCAATTTTAACCAATGCTTCAAATATTAAATTTTCATGTGATCCACTGTCAAACAATGTATCTATTTTTGTGTGCTTAGAAGTTACCCTTATGTGAAATAATACAACTCTTTTATCCTCATCCAAATGATTTATGTTTGAAGAAGATGCAAAAGTACTAGAATTTGAACTAGTCAGTTTCATCAGTTCTCTTGTTTACTATTTTTAGCAGTTTTTTAGGTCTTGAACTTCCGGATCCATTTTGAGGACATAAACGGCATTTTTTGGGCATGATTTCTCTGGAAATTTAAAACTAATCATGTTAGCAGTTGTATTCCTCGGAGATATATTTCCAACGAGGTATCATATGCGACAAATGGAGATAATATGACTAAGTTACGACCCCGGGAAGTCGACTGCCCAACTAACCCCAACGAGGCCCATAAACTCTTGGTGTTACATCTCCTTGGGTTAGGGTTTTGGTTTTTTAGGGTTTTCTCTTATTGTTCAATAATAAGAAGGCCATTGAGCCTCATTGCAACATAGTTCAGAGGCATGTAGCCACCACATCTCTTCTCGGAGATAAGCTATCATCGTTCGAGCTATTTTTTTTTCCATTATGTCTGTAAGCATTTTTTAGTATTTGATATTAATGAAATGAAGTGTTATTCCTGATGCATCTCTGTGTTTATGTTTATTTTTTATTTTATTGTGTTCCTGCATAAGTTTGGATCAGTGGCATCATAGTGATATTCTCTTTCTCGATCTTTCTTTGCATGTCCGCAACGAGGTTGGGGTATACAGATTTAGGGCTCGATCTGGTTGAACGTTTGCAAGATCAGCCTCGAAACCCAGACGAACTCCATGGAGGAAGAAAAGAAAGACAAGGGAGAATGAGATCCTATAAAAGTATTGCTCAAGGAGGCCCTCGAGAAACAAAGGAACGCGATGATGGAGAAATTTGCCCAAATCCTTCAACGACTACCCACCGACGGTGCATCCTCATCCAGCAACCACTCTGGAGGTACCACTCCTTTCAAGGTACAATTAACTTTGACATTCCCATATTTGAGGGCCAAATAGATGCATGCATCGTAGATATATGGATGAATTTTCCGGAAGGGTATTTTTCGGTCCATGATTTCTCCGATCGAGAAAATATTACCTTTGCACTCCTCAAAGCTGCCCCCCATGCAAATATTGGTGGGAAACCTACTGTGAACAGAGGGATGAGGAAGAACCCTCACTTTTTTTCAGCCGCACCCACTTGGAATTCGTTCTCAGACAACATCAAGGAACAATATTACCCCGTGGGGAGCTATGAGGACAAGTACATCCAATGGACCATGCTGCAAAAACAAAGGGATGAATATGTGCACAAGATGACGAATTTGTTCCATACCTTGCGCACAAAGACGAGTATTAAATATTCAGAGAAACACTTGATTCTCAAGTACCATAGTTGTTTGCACAGATACATTCAGGAGTAAATGGAGTTCCTTGACATTACCTCGCTTGGCACGACATATCAATATGCCACCAAGATCGAGCATAAATTTAAGAAGGAGAAGCGAGACTTTGGATCCACAAATCCGAAGTCAGGGAAAGGAGCCCCTAAGCCGCAGAACAAGGGGAAAAGCCAAATCAGGGCCACTCAGGACAAACCACTGAAGCAACAAGCGAAGAAAAGCATCACAAATCCAAAGAATGACACGGGGAAGTGGTGTGAATTCCATAAAAGCCCCACTCATAATGCAAGTGAGTTTCGGGCCAAACAATCATTGGTGGCTGAGATGAAGGCATTTGAATTAGATGCATGTTCAGATTCTAAGTCAGAACCAGACAAGGGGAATGAAAAAGGGAATCAAATCATTAATGTATAACCCAGTGCCATCGTTGCCACCACCAAGATCTAGAAGGAGGAATCTGGAGATCCTGAGGAGGGGGAGCGCCTCTTCCATTCCCAGATGTGGGTGAAGGGTTCACTGTAATTCATTGTCGATAGTGGAAGCCAAAAGAACCTCATTTCAATAGAGGTCGTGAAGCGACTCGGCCTACCAACCACAACACACTTGAAACCATATACCATCAGGTGGCTTCACCGAGGAGGAGATCTTCATGTCTGCCAATAGTGCCACCTTCCCTATAACATCAAGCCCTTCATGAATGAGGTATTATGTGATATTTCTCTTGTTGAAGTTTCTAATGTATTATTAAGCTAACCATACTTGTGGAAGATAAATGTTGTGTATGAGTCTAGGCCTCGTTCTGTTATTATTACTTTGGGAAATAAGTTGTACAGGATACCGGAGGTAGTACCACCTTTCGCCATCTCTTTGATTACTGCAAATAAATGTAGTAAGATTATTTCCCAAACCAGGAAATTTGTTTTCATTACGATTCGCCCACAGGATAAGAATAATCTTGTGGCCACAACCTCCAAACAAATCTCCCCTACGCGACAGTAGCAGATGGAAAAATTCATTGAGGAATACAAGGAAATTTTCTCCTCACCTATAGGGGTTCCTCTACACTATCAAGTCAAGCACTCCATTGATATGACCTCAGGAGCGCCGCTACCTAATGGGTCGATCTATCGATGCTCTGTTTTGGAAAATGATGAAATCAAGAGATAGATCCAAGAGTTGTTACAGAAAGGGCACATCAGGCCAATCTCCTCACCCTGTGGGAGCCTGATTGTGTTCGTAAAGAAGGACAACACCAGGAGACTCTGTATTGACTATCGGGTGCTAAACAATGTTATGAAACCAGCTCCAAAAATAGAAGAAAAGAGAGATCAACGCCTTAGAATTCAGCTACGTCGAGGGTGCAACCTCCTTTACATTACATAAATGAACAATTCTTGGATGATAAAAATGAAAAAACCTCCTTCTATATATAGGAGTCCATGGGGTCACCATATAATCCTAGCTGACCTATCAATAATAATGTAAGGGAAAAATAATAACAATATGGGGGTTACATGGGTACAATAATAACAATAAGGGGGCTACACTAACAACAATAACGAACTAAAATAGTAATATAGGGACCTAACATGCCCCTCTACTTCAAAAAAGTGTTGTCCTCAACGCTTGAGTAGCTTGGATGCTTCTCTATAAAATTTTCATCCTCGCAGGTGGAATCTTCAATGGGTAAGTTCTTCCACTTGATGAGATACTCTGAAATTTATCGATTTCGTAGCTGTCGAGTTCTCATTTCCATGACTGCTTCAGGTTCCAATATGATTTTTCATACCTCATCAAGTTCTGGAAATATTTTTTGAACTGGAATTTTGTCACCTATAACCTTCTTTAAGCATGAAACATGGAAAACTGGATGCACTCGCGAAGAAGCAGGAAGCTCCAATTTGTATGCCATAGTAACAATATTTTGCAATATCTTGTAAGGACCATAGTAATTTGGTGATAATTTATTATCCTTCTTAGCTTGCTTAAGGGGCATTTGTTTGTATGGTTGTAGCCATAAAAATTCCCAGTCTCCTACATCAAAATTTCTCTCGCTACGATGTTGATCTGCCTGTTGTTTCATTCGATTTTGTGCCAAATTTAGTTTATCCTTTAAGATTTGGAGAACTTGTTGTTGATGCTCGATGTGATCTTCCACTGCTTGAACCTTAGAATTTTCTCTTAAAGATGATGTGATGGACGATGGATGATATCCATAAAGTGCCATAAATGGGGTCATTTTTCCTGCAGTATGGAAGAAAGTGTTATACCACCATTCAGCCAAAGGGAACCACTTGATCCATTATGTTTGTTTATAATATACAAAACAAAAAAGATATCCTTCCAAACATTTGTTCACTATCTCAGTTTGGCCATCAGATTGAGGATGATAAGATGAGCTATGAGCTAGTTGAGTACCCAAACAAGAAAATAATTCCGTCCAAAAATTTCCAGTAAAAATGGGATCTTTGTCACTTACAATAATATTTGGGTTTCCATGTAGCTTTTGAATTGTTTCCATAAATGTAGTAGCAACGTGTTTGCTTTAAATGGATGAGATAATGCACAAAAGTGTGCATACTTGGTAAGTCTATCAACTACCACCATGATGACACTCTTTCCTTCGGACTTAGGTAAACCTGTGATAAAATCCATTGAAATCTCCTCCCAACGTTGACTTGGAATGGATAAAGGTTGTAGAAGACCCGGGGTCTTAATTGTTTCAACTTTATTTTGCTGGAAACCAAATATTCCACCAAAAAATTTTGAATATCAGATTTAAGGCCATCCCAATTTTTATTTTATTTTTTTACCCTGTAGTAAGTTTTTAAAAATCCTGATTGTCCTCCTAAAGGAGAAGTGTGCAATTCCAAAATAATATTTTGTTTTAGTTTGGAATTCTTACAAAGGTATAAGCAGTATTTGTACCATAAGTAATCATTTTTCCAAATAAAGTATCTGATGTACTAGGATCTTGTTGCAAATTTTGAATGAGTGTCCACAATTTTTCTTCCTTCTTCAATTCATCCCTTGCTTCAGTTATCCAATCTAGTTGGATAATAGAAATGGCACAAAGAAATTCTTCCACCTCTTCATCCTTTCTTGAGAGTGCATGTGCAACAACATTAAGCTTCCATTTTTTGTAGATGATTTCAAAGTCATAACCCAACATCTTTGTGACCCATTTTTCCTGCTCGACTAAAGACAATCTTTGTTCCAAAAATGTTTAAGACTATCATGATCAGTTTTTACCTTGAAGTGTCTTCCCATTAGGTAAGGTCGTCGTTTCTTTAGTGCATGTATTATTGCCAAAATTTCCTTCTCATAAATAGCTTTCTGTAAATACTTTCCTTAGATTGGATGACTTTCAAAAGCAATGGGTCTTCCTTCTTTCATTAAAACAACACCAATTCCATTACTTGAGGCATCACATTCCACAATAAAGGTTTTTGTGAAGTCTGGCGTAGCTAAGACCAGTGCTAGGCACATTTCCTCTTTAAAATGTTCAAAGGCCTTAGTTGCTTCAGGATTCCATGAAAACACATCTTTATTCAATAATGTTGTTAGAGGTGCTGCTATTCTTCCATAATTCTTAACAAACTTGTGATAATACCTTGTTAAGCCGAGAAATCCTCGCAACTGCTTTATGGTTGTGGGGAATTTCCATTCCTTAATGGCGTTAATGTTGTTAGGGTCTACCTTAATACCCTCGTGAGATACAATATGACTCAAATATTCCACCTCTTGTACTCCAAAGAAACATTTAGAGGTTTTTTCATATAATTGTTTCTCCTCAAATATTTGAGCACCCTGTAAACATGTTGAACATGATCCTTCCAAGAACTGTTGTAGATTAGTATATCATCAAAAAATAATAACACAAATTTTCTAAGGAAGGGTTGGAAAATGGAATTCATCAACCCTTGAAATGTAGAAGGTGCATTGTTAAGGTCAAAAGGCATGACCAAAAATTCATAATGACCCTCATGAGTTCGAAATGTTGTTTTCAGAATATCTTCAGTCCTCATTCTAATTTGATGATATCCTGAATGAAGATCCAACTTGGTAAAATAAATTGCTCCATGTAATTCATCCAATAATTCATCAATCACAAGAATGGGAAATTCATCTTTAATAGTGAGCTTATTGAGCTCCCTATAATCTGGACACATGCGCCATTATCCATCCTTATTGTGCACCAATACTACTGGAGCAGAGAAACAACTTTAACTAGGTTGAATTACACCAGCGTCTAACATCTCTGCAATCATACGTTCAATTTCGCTCTTTTGTACATAAGCATATATGTAAGGCTTGATGTTTGGAGGAACACTTCCTGGAATCAAATGAATAGCATGATCATGATCACAAATAGGTGGGAGACCTTTGGGAGTTTCAAACACCTTGGAATGATTGTCCAAGACTTTTTGGAGATCTGGAGAAATGGATGATTTTGATGTTGGAACTTCTAGTGAGCATAATTGTGCAATTACGTCTTGTTGTTATTTCTTCAGAAGCTTTGTCATGACATTAGAGCTTATTATCTTTCCCGGCTTCCTTGTGATACCCCTTAATTCAACTTCCTTTTCTTCCGAAGAAAAATTCAAACAAATTTCTTGACAATTAAAAGCTACCGTCCCCAAAGATTGTAACCATTGTACTCTTAGTACAACATCAACACCTCCCTTTGGAATGGAAAGAATTGGACTATTCAATACATATTCCCCCATGGTTATCTTGATATTATGGCATTTTCCAGAGAAATTTATAATTCCTCCATTTGCAACCATTGCTTGACATTCTGGTGTTGGGTATAGGAAGTAATTCAATTCCATGGCTGCCTTACAATGAATAAAATTATGGGTACTACCCGAATCAATCAACATTATTACCTTTTTCTTCTTGATATGTACTTCTTTCTTGAGAGTTTGAGGAGTGTTAATTCCCGCCAATGCATTACACGATATGTTCGGACTCATTTCTTCTTTATCTAGGGTTGGTTCCTGGTGTATATCCTCTTCTTTTGAATTTTCTTGTTTATTTTCTTCCTCCTCTTTACAATCTATGTAAAATCATTTCTTCTCAACACACGTAGGACCTTTAGTGCATTTTCTATCACAACTGTAGCAAATCCCTTTTTCTATTTTTTCTTCCAATTGTTGTGGTGTCAACCTTGTAGGTTGTGGAAGTCTAAGAGTAGCAACCCTTCCATATTTATAGATGTGAGTGGTAGGCTTCCTTGTCACCATAATTTTACATTCATTTTTTATTGCCAACCTGAATGCCTTCCCCAATGAATCAAGTTCCCAAAGGTGAACCTCATGTTGGATGTTATCCTTTAAAGTATCTATGAAGACATCAATCATGTGTTCCTCTGAAATATCAGTTACCCTTATATTCAATTTTTGGAAGTCCTCAATGTGCTCCACCACTCAACCCTTTTGTTTGATATTTATCAATTGGCTAAAGAAGTTGTTTCTCTTTGTATCCTCATAATGTGCTATCATTTCCTCCATAAAAATTGTCCAAGTGACAATTTTTTTATAGGAGAAAATAAATTGATACCATACAAATGTATTTTGTTCTAAATATAAAGTTGGAATGCGTACCTTTTGTGTGTTTTGCACATTATTGAGATCAAAATATTGCTCCATCTGTAGTATCCATGTTACGGGATCCTTGCCATCAAACTTCCTCATATCGATCTTTGGAATATGGTGGGTTTTCCATCCAACATTCAAGTTTATGAAATCATCATTAACATTTATTTTTCTCTCATCATGAGTTTCCACTACTATCTTTTCGCCATTAGGAATAATTTCTTGTATCAACTTTGTCAAATCTTCCTTCAAACCTTCCATTTTTTCTTCCATACCATTCTTCAAACCATCCATATTAGCTTCCATGCCCTTCTTCAAATCATCCATCTTAGCTTCCATGCCTTTATTCAAAACTTCCATTTCATTTTTTGTTTCTCTTTGCGAGAGCGAAATTTTGGTGCACTTTCTCTTGTAATTATGATATATCATGTTGCACTTCTTCATATTCATGCATCATAGTAGAGTATTATGAGGGCTTAGTGGGTGTTGAATTATTTTTAGGGGGCATTTTAGAACCCAATACTGATATCTATGCTTCAATATTCCCTTGGAATCACTTCAAACTGATTTTTCAAACAAAACTTATGCAATTTGAAAAAACAATTACACACTTTTTTTTGGCTTTTGAGGAGCTCAATATTGAAACTGAATTATCTCTGTGTTTTCGAATCTTCAATATCTAAAATTCTGTCCTATAGTAGCCCTCTTAATCTTCTTTCAAATTCCACAGGTCTGACCTGATTTGGATGCTTCAAGGGAAAGTTATTCCCAATCTCCCACAATGACCTAATTATGGACTAGTTCAGTAGAGCGAACTTGTACGACATGCCACATGTCATTTTTTCCTCCTTTGGCTCTGAAATTCTACAAAAGAAACTACAGTTCGTGTAATTTTGGCCACTTCTTATAGAATTCGAATCTGATGCTCAGAGAGAGAGTTATGATGATTTTACCAAGGTAACTTATTTTAGATGAAATTTTGGAGCCCGAAAAAACCCTAACCTCCATAGATCATATCTCCGAAAATATTACGAACCAGGATCTAAAATTTTCACACGAAGTTCCTCAGGAGTTCGGATTCCAGTGGTAAAAATTTCAACTTCTGAACCTTTGTAGAAATTTTTTTATAGTGAAAATGCCACGATGACCTATTTGGAGCAGCGAAACCCTAGAATCCAAAGCTCTGATACCAAATGTTATGAAACCAACTCCAAAAATAGAAGAAAAGAGAGATCAACACCTTAGAATTCAACTACTTTGAAGGGGAAACCTTCTTTACATTACATAAATGAAAAATTATTGGATGATACAAATGACAAAACGTCCTTCGATATATAGGAGTCCATGGGGTCACCATATAATCCTAGCCAACCTAACACTAATAATGTAAGGGCACAATAATAACAATTTGGGGGTTACATGGGTACAATAATAATAATAAGGAGGCTACACTAACAAAAATAAGGGACTACACTAGTAATATAGGGACCTAACAAAAAATATCACAGTCTGGAATAGGTATCCAATCCCACAAATCAATGACCTCCTAGACTAGGTCAAGGGGGCCAAATATTTTAGTAAGATCAACTTGAATATATATTATAGTATATAATATTTATATACTATAATATGGGTATGGGTTCCACCCATATCCTAGGGGCTCCCCATCCCTTGGGGATGGAGGCTCTATGGACCTTCCCTATGGGCCTTTGGGGGTCCTTGATGGTCCCTTGGGACCTTGGGCATGGGCCCCCCCTTGATGGGACCTTGATGGTCCCTTGATGGGGACCTTTCCCTTGGGGTGGTCTATTTTCATAGATTTTTGCATCACTTGGGTCCAAGGGCCTTTAAATGGCCGTTGGCTGCCTTGTATGGACCTTTTGCCTTTGGCAATGGGGAGGGGAACCATTGTCAGGGGTTTGTGTCGATTAGAATGATATAAGCATTTTTTTTGGGTATCACCAGGTACCAGTTGAACCCTCTGATGTGTGGAATAATGCCTTCAAAGAAAAGGAGAGCCTCTTCAAATGGCTATTCATGCCTTTTGGTTTGGCGAATGCTCCTGCAACCTTCATGCAGCTGATGGACGACATCTTGCAACCATTCACCAACTCATTTGTGGTGGTGCACTTGGATGACATCCTGATCTTCAACAAACTTGGGAAGAGCACCTCCACCACATCTAAAAGGTCCTCCAAACATTGCGACAACACAAGTTATGTGCCAATTTGGAGAAGTGCACTTTTGGCATGAGTCAAGTTCAGTGTCTGGGATACATTATTGATGAGCGGGGGATGCATTTGAATCCAGCCAAGATCCAAGTCATTCAGTATTGGCCAGCCCCAACCACTCTAACAGAGCTTCGCAACTTTCTTAGTCTTTCTAATTTCTACCGTAGGTTCATGTTGGGGTTCTCTCATATCACTTGGCCCTTGAGTCAAGTCACCAAGGAAGTAACGAAAGAAAGAAAAAAATGGTCTGAATCTCCAGATAAGACGTTTGTAGAGTTGAAACATCATCTATGCTCTGCACTAGTGCTCACATTACCATACTTGCAACAACAATTTGAGATCGAGATAGATGCCTCTGACTATGCTATTTGGGTAGTCCTTACTCAACAGGGGCATCCAGTGGCATATCACAGTAAGGCACTTTCTGACACAGTCCAGAAGTATCCCACTTATGACAAAGAGATGTATTCCATTGTGCAGACTTGACGAAAATGGAAGAATTACATTTTAGGGAAGGAAACGGTCATCCACACAGACCATCAACCCCTGTAGTTCATACAGACACAAAGGAAGTTGTAGAACGATCGCCATCAGAAGTGGTCCACATACCTGCAACAGTTTCATTTGAACACCAAGTACAAGAAGGGTTGCACCAATAATGTAGCAGATTGCCTCAGCCAACCATCGATCATGGTGCTAACCACTGTTCTCAACTCTTGTGGGCATGAAACTTTCGATTGGCCGCTTCTCTACAGAAGCGATCCAAAATTCGGTCACACATACAAGATTCTCTTGGAAGGTAAGAAAGTTCCAAATTTTCACCTCCAAGATGCATTGTTATGTCACCTGGGTGACCTTTGTGTGCCTTTTAGTGAGCATGCCAAGATGGTTTGGGAAGCGCACTACAGTCAGCTTGTTGGGAATTTCGGGGTCGAGAAAATAGTGGCAGTACTGCAGAAGTATTTCTATTGGCTGAAACTTCGATAGGATGTCAGGAAGTACATCAGATCCTACTCTCCTTGCGCCATTGCCAAACCGACTTTCAAGAAGCAAGGTCTCTATACTCTTCTTCCTACCCCTAGTCGACCTCGGGAATCCATCTCCATGGATTACATGTCGGGCCTTCCTTCTACTAAGCATGGAAATGACTGTAATTTTTTTTTTGTCGATAGATTCTTTAAGATGGCCATTATGGCGGCCTGCAAGAAGAATACCACATCAGAAGCCACTACTAAAATCTTCTTTGAACGAGTGTTGGCACACTTTTGGATCCCATAGTCTATCATCTCATATCAGAACAACAAGTTCCTAAATTCATTTTGGTCCAATCTTTGGTCGATGCTGAGCACCAAGCTCACCAAGTCCACATATTTCCATCCCCAAATCGATGTACAGATAGAGGTTGTCAACAGGATGATCGTACACATTCTACGCATGTACAACTCAAAGCATCCATGCACATGGGATGAAAGCCTCCCCTATTTACAACACAACTATAACCGGGCTTTCCACAACTCAATTAGCCATAACCCCTTTCAAGTGGGCTTGGGATTCCAGCCATTATGTCCCATTGACGTGTCCATGCCATTTGCGGCTACTCAGGAATATTCGGCTCATGTCTAGTCTGAAGTTGACAGGGTGAACAACTTCATTAATTGCATTCAACACATTCGCCAACAAGTTCATGACATATTGGACAGAGCTAATGCTAAGTAAAATAAGTGACACGATCAACATCGGGTTCCACACAGCTACCAGGTGGGCGATAAATTTTGGTTACATTTACAGAAGGAGCACATATCTAAACCCCACCGCAAGTTATGCCCACTCTGATATGGTCCATATACCATCACCAAGTTCATGGGAGACAATGATTTTGAGCTTAGCATTCCACCATTCCTTGGCTTGCACCCAGTGTTCAATGTGGATCGCCTTCGGCCATACTTTCTGCCATTATTGGACACATCCAACATTGCAGAACAACTCACCTCGACATAGTTAAATCCAGACTACATGGAACAAGTTGCAACCGATCGAATCATAGAAACATAGCTTAAACTAACTCACTAGTAGAAGATCCAATTGTATCAGGTTTTCAAAGCTGGTCAACTCCTTCACCAGGGAAACTGGTTCACCAGGGACCATGTTCAACAAAAATTTCCCCAGCTCATGGAGGCTCTGCACGCAATGGGGACCATTGCTTCCTGGGGGGGGCGGGGGTGGGATGATCCAGGTGGATATTGGTGGCCACCCGCCTATTCAACCTATTAAGTTTCATTAGTTATCTTATTTACTATTTTTAGCAGTTTTTTCAGGTCATGAACTTCTGGAGCCATTTTGAGGCCCTAAATGATGCTGTTTGGGCATGATTGTTTTGGAAATTTGGGACAAATCGTATCATAAACTATATTCCTTGGAGAGATATTTCCAACAAGGTATCATATGCGCCAAACAAAAATAATATGACCAAGCTACGACCCCGAGAAGTTGGCTGCCCAACAAACCCAACCGGGGCCCATAAAATCTTGGTGTTACATCTCCTCGGATTAGGGTTTTGGTTGTTTAGGGTTTTCTCTTATTGTTCAATAATAAAAAGGCCCTTGAGCCTCATTGTAACACAGTTCAGAGGCATCTAGCCACCACATCTCTTCTCAGAGATAAGCTACCATCGACCGAGCTAGTTTGTTTTCCATTCTGTCTGTAACCATTTTTTAGTATTTGATATTAATGTAATGAAGTGTTATTCTTGTTGCATCTCTGTGTTTATGTTAAAATGTTATTTATTGTGTTCCTAAATAATTCCGAATCACTCTTCTTCTATGCAAGGTAATTTGATGACCCAAGTAGTTTGTTTTTCTCCTTGTAGAAAGAAGTCATTGTAGATTGAGACATAAAATACAGAATACTTACTTTCCAAGAGAACATGCTCCTTTGATGATGATATCTTCAACTTGATGCCTTCTTGATGATGTTCAAAATTTATGACGCCTTATTGATGAAGATTGCTTCCTTGATTACCTTCTTTCTTCAAGTAGGCTTGATATGTGATCCTTTCTTGAATGAGAGGGAGATCACCTTGATTTATTTTATGATATAGGAAATGCTTCTACTTCCTTCCTTTTCCATATGATAATGTAGAATCTGGAGCCTTCCCAAGGTGCTTCAAATGTGGAGTCCTTTGAATTGGGGTATGGTCTTTGAGGTCCTCTTTTTGTTCCTTCCAAGAGTTGTGATGATGTGATCCTTGTGATGTGATCAACGGTCCTCCTTGATGCTCTTCGATTTGATTTCCTTGATGCTTTCCGACTTGATTTCCGTGATGCTCATATTATGGTCAACCCTTATGTATCCTTATTCAGTTCAATTGGATGATCTTCAAGTTGCCTTTCCTTGTTGTTGTCACCTCAGCTCTGATACCATATTGAGAAATCTAGGGTAGCTATTGAAGCGAACAAAGTTCCTTCTCAAGTTAAATACTCCAAAATACTTGGAATATGAAAATATCCATGTGGATACAAATATTATTATATATAAACTGTATGGTGAATGAGATGATTTAGAATTACAAATGAGGTCTGCTATATACCTAAGCAGGTGCCTCTTCACGAAAGGTCACATCTTATCAAACATGCCCTTTCAGCGTAATTACAAATTAACTAATTAATCATTATTTACATTATTTATTCATTACAGCTATATTAGGGTGATTTCTCTTATTTTGATAACTGCTTGTGATGCTCTTTTACTTAACTTGATGTACTTTCTAGTTAGCTTCTTTCTTGATTATTATTAGTGTTCTTATCATCAAACAAGAAGACGCAAAATGTAGGTTGCAAGCTAGGGCCAAAAGCTCTCCTCTTAAGAGGAAGGCCCACAAGATTTCTTCTCTTCTTATAGAATATTCAAATGATGAATTCCAAGACCTAAAACCCTTGAAAAATACTTGAGCCAAGACCAAATGAACCTCTTCTTGATTAGTTTCTCTTCCACAAAGTCAATTCCAATCAAAATTGTTCCAATAATTCAGATTTCGACCTCTCTTTGAAATTTCAGCTTCTTGCTCCAGGACTAAAATTTTTGGCCTCTACTGCAGAAATTGTAGGTGGCACGTGTGAGAGAAATCATGGTGAATTTTTCCTCATTTCTTCTTCATTTGGTTAGCCTTATCTTCCTTGATAACTCGGCTTTCAAACTTGATCTATTTTAACCCAAAACTCGGCTTCTTTAGGTGATTGCAATTCGGTTTGTCCTGCAAAAAAATTAGCCCTAGTTCCTTCGCACATGTGGGATATTTCAGCCCTAAAAATTAGACTTTTAGACTTCGATTTATCTTCCTCTTGATATCCTCCTCTTCGCTTATTCTTCTTATTTTTCTTGTGTTTCAACGAGCTACTTGGATGTACCTTGATGAGGTTGAGTTCTCCCTTATATATAGGTTTCTCATGGTGGTCAAATAACCCTTATGAGGCCAACTTGTCATCCCTTGAAGGCCGAATTGTTGACTACAGGTTGACTAGGTCTTTTATGACACATAATGACTTACATAAATTTTATTTACATGATACAAAGTTCCCAATGGGGCCTTTCATATATGAAAATGACTCAATTGACTTCTTTAATCTATGAAAAAATCTAGAAGCACTCAATGGGTGCTTGACCTATAAATAAATTTACCTTAAGCATGAAACCCATACTACAATAATAATGACAATATTTTTTCAATATACAAGAATCAAGAGTATACTTCATATTTATGAAGACCGAACCTAGTTACATACTTGAACGATTCATAATGCTCTTCAACAAATATTGAATGGGAATGAGTGCCTATGACTCTCGTTGTTTTAGATGTGTGGTGAAATAGTAGATATCAGATCACATAGATTGTTAGGAAAGTACCAAATCAATCACACAATTCTCAAACAATGCAGCGTTACATACAACACAACATCATCTTTGCTAACATTTTCCTTGCACTAGAAGTTGCATGAAAAGGCCAAAATAAGCTTGAGTGGAGCCAAATTAATTAAAAATTAACGCCCAACCCAACCAAAATTTGCTTTTTCAACACCAAATTCCGCTAAAACAATTTGATAAACTACAATTAGGAAGTTGTTATGAAAATTTAAGGACAATGTGGAATATATTTAAGGGTTTCCATACAATTTGGAAGTTGATAATTCACGAAAATATCAGATCAAAATCCTCATAAAACAAACCCAAGACCATAGATATTATCGTTGGAAATATTGGATTTTACTTGGCTTTGAGAGCTAAATCCACTCTCATTCCAAACTTACTGCTCCAAACCATTAAGAAATTTCATGGCTACTTGTTCTTTAATGGTTTTAGATGAAATTCACCTGGATAATGAGAAAACCCATCTCCTTATAGTGTTAAAAAATAATGGCTATAACAAGCACCAAGGTTACTAGTTTGTGTAGGTTTTATTGTAATTTTTTTGAATGAAAATAAGTTGATTTGGAGAACTCATTACTTGTTTAAGTGTGAAATTAGTTTTTAGGCTTCCAACATTTAATTTCCAGTTATTGTGTGATTGATGCTATGGTATGAAATTTAATTTTAACATATATTAAATTTAACAAATTACTTGTTTGATTGACATCATAAGGACATTAGTCACTTAGGGCTTGAAATTTTCACATGGTATCAAAGCTTGATATCTAATTGAGATTCTCAAGGATTTGTAGTAGTAAATTAACTTTTGGGAAGAAAGACCAGTAGTTAGATCGTTTCAAAGTTTAATTTTATTATTTGGGAGTTTGTGCAATAGACATCAAAGATGGAACATGCATACTAGGATTTTTGAGATATTTTATGGTGCCTCAAATTTCTTAGCACAGAAAGTGAGGGTTGCGCTGTTACTTTAAAAAAATGATCTCCAAGATATTGTCAAGGATGGTGTTAATCCACATATAGATCCACAAGACTTGGTGACTCAAAACAAAAGGGAAGTGAAGGCCAAGTAGATTATGATGTCATAAAGGATCATCTGATCCCTTATTTATTTGAGAGAAAGACGACAAAGGAAATGTTTGGTGCTCTAGTTACTCTTTTCCAAAGTAAAAACATAGATAGGAATATGATATTACGAAACAAACTCAAATTGATAAATATGACAAAATTGAACACAACCACTAGTTATCTTATGAAGGTCTCACAAACTAATGATTAGAAATAGAGAGAATGTTACTTAATGGTTTCCTGGTTTCATGGGAACCATTTGTCAAAATTAACTTTGCTCAAGAAAACCTTCCTAAATTTGAGAGGATTTGGGATAATTATATCTAGGAGGATATTCAAATGAAAGAAAGGGAAACAAGAAGGGTGATGATGACCTATCTTTATTTGGTCAATCATATAAGTGCATAGGTAAAGGACCTAGCAAGGGTAAGGGAAAGAAAAAGGGTAAGGATGAGGAGCAAGAAGCTCTGACGGTTGAGTCAAAGTCACGAGTGTGGAACAAACAAAGTTCGTTATTCAAGTTAAATAATCCAAAATAATTGGAATATAAATATCTCCATTTGGGATACAAGAACATATATTAAAAGTATGAATAAAAATGATGTTACAAATGAGAGTAAGGGCCTGCTTACATACGCTAGGTAGGTACCTCTTCATGGAAGGTCATGTCCCATTTAGACATGCCTCTTCAACACTAATTACTAATTGGATAATGATTATTAAAATTATCATCATTATTTATATTTATATTATTTATAAATATTTTATTCATTACGTTACCTTCCTCTTCAAAAATCTTTGTCTTCAAAGCTTGTTGATGAAAAGGGATTGAACTCTTTTTCGTTTTCTAATGTCTTCTCGTCTCAAAACTATCATCTTTGTCTATACTAGATGATATGATACTCTAAGTGATAAGCAAAATTGTCGCACTGAAAATGGACCTAACCATCCTAAATTAATCCTTTGTGGAATATTCTGATCACTGAAAATTTGTAACGAGCTGTCATCATAGGACTAGATTGAAGTTACTTCAATATTATTCAGAACATCAATTTGTTGTTTCTGTTTTGAATGGTACATATACGTAACTTGATTGAGTTGTCTACTATTTTTACTGAGATATCGATAAGGAATTATTTTGGTTTGACTTTCCCTTATTAGGTGTGTGGAAATTTTTTTATTTTATTTTGGTACTGCGGTTGTTGAGTTAGGTACAAAATATTCGTTTGGAATTTTCATCATCTAAATTGTAACATGTGAGTGTGTTTTTCCTTCAACTGATTGATCCTCTTATTGAGTTCTCCTAATGATTGGTTCGGCATTTATTCCTTTATCCTCAACTGTGGTTGTTACAACTGTCGAATTCAATACTTCCTCTTGAATACAATGTTCTAACTTGTCTTTAAATTACTTATTGTCCTTCTTAAGCTTCTTGATTTGTGTTAGTAAATTTTTGCTATGATCCTTAAGTCAAAAGATTTCTTCATTTCTATCAACATTTATTTTGTCAATTTCATTTTTCATATTTGTAATTATTTTTCAAATAACTTGGATGTCTTCTGGTGTTACTGAATTTGGCTTCACGGTGACATCCTGTAGTGTTATTTTTTTCTTTCTATAAGAAAATTTCAAAAACTTCTTTTTCATATTCAGGATGAAGGAACCAAGTGTTTCCATCCAGGGTGAACCTAAACTAATGTCACCTTGATCGCTCTATAGGGTTTGAACTAAGAATTGTGATATAAATGTATAATCTCTGAATGTTTTATTGTAAATTTTTATGTCATATATTTTATTGTCAAAACAGTGTAATTTTTTAATTATATTTGACTTGGGAATCACTAATTGGTTTGCGATTTTAGGTTTTATATAATTTTATCTTCGACTGGCGAGATAGCGATAGTAACATATTTTCCTCAATAGACCCTTTTATTCTAAATAGCACTAAGGCACAGTTGTCTTTAGTTTATGGGAATCTTCTAATCTTCATTTCTGTATTAGGATCCATTTTGCTTGATGAGATGAACTTTCTTCAAATTCACCCTTCCCTTAATATTAATACCCTTCAAATATTGGATAACTTCAAATGACCCTTTTGTTAATTCAAACTTGAACTTCCTTTCTTTTTTCTTTTTTAAATTAAAAAAAAATAAAAATAATAATCAATTTTTTTATAACTTTTTTTAAATTTTCTATTAAATAATTATAATAAAAGTAATAATTTTATTTTAATTATTCTATTAAATAATTATAATAAAAGTATAAATATAATTTTATCATATAACTTAAGATTTGATTATATATAAAATTATATCACCAACCAAGAGTCCAACAAGTCCAATGAGAACATGTGGAAGGAGACATGACTGTTGACTTGGGTGAATACAGAGTGGTTGGAATGTCAACGGGACATTGTCGGTCAAGGAAAAACAAATACTGAGGGGGGGGGGGGTGGGCGAATGAATATTTCTTTTACAATTGCTATTTTACCATTTTTTAGATCACTTATAACCATAACACAAAATAACAATGTAGAATAAATGATTTTATTAATCTGAAATAACTAGGACTTCAATCGTATTCTTTAAAATAAATCAGGTACAATAATGTTTAGGTCTCCAACCCTAGATGAAGACACTGATCTCCAATCCACCAAGTTCCAACCTGTAGTTTTCCAAGGACTGACTTGGAATTCACTAGGCTCCAACCTCTATGGATCCAACCTCTCATTCATAGAGGCTCCAACCTGGTCTCCTTTAAGAATATTATCCCCTAGGGCTCCAACCCTCACAATTAGGTTCAATTCTTCAAGGAAGGTTTAATATGTTTTCAAGGATTCCCAAAATATTATGCAATAAGCCTTGTTAATGTCTTCAACAATGCCCTCAAATATCTTCAAGACACTTTATACATCAATGAAAACTTTTAGTAATTGTCACAAATACTCTTCATGATACCCAAAATAGGTTTCTTCAAATTCACTTCATGAGGATTTTTCAACAATACATCATGTCCTCCAAAATGCCTCCAAGTCAACTTATTTGCAAGAGCTCAAAAATTGCTTCACAGTGATGTCTTCGCGATGTCTTCAACATCCTTGTCCAAGACTGCTACAAGGGTTATTTAATAGCTTTGTACACAAGGGTTGCCTCAATAAATACTTTAACAAGGTTGCTCTAATTTTACTTCAAGGCCCGATCCTAGGTATGCTTTTAAACAAACCTTCATTTTTGTAGTGCCCCACTTTGGTTGATGGACACTGATCCTTCATACTTTATTCTTTGAGGACCTCAGGTTGAGGATCCAGACACATGACTCTATTATTAGTGGATTTGATGGTTATGTATGGTCTCTATTGATACTGTGATGATGACATCATTGATGAATATGTATGTTCTCTATTAATATCATGATGATGATAGATAGGTATGTTTTCTATTGATGTTACAATGATGATGGCTTTGATGGATATGTTAATTTCCCATTGATGTTATGATTATGATAACCATGATGGATGTGTCCCCTATGGTAGCTACTTACATTAGTTCTGATTCAAAATGAACAACGATGTGAATGACGGTCATGTTGATGTTGCCATTATGATAATGACTAACAATGAGAAACTTTGTTACTGATGATTATTGAGTATGACAGGGAACCACCAGAGGCACTCGCATATGATGAGCTGACAATTTTGGTTTGATAGAAAGTTATATTTTGTCTTTGAAATCCTAAGTTCAGTTTGAAACTTGATATATATATATATACACTCTGATGATATGTCAGTGGTTGCAGGAACATGTTAGTTGCTTGGCCGAATGACTCGCATATGGGTGATGGGGTTGTACAATTGGATGGAACAACATGGGAGGGGTGGAACAGTGTTCCTGATCTCACCCGCTAGCCTCCCGCCGTGACTTAGGCTGGAAAGGTCGAATTACCTTCTCCTTGAAGATCACGGTGTCGTGAGGGCAGGTCCCAAATTTGGTTCGCTCACGAGGATTTTCTGGGGGGCACGCATCAAGGCAGATTCCTTGATCCCCAACACCATTAGTCTCACTATAGCAGGCAACATATGAGATGATAGGGGTCTCTGTCGTTGCACATATAATTTCCCCTCGTAACCACTGGATACTTGAAGGGCAAGTGGTGTGGCACCCTTGGAATTTCAAGAGAAATTCTTGAAGGGCACGACCGACTTGGCACCCTTGGTATCAGAAATAAATTCGTAGGCATGGCACCCTTGGAACTTCGAATGGAAGTTCTTGAAGGGCATGAACAACTTGACACCCTCGACATCATTAAAGAAACTAATAAATATAATCAATATATGAAAATCCAACTAATTCATATCAAGTGACATATAATGTTAGAACCAAAGGAATTAAATCAAGAATAAAACTTAGGGTAAGGGAGGAATAGGAAGAGATAAAATATTTATCATGATAACTCTACCCTTTCCATGTTAAAACAAAATATTAAGTACATAAGACTTAATTAGGCAAAAAGGGGAAAGAGGGACATAAAGTTAAGTAGAAAGATTTATTAAAAACTTCATTAAGAGAAGAGGGTGGTGAATTAAAATAAGATTAATAAATTAAAATTTGAGAAATTTAGAGAACTTCCATGTGGCAAGAGCCAACATAAGAATATTCATCAAAAGAAAAAATTGAGGTAGTTAGGGGACCAATTCTAAGAATTATCAATTCACTTCAGTAATAAACACAAATTAAGGAGTAAAAAGGGGGAATCAAGAGACAACTAGGAGAAGAAATAGGAAACCTTGTTGGGTTGAGGGAAATACTATTTTAAATGAATAATTAAGTAAATTATTTTTGGAGAGTCTTGATGAGAGGGTGACACATGGGTGGGTGAATAATCAGATTTTGGGGAATTAAAAAAAAAAGTATTTATGCATGAAATTCCAAGTGTCACCTATGAAGCATTCTATAAAAGAAAGGGAAATGGAAGGGAAAAAGACTTTTTGTTTTACCCTATGGTTGGATGGAGGAGATAATGTCATTGGAGTGGTTACGAGCTATAGTTCAGTTTGGTGGGATAGAGTGTTATAGAGAGGGGACTCTTGAGCCAAGAGGGGCCCGCCTCTATCAGCTAGCACATTCCTTCGTTGTACAACCCCATTGCAACTCGGGGGTCTGCGAGGAAGGAGAGTACCCAAGGAGTAGGCTGGGAGGTCAACCGGTGGGTCATTACATTCGAATTAAGCATGACAACCTTCAGGCTTAGAGGTAGACGACAACAAGGGAGCTCAAGAAGTGGCAAGTCAAGTTTGGTTCTCATCCAAGGGTGAATGGTACATGTGTTAGTTAGATTGATTTTTAATTATGATAATTTCATTGTGCCTATAATCAAGTTAAATATATATATGTGATAAGAAGTTAAATCGATGGACTTGATATACGTGATTATGGTTTCATTTCCTAGTTACAGTAACTAGGAAATGAAACCATAATCACACAAGGTGGTGGGAGTCTGAGATTCTAGACGCCCTGGTTGTCAGGGTTTTAATGATGCCATTTTTCTGTTTTGGGTGGTGATGTGAGTCGGCATGAAGGTATCTATCTGTGTGTGTCTTTTTTCTATATACCATGGTGCTAAGTTTTCCATCTTTCTTAGTTAACAGGATGTCTAGGAAAGGTAACTGGTTGTCTTTTTCAATTTCAATGGTAAATTTGATGTGTTTTGAAAGACTATTAATGTGGGCAAGGAACTCATGTAATTTCAATATCCCGCAGGTCCACTTAGCGAAGATATCATCTACATAACGCTTCCATTCTTTAGGGGTGAATGGAAAGGATTTAAGGGCCATTTGTTCAAAATGTTCCATGTATATGTTGGCAATAATAGGAGATAGAGGCGAGCCCATGGCAACGCCATGAGTTTGTTCATAAATCCTTCCATTGAAACTGAAGAAAGAAGAATTAATACATAATTTTAAGAGGTCTATTGTCTCATTATCAGTGACAGTTTTTAAAATGTTGATGGCTTCGTCTATAGGAATCATAGTGTAAAGGGAGACAATGTCGAAACTTACCATGAGATCATCATTATGCATGTCTAGGTTTTTGGCCCATTGAACAAAGGATGTAGAGTCTTTAATATGTGACGAGGTGTTTCCAACAAGGGGGCGAAGTTTTTTGGCAAGATATTGCGCAAGGAGGTACGTAGGAGAGCCAATGGTGTTGAATATCAGATTATGAACATTTTTCCACTTTTGTATTTATAGGATCTAGTAGCCCACTCAAGTTTTCTTTTATCTCTCTTGCATTATATTCCTTGGATTCTTCTTCCATTGTGCTTTCATTAATCATTGATCGCTATACTTCAAAACCTTGAACCATTAAAAAAATCTTCATTCTTGACTTCCATATATCAAAGTTTCCATTTAACAATGGATCTTTCCCAATTTGATTATCTTTTGTTTTCATGGTTGAAGAAGAGACATCTTTAGAAGGATTGGAGGCTTTCTTCCTTGGCTTTGTCATTTTTGTTCTAAGTATCTACCTTCAAGCTATTAGGCTTTGACTGAAGGCAATGGCTTTGATACCAATTGTTGGAAATACCGAGGGGGGTGGGGGGGGCGGGGGGGTGAATCATTATTTCTTTTACAATTGTTATTTTACCATTTTTTAGATCACGTATAACCAGAGCACAAAAAGAAAAGTGTAGAATAAATGATTTTATTAATTTGAAATAACAAGGACTTCAATCCTCTTCTTTACAATAAATCAAGTACAATAATGTTTAGGGCTCCAACCCTAGATGAAGACACTGATCTCCAATCCACCAGGCTCCAACCTGTACTTTTCCAAGCACCGACTTGGACTTCATGAGGCTCCAACCTTATCTTCCCAAGGCTCCAACCTTGTCTCTATGAGGCACCAACCTATAGGGCTCAAACCCTCTCACTAGTACATGATCCAACCTGGTCTTATTTAGGACTCCTATCCTCTAGGGCTCCAACCCTCACAATTAGGTTCAATTCTTGAAGGTAGGTTTAATATTTTTTCAAGGCTTCCCAAAATCTTCTGCAATAAGCCTTATCAATGTCTTCAACAATGCCCTCGAATATCTTCAAGACACTTTGTACATCAATGAAAACTTTTATTAAGTGTCACCAATACTCTTCATGATACCCAAAATAGGTTTCTTCAAAGTCACTTCATGAGGTTTTTTCAACAATATATCATGTCCTCCAAAAATGCCTCCAAGTTAACTTATTTGCACGAGCTCAAGAACTACTTCACAATGATGTATTCATGATACCTTCAACATGTTGATCCAAGACTGCTACAAGGGTTCTTTATTAGCTTTGTAAACAAGGGACGACTTTATAAATACTTTAACAAGGTTGCTCTAATTTTACTTCAAGACCTAATCCTAGGTCTGCTTTTAAAAAAACCTTAAACCATGTACCTAGGTCTCCAAGAATTCTTCAAGATCATATTCTACACTGCTTCCCAACAAGATTTCTTCAAGTCTACAAGGGCCTGTCCAAAACTGCTCCAACAATGTTCAATAATCCTTCTCAAAAGTTGCTCTAAAAATGTTCAATTAATATTCCTCAAGGTATGCTCAAACCTTATGTTCTTCAAGTCTTCAAGGTTTCTTTAGGGTCTCTAATTGGTTGCTCAACATAGTCTATGCCATTGATCCAACAAGTCGGTCGGAGCACAACAAGATGCGGCTGTGAATTTAGGAAACGACGACAAGGAGCTGGTGATTCTGAATGGTGCCTACATAGAACGGGGAGTGCTGGCAGCTAGGGATATGGATTCGATGTCATTAGTCGAAACTCATCGATGCCACAGTCGACGATCCTCCTAGCTTTATGGGAAGCCTAAATCCTAGGAAATAAGTGCCTTTCTCTTTCACTTAACCAACTAGATAAGTTGGATCAATGGCAGCCAACTATGAGACTCTGGTGAGAATCGTAGTGTGTGGCGTTTGAGCAGTGTTTCGTTGCTTTGATGGAAACAAAGGGCAGTGTTTAGTCAATGTAGGTAGGACGACAATGGAAGCGGAAGGGCGCTAATTTTGAGGAAGAGTATGACGCATAAGGCCGGAAGGGATCTGCGATGGTATGGGCGGACAAGTCACAGTGTGGAAATGGATGATAGGGATATGAGTAGCGGTGCCAGGGTTGTGGGTGGCCGCTATTGTTACGGTGGCGATCGAGAGAATTTGTTGCGCAACGGTGGAAGAGGCGGCGACTATATACGGTGGAAGAGTGAAATATTGTGGTCGGAGTGCACACACTGTTGCAGAGTAGGGAACGACTGTTCCAGGGTGGAGGAAAAAAACGAGCACCACCAGTTGATGTGTGTGATGGGTGGCGTGTAGGACTACGGTGATTGAGCGTGGAGATCACAATAGCGTTTTTGTGGCAGGATGCAACCAGTTTGAGCCTGACGACGGTAGGGTTTCGGTTGGCCGACTGTTGGGGTCAAGGATAAGTGTTTGTGGTGGCGGTCTAAGGTCTGCTCAGCTCCTTTGTCTGCTTTCTATTTACTTATTTAGTTTCTTAAATTTTAATATATTATTATTATTTTTTTATTTTTCTACAGCTTCGTTTTCTTTTTCGTTTGTTTTTTTAAGTTTTATTTTAATATATATCGAAGTGAAAATTGGAGAAAATGTAGAAATTCCAAATTGATAGCGAAATGTTTCAACGACAACAAAGTTTACGAATTTCGACGGCAAAAGACCGAATCAGACTAGCTTTGTGTCATGGTTTCATCCAGAGAATTGAACGGCTCATATACCAAATAGAACAAACAAATTTCATTCTTCAAGTTAAATACTCCATAAGACTTGGAATATAAAGATCCTCATTTAGGATATGAGCACCTGCATTAAAAATATGAATAAGAATGATGTTACAAATGAGAGTGAGGGTCTTCTTATATAGCCTAGGTAGATAGCTCTTCATGAAAGGTCATGGCCTATTTAGACATGTCTCTTCAACTCAAATTACTAATTAACTAATCATTATTATAATTATCATCATTATTTATATTTATATTATTTATATATTTTTTATTCATAACGGTTGAGTCAAGATCACAAGTGATTTCCAAGGTAGTACAAAAATATTTAGGTGAAGAGGAGGAGATAGAACCCATTCTACTTTTGTAAAATACCTAGATGGTTCAATCAAACATTGAGGGAAGCTCGGGAACATGTTGAGATTCCTAGGTGCACTTTTAGAGAAAGCAGAGCTCTGAAAAAGTTTCCAAACTATAAGTAATGATGAGAAACATTCTAGATTCCAAGTCTTCCAATTTTCAAGAGGAAATAGACCAGTAGGGATGGTGGGATACAATGATGAAGTACATATCCATTATGAAGAATAATGTTTGAGACATAGTACCAAGGTCGTCGAGGAAGCAAGTTGTGAGTTATAGGTGGCTCTATAAAATCAAGCATGTTGCAGATGATATCATTGAGAAGTGCAAAGAGAGGTTTCTGGCAAGAGGGTTCTCCCAAAGAGAAGGAGTGGATTATAAAAATACATTTGCTCCAATTTCTAGGCACACTTCAATTAAAGTTGTTATGTCTTTGATTTCATTTTTGGGGTGGAGGAATAATCAAATAGATTTGAAGACAACTTTTCTTAATGGGATTATTGAGGAAGTAGTTCACATAGTGCATCCTCGGAGCTTCGTGGTAAATGGAAATGATTCACATGAGTGTAGATTTAAGAATCCTTATATGGACTCAAGCAGGAACAGAGAGCGTGGTTTTCCAAGATTGATGGATATCTGCAAAGTATTGTCTTTTCCAAAAGAGAAGAAAATAGTAACTTATATTATATATTAATTCAAACTATTTTTCTTATTTTGGTGTTGCATGTAAATGAAATATTGTTTACAACTGTATAGAAATTCATTGCGATGCAAATCAAACACGACAAACAATTCGAGACGAAATGCATTGGCATG
Organism: Pinus albicaulis; assembly: GCA_034641835.2. Taxonomy (NCBI): domain Eukaryota; kingdom Viridiplantae; phylum Streptophyta; class Pinopsida; order Pinales; family Pinaceae; genus Pinus; species Pinus albicaulis. Next base: position 125,220,739 of record CM076575.1, read on the forward strand.
ATACATTACTTGTTGAGGTTGGAGTGTTGTTGATTTGAGGTAACATCGGATGTGCTATAAGTATAAAATTTTGTGGAGAGGCTTAGACACGTGTATTCGAGATAACCCATAAATCATTTGGTGAAATTCCACTCGGATTGTATTCTATAGAAATAATTAATTATTTTTAAAGGGGCCCTAAGTCTAAACGTAGGAAAATAAAATAATTAAAGTGAGTTAATAGAATATGAGTGAGAATGGTCTAGAACAAATGGATCAAGTCAAAATTTAATCTTAACCGTTAATTAAAGATATAATTTGGGTCATTGAATTTTCAACAATAAGACTATAAGAATGGCTTGAAGGGTCATTTGGAAAACACATTTGGCGGAGATCAGAGATCGATTTCTTGAAGGAGCAGTGCTTAGAGAGAAATTTGATCATGAGATCTTTTGCATAGAGTGGCAGTATTTCTGGTTGGAAGGATTCCTGGGTCGGAGAGTGCATAGAAGTAGAGACAATGAGAGCCACAATAGCAGCGCAGAGCCAGTGACACAGTGCTTACATAGTCACTGTGCAAAGGATGAAGGGAAGTTGTTTTCCTGTTGAGGAGAGAGCATTGGGCAAGTGCCATATCCCGGAGAGATTTTTTGGAGGCTAGAAGGCCTCAGTTTCCAGCCAACAGACACACCAGCGCAGAGGCAGGGGGAAACCATCATTGTGACGCAGAGATTGTGCAAAATGACGCAGTCAGTGCGCAGAGGCAGCGCAGGGCAGTCCAGTCTTGGTGCAGATTAGTGTCGGGTTCCCGTGCAGGAGTGAGGTTTGTGTCACAAGATCTATTCTATTAGTTTCTCTGTATGGTTTGACGAGGATGTCAATCATATATTTTTACTCAATATTTATTGCATAATATATAAACCCTCAGATCTATCACACTGATTTTCCCACGTTGGATTTTCGGGGGACGTTAGTCCAAAAATAACTGTGTCAAATGGTTGTGTGATCTATACTTGTTCAGATTTGTTTCTGCACTTGTATTTATTCTACAGTTTATTTGTGTAGGTTGCAGTGTGATATATTCACTGTTTTCCGTAGTAAATTGCAAATATATTGTTAAGTTAGAAAATTAACAATTAGGTGAATATCTTCCAGTTGCTGCAATAGGATTCTAGCGTTAATGAAATTTTCACATGGTATCATAGATTGTTTAAGATGAGTGCAGGAGAAGCAAAGAACAGATCTAGCAGATTCAGCGTTGCTGAAACTGGTATCAAACAGCTTTGTAAGCAATAGATCAATCTCCCAATTGATTGCACAGTCCAAGCCAGGAGGACTAGACCAGTAGGAAAATCTCTCTCTGAGTGAGCCGACAGAGAGGTATGATTGTTCTAGATTGTTGTTTGTCCGAGGAAAAGGGAGTAGCACAACAGATCTACGAATATCAATAGCTGGCGTCACGCAGTTGACTGCGCAGCAGTGATTGCTAGTGCAGAGAATCAAGAAGTGTATCTAAAGCGTAGTTTTTGGGGATTTCTTATCTCAATGAGTTTATTTCATAAGAAAATTAGATTTCCTATGCTATAGCAGCAGATTTTGTGGCTTGCTCCACAAGGAGTGCATAAATATAGTTGCACAGAGGGTGAGAGGCAAAAAATTGACAACAGTTGGGTGAGATGGCCACTTTGCGTCACCAGAACTAGTTTGAGGGTGCCTCCAACTATGTAATCTAGAAGGCAAGGATCTCCTTCCTTCTAGATGAGCATGACCTCAAGCACTTTATCTATAGTGTTTAGGTTGAACCAGTGGATGAAGCACCATTAAGGGCCTTGAAGAAGAATATGGAAAAGGCCAAAAGATTGCTCCTCGATGGAGTGAAGGATCACATTATGTTTCACATATCCAGCAAAGGGACAACAAGATAGATGTGGGAATGGTTGGCCACATTGTATGAGGGGTCTTCCGAGCAGCAGAAGATGTTTCTAGAGGACAAAAATCGGACCACCATGATGCAGAAGGGAGAGCGTATTGATCCATTCATGTCTAGACTTCAGGAAAACCGAGATCAATTGGAAGCCATAGGTGCAACTCCTAAGGCGACAGAGATGGTCAGGTTGGCCCTCAACTAAGTGTCTGAGGATTACCAAGTCTTTGTCCAAAGCATCGTAGGAAGAGAGAACTTGTCGAACTGTGAGTCAATGTGGGCGGCTCTTTAGCAAGAAGAGATGAGGATATACTTACTCAATTGTCAACTTGAGGGTGGTAGCAGCAGCTGTTCAAAGATCAAAAAGGAGGAGGAAGATAGTGTGACTCTTCCATCAAAGGGTCAGCCAAAGAAATGCAAGAGGAAGAAGAATCTACCAAAGATAAAATGCTTCTGGTGTGGAGAGATGGGAAATTACGTTACACAGTGTCCTCTCAGAAAGAAGGACAAGGATGAAAATCATGATTCTCAGGTCGGAGCAACAAATATAGAGGAGGAGGAATTTTCTATGATTGCCCATATACCTCCATGAGGGGGGTGAGATAATTTATAGTTGTAGAACCAGATGGGAAGTATCCTTGAGGAGTCCACCTCTCAGATCATCACATTGCTACGGGAGCCCAAATCAGAAGTAGCAGGATGGATGGGTGCCAGTTGGTGCAAAGGAGTGCATAAGTGACAACACAGTAGTTAGGAGTGCCACAGTCTGAACATCACATAGCATTGTTGCAGTAGCACAAATGGACGCAGTCCAGAGTAACATCTTCAGAGGGGCAACGTAGATTCTAGCAGCAGTAATATCTTCATCACCGAGATGCATTATACTTGTCCAATTTTGGATTTTTTTCAGTTGCAGAGTCAGCAGCAACATGGATGCATAATTTAGAGGGAGTTCTAGTATAGATGCAGCATTGATAGTGGAAGTGTTAGCAGTAGTACAAATGCAACATTTGCGCAGAGTTGATGGCCAACAGAGTCAGACATCAACAGCGCAGAGGGAGATGCTTCAGGGTCATAGCAGTGTGCAGCATGGCATATTGTTAGAGCACATTCCTCATTAAGAGGGAGTGTTGATTTGAGGTAGCATCGGATGTGCTCTAAGTCTCAAATTTTGTGGAGAGGCTTAGACACATGTATTCCAAATAACTATAGGGACCAAACCTATACTTTAGCATGATGAACACTATGCTTTAAATTTTTTATTTCTTTTTTCTTTTTTTTAAAGATATACAGTAAACTAGGAATTAAACCATAAGCATACAAAGCTAGAAAATCAAAAAAATTAAATCACTTATATCAAACATCCATAAATTTAACTTCATAAGACATACATCTATTTTACATGTTAATTATAGGCAAAATGAAATTTAAAAAAAAAAAAAATTAACACAGTTATCATTCACCCGGAGACGAGATTCAAATTTGACTTGTTGTTACTTGAACTCCTTTGTTGTCGTCTACCTCCAATCATGGATGTTGTCGTGCTTAATCCGAATATAATGACCCACCAGTTGACCTCCCAGCTTATTCCTTGGGTACTCTCCTTCCTCGCGGACCCCCAAGCTGCAATGAGGTTGTATAATGAAGGAATGCACTAGCTCATAGAGGTGAGCACTCTTTGGCTCAAGAGTCCCCTCTCTAAATTCCTCTACCTCACCAAACTCATCTATAGCTCGTAACCACTAACAACGACATAATCTTCTCCATCCAACCATAGGGTAAAAAGGTCCCTTTCCCTTGGCTTTCCCCTTCTTTTATAGAAGATTTCATAGGTGACACTTGGAATTTCATGCAAAATAATTATTTTTTATTAACCCAAAATTTGATTATTTAACCACCCATGTGTCAGCTTCTCATCAAGATTCTCCAAAAATAATTTACTTAATTATTAATTTAATATAGTATTTTCCTCACCCCAACAATACTTCATATTTCTTCTCCTAGTTGTCTCTTGATCCCCCCTTTCCTACTCCTTAATTTGTGTTTATTATGTAAGTTAATTGATAAGTCTCAGATTTGGTCCCCTAACTACCTCCTAATTTAACTCAATTTTCCTCTTAGATGAATATTCTTATGTTGGCTCTTGCCACATGGAGGTTCTCTAAATTTCTCCGATTTTAATTTATTAATCTTATTTTAATTCACCACCCTCTTCTCTTAATGAAGTTTAACTATTTTATGATTAATCTTTATACTTAACTCTATGTCCCTCTTTCCCCTTTTTGCCTAATTAAGTTAACTTTGTACATTATCCACTTAATATTATTTTTATTTTATTATATATATATATATATATATATATATATATATACATATATATATATATTCAACATGGAAAGGGGTAGAGTTCTCAGGTAAAATATTTTATTTCTTCCTATTCTTCCCTTACCCTAAGTATTATTCTTGATTTAATTTCCTTGGGTCTAACATCATATATCACTTGATATGAATTAGTAGGATTTTCATATATTGATTATATTTATTTTTTTCTTTAATGATGTCGAGGGTGTCAAGTTGGTCATGCCCTTCAAGAACTTCCCTTCGAAATCCCAAGGGTGCCATGCCTAAAAGTTTATTTGTGATGCCAAGGGTGCCAAGTCGGTCGTGCCCTTCAAGAATTTCTCTTGAAGTTACAAAGGTGCCACGAAACTTTCCCTTCAAGCATCTAGTGGCTACGAGGGGAAAGTATAGGTGCAATGAAAGAGACTGTTATCAACTCATATGGCGCCTGCTATAGTGACACTAATGGTGTTGGGGATCAAGGAATCTGCCTTGATGCGCGCCCCCCAGAAAATCCTCGTGAGCGACCCAAATTTGGGACCTGCCCCCACGACATCATGATCTTCAAGGCAGAGGTTTTTCGACCTTTCCAGCCTAAGTCACAACGGGAGTGCTAGCGGGTGAGATCAGGGACACTATCCCACTCCTCCCATGTTGTTCCATCCAATTGTACAACCCCATCACCCATATGTGAGTCATTCATCCAAGCAACTAACATGTTCCTGCAACCGTTGACATATCATCAGAGTATATATATATATAGCAAGTTTCAAATTGGACTTAGAATTTTAAAGACAAAATATTAATTTATATCAAACCAGATGTCGTCAACTCATCATATGCGATTGCCTCGAGTGGTTTCCTGTCATACTCAATAATCATCAGTAACATAATTTCTCAGTGTTAGTCACTATCATAATAGCAACATCAACATGACCTAGTCATTCACATCGTTGTTCATTTTGAATCAAAACTAATGTAAGTAGCTAACATAGGGGACACATCCATCATGGTTATCATAATCATAACATCAATGGGAAGCTAACATATTCATCAAAGCCATCATCATCGTAACATCAATAGAAAACATATATATCCATAAAATCTATCATCATCATGATATCAATAGAGAACATGCATATCTATTAATGCTACAATTATATCAATAGAGAACCTACATAATCATTTATGCTATCATCATCATAGTATCAATAAAGAACATACATAACCATCAAATCCAATAATAATAGAATCATGTGTCCGGATCCTCAACCTAAGGTCCTCAAAGAATAAAGTGTGGGCCTTAGCGTTAAATAATGTTAAAATTCATATCACTGCCAGTCAACTAGAGTAGGGCACTACAATAACCCAGAAATCGTTTGGTGAAATTCCACTCGGATTGTATTCTATAGAAATAATTAATTATTTTTAAAGGGACCCTAATTCTAAACTTAGGAAAATAAAATGATTAAATTGAAATAATAGAAAATGAGTGAGAATCATCTAGAACAAACAGATCAAGTCAAAAGTTAATATTATCCCTTAATTAGAGATCTAATCTGGGTCGTTGAAGTTTCAACAAGAAGGCTATAAGAATGGCTTGAAAGGTCATTTGGAAAACACATTTGGCATAGATCAGAGATCGATTTCTTGAAGGAGCAATGCTCAGAGAGAAATTTGATTGTGAAATCTTTTGCAGAGAGGGGAAGTAATTCCAGTTGGAAGGATTCTTGAGTCGAAGAGTGCATAGAAGCAGAGACAGAGAGAACCACAATACCAACGCAGAGCCAGTGACACAGTGCTTACATAGTCACTGTGCAAAGGTTGAAGGGAAGTCGTTTTCCTGCCAAGGAGACAATGTTGGGTTAGTTCCAGATCCCGAAGATATTTTGCGGAGGCCAGAAAGCCTCAGTTTCAACCTAGCAGAGAGACCACCGCAGAGGTATAGGGCAGACATCGTTGTGATGCAAAGACTGTGCAGAGTGATGTAGTCACTACAGAGAGGCAGCGCAGGGCAGTCGAGTCTTGGTGTCGATCAGTGTCGGGTTCCCGTGGAGGAGTGAGGTTTGTCTCATAAGATCTCTTATGTCAGTTTCTCAGTATGATTTGATGGGTATGTCAATCACAGTTTTGTACTCAGAAATATTTACTGTATAATATATAAACCCTCAGATTTGTTGCACCGGTTTTCCTACATTGGGTTTTTCCGGGGACATTAGTCAAAAAATAACTGTGTCAAATTGTTGAGTGATTTATGCTTGTTCATATTTGTTTCCGCGCTTGTATTTATTCCACAATTTATTTGTGTAGGTTTCAATGTGATGTATTCAGTGTTTGCAGTAGTAAACTGCAAATATATTGTTAAGTTAGAAAATTAACAATTAGGTGAATATCTTCCAGTTGCTGCAATAGGATTTCAGAGTTCACGAAATTTTCACATGGAGGTTTGGCAAAGGCTAGGGGATATTTTTCTTAATTAAGGTAAGTATGCAATTCAAATATTGAGTAATTTTTAGATAGAGGATTTCAAACCTATGGCCAAACCCATCATCACTAATCTAAGGAAGGTGAAAACTTCAAATTCAAAGTTAGTGGGTTTCCATAATTTACATGTGGTCAATAGTTTCCCTAATTTATTTGGTCAAAACCACACCAGATATATGTTTTCCAATGAACAACTTGAATCAATTCACAGTAAAGCCAAGGTAGGAGCATTGGGTACACCAAAACATGTGCTCAAGTATTTAAGAGGCTCAAGTATGGTTTGAAATATCTTGGAGATAATGAAGTGAAGTTGCCAGCTTATTCAAACTTGGATGTTGGTCAAAGTTTTCATTGATGTCAATATGGAATTGTTTGAGATGGAAAATATTCTTTTGATGTATTACCCTTTGAGATGTTTCCCTAGCCTCATTATGCAAAACCTAAAAGGGACCCCTAAGCATGAAGATTGAATCATGATGACAAACTACATTTATATCCCTATCTTGAATAATCTAATAATGCATGATCTAATGATGAACAATGAAGCCCTAGATTCCCACGATCTATCTTGAATGATCTAACGATGCATGATGATGAATGAAGAAGCCATTACCATAAAACTCTTCTAGGCACATGCATGTAATATACCCTTGTCCTTATGTGATAATGGTGCATGGATAAATGATTGGAAAATAGGATGCCATAAACCTTATCCTTGATTGAAGATGCCCATGAAGACATATTTAAAAGGAACCCTAGCCTTATTGAATCATGCTCATAACGTTGAAATCCCTAATCCTAATTTCAAGCCTTAAATAAAGAAGAAGCCTTTACCTTGAATGCCAAAAACATATAGGCTTCCATGTATAAAATGATGATAGTTCACAAATATAATTTTCTTGATGGTAAAATGAGCCTATTTAAGGATTAAATTGTCACCAACTTGTAGAGGACAATTTCCCCTTTCCAATGACCTATTACTCGCCCTATAACTCCCCATAGATCGAGAGAAAATGATTTTTTAAGATGAAATATTATATTATTTATGCTAGCCAACCTAGGCCTACCTATGCACAAGTCAGCTCCACACCCAACAAATACATCTATTCGTAGAAGGGCATAACTTGTATAAATACAAGAGGTATCTCCTCATTCCAACCATGAGTTCGGTGAATAATTCAAAGACAAGAGGATATACATGAGATAGAAGTCGAGGAAACAAAGAAGATAATTGTTGGGCTAATTTTTTATCCGGATTTATGCAGGAATGCAACAGAATACAGAAATAACCATAAACATAGAAATACAGCGGAAATAAGGCTTCATTTCATTAATATCAAATCATAGAAATATGCTTACAAACATGATGGAAATAAAATAGCTAGGGTGTTGGTAGCGAATCTCTGAGAAGAGATGTGGCGACTACAGACCTCTGAACTGTATTACAATGAGGCTCGAGGGCCTATTTATTATGGAGAAACAATGGAGAATTCTAAACGTCCAAAAACATAACCCTAGGAGATGAAGCGCCAAAACTATGGGCCCCATTTGGGCAAATTGGTGTTTCAACTTCCCGGGGACATAACTTCGGCATACTATCTCCGTTTGGGGCTTCAAAACGGCTCCGGAAGTTCAGGACCCGAAAAACTGCTAAAAATAGTAAGTTGTGAAAAAAAACTGAAAGATACAATGGTGGGGCCCTAAGTGGAATAGGCAAGTGGCCACCAATATCCACCTGGATCATTCCTCCCCCCTTAGGAAGCAATGGTCCCCATTGCGTTGATTTCCTCCATGAGATGAGGAAACTTCTGTTGAAATTGGTCCCTGGTGAACCACTTGCCGTGGTGTTGGAGTTCGCCAGCTTTGACAACCCGATACAATTGGATCTTCTGTCGGCGAGTGTTCTTGATTTGCATGTCCATGATACAGTCTGTGGTGGCCTTTTCCATGCAGTCTGGGTTTAACTCTTTTGGTGTGAGTTCTTCTGCAATGTCATAGGTGTCCAATAGAGGTGGGAAGTAGGGACAAAGGCAGACTACATTGAATACTGGGTGCAGACCAAGGAATGGTGGAATACTGAGCTCGAATGCATTGTTCCCTACAGCCTTGGTGATGGTGTACGGCCCATATCGGAGCGGGCGAATCTTGCGGTGGGGTCCAGTGAGGCGCTCCTTCTGCAAATGTAGCCACACTTTTTCGCCCACCTGGAAGTTGTGTGGCACCCGATGTTGATCATGTCGTTGCTTGTACTTACCATTGGCTCTGTCCAATATGTCATGAACCTGTTGGCGGATGTGTTGAATGCGCTCGATGAAGTTGTTTGCTTTGTCAGTTTCCAACTGGACATGAGCCGAATCGGCCTTAGTAGCTGGAAATGGTATGGCTACGTCAATGGGACATAGTGGCTGGAATCCCAAGCCCACCTGAAAGGGGTTGTGGCCGGTTGAGCTGTGGAGAGCCCGATTATAACTGTGTTGTACATAGGGAAGGCTCTCATCCCATGTGCGTGGATGCTTTGAATTGTACATGCATAGAATGTGTACAATCATCCTGTTGACGACCTTTGTCTGGCTATCAGATTAGGGATGGAAAGTTGTGGACTTGGTGAGCTTGGTGTCCAACATTGACTAGAGGCTGGACCAAAATGTGCTAAGGAACATGCTGTCGCGATTTGATATGATAGACTGTGGGATCCCAAAGTGCACCCACACTCGTTCAAAGAAGAGTTTAGCAGTGGCTTCTACTATGATATTCTTCTTGCAAGCCGCCATAATGGCCATCTTTGAGAATCTGTCGACGACCATGAAAACACAGTCGTTTCTATGCTTAGTAGAAGGAAGGCCTGACATGTAATCCATGGAGACAGATTCCCAAGGTCGACTAGGGGTAGGTAGCAGAGTATAGAGCCCTTGCTTCTTGATGATCAGTTTGGCAATGGCGCAAGCAGTGCAGGATCTGATGTACCTCCCGACATCCTATCGAAGGTTCGACCAATAGAAATACTTTTGCAGTATTGCAACTGTTTTCTCAACCCCAAAATGCCCAGCGACTCGACTGTAGTGCGCTTCCCATATCATCTTGGCACGCTCGCTTGAAGGAACACAAAGGTGTCCCAGGTGACATAATAGTGCATCTTGGAGGTGAAAATTTGGAACTTGCATACCCCCCAAGAGTGCCTTGTGTGTAGCTGAATTCTGGATCGCCCTTGTAGAGAAGCGTCCAATCAGAAGTCTCATGCCCACAAGAGTTGAGAACAGTGGTTATGGCCACGATCGGTGGTCAGCAGAGGCAATTTGCAACATTATTGGTGCTACCCTTCTTGTACTTAATGTTCAAATGAAATTGTTGCAGGTATGTGGACCATTTTTGATGGCGATCATTCTGCAGCTTCCCTTGTGTCTGCATGAACTGCAGGGGTCGGTGGTCTATGTGGATGATTGTCTTCTTCCCCAAAATGTAATGCTTCCATTGTCGACAAGCCTGCACAATGGAATACATTTCTTTGTCATAAGTGGGATACTTTCGAATTGTGTTGGACAATGTCTCACTGTGATATGCCACTGGATGCCCCTGTTGAGTAAGAACTGCCCCAATAGCATAGTCAGAGGCATCTGTCTCGATCTCAAATGGTTGTTGCAAGTCTGGTAATGTGAGCACTGGGGCAGAACAGAGGCGATGTTTCAATTATACGAACGCCTTTTGTTGAGATTCTGACCAACAGAATTTTGCTTTCACTCCTCCCTTGGTGACTTGACTCAAGGGCCAAGTGATATGAGAGAATCCCAACACGAACTTGCAGTAGAAATTAGCAAGACCCAAAAAGATGCGAAGCTCTGTTAGGGTGATTGGGGCTGGCCAATCCCAAATGACTTGGATCTTGGCTGGATCCACATGCACCCCCCTTTCATCAATAATCTATCCTAGATATTGAACCTGGGTCATGCCAAAAGTGCACTTCTCCAAATTGGCACACAACTTGTGTTGCCACAGTGTTTGGAGGACTTCTCGGATGTGGTGGAGGTGCTCTTCCCAAGTCTGGCTGAAGATAAGAATGTCATCCAAGTATAGCACTACAAATGAGTTGGTGAATGGACGCAAGATGTCATCCATCAACCTCATGAAGGTTTTGGGAGCATTTGTCAATCTGAAAGGCATGACGAGCCATTCGAAAAGGCCCTCCTTGGCTTTGAAGGCAGTCTTCCACACATCAGAGGGTTCGATTGGTACCTGGTGATACCCAGACTTCAATTTGATCTTGCTGAAATATTTTACCCCTTTGAGTTGGTCCAGAAGGTCATCAATTCTTGGGATCGGGTACCTATTCTGAACAGTGATCTTGTTCAGTGCCTGATAATCAATACAAAGTCTCCAAGTCCCATCCTTCTTCTGTACCAACACGATTGGGCTCCCACAGGGCGATGAACTTGGCCGAATGTGACCTTTCTACAGCAGCTCCTGAATCTGCCTCTTTATTTCATCATTCTCCAGAACATAGCACCTATAGATCGGTCCATTGGGTAGCGGCGCACTTGAGGTCAGGTCAATGGGGTGCTTGACCTGACAATGTAGAGGCACCCCTGTGGGTGAGGTGAAGATGTCCCTGTACTCCTCCACAACCTTGTCCATTTGTTGTTGTCGTGCAGAGGAGCCATGTCTAGAGGTCGTGGCCACAGTCTTCTTCTTGCCCTGGGGCCGGATCATCAGGAAAACAAATTTCCTGGTTTGGGAAATGAGCTTACTCCATTGTTTTGCAGTAACCAAAGAGATAGTGGGAGGTGGTGGTACCTCTAGTATCCTGTACAATTTATTTCCCTAAGTAACAATAACAGCGCGAGGCCGGGACTCATACACAGCATGTCTCTTCCACAAGTATGGTTGGCCTAATAATACATCAGAAACATCAATAGGAGCAATGTCACACAATACCTCATCCGTGAAGGGCTTGATGCTATAGGGAAGGCGGCACTGCTGGCTGACGCAGAGATCTTGTCCTTGGTGAAGCCACCCGATGGTGTATGGTTGTGGGTGCATTGTGGTCGGCAAGCCCAACTGCTTCACGACATCTGCTGAAATGAGATTCTTTTGGCTCCCATTGTCGACAATGAACCATAGCGGGGAACCCTTTACCCACATCTGGGAGTGGAAGAGACGCTCTGCCTCCTCTTGATCTTCTAGTTCCTCATTCTGGATCTTTGCAGTGGCAACAGTGGCATTAGGCTCCGCATCAATAATCTGCTTCCCTTTGTCATTCACCTTGTTAGGTTCTGATTCAGATTCGGAGCATGCATCTGATTCAGAAGCCCTCATCTCGGCCACCAGTGACTGCTTGGCCCGACACTCACTTGTGTTGTGAGTGGAGCTATTATGGAACTCACACCACTTTCATGTGTCCTTCTTTGGCCTCACAATGTTGTTCTTTTCTTGTGTCTTTGGCAGGTTGTCTTTGGCCGCCATGCCTTGGCTTTGTCCTTTGTTCTGCGGTTTGGGGGCACCTTTCCCTTGCTTTTGATTCGCAAATCCAAAGTCTCGCTTCTTCTGTTTGAATTTCTACTCAATCTTGGCAGCATACCGGTATGTTGTACCAAGCGAGGAGATGTCGAGGAACTCCATTTCCTCCTGAATGTATCTGTGCAAAAAACCATGATACTTTAGCACCAAATGTTTCTCTGAATCTTTGATACCCAACTTTGTGGTCAGGGTATGGAAAAAATTCGTTAGCTCATGCACATCTTGATCCCTTTGTTGCCGCAGCATGGTCCATTGTATGTACTTGTCCTCATAGCTCCCCACGAGATAGTATTGTTCCTTTATGGCATCTCGGAAAGAATTCTAAGTGGGTATGGTTGAGAACAGAGAGGGTTTTGTCTCGTCCTTTTTCTCACAATAGGTTTCCCACCAGTCCTTGACACGGGGGGTAGCTTTGAGGAGTGCAAAAATAATCTTCTCCCTATCGGAAAAGTCATGAACCGAGAAATATCCTTCTAATAGATTCAACCATCTATCTACGGCATCTACATCTATTTGACCCTCAAATATGGGAATGTAAAAGTTTACTTGTAGCTTAAAGGGAGTCGCGCCTCCAGAGTGGCTGCTGGATGCAGATGCGCCGCCGGTGGGCAGTGGTTGAAGGATCTGGGCAAAGTTATCCATCATCGCATTCCTTTGTTTTTCGAGGGCCTCCTCGAGCAATATTTTGATAGGATCTCCTGCTCCCTCATATTTCTTTTCGTCCCCCATGGGCGTCCGTCAGGGTTTGCGAGGTTGATCTTGCAAAGGTTCCACCAGATCGAGCCCTAACTCCTGATACCCCAACCTTGTTGGGGACATGCAAAGAAGGATCGAGAAAAATCAAACCGCTTTGATACCACTGATCCGGATTTATGCAGAAACGCAACAGAATACAGAAATAACCATAAACATAGAAATACAACAGAAATAAGGTTTCATTTCATTAATATCAAATCACAGAAATATGCTTACAAACATTATGGAAATAAAATAGCTAGGGTGTTGGTAGCGAATCTATGAGAAGAGATGTAGCGACTACAGACCTCTAAACTATATTACAATGAGGCTCGAGGGCCTATTTATTATGGAGAAAAAATGGAGAATTCTAAACGTCCAAAAACCTAACCGTAGGATATGAAGCGCCAAAACTATGGGCCCCGTTTGGGTAAATTGGTGTTTCAACTTCCCGGGGACGTAACTTCGGCATAATATCTCCGTTTGGGGCTTCAAAACGGCTCCGGAAGTTGAGGACCTGAAAAACTACTAAAAATAGTAAGTCGTGAAAAAAACTGAAAGATACAATGGTGGGGCCCCAAGTCGAATAGGCGATTGGCCACCAATATCCACCTAGATCAATTTTGTCTTCGAATTTTTGATGATTGGGTATACCACAGACCTGTAGTAGTTCAGATTGCATACTATGGTTAACTTGTGAAAGAACCTTGAACTAGAAAAATCCTCACCTCAGTTTTGGTGACAGGGTGTCGGTAATCTACCTGTTTGAAACTAATTTTCAAAGGCTCTGACCTTAAGACTGTCTCATGCTGCTACACGATGTTGTAATACACCTCAAGAACTATGATCTAAACACCTCGAAGTTGCTGCCTAAGCTCGGACTTGTGACACTGCATAAAATCATTCCTGTAGATGTTAATCTCATCTCAGACCTACTTCTTATTGTTGGAAATAGTGGGAGGGCAGGGGGCGGTGAAACAATATTTCTTTTCAATTATTATTTTTACTAGTTAGATCACTTATATTTAGAACACAAAATGAACAATAAGAATAAATGCTTTTATTAATTTCTTCTTTACAATAAATCAAGTACAATATATGTAGGTCTCCGACCCTAGATGAAGACATTGATCTTCAATCTCCCAGGGTCCAACCTATATTTTTTTAAGCACAAACTTAGACTTGCAAGGCTCTAACCTTGTCAATTTTGAGGCACCAACCTCAAGGGCTCCAACCCTATATCTGGTTCAGGCTCTGACTTGCTTTCTTAAGGAATTTGATCCTCTAGGGCTCTGACCCTATCCTCCAAGGCACCAACCTTGTATTTAAAAGGCTCCAACCCTTAGCGTTACTTTTTCAAGATATATTTGGTTGTACTTCACGGATCCCAGTCTCTTCTTCACTGGGCCGTGTTAATCTTCATCTTCACTGTAGTCTCCACGTTATGTCATTAATGACAACCTTGTTCTTCCCATGAAGGTGTCTCCACATCTCTACATTGTACCCAAACAAACTCTCCAAGGTTACTTCATGATGACACTATTAAAGCATCATGATCTCCAACAATGTCTCCAGTAAGCTACTAGATGACTCTTCAAGGTCACTTCACAAGTGATCCAAGTGTCTTCTAACTGCTTCAAAAAAATCCACTACTCCAAATATCACTTCACATGGCTCCTCAAATCAAACCAAGTCTTCACAGTTCAAACCTTCAAAATGCTTGCCCTAAGGTACTTCTCAGGGTAATATGGGATGCAAGATACGCTCAAGATTATACTCAAGGGCGTTCCAAGTGCACGTTAAGATGTATATCGGTTTTTCAAGAAGTCTACTCCAAGTTGTGTCCTTAATAGGCTTCTCCAAGGCACTTTCAAGATCTTGCTCTCAAATATGTTCAAAGAAGGTTCCAAATATTTTCTTCAAAAAATTAAGAAGAGGTCCATATACTATCACAAGTGGCTTCCAATATGCTTCAAGGATAAATGTGTCACTGCAACTTCAAGTTCACTGTAGTCAAGGTCGAGTTGTTGTTGCAAGGTCTTCAATCATTTATATGAGGTATATATTTGACCATAGGTAAGTCAGTCTGAGCTCTAAGTAGATTAACAAGTCAACAAGGTCTCCAATTGTGCCTAATACGAGTTATGAGACAACTCTCCATTAGTCACAACAATTCATTCAAGTTTAAGATTATTCAACAGGTGACTATCCAATCCAAGGGACTGTGGCTTAGACCAAGCTACTACAGTAGGTCCAAGTCACTGTGTTGACTTCAGCAAGTAATCTAAGCTGCATGATATCAGTTTCAAGTTGCACCGAGACTCAAAATAGTTTCAAGTAGAAGAATATTTGAAACTACATTGGATTACAGTGAGCTTGTAGGTGTTAAATCTGCCTGTAGCTTTCCCTAAGTTTAATTCGTAACCCAAAAACATTCCAGAAATGCCTTTCTACCTTAAGCTTATCCTTAGTTTGTGTTCTTTTTCTCCTCAACCTCTTATACCTTTTCTCTGAGATTTTTTACCGAAAATTGATCCTGGAAATGAATTCTGAAACCTTATTTATACTGATTTCGTCCTTTAAAGAGAGGACGTGACTATTGGAGATGAGAGCTGACATATGTATGTTAACTTAGGTTGGTTAGATAAAATATATATTTTTCTAAACTTAAAAATTCATTATCTCATGAATCACTAGGAGTTTGAGGGCAAGTAAGGGCTCGTTAGAAAGGGAAAAATATACTCTACAAGATGGTATAGGATCCATTTTGAAAGGATGCCTCCAAGGTGCCTTATTTTATTTTTCTTAGTGAATTCTCTTGAATTTTTAGTGCATAAGGTGATTAGGACAACAAGAGGTCATTAGTGGCTTCTCCATTGTCATGTATCCAAGAATGTCATTATATGTCATCAAGTATGGTGAGGTCATTCATGTCATATCTCCCATCATTGTCCATGTCATCATCATGTATGTCCTTATGTGTGATAGTGTAGCATCAATCATGTTACCAACCATGTCATAGTGCAACATCCAATAATTTCCATCCAGAGAGCCCATCATGAGATTTATATTTCATCAATGTGAGGTCATTCATGTATAGTCCTCCATATGTCATCAAGGGCTTGTATATTATATACATCATTGGCACTTGAAGGCTAGATCACTATGAGTATCAATCATAGGCACATGACTGACATGGCATCTTTAGACTTCCTTATTAAGGGTAAGGACATCATCCAAGTTCTAGGGCTTCTTCATCTTCATGGGGGTTCTAGGGCTTCTCCATCTTCATAGAGGTTCTAGGGCATCTTCATGGTTAGTTAAAGGACATCATCATTAGGGTTTTATGATCAATGGATATTTAGGCAACATCACACATCATAAGAATTTTCCATCACAAACAATGCCATATTGACATCAATGGAAACCTTGATTAACAATCTCCACCTTTTTCATTGATGGAAATATTCTTTCCCTTCCAAAATTTTCTCCCCATTTGACATCAATGGATAACAAGGTGCCCAAGTACTCCCCCTATCAAGCTTCTTTTTTTCATCACATTTTATTCATCAATAGTAGTTCTTCATAGGTATGTTGCTCCGCCTGTCATGGTGCTCTTCCTTTTGGAAATGTGGTTCATTATAGATGTGTTTACATTTCTTCATGTGATGAACCAACTTCCCTTGCTTGAATAAACTCCTCTAGCTCTTATTTTTTCTCAAGAAAGAAAGATTGATGCTCGGTGATTAAACAGAAGACATCTTCACAATTTCATTATTTTCTTCAATGGAGTTACTCCCAAGATATAATCTTTCAAGATTGTCCATGTGTGACTTATCAAGGATTTCTTTACGGATAACATCTGCAAGAATGGTTAAGAATCACAAGCTCCCCTAACAATATGCATAGTCTCCCTTCTGGCAGAGTCTCATCATCAAAACTTGGAATATCATATCTGCCAAGGATGTCATCATCAAATAAACAACATGTGTTGTTTTCTTGAGTGTCTAAGAGACTTTAGATCCAATTTTATTCCTTCTTCATACTTTTGTAACTTTATATTATGGCTTGGTTGTCATGGTTTTATATTGTTTAGGGACCCAAGTCAAGTTAAAATCATGAGCCATATGTCCAATGTTATGGAAATTGAAGCACTCCATCTTGTTCATGAATGAGAGATCATAACTTCTTTTTGCAAAAAAATTTCTAGAAGATTGACAAGGACCATTATATTTGTCTTTGTGATATGCCCTACGATATTTTTCCATGTGGCCAAAGTTTGTACAAGAATAGCAATAACCAAGAAATATACTTTGGTACTTGGGAGATGAAGATTTCCTTAATGTACTTCTGAAGTCTTTTTTCCTTGGGATTATTTGATGATATTAATTTCCTTTTGTATTCTTGACATCATCTGCAAGTATCCTTGGAGTAGGATTTCTTTCATTGTTTTCTTGACTCTTCTCCTTTCCTTTGTTGGAACTGGGAGCATCGACATTTCTTCCTAACTTCCTCACATCCTTGTTTTGTGAATAAGATTATTTCCTGAGGATTCACCTGCATAGCGAAGCCCTGATTTATCAAGGGGGTACCTTTGATGACTTAGGATGGCATTTAGGGTTTGAGGACTATTCAAGTTCTTATTCAACAAGTCAACTTCTTTTTTAAGAAAGACAATTTCTCCTTTCAAATTTTCACAATCTTCATCTTTTATAACTAGTTGCTTCTTCATTTCTTCCATCATCCTTTTTACTTCATGTGTTTCAATTTTTAGAGAGATGAAATTTGATTTTAGTAGGAAAATTTATTCATCCTCTTCTTTTGGTTGACATGTCATAGTGTTTCTCTCCTATTTTGCTTCATCAACTTGTCCTTCTATGAATGTCAAAGATTCCATCACCTTCTTGAATCCTTGTGCTTGTTTCCTTGCTTCTTCTAGTTGAGATCTAGGGGAGGAGACTTCTTCCTTGTATTGACCAACTTGTCCTTTAAGTTTGTTCAAGTCTTCATGTCTTTGTTCATGATGGATTGACAAAGTTTCTTCCCTTTTCTTTGCCTTATCCAATCGATTTGTCATGGATATGACTTCTTCATGATGTTTTCTTTTGTTTTGATGAAATTCCTCCTTAAGTTTGGTGAGCTCCTCGTCTCTTTCTTATACTTGAAGCTTGAAAAGGTCAACTTCCTTCCTTGTCTTGTCTTGTCACCATCTTGCGCTTTCTTCTTAAGTTCCCCATTTTCCTTTTTTAGACTATTAATATATTCCATGGAAGTTATAAGTTTAGTCATGATATCTTCTTCAAAGTCTTATTTACTTTCTTATTCTTTTAGGTATTCTATGGCCTTGATGTCATCACTCTTATTTTCAGCTTCCTTAAAGGATTCTATATTTTTTTCTTGCTTTCCATAATCTTCTTGACTAGCAGTCATAGTCAATTCTCCTTTTGAGTGAAGATCATGAAGTTTGTCCCACAAATACTTTGTTGATGAGTATTTTTTGGCCTTTATAGGATCAGGTAGACCATTCAAGATTTCTTTCATTGCTCTTCTATTATACTCCTTGTGTCAGACCAGGAGGTAACTCCACAAAATAACTCATATGAATTGATTGAGGTTTCCTATGAATATATACATGGAAGGGAGACTATTGGGATTCATTTCCCAATGTCTCTTAGACTTCCTTATTTCCTATTTTACATTAATGTACAATTTCTCTCAATGCCTTAGTATTAGGTGCCAACATTCCCCCCTTAATCTGAAGGGATGTTGGTGAGTCCAAGCATCGTTCTGAATTTTTCAAACTTTTCTCTTCCAAGCGCTTTGGTGAAGATGTCTGCAATCTGCTCATTTGTGGAACAATGTCGTAGATGGATTGTTTTGGCCTCAACATGATGTCGAAACAGATGGTATTTTATATTGATGTGCTTCGTTCGATCATGGAACTTTGGGTTCTTGTCCAACTTTATTGCAGAAGTGTTGTTGATCATGAGTGGAGTTGAATGAATTTTTTTCATCTGCAAATATTCTAGGATTTTCTTGACCCACACATTTTCCTTTGTCGCTTCAGTTGCTACCACATATTCTGCGTCAATTGTGGAATCTGCTAGAACTGATTGTTTGTGTGATCTATAAGAAACAACTCTTGATCCAAGACTAATAGTATAACCTGAAGTAGATACCCCAGTTTCTTTGTCTCCATCAAAGTCTAAATCAGAATATCCAATCAAGTTGAAGTCACCCACCTGTGTATATTTGAGTCCAAAGTCTTGAGTCCCTTTCAAGTACTTTAGAATTGTTTTTGTAGCAAACCAATGTCATTCAC
Organism: Pinus albicaulis; assembly: GCA_034641835.2. Classification (NCBI taxonomy): domain Eukaryota; kingdom Viridiplantae; phylum Streptophyta; class Pinopsida; order Pinales; family Pinaceae; genus Pinus; species Pinus albicaulis. The sequence continues at coordinate 125,240,031 of CM076575.1, forward strand.
AAGTATTTTGCATAAACCTGGAGAGGATTCCAACAACAAATGAGATGTTTGGTCTGGAAGTAGTCAGGTAGATGAGACTTCCTACAAGTTGTCTATACTTTGTTGCATCCTCAAATTCTTTCCCTTCAATGGATGTGAGCTTCAAGTTTTGTTTCATTCGAGTGGTCAAAGGATTGCATTCAGCCATGCCAAACATGTTCAATAGATCTCCAATGTACTTCTTCTGAGAAAGGAATATAAATTTAGGATGTTCAGTGACTTCAATACCAAGATAGTAGTGAACATAGCCCAAATTAGTAATTTCAAAACCATTCTTCAATTCCTTATTTACGGATGCAATATAACTATCATTGTTTCCTGTCATCAAAATATCATCTACATACACCACTGTAGGTTTTAAACCTGAACATAAATTATCTACACACGAATCTTATAACAGAAAATAAACAATAGCGAGAGCATAAAACATAAAACAGATAAACACAGAGATTTTCCCCTGGATCCCAAATTGGGATGACCAACTTTATTTTTCATTATATTCCTTTTAGTGTTACAACACATATATATACATGTCGAAGCATACATAAACCCCAATCCATTAACCCTCGATTAGAACATAACCGTAGTTCCCTTGACCAGAGCTACAAAATACCATGGGTCGAAAACCATCGTACCCCAAAACCATGTGCAAACTCATGCACAAAACATCGTATCCCACTTGTTGTTTTCTTTCCACAGGGGGCCACAGGAGAGCTTAGTCATTGGGCCAATTCTTCAACACCGATTGTTTCTCTACACCAAGAGAACTTCTGAGTGCTCACAGACTTCGTGAATGCATCTACAAAATTCTTCAAAGTGTCCACCTTTACCAACAACACCCTTTTAGCCTCGACCATATCTCTAACAAAGTGATATTGAACATCAATGTGCTTTGTCTTTGAATGATAAGCAGGGTTCTTAGCCAAGAAAATTGCACTTTGGCTATCATAGTCTATCCTTATAGCTTGCTGTACCAACCCCATACTTGAACACAATCTCTGCAACCAAACTGCTTTCTTGCTTGCATGAGTGGCTGCTATGTATTCTGCCTCTGTAGTTGAAAGAGCCACTACAGACTGTCTTTTACTCATCCAACTGACTGCGCCTCCAAATAGGCTAAACACATACCCACTTGTAGATCTTCTTTGGTCCAGATCTCCAGCCCAGTCTGCATCAAAAAAACCACGAATGTCCAACATTTTTTCCAATCCTGGTCTTCCCTGGTAGCACAAGCCATAATCACTAGTGCCACGTAAATATCTGAAAACCCGCTTCACTACTGTCCAATGCTCCTTCCCCGGGTTTGACATAAACCTGCTCAATACTCCCACTGCATGTGCAATGTCTGGTCTAGTACAGACCATTGCATACATCAGGCTACCCACTGCACTTGCATATGGAACACGGGACATATCCTCCTCTTCTTCTTGTGTCTTGGGACACTGTTCAGCAGACAGCTTTACACCTACAGGAATAGGAACATTCACCGATTTATTGAACCTCTGCAATATAGTCTCGACATACTTCCTCTGGTTTAACCAGAGCTTCCTCTTTGCCTGATCTCTCTTAATTTCCATGCCCAAAATATAGTTTGCAGCACCAAGATCCTTCATGTCGAATTTGGAGAACAGTTGGGTCTTCAAATCTTGGATAATTTCTTTGTCATTTCCAATCAGCAACATAGCATCCACATACAAGACTAAATAAATAACATGGTCACCAATTAATTTAAAATAAACACAGTGATCCTCCTTGCTTCTGGTGAAGCCAAGTCCCCGTATATAGGTATCAAATTTCTGATACCACATCCTTGGTGACTGCTTTAACCCATACAGAGACTTCTTCAACCTGCATACCAGTTCTTTCTTACCCTTCACCATAAAGCCTTCAGGTTGCTTCATGTAGATCTCCTCTTCTAGATCCCCGTGAAGAAATGTTGTCTTCACATCCATCTGCTCTATCTCAAAATCAAATGCAGCAGCAACAGATAAAAGTAATCTAATAGAAGTAACCTTGGCAACAGGAGAAAAAATATCACCAAAATCAATTCCCGGCACCTGGGAATAACCTTTTGCTACCAACCGAGCTTTTTATTTCTCCACCTTGCCTTCTACATTCATCTTCTTCTTAAACACCCATTTGCTCTCGATGGGCTTCCTTCCAGCCGACAACTCCACCAGATCCCATGCCTCATTTTTGTGCAAGGATGCCATTTCATCAACCATGGCCTCCTTCCAGAGTTTTCCATCCTCTGAATCTACTACCTCCCTGAAAATTCTGAGATCATCATAAGTTATAGTTAAGGAAAAACCTGAAAAAAAGTAGATGGACTATACCTTTATGGTTGCCTTATTTCTCGAACTCATCTTCTCAAAGCTGGGGTTTGTAGCTCTTCCTCTTCTGAATCTTCTTCTATTGTAGTGTCTGATTCATCCTCCTTTAGCTCAAACTCTATCTTCTCAGGTTCCTTTGGTAGGAATTCATGTGTAACAACATCTTTCACCTCTCTAAACACCACATCTTGGCTTTACACAACCTTCCTTGTTTCTGGGTTCCAAAGCTTGTAACCCTTTAAACCATCCTTATACCCAATAAAGATGCACCTTTCAGATTTATTATCCAACTTGGTCCTTTTCTCCTTCGGAACATGTACATATGCATCACATCCAAATACCCTTAGATTTGAAAGAGATGGTTTCTTACCAGTCAACACCTCATGTGGAGTCTTATCCTCCAACGCTGATAAAGGTGATCTGTTAACTAAGTAACATGCAGTCTCCACTACCTCTGCCCAGAATTCTTGTCCTAACCCGGTACCAGTAAGCATGCTTCTTGCCTTTTCCATCAGTGTTCTGTTCATTCTTTCTGCAACTCTGTTTTGCTGAGGTGTGTATGGAGTAGTCTTCTTCTGTGCTATACCACACTTCTTATAGAACTCTTCAAATTCCTTCTTGCAGAACTCCCCACCATTGTCTGTCCTCAACGCCTTTATCTTATTCTCTGTCTGGTTTTCCACCAGAGCCTTAAATTCTTTAAATTTGTCAAATAATTCAGATTTCTTCCTCAAGAAATATATCCATGTATTCCTTGAGAAGTCATCTATGAATGAAACATAGTACACAGACTTTCCCAGTGATGGAACTAATACAGGTCCAAACACATCACTATGCACAAGTTCTAATATCTTGTTCGCCCTCTTAGCACCAGAAGGAAAACTTACCCTATTTTGCTTCCCATATACACAATGTTCACAGAAATCGAAATCCAGAGAGCAATTAGACATACCTTCTACCATAACATTTCTATGCAGTATCTGAAGGCCCTTCTCTCCAATATGTCCAAGCCTTTGATGTCATAGCATGGTCTTTTCTCCAGAGATAGCTAGGCTTTCCGCTCCACTTTCAGGAACCACAGAACTATTACACCCATCAATAACAGTGCTACCTTGTAGCTTGTACAGAGTTCCAGTCCGAACTCCCCGCATTAATACTAGTGCTCCCCAAACCATCTTGCAGGCATCTTTCTCGAACATTGTTTTTACACCTGCATCATCCATATTGCTTACAGAAATCAGATTTCTGGCAAATGCAGGAATATGAAGAACACCAGGAAGTGTTCTAATCCTTCCACCTTGCAGCTTCAGCTTGACTTTTCCACATCTGACAATTCTGGCCTTCCTATCATCCCCTAGGAATACATCGCCGCCATCATATTTCTCATACTCGCAGAACCACTCCCTATGGGGAATGAAGTGAAAGGATGCACCCGAGTCAATCAACCATGACTCATGATCTACATGTGTATTTGAAGAAGAAGCCAAATACACATCCCCACCTTCATCCGAGGTGGTTTTTGCCTCTGCAGAAGGAGCATCATCAGATCACTTTCCTTTCTCAGGAGCTTTAGATCTGCAGTCCTTTTTGTAGTGTCCTTCCTTTCCGCATTTCCAGCACACCTTTACAAATTTTCCAGGAGATTTAGATCTCCCACTCGAAACCTTATTCTTGTTTCTGTTTTGGGACCTTCCTCATATAGATAAGGCATCTCCATTTTGACCCTCCATATTTCTCCGTCTCATTTTCTCCGACAACAAGGCTGAGACAATGTCAGCAAAATTCAAGGTAGTTGTATTGATACCTATTGCAATAACCAAACTGTCCCACGAGTCTGGTACTGAACACAACAAACTAATGCACTTATCTTCATCTGAGATTTTAATATCAACAGATGACAGCTGACTTACCACAGTATTGAAGGCATTCAAATGCTCCGTCACCGAGTCTCCATCCTTCATCCCCAGGTTATACAGCTTTTTCCGCAGGAACAACTTATTCACTAGAGACTTAGATTGGTACAAAGTCCCAAGTTTTTCCCACAAATTCTTCGTCGTAGCTTCCCCAGATACATTCAACAATACTGAATCTGAGACACACAACCGTATTGTGCTTTTAGCCTTCCAATCCAGTTTCTTCCAGTCTTCATCTGACATTCCTGTTGGCTTAGTACCTGGATCTACCGCGATCCACTGATCTTTATCCACCAGCAGATCCTCCATCTTGAGCTTCCACAACTCAAAACTCTGACCATTAAATTTCTCGATCTCTATCTTTCCGCCGCTCGCCATCTTCTTTCACCGCAAGAATCGATCCCGCAGATCTCCCACTGAACAAGGTCTACCTCAAGCCCGAGCAAAAAACCCTCAGCAGCGAAGGCGTCCCGTTGAAGCTGAAACAGCTCTGATACCACATGTAGGTTTTAACCCTGAATAGAAATTATCTACACATGAATCTTATAACAGAAAATAAACAATAGCGAGAGCATAAAACATAAAACAGATAAACACAGAGATTTTCCCCTGGATCCCAAATCGGGACGACCAGCTTGATTTTTCATTATATTCCTTTTAGTGTTACAACACATATATATACATACCAAATCATACATAGACCCCAATCCATTAACCCTGGATTAGAACATAACCATAGTTCCCTTGACCGGATCTACAAATTACCATGGGCCGAAAACCATCATACCCTAAAACCATGTGCAAACTCATGCACAAAACATGGGTGGGTCTGCCTATGAGTGGGTCCGCACACCAAAAAAAAAATTGCCGTAGCACTGCTGCACCCGATGCAACGTACAGCGCGTGGGGCTAGTCGTGGAAAGAATATAACACATACCCAACAGCCACAAGATATACAATTGTTTTTCCAACTTTCTTGACAAACAAAGTTGCATCATCAAGATCATAATTGAAGTTAAGTTTCAAAAGATGCTCAGTTAACTTTTCATACCTGGCTCGCGGTGCTTGCTTGAGGCCATACAAGGATTTTATAAGCTTGCATACTTTGTGTTCTTGGCCCTTCACAACAAATCCTTCTGACTAGGACATAAAAACCTTCTCCTTTAGATCTACATTCAGAAAAAAAGTTTTTACATCCATATGATGGATTTTCCAACCATTATGAGCTGCTAAGGAAAAGAGTGTCAAGATGGTAACCCATTTTGTTGTGGGGGAAAAATTTTCCTCATAATCGACCCCTTATTTCTGTGTAAAACCTTTTTCCACAATCCTGGCTTTGTGCTTGTCAAGTGAGCCATCAACTTTGCACTTGTTCTTGTAGACCCACTTGCAGCGAATTGGTTTGGTTCCCAATGGAGGATCAACCAGCTTCCAAATGTCATTCTTTATCAAGGCATCACACTCCTTTTGCATCGCTTCATTCCATTCATCATGAAAAGTGGCTTCTTTGAAGGAAGTCGGTTTAAGATCTGTAAACAAATTCAATTCACAATTATGAGAAACATCCATATCAACAAATGAATCAGAATCATCTACATCACCTCCATTTTTCCTGGTGGAACTTCTTGTTCATGTCTTTCCAACCTCATCGGGATGAACATTTTCTAGTGTCTTCATCAGCCATTTTGGGGGACCTTTCTAAGATGGCCCAAGCTGCTCATTTGACTGAGTTGGGATTGAATCAAGATTCAGTATCCCAATTTTGGAAATCACATCATTCAATGTGTCATCTGTGGTTGGTTCTTCATGTGGGGGAGAGAGTGCTTCGAAAGACAATTCCATAGATTTATTCAATATAGGAATCCCCCCTTCAAGATGTGGAATCTGATTATCAAATTCTTGAAATGAATTTTCATGTGTGAATCTATCCAAGCGATCAAGTTGTCGCTCAACAACATTATTAGTCTTGGAAGATTCAAGGAATATGACATCTCTAGATACTACAAACTTCTTATTGAATTAATCATAGAGACGATATCCTTTGGAGGTATTGGAATACCCCAAGAAAATACATTTTCGACTTCTAGCATCAAGTTTATTTCTTTGTTCCTTAGGTATCAAAGCATAACAGGCGGAACCAAAAACCCTAAAATGCTTTACCGAAGGAATGTGGCCATGCCACATTTTATAAGGAATTTTATTTATAATTGCATTAAAAGCACACCTATTCTTTATGTACACAGCACATAGAACTGCATCAACCCAAAACATCAATTCTACATTCATGAAAAACATCAAGGAGCGAACAATATTTAAAATTGTCCCGTTCATTCTCTCAATTATACCGTTATGTAGGGGATTCTAGGGCACAGTTGTCTGATGTTTGATCCCATGTTGGTGAAGATAGTTTTCAAATTCATTTGAAGTGTATTCTTTTCCACTATTAGTGTGCAAAGAGCCAATATGAGTTTGTGCATCATTTTCAATCCATGCATGAAAATTCGTGAATGTTTGAAAAGCATCAAATTTGTTCTTCAATAAGTAAACCCAACACATTCTGGTGTAATCATCAATAAATGGCATCATAAATGTATTTCCATTTGCAGAAGGAACATGCATGGGGCCACATAAATCTGAATGAATAAGCTCAAGTTTTCTATGTGCTCTGGAATGTGAATCATGAAAGAAATGTTTGCTATGCTTTCCTAAAATACAAGCATCACCTTGGTTAAGTTTCCTAGGAATTGTAGGCAATCCAGTAACACCAATTTTCTTCAACAATCGAAGGCTATCATAGTTTAAGTGTCCAAATCTAGCATGCCATTAGAGACTTTAGGGGAATGTACCTTCATCATAGTGAGAACTAAATGCAATTTTTTGTGCATGAGCAGAGGTACCTTGCAGCTTTAGTAGTCTTCCTTCTTCTATTCCTCTCATGACAAGTGAGCGATCTGATGCTTTTATGACCTCAACCTTGCCATCAAACATGTGAATGGAGTGTCCTTGCTGGCGGATGTGGACCAAGGACAACAAGTTTCTCCTCAACTCAGGGAGGTATAGAACCTCATGTAGAAGATGGTCTCGAAGACCAGGAAACTTAAGCCTGATTATGCCAAGCCCTGATGGCTTGACTTTAGATTTGTCTACAAAGTATATTGCTCCATCAACCTTGTCAGTGAATTCTTCAAAAAAATATTATCTAAAAGGCATGTGACATGTTGCTCCTAAATCTAGAAACCAATCATTTCTCCAAGAAGTAATTGAAGCATTAAACAAGTTTTCAGTTACTCCAATGTTACAATGTGTGTTGTGAAACCAGCTCCAAAAGTAGAAGAAAAGAGATATCAACACCTTAGAAATAAGCCACTTCGAGGGGGCAACCTCCAATACATTACATAAATGAACAATTCTTGGATGATACAAATGACAAAACCTCCTTTCTATATATAGGAGTCCAAGGGGCCACAATGTAATCCTAGTGGGGCCACAATGTAACCCTAGCTGACCTAACAATAATAATGTAAGGGCACAATAATAAAAATATGGGGGTTACAGGGGTACAACAATAACAATAAGGGGGGATACACTAAAATAATAAGAGACTACACTATTAATATAGGGACTTAACAATGTGCTACAACATAATGAGCGGATTCAGGTGCTTTACCTTTGTCTATGTCATGAGTTTTACCTTTTTCTGGATTTCTTTCCTGCTCAATTATGTCCCAAGGCAACGTACATGTAGATGCATCATGTCAATCTCTATTACAGTGTATGCAATGAAGATCAGATTTTTCACTTTGAGCTTCTCTGCTCCCCCCCCCCCTATTTCCTCTAAAATTTCTTCTTCCTCGTCCTCTTCGGCCACCTCTCCCTCTGGAAGAATCTTGAGCATGATTCTTCTCTCTATGTGTGAAACATACAAATTCTTCAAAATACTGAGGGGTTGTCTTCTTTCCAAAAGACTTCTCTCTTTTTGCAAACATTTTCTCAAGGGAGTCAAAGGTGATTTCCTTGAGGTTTCCACTTGCTTGCAATGACTCAAGGTAGTGTGACTAAATGGGATACAATGCCTTGACATAAGTTATGATTTCAATTTCTACACCAATATTTTTAATGTCATGCATGATAGATCTTACTTCTGATGCTAAAGCAAGAGGGTCATTGTTTTTTAATTCAAGGCTGAATAACTTAATTATTAATTGAACAAGTTCAAGTTCTGAATATGAGTCACAAAGTTATTTTAATTTTTTCAAGGCTTCATAGGAATTTAAAAATGGGGTAATATGGAAACTCACCTCTTCATTTACAGAAGCTGCAATCAAGGCATAGTCCTTGTTGTTCTTGTTGTCCCAAATGGCGATCTCCTTGTCCGAGGTGGGCTTTGCAGGTTCATTGTCTCTGTCTCCTTCACAAATTCATTTCCACAACTCATTAAAAATGAGAGTGTGCTTGATTTTTCGAGACCACTCAGGATAGTTCTCCTTGCCAAAGAGAATTACTCCCACAATATATATGAGTGAATCCATTGTGAACATGTACTGTAAAAAAAATTATAGTCTGCTGCCAAAAAAATGCAATTCTGGTGTTGATTATTTTTGTAAAAAAAATAATTCTGTAGAGGTAATACTTGGGGGAGGTGGGATATGAGGGAAGTGGGGTATGGAGAGGTGGGATAGGAGGAGCGTATATGAGTGGAGTTGGAGGTATTATGTAGAGAATCAATTTAATTGGTAGCGTTTGTAAATCATACCACGATAGCTGTGAGAAAAAATACCACGAAGCATATGAGGGTGATATACATAATGGACAGAACCATGAACCATGAACTAATTCGATACCATGGAGCAGAGCTTGGAGGTGAGTGGTAGTATTGCAGAGGAGTGTTGCGAGTGGCCGGACCACGGGAGGGCCAATTCATTATGTATGAGTGTCGAGGCTGATGTCAGTGCTGGTATATAAAGCCATGATGTTGATGGAGGGAAGTGTGTATTGTTTTGTACGAGGGGAGGCTATGAGAGGGTGATACCAAAAACCAAAGACTTGACAAGGAGCTTTAACCAACTACTAACTCAGCTACCCGACCACATCATATAACTCTGTGTGGAGACCATACAGAAAGGGACAATGTACACTTTCCATTATAATGTTCAAATTTGAAATGTAGATCATTGACAGGCCGAAAACACACGGTTTGAAAACAACCTTAAAAAAAATGAATCAACTTCTCTGGAGCAAAGCGTATTAGACCCAAATTACCTTCGAAAAAAAAAATGAATCAACTTCTCTGGAGAGGATTTTGTGCAAAATAGTATTGGAGCGAAGTATGTGAGTGGTATATGACAATATTATGGCAAAGCAGAGTGAATCAAGGCCGAAGAGCGCAGGGAGAACGCAGAGGTACAGTCTGCAAAACAAAGAGCAGGGACAGAGGTGACAGTCTACAAAGATAGTTTTTCAGAATGGAGGAGGGAGTTACAAGGGCAGAAACACTAATTTGGGAGTTGGCTTTGATACCATGTCAGGCCAGGAGTTAACTCCATAAAATAACTCATACAAATGATTGAGGTTGCCTATGAATATATACATGGAGGGGAGACTGTTGGGATTCATTTCCCAACGTCTCTTAGACTTCATTATTTCCTATTTTACATTAATGTACAATTTTGCCCAATCACTTAGGATTAGGTGTCGACACCTTGGATTCTCCTTCCGTTATGCTATCAGTAATCACCAATTCCCATACTTCCATTCCATCAACCATTAAGAAATTTCTCATTCTCATCTTCCATACATCAAAGTTTCCATTGAACAGTCTTCAGTTTTTACGGATGAGGAAGAGACATCTTTAGAAGGATTGGAGGCTTTCTTCCTTGGCTTTTCCATTTGTGTTCTAAGGATCAACCTTCAAGATGTTAGGCATTGAGATAAGGTACTGGCTCTGATACCAATTGTTGGAAATACTGAGAGGGGGGGTGAACCAATATTTCTTTTCAATTGTTACTTTTACCAGTTAGATCACTTACATTTAGAACACAAAATGAACAATAAGAATAAATTATTTTATTAATTTCTTCTTTGCAATAAATCAAGTGCAATATATGTAGGGCTCCAACCCTAGATAAAGACACCGATCTTCAATCTCCCAGGGTCCAACCTGTATTTTTCCAAGCACCAACTTGGACTTCCAACACTCCAACCTTGACAATTTTGAGGCACCAAACTCAAGGACTCCAACCCTATATTTGGTTCAGGCTATGACTTGGTTTCTTGAGGACTTGATCCTCTAGGGCTCCAACCCTATCCTCCAAGGCACCAACCTTGCCTTTACGAGGCTCCAATCTCTTGGGCTCCAACCCTTAGCGTTACTTCGTCAAGATATATTTGGTTGTACTTTATGGCTCCCAATGTCTTCTTCACCAAGCGTTACCCCTGCACCACCTATTAATATTCATCTTCACTATAGTCTCCACGTTATGCCATTAATGAAACCTTGTTCTTCACATGAAGGTGTCTCTACAACTCTTCATTTTACCCAAAAAAACTCTCCAATGTTACTTCACGATGACTTCATTAAAGCATCATGATCTCCAATAGTGTCTCTAGTAAGCTACTAGATGACTCTTCAAGGTCACTTCACAAGTGATCCAAGTGTCTTATAGTTGTTTAAAATAAAACCATTGCTCCAAAAATGTCTTCACATGGCTCCCCAAATCAAACCAAGTCTTCACAGTTCAAACCTTCAAAATGTTTGCCCTAATATAATTTTTAGGGCAATATGGGATTCAAGATACGATCAAGATTATACCCAAGGGAGTTCCAAGTGCACTTAAAGATGTAAATCGATTTTTCAAGAAGTCTGCTCCAAGGTGTGTCCTTAATAGGCTACTTCAAGGAACTTTCAATATCTTGCTCTCAAATATGTTCAAAGAAGGTTCCAAATATTTTCTTCAAACAATTAACAAGAGGTCCATATACTATCACAAGTGGCTTCCAATATGCTTCAAGGATAAATGTGTGACTGCAACTTCAAGTTTACTGTAGTAAAGGTCAAGTTGTCGTTTCAAGGTCTTCAATGATTTCTCTGAGGTATGGATTTGACCATAGGTAAGTCAATTCGAGCTCTAGGTAGATTAACAAGTTAACAAGGTCTCCAATGGTGCCTAATCTGAGTTATGAGACAACCCTCTAGCAGTCACAACAATTGTGTCAAGTTTAAGCTTCTTCAATAGGTGATTGTCCAATCTGAGAGACTGTGAATTAGTCCAAGTTGCTACAGTAGGTCCAAGTCACTGTGTTGACTTCAGCAAGTAATCTGAGTTGCAGTATATTAGTTTCAAGTTGCACCGAGCCGCAAAATAGTTTCAAGTAGAAGCAGATCCAAAACTATAGTGGATTACAGTGAGCCTGTAAGTATCCAAGTTGCCTGTAGCTTTTCCCTCGTTTAATTCGTCACGCAAAAAACATTCCAGAAATGCCTTTCTGCCTTAAGCCTCTCCTTAGTCTGTGTTCTTCTTCTCGTCGGCCACCTGTACCTTTTCTTTGAGATTTTTTACAGAAAATTGATACTGGAAATGAATTCTAAAACCTTATTTATATTGATTTCATCCTTTAAAGAGAGGACGTGACTGTTGGATATGAGAGTCGACATATGTATGTTAAATTATGTTGGCTAGATAAAATATATATTTTTCTAAACTTAAAAATTCATTATCTCATCAACCACCAGGAGTTTGGGGGAGAGTAAGGGCTCGTTAGAAAGGGGAAAATATACTCTACTAGATGGTATACGATCTATTTTGAAAGGATTCCTCCAAGGTGCCTTATTTTATTTTTCTTTGCAACTCCTCTTGAATTTTTAGTGCAGAAGGTGATTAGGAAAACAAGAGGTCATTAATGGCTTCTCCACTATTATGTATCCAACAATGTCATTATATGTCATCAAGTATGGTGAGGTATTTCATGCCATATCTCACATCGTTGGCCATGTCATCATCATGTATGTCTAGGGATTCTTCATCTTCATAGGGGTTCTAGGGCATCTTCATGGTTAGTTAAAGGACGTCATCATTAGGGTATTGTGATCAATGGACATTTAGTCAATATCACAAATCATAAGAATTTTCCATCATGAACAATGCCATATTGACATCAATTACAACCTTGATTAACACTTATTAAAGAGGATTACAGTACCTAGACCTGAGACCAGTGGTAAGACCTCACCTCAACTCGAACTTCACACAGCTAGACAACTTAAGACTTGTCATAGATTAGAAGCTCAGAAGCTTAAGGACAAACTTCACCTCTCAAGTGTTGGTCATTTAGCTTATTACAGTGACTTAGAATTACAAGTAGCTCGGACTTTTGGAGGGCTTAGGACCGAAAACAGTCTTGGAATAATTTTGATACTCTATTGAACAACAGACCTGAGCATATTTCGTTTTTGTGGAGACTATCTTGGGCTACAGTTGGGGCAGACTTCACTGCATTGAATAAGTGTTGCCTCAGACATATGGCATATTTGTGACACTTGACCTGTGTTGATTTGAAGAAGGATCTTTGTATAATTTTTGGAAGGTCGGCTTGAGAAAAGAAAAGTATCGTTGATCTTCAAATATGACCTTGGAAGATAGTTGTAGACAGTGGAAAAAATTTGGATTTGGATTATATTTGGACTAAACCTTGGGTCTTCTGGATAACAACATACCTTAAATAAGATCATTCTTTGTATTGATGTTGAAGATAGCCCTGGACTTGTAACCGTGTTGAAGTCCTTATTGGAGAAGCATTTGAAAGCATCGTTGAAGACCTAGAGATGTGGCACTATTGAAAATATTAGAGCTTTCGTTGAAGACCTAGAGGTGTGGTATTATTGAAAATCTTAGAGCTATCATTGAAGACTTTTCCTTGTGTAGTTGTTGAAGTAGACCATTCTTGAAGACATCTTTTTGGAACAACACTAGAGGAGCATTGTTTGGGGCATCTTGAAGATTGATTATTTAAGATCCCTTGAAAGATCTATTGCATTTTTTTTGTGTGAAAGCATCCTTGAAGAACATCTATTTTATTTGGAGACTAATTGTATTAGTCCATTGGAGCAAATTTTGAACATCATTTTAACATCTTGGTGCAGAACTTGGGCTGCCTATTGAAGACACCTTGAAGGATACTTAAAGATATTTGGAAGACTTGTAGAATTTGGTCTTGGAGATATTATTGGAGAACATGATGCATTGAAGCCATCATGAGGTAACCTTAGAGAATTTTGTTTGGGTAACATGAAGATTTGTGGAGACACCTTCATAAGAAGACAAAGTTGTCATTGATATGCTAAGTGCCTTCGAGATCGTTTGAGGGCAATGTTGAAGGTGAAGATATTTCCAAGGCTCGTTGCAGAAGATATTGGAAGCCTTGAAGAATCGTCAAATCTACCTTGAAGAATTGAAGTCGTGGGTTGGAGCCCTAGAGGATAAGATTCCTCAATGAGACCGGGTTGGAGCCTGTACCAAAGATAGGGTTGGAGCCCTAGAGGTTGGTGCCTCATAGACACAAGGTTGGAGCTTTGGAAGATAGGGTTGGATCCCTAGAGGTTGTAGCCTTGGAAGATAGGGTTGGATCCCTAGAGGATGGAGCCTCGTGAAGTCCAAGTCAGTGCTTGCCAAAGTACAGGATGGATCCTGCTGGATTGAAGATTGGTGTCTTCATCTAGGGTTGGAGCCCTAATTATTATTGTACTTGATTCATTGTAAAGAGGATTGGAGTCCTAGTCATTGATTAATAAAATTATTATTCTATCATTTTTCATTTTGTGTTCTAATTATAAGTGATCTTAATTGGTAAAAATAACAATTGGAAATAAATATTGATTCACCCCCCCAGTATTTCCAACAATTGGAATCAGATCCAATGCCTTCATTCAAAGCCTAACAGCTTGAAGGTAGATTCTTAGAACACAAATGGAAAAGCCAAGGAAGATAGCCTCCAATATTTCTAAGGATGTCAGTTCTTCAACCGTGAAAACATAAGATAATCAAATTGGGAAAGCTCCATTGTTCAATGGAAACTTTGATATATGGAAGGCAAGAATGAATAATTTCTTAATGGCTCAAGGTTTTGAAGTCTAGGAATCAGTGATTACTGAAAGCACAATGGAAGGAGAATCCAAGGAGTATAATTCAAGAGAAATAAAAACAATCTTGAGTGGGCTACCAAATCCTATAAAGGCTAAAGTGGAAAAATATTCATCGGAAAAAGGTATGTGGGACAAACTTCAAGATCTTCACTCAAAAGAAGCATTGACCATGACCTCTAATCAAGAAGATGATGGAAAGAAAGAAGGAAATCTAGAACCCATAAAGGAAGATGAAAACAAGAATGAAGACATCAAGACCAAGGAGGACCTAGAAGATGAAAAAAATGAAGAAGATCTCAAGGAAAAACTTGTAGTTTCCCTTGAAGAGATAAGCAGTTTGAAAAGGGAAAATGAGGAGCTCAAGAAGGAAGCACAAGATGGTGAACATGACCTTAACAAGAAAAGGAAGGAAGTTGGTATTTTCAAGCTTCAAGTACAAGAAAGAGATGAAGAGATCACCAAGATTAAGGAGGAATTTCATCAAAACAAGAAAAGACATCATGTTTGAAAATTTCTGAATCTAAATTACAACATCGAAGTAAATACATTAACAGCCTACACATGCAGATCTAAACTGAATAACATGCTCAATGACAAAGTGACACACAAGGATTTTATGGACAAATGTCCCCAAAAAAACCCAATGCGAGAAAACCGGTGTTGCTAGCTTCTAGAGGGTTTTTATTATTAAGTAGATTCTAAGTACAACAGATCTAGGCACCAAACTGGTTAACCCGATAGAGAAATAAATTTTCAACAATACCTCTATTCCAAAGACAGAAAAACTGATTAATTCACACCCTCAAACGAGATTTACAAAACTCAACCTTTTCTGGCCTCCTGAAACCCCAGTGTTGCTTTGAAGCCCTCTGTGTCAGCCCTCCTGGCCTGCGTCAACCTCTGCGCTGCTCGGGAAGGGCTTGTGTCACTCTAGACTGGGTTACGATGCCCCTACGCTGCCCTAGCTAGGCCTGCATCAACCCTCCTGGCCTCTTTTTGCCTTTGTGCTATCCCTGCTGGGCTCTAGGCTGCTCTGCATAGTTGTTGCCTTTGGGTTGCTTTGGTCTGCTGCTTCTCTACCTTCGTTGTACTCTTGGCCTGGGACTAGACCATCCCCCTTGCCAATACTACCCCTCACTGCAGCTGAAACACTTCTGAAATTCTTAGCAAACCACACTCTATAATGCCAGCTTAGCTTCAGTGCTCTGCCAGTGTGTGTGTACTCCAACTAACCCCAAGCCCTCTTCTTATACTTTTCTCGTTGAAACATAAACGGTCAAGATCTAATCTTGAATCAACAACTAAGATTAGAAGATGCTTGATCTGCGTCACTTAAGTCATTATCATCACATGTTTAATTTAATTATCTTTAATCTTTTATTTTTCTTAAGTTAGACTTAGGTTCCTTAATTAAAAAGATTAATTAATTAAACATATCTTAAACCAGATGGAATTTCCCAAAATGATTTCTGGGTTTTGGAGATCTTATGTACTCTAGTACCTCCACAAATTTTAGGAGCTAGAGCACATCCAATGCTACCCCAACACCCCAAAATCTCAACACTCCCTCTTAGCAAGGAATGTTCTCTAGCAAAACACTTCACCCCGAATTTCTGCACTGATATCTGGTGTGGGTCTCTGCACTGATGCTTGGCCTGTTGCCTTTCATCACTGCACTGTTTTTGCTCTTCTGTACTGCTACCCATGACTCTACCACCACCATTTCTACATTCGTACTGCATCTCCCTCTCAAATTGCTACATCGTGCTGCTCATAGCACTGCCACTACTAACTGTTGCACTACAACTTAGTTGATGAGAGTAAAAGACTGAAGGACCCTTCCTCAAATGATAAACAATTCAGTCGGGTTGCATCTCATCACTGAAACTCTACAGATTGATGCTTTGTGTTGTCCTCCTCAAGCCTCTTCGCTGCTACAGCTTTGCACTGCGTAAGCAGACGTCCTCTGCGTTGATGCCTCTACACTATTGTTGCATCTGCACTGCGCAGCTCCCTCTCCAGCTTTTTAGCATCTGCCTTTCTTCATCCGTGATCTTTGCATGCACTGCTCCAATCATTCCTTTTTATTGTCTTAAGGCTCCCGTAGCACGGATGTGATCCAAGCGTTGGGCTACTCAAGGATCCCGCCACCACTCTGTAGCTTCTCTACATATCAATATCGCCCCACTTCCGTGGTTCATGAGCGCTCATGGCTACGTTATCGTCAAAGCCATCATCTTCTATAGCATCCCTGGAAATAGAAGCTTCCTTGTCCTTCTTCTTCTTAGGACAATTGTTGGCGAAATTTCCATGTTCGCCGCACTCAAAACATTTGAACTTTGACAGATCACGCTTCTTTTTCCCTTGTTTCCTCTTTGATGTTAGGGCTACATCTTCATATTCCTCCTC
This sequence comes from Pinus albicaulis, assembly GCA_034641835.2. NCBI lineage: Eukaryota > Viridiplantae > Streptophyta > Pinopsida > Pinales > Pinaceae > Pinus > Pinus albicaulis. The sequence continues at coordinate 125,256,860 of CM076575.1, forward strand.
CTTTATCTTACTCGAACTGGTGTTGTATTTCCTCTTGGTGATTCGATGGATTTCCTCTTGATGGATGATAGCCCACATATTGTCCCAGTTCGGAAGATCCACTCTACCCAAGAGACTTTGGACAATTGTTTCCCAGTCCTCTGTGACAACATTTAGAGTGGTCCTCACCATGACATCATCATCCACCTTCACCCCCATACCAGTCAGCCGATCCCAGATCGACTGCAGTCTGGATAGGAAAGGATCGATTTCCTCTCCCTTGGACATCATGAATAACCTCAGCTAGTTCTCCAGAAGCATCTTCCTCTAAAAAAACTTCCCTTGATACAATGTGGTTAAAGATTCCCACATATCATGAGTCGTCGTCTTCTCAGCTATGTGTGATACCACATGATCTTTTACCCCGCCCATAATGAAGCTCTTGGCATGTGCCGCTGCTTCATTGTGCTTCTCCGAGAGTTTCGCATCAATTGGTGTAGCCAAGACTTTCTCTACATGCTCCTGTATACCGTAGGCCTCCAGGACTACCAAGATTATGGCCTTCCAAATAGCAAAGTTGGACAAGTCGTCCAACCTGTTGTGGCTCATTTTCATTTTTCTTTATTCTATTTTTGAAAATACAAAAAAACATATATTTAGAAAATATGACAAAATGTAAATCTTTCATATGCCGGAAAATCATTTCATTTTTGTATATTGGTCGATTAATATGTTGTTCGAAAGCATGTGAAGGTGGGACCGACTGTATCAATTAACACATGTGCTAATCGTCGGGCGGGATTAAAATAAATTCGAGTTAATGAAGATCAGCGGAAACTCGCGGGCAAAAATACCCTGTAGGTTAGCAGAGGGGGTGCCTCTACAGTTGACTCCGCTGAGTGCCTATTTACCAAGATCGACGGTTCACAATCATTGCAGGGGCAGAACCCTGATGGATGCTTCGTACCCCAGAGCACCCCCACAGTGACGTATGCATCCAGCTGGGAGACAACTCATCTGTCCCATCATGGCGTCATTAAATGTCCGATCAAGCATTAAATTGGCATTAATGTTTGAAACTTCGCGCCATCTATTAAGGGTTGAAGATTTCCTTTTCCCTATCAATTTTATTCCCAGTTGTCCAAGAAGTCATCCTAATCACTCTATTTTCTTACCTCTGTGTTTAATTGTCCGAACTATTTCATGGCTAAGCTATCTTCTTTCTTTGGCTCTTCTAACCATATCCCTCTCATGGACACTGAGCAAGACATTAGAGATATTGCCTGCACCGTTGATCATTTTCTCTTCTACCAGTGAGTTCCTCTGAATGAGATAAGTTGCCCCATCTATTCAGCCATGGTCAATTCCGGTGTTTTGTCTGTATGTGTTCCAAAAACCTATATTTTTCCCAAATCTGTGCATTGGTTAGTGTCTGCATTTTATCCCAGCAAATGTTTCGTGATGAATTTTTTAGGAGAGAATTTTCTTCAAGTTGCAACTCAGTTAGTTTGCCAAGCCCTTTGTTATCCCGAGTCAGAATCTTATGTCTAGTTCACTGACGAATCATTGGCAGCATTTTATGATAATCTTGCAAGACAAGATTTTATGCATGTTATCTTCTTTTTGAAGCCGAACACAAAATGATTTTCAACAGATGATAAACAATTCCCATTGGATATTTTCGATGTAGAAGTCAAGCCAGTACTGCAATTTCTGCCAAAGATACTTGGAAAAGAAGATGTTGCTCAAATTGATAGGTCAGTGTTGGGGTTGTTTGCCTTGATGATGAAGCCTAATGTGGTGTTGGATATTCCCTCCTACAGGAAAGAGAACATTAACACTCTGCTTATGAGTCTGTCACTTGCCGGGTCTTTCAGGTTTCCTTCACTGATCACTTATTTATTTTTGTATCAAAATGTAGAATAATTTTTACATTTGGGGCTCAATATTATGGATGCAAATAAGAAAAGACAGTCAATAGTATTTTGGACAGATACAATAAGAAATGAACCAAATGAGGGAGGGGTGTTTGATTTTGTTGCTTGTTTCATGCCAAATGCCTATAAGGTTTTGAATGGAGTTCCTCCTCCATTTTTTCTGCCAAAATCCCAGGAGTTTCTTCAGTTCAATGCTAATTGTAAATTTGGGGATTGGTTTGTATATGATGATTATTCAAAAATTAGATTATATGGAGCTGGGATTGAACCTTATAGATTACCAATAATTTTCCCCATTAGATTTTTTGCATTGGAGTTTATTAGACAAAGTCTGAATGTAGATCAAGTACATTTTGTTCCAATGAATAAGGGTCATTTATTTAAGTTTCCTATGTCTGTGGGACCATTCATAGTGAATATGAGGCAAGCAGCAAATGAAGCTAACAGGATGTTAGAAAACATGCACTTGTTACTAGGTGAGAAATGGGCCTATGATCCTCACAAGGTAATCTCTAGCAGAAGGGTTGAAAATGGTTATTCTGCTTTTGTTCATGATAGTAGGCCTGAAGTAGAGAAGTTGGCTAACAAAGGTTTTGCAGACTCTGTTAGTTCCAGCATTCAAACTCCAATCATTTCTGAAAAGTTAAGCAAAAGAAGTAAAGAGAAAGTTGTTTATTCTGAAGATGAAGAACATAGAGCTGAGAAGAGGGCTAGATTGACTGGAGAAATACCAAGCACCCAACCCGGTTTCCTTCTTCAATTAGGATATGCTTAGAATGCACCAGCTTCACCGTCAATACATGGAGATGTTCAGGATCAAGTTCCTTTGATCAAGCAAGTTTTTGCTCAAATTTCAGAAAAGAATCAGAAGATTAAAGCTAGTTTGGAGGCTCAAGCTGAGTATCAGATTAGTCCTGACCAAACCAAATTGTTGACTGCTATGGACTTAGAGAGGGACTAGTTTAAGATTTATTTTTCTCACCCATTTGAAATGACAATAGGGTCATCCAATAGTTTTAAGACTGTTAATTTAACTGTTGATATGAAGAAGATCCCTTTACTTGACAAAGTTAATCTGCATATGCAGACAAGCCAATTGATTGTTAATGACCTAACCAAAACTAGTGCAGATGCTCATAAGGCAGAAAATATGTTAGGAAAAGTGATCAAACAGCTAAAATTGGAGAAAGAAAATTCCAGGGCTCTTTAAAATCAAAATGAAGAGTTGAAGAAGATAATTGTAAAAATTGGAGTGGATCCCAATGATAAATCAGTTGTACAGAAGTTGTTACAAAGTGTTGAGTCAGAGATCAATGACTTGAAGAAGAAGTTAAAGTTGCCTACTGGAGAACACCCAATGGCAGCAGAGGTAGTAGAGGTAGAGAATGAAAAAGAGAGTCTTTTACAGCAACTGTTGCGGAAAGAGGAAGAGATTTCTAAGTTAAAGGAGTCTATACTTAACTTGGAAATTCAATTGAATATCATTCTTGCACCATAGTCATTTCATCTTGAACTAATGATCCGACAGCAAGATTGTCCCAGTTGAGCACATAGTTAAAAATGGCAGAGATTGATCTTAAGAAGACTCAGAGAGAGCTTGATACAGCGATGAAGATAATGCAGGCCAAAGAAGGAGAAGTCAATAAGTATAAATCAGATTTCCAGACAGCTTATGATGATATCAAGAGTCTTAAAGAAAAGTTGAAAGGAAACATAACTCTGATTCAAGCGAAGGATATTGTATGGAATGAAATCATCGAAGTCATGAAAACAACTTGGGAGTCCTTGATAATAGTGTCAAAGGAAAAGAGAATAGTTAGAGATTTGCAGGAACTTGTTGTGGTTGACAAACAGAAGACTCTTAACAGAGCTTTATGGGCAAAGAAATTCATTGATTTTATCAATTCAAAGACATATCAGGTTCTGGAGGAAAATGAAATCAAAGATAGGACATTATGTGTTCTAGAGATAAATAAGTTGATTGTGAAAAATGCTTGTAGGAATTCGGTAGAGAAGAAGTTGACATAAATTAAAAGGTTGTAAACAGATTTGATAACATATTTGACAAAAGGACCAGAGTAGGCCTACCATCATGCTGGGATCTGAAAGGAAGTCTTCTATCATGGGATTCATATGAGCCATTGTTAGTGCTAGCAAAGAGTAAGATTGATAATACCCATGAGAAAATTGCAACCCTGAAAGGAGCTACAATTTATAATTTCTTACAGAGGCATTTTCAATTATTATGGATGGTAAAGACTTTGTTCACAGAAATACCTACTTTCAACAGGATCACTGCCTTCATATTAGAATATCACAAGTTGGTCAATTCTCCCAAAGCCAACATTGAAATCTGGAAGAAGTGCAGAGCATGGATTACTGATTCACCGGGTGACACCTCAGCATCTCAGAAGGACACATCATCAAATCTAGAGAACACAGTGACAACCAATCAAATCCAAATTCAGCAAATAGATTTATGCTTTAGTTTTATTTATCTTTTTGTTAAAATATCGATGTTGTAACGAATTTTTTAATTGCGATGTAATAGATAGTTTACACAGTTCTAGGTACTTTGAGTAGTTACAAGTAGTTCCAGCAGTTACAAACTGCTTTTGTATGTATTTAAACAAATGAGAAAAGAAGAGGAGGGTTATGAGTTTTGACCTCTAGATGACTACAAATTTTGTACTTAATTTTCCGAGATATTAATGAAATAAGATCAAGTTTCTTGCACATGTTGATGTTGATTTGTCCTTCTAGTTTCATTTTGTGTTTATTCTTCTTTGAATGAAGTGAAGTAATGTAGCTGTCGGTCACTTTATTACATCTGTAAGTTATAGTTAAATAGCCTTAATATGCACTTCTTCACTCCAACCATTATGTCTACATAAAGTTCTTCTGAGATTTAAAGTGATAGATTCTGTTTCTCAACATATCGTTTTGATTTTCCCTTCCAGTTCTTCTTTTCATTCAAATATAAGCAGTTAATGGCATTGTGAAGTCTTTCATTGTATCAGATTATTGAGGGTATTAAAGAATTAATTTCCAAACGTATTAAACAGAGACCATCTAATATTATAATTTTGTGACATACGTTTATAAAATGTCTTAAGCCCTGATTTCTTACCACGACCAAGGGATTTTCTCTTGAGATACAACACAACCTATCATGATCACGCAATCTGTGTGTCGCCATCTACTCAGAAATTTGTCGGAACAAATCCTCCTCTCTTTGCTAGAGATTCAGATCTAGGGTCCTTGGCGAGAAAGGCACCTTGTGCTCCCTCTGATAACTGACTTCCTCCCTTGGAAGTCTTCCAAACACAACGAATAAACTCTCTTCAATCACCCTACGATCGATCTTCAGATTTCTTTAGCAAGAAATCTACTAAGAAGTTGTTCTCCTCCCGCTCTTTGTCAAATTAGCTTAGGCTGAATTCTACACTGGCAGAATCTTCACCCCACCAACAACTGTTGAAGGTCTGCAACTCAACTTCCGATTCATGGCACTCTACACAGCAATCAAAATCTGGACTGTGTCACCCTAGCTAGCCTCTGCATGATCATACTGGCTCAGCGCAGCCTCTTTGCAGTGCTGGCTGCTCCTACGTCCCTCTAGAAGGCATTGTGATATCTCTGTGTCACCTAGTTGGGACTACGCTGCCCTCTGCGTGGCTCTTGCTGCCTCCGTGTCCTTCTCGTGTTGTGTTGCCTTCTCCGATTTCTCTGTTGTTGATGCTGCTTTCTTTGCTGCTTAGTGAAACACAGATATCTTCACCTATCCTTCTAGAGATCCAGCTTGATTTGCAATCGCTATGATACCATGTGAAAATTTCTGAATCTAAATTACAGAAACCCTATGGTTAAATTCTTGATTTACTTCTCCTACTTACATAAGTTACTAATTTGAAAATTTCAGCATAAACATCGAAGTAAATACATTAATAGCCTACACATGCAGATCTAAATTGAATAACATGCTCAATGACAAAGTGACACACAAGTATTTTCTAGAGAAATGTCCCCAGAAAAACCCAATGCGGGGAAATCAGTGCTGCTAGCTTCTGGAAGGTTTTTATTATTAAGCAGATTCTAAGTACAATAGATCTGGGCACCAAACTATTTAACTCGATAGAGAAATAAATTTACAGCAATACCTCTATTTCATAGAGAAAAACTGACTGATTCACCCCCTCAAATGAGATTTATAGAACTCATCCTTTTCCAGCCTCTAGAAACCCCAGCGCTGCTCTGAATCCCTCTGCGCCAGCCCTCCTGGCATGCATCAGCCTCTGCGTTGCTCAGGAAGGGCCTGCGTCACCCTATATTGGGTTATGTTTCCCCTACGATACCCTAGTTTGGCCTACAACAACCCTCTAGGCCTCCTTCTGCCTCTGTGTTGCCCCTGTTGGTCTCTCCGCTGTTCTACGTAGCTACTGCCTCTACGGTGCCTTGGTCTGCTGCTTCCCTGCCCTCATTGTACTCTTGGCCTGGGACTAGACCATCCCCATTGCCAATACTTCCCCTCACTACAGCTAAAACACTTCTGAAATTCTTAGCAAACCACGCCCTCTAATTCTAGCTTAGCTTCAGTGCTCTGCTAGTGTGTGTGTACTCCAACTGATCCCAAGCCCTCTTCTTATACTTTTCTCGTTGAAACATCAGCAGCCGTGATCTAATCTTGAATCGGCGACTAATATTAGAAGATGCTTGATCCGCGTCACTTAAGTCATTTTCATCACATGTTTAATTTAATTACCTTTAATATTTTAATTTTCCTAAGTTAGACTTAGGGTCCTTAATTAAAAATATTAATTAATTAAATATCTCTTAAACTGGATGGAATTTCCCAAAACGCTTTATGGGTCTTGGAGATCTTATGTACTCTAGTCCCTACACAAATTTTGGGAGCTATAGCACATCCGGTGCTACCCCAACACCCCAAAATCTCAACATCATGAAGAAGTCATATCCATGACAAATCAATCAGATAAAGCAAAGAAGAGGGAAGACACTTTGTCAAGCCATCTTGAACAAAGACACGAGGACTTAAACAAACTTGAAGCGAAAATTGGTCAATACAAGGAAGAGGTCTCCTCCCTTAACTCTCAACTAGAAGAAGCAAAGAAACAAACACAAGGAGTTGAAAAGGTGATGGAAGTTTTGACCCTTCTAGAAGGGCAAGTCAATAAAGTAGAAAAAGAAAGAAATTCCAGAACATACCAACTAGGAGAAAAGGATGAAGACATCACAAAAATAAAAATAAAAAATCACCTCACTTGAGGCCCAATCATGTGAAGAAATGAGAATGAATGATGAAATGGAGAATCATATAGTAAATAAGGATGAAGAATGCAAGAGGATGAAAGAAGAAATTGATATCCAAAAGAAATAAGTTGATCATCTGAAAAAGAGTCTAAAGAGCTCTCAAACCCTAGATGACATCCTAAGTCATCAAATATCTCCACTTGATAAATTGAGTCTTGGTTATGCACGTGAACCCTCAAATAGAAATGAAGCAAACCCTAATACTTCAAACAAGGATATAAAGAAGCTTGGAAGAAATATTGATGCCCCCAATTACACCAAAAGCAAGGAGAAGAGTCAAGATGACATTGGAAGAAACCATAGTACAAGAAGATATGTAGATGGTCTCAAGAATACAAGAGGCAATAAATTTTATCAAAGGATACCAATACAAAATGACTTTGGAAGTACATCAAGGCAATCTCCATCCTCTAGGTACCAAAGTATATTTTTTGGTTATTGTTATTCTTGTACAAATTTTGGGCATATGGCAAAGGATTGTAGGGCATACCACAAGGACAAATATAATGGTCCACAAAAACACCCTAGAAGCAACGATGCAAGAAGAAGTCATGATTCCTCATTCATGAACAAGATGGAATGCTTCAATTGTCATAACATTGGGCATATTCCTCATGATTGTAACTTGACTTTGGTCCCTAAACAAGCTAGAAACATGTCTACCAAGAAATAAAATAAAGTTACACAAGTATGGAGAAGGAAGAACATTGGATCAGAAAGCCTCTTGAACACTCAAGACATCAACTCATGTTGTTGATCTAATGAAGTACATCTTTGACAAGATATGATATGCCAATTCTCGATGATGAAAGTCTGCCAAAAAGGAGACCATGCATATTGTTAGGGGAAGCTTGTGACTCTTGACTACTCCTGTAGAAGTTATCATTGAAGAGCCTTATGAAACGCTTGACGAGTCACACATGGACAATTTTGATAGTAAAAAGAAGAGCTAGATGTGTTTATGCAGGAAAGGGGAGTTGGTTGATCATCTACCTCATCCATTTCCATGAAGGCATGCAAAGAATTAGGGGGAGCAAGATAATTAAAGAAGAGCACTATGATATGGGGAGCAACATATCTATCATGAAGAACTATCATTGATGAAGAAAATACGATGAATCAGTATGACAAAGAAGCAACTTGATAGGGGGAGTACATGGGAACCCCATTTTCCATTGATGTCAAAGGGGGGCAGATTGTTGAAAGGGAAATAATATTTCCATCAATGACAAATGATCTTGGAGGATCTCAAAGTACAAGTGGCATTAGAAATAGCTCAAAAATCAAAGTGGTCATATGTCAGCAAGACCATGACCAGATCGAAGTTGTCTTCACCTTGATTCCTACTGTGCGAACAACCCTCCAATCTGAGTTCGTATGAGGAAGTTATAGTTGGTCAAAGTTGTGGTCAAAGTGGGCAGTGGGCGAGGTTTAAGGGTTCTAAAATTTGACTCACATCGAGGGCATGAAACCTGGCTCCTGAGAGTGGGAAAAATTGTGGGATGATTAATTTTCCCAATAACTCTTCAATTCAGCAAAGTCAAAAATATAAATTTGGTTAATAAAAATCAAAATAAATATTAAATAGGGGTGACGGGTTGTCACCCCCGCCACCCCCGCATTGTGGTTATGGAACGGATATGTAAATAAGGTTAAAAGGCTAGACAGGGCTGCATGGAGCAGACCCCGCCCACAAATCAATTTTCCAAAGTTAATATAACGAACTACCAAGTTGGGGAGGTGGGGGATTCGAACCCCAACCTCCACTGACCTAGTCAGCTCCGCCACTAATGAGCCACAGGCTCATTTCTTGGTGGCTCCACCTAGCGTCCAATACTTAAACCTCTCCAATTTCATTTGCACGGGGAGGAGCGACAATGGACCAACAGATCAAGGAGCGAAGGCGAAACCCTGAGCCCAGCAGGAGGTCGGAACCCCCAAGGAATCTTGGGGAATCAAAAAATATTTCGAGAGGTGCAGAAAGGCCATTTGTTATAATTGGGTGCGTGGATAGTCATGTTTGCACGATTTTTCAACGGGAACTCAATGGTGATGTCAATTTCAACAGTCAAACTCTACATTTTTTGGTCACCTTCCAAAATGCATGTATAAGGGCATTTTATGTAAATTTCGCTTGTACTTTTTCTCTTTAATGCTACTTAATGAAAGAAGGCCTCCCCACTGTTGAGCATGGCCCGAAGATGTAGTCCAAATTGGACGAACTTCGTAATCAATTCCTTGTGTCGTGTTTTCATGCTTGATATGTTATTTTCTCTTTGTTTTATGTGATTTTAGTTTTCCTGGTTAACATGCTCTGTCACATGTAATTCTTTATGCATCTCTAAGCAAAATATCTTGGATCAACAAAGGGGGAGATTGTTGGTAAAAGTTGTCATTGATGATAATATGGCATTGTTGGAGATGGAAAATATTCTTGTGATGCATTACCCTTTGAGTTTCTGCCCTAGCCTCATTATGAAAAATGTAAAAGGGACCCCTAAGCATGAAGATTGAACCATGATGACACACTACATTTATATCGCTATCTTGAATAATCTAATAATGTCTGATCAAATGATGAAAAATGAAGCGTTTGATGCCCATGACCTATCTTGAATGATCTAATGATGCATGATGATGAATGAAAATTCCCTTACCATAAAACTCTTCTAGCCACATGCATGTAATACACCCTTGTCCTTATGCGATAATGGTGCATGGATAAATAATTGGAAAATAGGATTCCCTAAGCCTTAGCCTTGATTGAAGATGCCCATGAAGACATATTAAAAATGCACCCTAGCCTTATTGAATGATGCTCATGATGTCGAAAGCCCTAATCCTAATGTCAATCCTTAAATAAAGGAGCCTTTACCTTGAATGACATAGGTTGCCATGGATGAAATTATGATAGTTCACAAATATAATTTTCTTGATGGTAAAATGAGCCTATTTAAGGATGAATTTGACACCAACTTGTAGAGGACAATTTCCCCTTTCCAACAACCTATTACTCACCCTTTAACTCCTCATAGAATGAGAAAAAATGATTTTTTAAGATGAAATATTATATTATTTATGCTAGCAGACCTAAACCTACCTATGCACAAGTTGGCTCCACACCCAACAGATACATCTATTCATTGAAGGGAAAAACGGGTATAAAAACAAGTCAGGTCTCCTCATTCCAACCATGAATTCGATGAAGAATTCAAAGGCAAGAGGACAGACAGTAGATAGAAGTCGAGGAGACAAGGAAGATCATTGTTGGGCTAATTTTGTCTTTGGACTTTTGATGATTGGGTATACCATAGACCTGTGGTAGTTCGGATTGCAGACTATGGTTAACTTGTGAAAGAACCTTGAACTAGAACAGTCCTCACTTCAGTTTTGGTGACAGGGTGTAGGTAATCTGCCTGTTTGAAGCTAAATTGAAAGGGCTCAGACCTTAATACTTTCTCGTGTTGCTACACGGTGTTTTAATACTCCTCAAGAACTGTGATCTAAACACCTCAGAATTGTTGCCTAAACTCAGACCCATGACACTGCATAAACTCAATTGTGTAGTTGCTAATATCATCTCAGACCTACTTCTTACTACAGAGGATTACAGTACCTCAACCTGAGAACAGTGGTAAGACCTCACCTCAGCTCGGACTTCTAACAGCTAGACATTTCAAACTTGTCAGAGATTAGAAGCTCAGAATCTTAAGGACAGACTTCACCTCTCAAGTCTCGGTCCTGTAGCTTATTACAGTGACTCATAATTACAAGTAGCTCGGACTTTTGGAGGGCTCAGGACAGAAAAGAGTCTTGGAATAATTTTGATACTCTATTGAACAACAAACCTCAGTATATTTCGTTTTTGTGGAGAATATCTCAAGCTACAGTTGGGACAAACCTCATCGCATTGAAAAAGTGTTGTCTCATACCTATGACAGATTTGTGGCACTCAACTTGTGCTGATTTGAAGAAGGATCTTTGTATCATCTTGGGAAAGTTGGCTTGATAAAAGAGAAGTATTGTTGAGCTTCAAATCTGACCTTGGAAGACAATGGTGGACAGTGGCAAAAATTTGGATCTGGATTATATTTGGACTAAACATAGGGTCTTATGGATAACAACATACGTTAACTAAGAACATTATTTGGATTGGTGTTGAAGATAGTCCTGGACTTGTAACATTGTTTAAGTCCTTATTGAAGAAACATTTGAAAAAATTGTTGAAGACCTAGAGGTGTGGCATTGTTGAAAATCTCGAGCTATCATTGAAGACTTGTCCTTGTGCAGTTGCTGAAGCAGACCGTTCTCGAAGACATATTTTTTGAACAACACTAGAGGAGCATTGTTTAGGCCATATTATAGATTGATTATTTAAGATCCCTTGAAAGATCTATTGAATTCTTTTTTTGTGAAATCATCCTTGAAGAACATCTGGTGTATTTGGAGACTAATTGTATTAGTCCATTAGAGCAACTTTTGAAGAGAATTTTAACATCTTAGTGCAGAACTTGGGTTGCCTATTGAAGACACCTTGAAGGATACTTGAAGATATTTGGAAGACTTGTAGAAGCTGGTCTTAGTTATATTATTGGAGAACATGATGCATTGAAGCCATCATGAGGTAACCTTGGAGAATTTTGTTTGGGTAACATGAAGAGTTGTGGAAACACCTTCATGAGAAGACAAATTTGTCATTGATGATCTAAGTGCCTTGGAGATCGTTTGAGGGAAGTCATGAAGGTGAAGATATTGTCAAGGCTCATTGTAGAAGATATTGGAAACCTTGAAGAATCGTCAAATCTATCTTGAAGAATTGAAGTCGTAGGTTGGAGCCCTAGAGGATAAGAGTCCTCAAGAAGACCAGGTTGGAGACTGTAACAAATATAGAGTTGGCGCCCTAGATTTTTGTGCATCATAGAGACAAGGTTGGAGCCTTGGAAGATAGGGTTGTATCCCTAGATGTTGGAGCCTTATGAAGTCCTAGTCTATGCTTGCGAAAGTACAGGATAAAGCTTGGTGGATTGAAGATTTATGTCTTCATCTAGGGTTGGAGCCCTAATTATTATTGTACTTGATTCATTGTAAAGAGGATTGGAGTCCTCATCATTGATTAATAAAATTATTATTCTATCATTGTTCATTTTGTGTTTTAATTATAAGTGATCTTAACTGGTAAAAATAACAATTCAAAAGAAATACAAATTCACCCCCCACTCTTAGTATTCCCAACAGTATGAAATTCAAATCTTGAGTAATATTTAGATATAGGATTGCAAACCTATGGCCAAACCCATCATCACTAATCTAAGGAAGGTGACAACTTCAAATTCAGAGTTAGTGGATTTCCATAATGTACAAGTGGTCAATAGTTTCCCTAATTTATTTGGTCAACACCACACTAGATATATGATTTCCAGTGAACAACTTGCATCAATTCTCAGAAAACTAAAGGTAGGAGAATTGGGTACACCAAAACATGTGCCAAAGTATAGGTTGGAGCTTGGTGGATTGTTAATTTTGGACAACTAGGTCCAAAATCCATGTTGTGATGCTCAGATGAAGATGCCAATATTTTTATTGGGTTCCTCTTTCGAAGAGGTGCAAGATCGATCTAAATATAATCTTGATCCGATGAGCATAACATTAATTTTGAATTAAATACAATTATGTGCAAGGTCGGCCAGAATTGAAATGTAGGCTTGAAGCCCCAACAGATGTGTCACACACCCTCACTGATGGATATATATAGGTCAATGTTGGAGGACATTTTCACTCATCACATCATCACACATTTCTCTCTCATCATATGATTGGTTCAATCACCTTGGAGACTCTTCTTCTCTCACACGTGGGAATTTTCAACGAAGGAAAATTTATGTTTTGAACTAGGGTTTCAAAATTCTGATTTCTCTAGTCTGCATTTATTGGCACAGAAATCGAGGTTGATTGGGTTGCATTGACTCTTTGTTGTTGTTGTTTTGTGTTTCCCGTTGACTGGGACAGCATTGACTTTGGGTTGACTGGTATAATTGTCTAAGAGGGTTGTGTGACACTTCTGGTTGAATAACCGTATTGAGACTTTGCTGGTTGAAGCATCCTGTTGACCGTCGTAACGCACCACAACACATATATTTTGCTGATCAAGTTAAGTGTATTTTTGGCTTGTCTTCTGTCGATCTATTGGTATGTTCTATCAGCATTTTACTTGTTTATGTGATTGTTGTTTGATATTGGGGATAAAAGTAAAGTTGCATCAAGCATAGAACATCTACAAAAATTTACATGGATTGAAGATTTGTGTCTTCATCTAGGGTTCGAGCCCTAATTATTATTGTACTTGATTAATTGTAAAGAGGATTCCAGTCCTCGTCATTGATTAATAAATTTATTATTCTATCATTATTCATTTTGTGTTCTAATTATAAGTGATCTTAACTGGTAAAAATAACAATTGAAAAGAAAAACGGATTAACACACCCCCCCCAACCCACACCTCTTAGTGTTTCCAATAGTATGGAATTCAAATCTTGAGTAAGATTTAGATAGAGGATTGCAAACCTATGGCCAAACCCATCATCACTAATCTAAGGAAGGTGACAACTTCAAATTCAGAGTTGGTGGATTTCCATAATGTACAAGTGGTCAATAGTTTCCCTAATTTATTTGGTCAACACCACACCAGATATATGTTTTTGAGTGAACATCTTGAATCAATTCTCAGTAAACCCAAGACAGGAGCATTGGGTACACCAAAACATGTGCTCAATTATTTGAGAGGCACAATAGAGTATGTTTTGAAATATCTTGGAGATGATGAAGTGATGTTTCCATCTTATTCAAACAGGAAGAACACCTCAAGGTGCTACTTTAACTTGGGATCAAAGATGACATCCTATTTAGCAGGAAGAAAATTTTTGTGGCACTTAACTTAAAAAAGGAAGAATACATGGCAACTATTCTTGTTATTTGTGAGGTTGTTTGAATTCACAAGTTACTTGCAAGATTGCTTCATCAAGATTTTGAGCCTATAATAATTTACTATGATAACCAAATTTTTATCACTCTCTGAGAATCCAATATTTCATGATATGTACAAGCATATAGAGATCAGATATCGCTTCATACAAGGTAGGGTTAAGAAGGGAGCAATGAAGCTCCAACATATCCCCACGGATTAGCAAGTAAATATTCTAACCAAGCCCATGGAAAAAGAGAAGTTTGAGGCATTCAAATACAAACTTTGATTAGTGAAAAATTTCTTCCTCACTAAGGAATGTTGAGAATTATAACTTGAACAAGAACTTGTACACATTTTCAATGTGAATGTACGATACGTAATTTGAGACCTTTTCAAAAAGTAATTATATTTTTCAGTTCACTTTACTAAAAAAAAGTGAGTCTTATATTTAATAGTTAAGCCGAAAATTGTATCTCATGTATGGCATAGATTAGGAGTAATCTTAAAAGTAAACTCTTGCTAATAATATAAAGACAAGGCAAAGTATAGGCTTTCAACATGCTTGAGTAGTTGATCGGATTAAGCCACAAAGAGATATAGTGAAAATTCAACTAACCCCGAATCCTATCGCAACAACTCAAAATCATTCTAAATTTTAAATTAAATTTTAACAATTATTTATTGTTTGTTACAACAAATATTGAATCAATCACACTGCAACCAACAAAAATAAAAATTGTGGAAGAAATAAACATTGGAAGAAATGCTAACACACATAAAATGACACTATTATTTTTGGACCAATGTCCCCGAGAAATCCCAACTTGGGTCGGTGCAATGGTTGAGGGTTTTATTATTAAGTAGTAGTGAAATCTGAGTACAATCTATGGATGACCAAAATGGAAATCCAAACAAAGAAAAATTGGCAAAAATATCTAGTGAGGAAATTCCTCACTCCACAGGTGATTCTGAGCACTGACCTCAACTTGAAATGGAGTCGTCCAAACTACCTTTGTGCAGTCCCTGCATCACTCTCACACAGCCTCTGTGTCACCCAGCGTGGAGCAGCATCACCTCGAGATGTCTCATTAGTTTTTGTCTGGGAAACTGACTCTCCTTGCCTCTGGAAGCTCTACCTAGCTTCCAGCACTGAATCACTGCTTCTCCCCAGCAAAATATTGATTGCTCACTGAAGCTATTGTGTTGCCATTGTGTCAGCGTCACTGTGGCTTCTCTGCCTCTCTACAAATGCACTCACCGGATGTAGAATGCCTCCTCCGGCTTCACTGTCTTTGCCCCTCTCTCACTACTTCGATCTCATTGAATCTCCCTCCGGAAACAAAACGTTGCTACTCTGGAAATCGGTTTCGCAAAAAAATCGAATTGTTCAAGTGATTTATCCAAGCCCCGTCGACGACTTCTTATAATCCTCTGTTGAGACTACAACGACCACAATTAAATCCTAATCAACGGCTACGATTAACTAGAAATCAATCCATGTGACTTTCTAGAACATTCTCACCATGACTTAATTAATTCTAATTAATTAATCATATTTCTTAAGTTTATATTTAAGAAATATTTAAAAACTGACTAATAATCTAATTAAGTCGTTTCTAGGTGGAATATCCAGAAACGATTTATGGGTTTTGAGGAATACATGTATTCTAGCCTCTCCAAAAAATTTGTGGCTAGAACACATCTGATGCTACAAAAACTAACACTCCCTCTTAGCGAAGAATGTGTTATAGTATTGATGCCCTCCTGGAAGCACCACCCTGTTTCTGCACTACCTCCTTTCACATTATTGATGTTTGACTACTGTCGCCCAACAACCACTGCGCAACTCTGATATGTGTTGCATATGTGTTGCTAATAAACCTGTTGAGCTGCTTCCAACACTGCATCTGCACTGCAACTTTGTTTTTGTTGCTACTGCAACATATGCAACTCCCTCTCATTTGTTGTTGCTGCAACAACAACATTTGCAGCTGAGAAGCACCTGATATACTGAACCAACTGTGTTCAGTATTATGCATCTATCACCCAAGTCTTGACTGCTACTAGTCTTTATGTTGTCACTCGAGCCTATGTGTTGTTATTGACTCTACATTGTGCCAAGTCCACTGCTGCAAACTATACACTGTGTTTCCCAGCATCTGATCGCTACTAGTCTCTGCAACTGTCACTCTAGTATATGTCTGCATCAACTACCACTGGTCCATCCTGCTACTGAATATTGTGGGCCCCTTGCAAGAAGGAATTGATTCAAGAGGTGGACCTCCTCAATAATCCTTCCCATCTATAGCACTCTGGGGCTACGAAACGAAGTCACCCCACCTCACTCCTGGAGGGATGTCTGCAAACATGGTGAAGTCTTCCTCCAACTTGCAGCAGGGCCTTTTGATCTCTGCAAAAGTTGCATGTTGGTCATGTTTCTCCTCATCCTTCTTCCTGAAAGGACACTGGGTGTTGTAGTGGCCTAGCTCACCACACCTGAAGCACTTGACCTTTGACAGGTCCTTCTTCCTTCGCTGCTCCCCCGGTCCCTGACTGGGACCCTTTGATGCAAGGGCCACATTCTCCTCCTCCTTCACCTGCTTCGATCCATTGTTGTTGTTGTCATTGATGGTTTCATTCATCGGATCTCGTCTTAACTCCTCTTGTTGAAATTCTTCCTATTGATTTTGTAGCATTGGAAAGTGTTCCACGTCTCATATTTTGGGAAAAGGCTTGGACATCAGTATTCCAGAGAACCCAAAAACCGTTTGTGGAAGTTCCACTCGAATCATGCTTTATTAAAATAATTAATTATTTTAAAGTCATCCATAAGTCTAAACTCAGGGAAATTAAATAATTAAAGGGTATTAATAAAGCAAAGTGTGAATCTTCTAGAAAATGAAGATCAAGTCATATTTTAATTTGAGCCATTGATTGGAGATCTAATCTGGATCGGTGATTCATCAGCGAGAAGACTATAAGAGAAGTCTTGAGGGTCATTTGGAAAGCAAGTCGGGCACACTCTCAGTACTCAAAGGAAATCGATTATGAAGTAAGAGAATTTGATTTCAAAGGGTGAGGTTGTAGAGGCAGAGTTGCAGAAACAGAAGGAGGAAGGGAAAGTCAGCGGAGGAAGAAGAAGGCAGAAGGAGGACGTATAGGGATCACCGCTGAGCAGTAGCACTAGCCCTCCACGCAGAGTGACGCAGTCCAGCACAGTGACTGCACAAAAGGCCATGCAGAGTGGCGTAGAGGGAGGAAGGGTACCTCCAGTGTGTCAGAAATTATTCTGAAGTGTTCAGAAAAATTATCTCAGGTGTATGCTAGACATCTATTGAAGAATAATATAAACCCTCATCTGTTGCACTGGTTTTCCCACATTGGGTTTTTCCAGGGACAATTGTCCAAAAATAATTGTGTTCATGTGATTGTTTCTATTGTGTTATATGTGTTCTATTTGTTCTTATGCTTTTGATTAAGTGAATACTGCAGCTATGTTTATTTCGTAATTCACTGAAGCATCTATAAATAAATTATCATAAATAAGTAGGCGAAATAAATCAATCATTGCAGTAGTATTTCAGATTGAAAATTTCACATGGTATCAGAGCAAAAAACAAAAGACAGAAGAGGAGGTTCTGCAATCGAACTAAGATCCGACATCGATGCAGCAGCAACTCAGAAGGGTTCACGCAGTCCTCCAAAACGCATGTAGAAACAGAGGGATCACGACATTTCAATTCTGCCATCCAAACTAGAAGAGGATTTCGCTTGTGTGTCAAGCACGACCTCTCTAAGGGTCTGGCATATTGATAGTGGAGCATCTGCTCACATGACGGGGTTCGAGAATGCTTCTCGGGCTACCAAGAGGAGTAGATGAATTTTTAGATCACGATGGGAAACAAGGCCAACTGTACCCCCATTGGAAGAGGAACCATAATATTTCAAACAGAAGTTGGTAACAAGCTTCGGGCCACCAACATACTGCATGTACCGGGATTGGGGATGAAATTTCTCTTAGTGTCTCAACTTCAGAACAAGGGTTACGATGTATACTTTATTGGAAATCAGGTTTATGTCAAACACCCTAGTTGGAAAAGGAAGGCACAAATTGGAGTAAGGAGCCATAAACTATATAATTTACAGCTCGAGTCTCCAATGGCATTGATAGGCAGTAAGGATGAAAGAGACTTGAATGAATTAAGGCATAGAAGAATGGGGCATCTACATCATGGAGCCCTGAAGATCCTCAAGAAGGTTGTCATGGGAGCTCCAGAACTTAGCACAAGGAAAGAAGGTGCTTGTATGGGGTGCGTACTAGGGAAGTATGCCAAGGCAACATTTCCAAGAAGCAGCAATAAGGGCAAGAGTGTGTTGGATTTGATACACTCAGACATCTGCTAACCAATGTCCACGAATTCTCGCAGTGGTGCAAAGTAGTTTGTCACCTTTATTGATGACCATTCCCGGAAGACATGGATCTACTTTCTCAAGAACAAAGATGAAGTCTTTGAGCGATTCAACGAATTCAAAGCTTTGGTAGAAAATTTAACCAGAAAACAAATCAAGAAATTGCGATCAACTAATGGTGGAGAATATATTGATAAATAATTCACAGGTTTCCTCGCAAAGGAAGGCATCAAGAGAGAATGGACAGCTCCATACAATCCGGAGCAAAATGGAGTTGCAGAAAGGAAGAATAGGACCGTTGTGGAAGCTGTAAGGGTGATGTTGTATGATCAAGACATGCCCAAACTTTTGTGGGTTGAAGCTTGCAATACAGCAGTGTATGTGCAGAACAAGGTGTCTCATAGAGCATTGGGAAAAGTGACTCCTGAGAGTGTGTCCACTGCCAGCAAGCCTAAGGTGAGCCACTTCAGGATATTTGGCAATATAGCGTATTGCCACGTACCTGATGAGAAGAGGAAGAAATTAGATCACACTGCAGAGAAAGGATACCTTGTGAGATATAGAGAAAATGCGAAGGCATATCGCATCTATATTCCCGAACACAGAAAGATCGTAGTAAAGCGGGACATGAAATTCATGGAGAAGAGAGCCTTCAGGAGATCCCAGGAAATGGCTACAGATACGTTGTCTGAGGAGGATCTGCTAGTATAGCCACAACGACCTATAGAAGATGGCTCTAGTTCCTCTTTGAGGCACAAGGATTCTGAGGAAAGTTCTTCCAAAGAAGTGTAAGAAGGAGAGCAGGTATATCCATCCACCACCAGTGGAAGGACGAGCAGAGAACTCCAACAGACTCTTAGGGATGCAGAGGAATTATTGGAGCCCCTAAGAATGAGAAGAGGGTACGCAGGGAACCAGACAGGTACCAGGCATTGGTAGCACAGGTTGGAGAACCCTCTAGTTTTCGAGAGGCAGCTCAAAATCAAGTGTGGGTAGATGTTATGGTGGAAGAGTACAACTCCATCATGACAAACGATGTGTGGGAAGTAGTCCATAGACCTCATAACATATCGTTCGTAGGATCAAATTGGATCTATAAGATCAATTATGTTGCAGATGACAGCACAGAGAAGTTCAAAGCCAGGGTTGTGGCTAAGGGGTATGCACAGAAGGAAGTGATTGATTATGTAGAAACCTCCGCCCCCATAGCTCGGTACACTTTAATCAGATCTGTCATCTCTCTTGTAGCGCAAATGGGATAGTAAATTCACCAAATGGATGTCAAGACAACATTCTTGAATGGGGTGATAGAAGAGGAAGTGTACATAGAAAAACCAGAGGGATTTGAGACGCATGAGCAGAAGACTCATGTATGCAAGCTTAAGAAAGCCTTGTACGGACTTAAGCGAGTCCCTAGAGCATGGTATGGGCAAATTGATAGCTACTTGCAGAAGATGGGATTTGTCAAGAGTGACGCATATCCCAACCTCTATTATCTAAGAGTAGGGTATGAGCCACTAATTCTGGTATTATATGTAGATGATTTGTTCTTGAAATTCATCTAAGCTCATCAAAGACTACAAGGAGAATCTGACTACCGAATTCAACATGAAGGATCTGGGGCAAATGCACTATTTTCTTGGTTTGGAGGTCTGGCAACAGAAGGGAGAAATCTTCCTTGGGCAAGGAACATATACTACAGAGATCCTCAAGAGTTTTCAAATGGAGGACTGTAGACCCATGGCTACGCCAATGATTACAAACTGGAAGAAGATCGACACATCTGAGGATGATGAGGCTGACCTTATATTATATAGGCAGCTCATAGGATCATTGATGTACATGGTCAACACTAGACCAAACATCTATTATACAGTGAATACCCTCAATCAGTTCATCGTAGAACCAAGTAGGGCTCACTGGGCAGCAACCAAACATGTTCTCAGATACTTGAAGGGGGCAGTCGAGTATGGGTTGAAGTACACCAAGGGCAATGAAATCCATTTGAGTGGGTTCGCTGATGCAGATTGGGCTGGAAGCCCAATGGATTGGAAAAGTACCAGTGGGTAATGTTTCAGTCTCGGATCTGGAATGACTTCCTGGTGCAGTAGGAAACATAAATTCATGACATTGAGCTCAGCCGAGGCTGAATATATGGCTGCTAGCACAGCTTCGTGTGAAGCCATATGGCTTCGTAAGTTTCTCATGAACTTGCTCAAGAAGAGGATGGAACCGACCAGAATTCAGTGTTATAATCAGAGTTGCATCAAGCTCTCTGAGAATCCTATGTTTCATGACTAGTCGAAGCACATTGACATTAGGTGCCACTTCATCAAAGACTATGTCCAACGAGGAGTTGTATAGTTGAAGTACATTCCTACAGGAGAACAGGTGGCAGATATCCTCACAAAAGCTCTAGGTAAGATTAAGTTCACTTACTTCAAGGAAAGGATGGGGATGGTCGAGAACCCATTCTAGTAGAGGAATGGGTGGACTTTAGATTCATAGGGAGTTGCAATACAGATGAGGCAGTGGTAGAGATGGTGTCACAGGAAGCAGTATAGAGGGCAACAACGCAGCAAATGCTTCAAGTCAAAGCATATACAGTTGGTACCTTGCTTGAACACTTTCCTCACTAAGA